>OX465183.1:7908719-8517082 GCA_949987655.1 Polymixis flavicincta | reverse complement strand
CCCTGGCCGATTTCCGACCACCGTAGGCATGGGCTTGCGGACGGCGAGTAATGGGTAGCTCGCTGTCCGGTAAGGACCAAGCCCAAGTCGACGGCGCGTTGTGTTCCACGCGCGCCTCAAAGAGATGTCAGCACAAAAAGTGATGGGACCCGCAAGGGTCGATGCATGCCAGGGGTGCGGGTTTGTTCGAAAGAGACACCACAGCCCCTGGCTTAAGGGCTACTGAAGGAACACGGGTGGGTTTTAGTCAGTAAAAGTCTGACACGCCCTCCTGCTCCACCCAGAGCGGGAGAAGTTATTTGATGATTTCCCACCCAAAAAAAAAAAATGGTATCATTATCATTACGCTAGGTTTTTACTGAAGATTATAGAAATAATGTCTCAAAAGAATGTGACAAAAGTGTAAACAAACCCTATTCATATGAAATTCTTACGCAATCGCTCACTAAAGCTTTTACATCTCAATAATTATTTATTACTTGAGCAGTGGAGATACGAGTTGTAGGTCGTAGGTTCGAACCCAGACAGACGCTTCTACTTTGTGTAAATTATTTTGTCACCACTGCTCTCAAAACGGTGAAGGAAAACACCGTGAGGAAACCAGCATGTAGTAGAACCAAAAATTCAACTCCACCTCCTGTCTTCTTACTTATCATTGTACTAAGTTCATTTCTCTTTCTGAAGGAAAACACTTGTCATGAAAATTATCATGTCATTTCAAGTTATGTAACACATCGGTGAATCTCTCACACATCCTTAGATTGCTCAATCAAGCTTTCCCTATAAACGCCTACCAGGCATAGCCTCAAGCGAACTCTAGTTAGTGACCCATAATATCTAACGCACTATAGGTACCTACTGGATCAGCCTAATTTAGTTATGATGACGTAGGCAATAGTCTAGAGGCTAAAAGCAATATTATACAGGACCACTATCTGTGGCGCCACCATCGATCGTTCCGGTCGTGAGATTTCTCTTCATCGAAAATGATGAACTTTCATACAAACTTCCATCCCCTATTTAACCCGATAAGAGGTGAATTTTCAATAATCCTGTCTGGGTATATAGATACCCAGACCATTTTGTATAAAGTGGATTGTTTTCGCGAATTTTAACTTAAACTCAAAGCATTTATTTCAAATGAACCAATTACAGGCACTTTTGAATTATCAAGGTCGGTGAGTTAGAAAGATGAAGCTAGTTGCCCATTCCTAAGCGTAGGTACCTATGGAGAAGAACGGGCAAGAAACTCCATGGACACTCTTTTAAAATGATGATATTGTTACAAAAAGTTGGTTACATCATTATGTTCAGATTTTCATTTTTATCTATTATATGTCCGTAATTAAAACAAAAATAAAAAAAACAATTCAGAAATTAAAATAAGCCGTAGGAGCTATTAGATAACCAGTCCTTACTGGCGGCGCCCGTTCACGAACATGACGTATGGATCAACACCATTCAGCTCAACCATTGTGAAGGGACCTTATTAAGGGAATTTGTCTCATAGTAAAATTGTTCATCTTGATGGTTATAGACCCCTTTAATTTTCTAGATACTTTTCAATGTTACACTGTATAATAAAAGTGCGCACTAAGGCATGATTTTTGTAAATTCACCCCTGTACAAGGAACTCTAGTGCAAAATTTCGTGCTGCTGGTAATACAAGACAAATAGAAAAACCATTAAGATATTTGGTTTTATTGCATAAAGATCGCAAGTTGTATGACAGCTGACAATTTTTATTAAAAAAGCAGCTAAGTGCGAGTCGGACTCGCCCATGAAGGGCAGCCAAGCTACCGTAGCAGCAAGCAACATAATATGATTTATGACGTATAAAAAAAAATACTTACTAGATCTCGTTCAAACCAATTTTCGGTGGAAGTTTACATGGTAATATACATCATGTTTTTTTTTCGTTTTATCATTCTCCTATTTTAGAACTTACAGGGGGGGGGGGGACACATTTTACCACTTTGGAAGTGTCTCTCGTGCAAACTATTCAGTTTAGAAAAAAATGATATTAGAAACCAAAATTTCATTTTTGAAGACCTATCCATAGATACCCCACACGTATGCGTTTGATGCTTTTTTTTTAAAGTTTCAGTACTAAGTATGCGAACCCCCAAAATGTATTGTTTTTTTTTTCTGTTTGTGTGAAAATCTTAATGCGGTTCACAGAATACATCTACTTACTGACCAAGTTTCAACAGCATAGTTCTTATAGTTTCGGAAAAAAGTGGCTGTGACATACGGACGGACAGACAGACAGACATGACGAATCCATAAAGGTTCCGTTTTTTGCCATTTGGCTACGTAACCCTAAAAAGTAAACATAGACAATAGGTAGCAATATTAGTTTAAACATTACACCTGGACCCAGTGGTGTAGGCCGTAAGTTGTCTGCCAGTGTTTTTTTTTTTTAATAGTGGTCTCACCCGGTGTCCGATTGGTTGCGCAACCTACCGTTGTAATTTAGTTTTTATTTGTTATGATGTTGTGCATTAAAACCCAATTTTCTTTCTTTATTTGTTAGGTAGTGCGACCATTTTTCCGTCACTCGGTGTCCTAGTCTAATAAAGCTCTAAGATATGACCTAAGACCTAAATAATAACATTGTAGGGACGACGTCATTCTTCACGAAATAATCCCAAGTGATGAATAAAAGTCAAGTGATAAAGTACTGTTTCGCTGGAAAAATGCTTTTTCTTCTTTTCGTTTTGACAAAATATTTATACTACGAAATAAAAGTGAAAGTACTTTATATGGCTTAAAGAAATTTAGAGTTCCTAGGCCTTTTTAATCTTTAATATTCATTCGTCTGTCGAGTGATCCTTAAAAAAATATTTAAGCGTTATTATACCATTTTGGGATTATGTGAAAAAGGCATAATAATATGTTGAAGAGGCTTGTAAGTTGCGAACACTACATCTACATATTTAATACCAAAATATTAAAAGATTAAGTTGTTTTTCGTGTCTGTTTGTGTGATGCCGTTGTTTTTCTAGACCATGCAATGGATTTTGATGCGATTTTAATCATCATTTAGAGAATTTATTCCCGAAATTTTATGTGCATATATTAGATATATTATTATACTGGGTTCTGATCTAAATAATTATAGTCGTTACGGACCGTAAAAACCACGAAAGTCTGACAACCAGTCCAAGGGTATAGTATATATAAAACCAGACAAGTGCGAGTCGGACTCGCACACCGAGGGTTCCGTACAAACCGATTTTAAGTTACTTAACGTATTAAATATTAAAAATATTTTTAATCTATGATGTAACTAAAGGTAAATGCAAACCGCAAAAACCTTTAGTTACATCATAGATTAAAAATATTTTTAATATTTAATACGTTAAGTAACTTAAAATCGGTTTGTACGGAACCCTCGGTGTGCGAGTCCGACTCGCACTTGTCTGGTTTTATATATACTATACCCTTGGACTGGTTGTCAGACTTTCGTGGTTTTTACGGTCCGTAACGACTATAATTATTTAGATCAGAACCCAGTATAATAATATATCTAATATATGCACATAAAATTTCGGGAATAAATTCTCTAAATGATGATTAAAATCGCATCAAAATCCATTGCATGGTCTAGAAAAACAACGGCATCA
This sequence comes from Polymixis flavicincta, assembly GCA_949987655.1. Lineage (NCBI taxonomy): Eukaryota > Metazoa > Arthropoda > Insecta > Lepidoptera > Noctuidae > Polymixis > Polymixis flavicincta. Next base: position 8,513,453 of record OX465183.1, on the reverse strand, counting down.
CACAAACAGACACGAAAAACAACTTAATCTTTTAATATTTTGGTATTAAATATGTAGATGTAGTGTTCGCAACTTACAAGCCTCTTCAACATATTATTATGCCTTTTTCACATAATCCCAAAATGGTATAATAACGCTTAAATATTTTTTTAAGGATCACTCGACAGACGAATGAATATTAAAGATTAAAAAGGCCTAGGAACTCTAAATTTCTTTAAGCCATATAAAGTACTTTCACTTTTATTTCGTAGTATAAATATTTTGTCAAAACGAAAAGAAGAAAAAGCATTTTTCCAGCGAAACAGTACTTTATCACTTGACTTTTATTCATCACTTGGGATTATTTCGTGAAGAATGACGTCGTCCCTACAATGTTATTATTTAGGTCTTAGGTCATATCTTAGAGCTTTATTAGACTAGGACACCGAGTGACGGAAAAATGGTCGCACTACCTAACAAATAAAGAAAGAAAATTGGGTTTTAATGCACAACATCATAACAAATAAAAACTAAATTACAACGGTAGGTTGCGCAACCAATCGGACACCGGGTGAGACCACTATTAAAAAAAAAAAACACTGGCAGACAACTTACGGCCTACACCACTGGGTCCAGGTGTAATGTTTAAACTAATATTGCTACCTATTGTCTATGTTTACTTTTTAGGGTTACGTAGCCAAATGGCAAAAAACGGAACCTTTATGGATTCGTCATGTCTGTCTGTCTGTCCGTCCGTATGTCACAGCCACTTTTTTCCGAAACTATAAGAACTATGCTGTTGAAACTTGGTCAGTAAGTAGATGTATTCTGTGAACCGCATTAAGATTTTCACACAAACAGAAAAAAAAAACAATACATTTTGGGGGTTCGCATACTTAGTACTGAAACTTTAAAAAAAAAGCATCAAACGCATACGTGTGGGGTATCTATGGATAGGTCTTCAAAAATGAAATTTTGGTTTCTAATATCATTTTTTTCTAAACTGAATAGTTTGCACGAGAGACACTTCCAAAGTGGTAAAATGTGTCCCCCCCCCCCTGTAAGTTCTAAAATAGGAGAATGATAAAACGAAAAAAAAACATGATGTATATTACCATGTAAACTTCCACCGAAAATTGGTTTGAACGAGATCTAGTAAGTATTTTTTTTTATACGTCATAAATCATATTATGTTGCTTGCTGCTACGGTAGCTTGGCTGCCCTTCATGGGCGAGTCCGACTCGCACTTGGCTGCTTTTTTAATAAAAATTGTCAGCTGTCATACAACTTGCGATCTTTATGCAATAAAACCAAATATCTTAATGGTTTTTCTATTTGTCTTGTATTACCAGCAGCACGAAATTTTGCACTAGAGTTCCTTGTACAGGGGTGAATTTACAAAAATCATGCCTTAGTGCGCACTTTTATTATACAGTGTAACATTGAAAAGTATCTAGAAAATTAAAGGGGTCTATAACCATCAAGATGAACAATTTTACTATGAGACAAATTCCCTTAATAAGGTCCCTTCACAATGGTTGAGCTGAATGGTGTTGATCCATACGTCATGTTCGTGAACGGGCGCCGCCAGTAAGGACTGGTTATCTAATAGCTCCTACGGCTTATTTTAATTTCTGAATTGTTTTTTTTATTTTTGTTTTAATTACGGACATATAATAGATAAAAATGAAAATCTGAACATAATGATGTAACCAACTTTTTGTAACAATATCATCATTTTAAAAGAGTGTCCATGGAGTTTCTTGCCCGTTCTTCTCCATAGGTACCTACGCTTAGGAATGGGCAACTAGCTTCATCTTTCTAACTCACCGACCTTGATAATTCAAAAGTGCCTGTAATTGGTTCATTTGAAATAAATGCTTTGAGTTTAAGTTAAAATTCGCGAAAACAATCCACTTTATACAAAATGGTCTGGGTATCTATATACCCAGACAGGATTATTGAAAATTCACCTCTTATCGGGTTAAATAGGGGATGGAAGTTTGTATGAAAGTTCATCATTTTCGATGAAGAGAAATCTCACGACCGGAACGATCGATGGTGGCGCCACAGATAGTGGTCCTGTATAATATTGCTTTTAGCCTCTAGACTATTGCCTACGTCATCATAACTAAATTAGGCTGATCCAGTAGGTACCTATAGTGCGTTAGATATTATGGGTCACTAACTAGAGTTCGCTTGAGGCTATGCCTGGTAGGCGTTTATAGGGAAAGCTTGATTGAGCAATCTAAGGATGTGTGAGAGATTCACCGATGTGTTACATAACTTGAAATGACATGATAATTTTCATGACAAGTGTTTTCCTTCAGAAAGAGAAATGAACTTAGTACAATGATAAGTAAGAAGACAGGAGGTGGAGTTGAATTTTTGGTTCTACTACATGCTGGTTTCCTCACGGTGTTTTCCTTCACCGTTTTGAGAGCAGTGGTGACAAAATAATTTACACAAAGTAGAAGCGTCTGTCTGGGTTCGAACCTACGACCTACAACTCGTATCTCCACTGCTCAAGTAATAAATAATTATTGAGATGTAAAAGCTTTAGTGAGCGATTGCGTAAGAATTTCATATGAATAGGGTTTGTTTACACTTTTGTCACATTCTTTTGAGACATTATTTCTATAATCTTCAGTAAAAACCTAGCGTAATGATAATGATACCATTTTTTTTTTTTGGGTGGGAAATCATCAAATAACTTCTCCCGCTCTGGGTGGAGCAGGAGGGCGTGTCAGACTTTTACTGACTAAAACCCACCCGTGTTCCTTCAGTAGCCCTTAAGCCAGGGGCTGTGGTGTCTCTTTCGAACAAACCCGCACCCCTGGCATGCATCGACCCTTGCGGGTCCCATCACTTTTTGTGCTGACATCTCTTTGAGGCGCGCGTGGAACACAACGCGCCGTCGACTTGGGCTTGGTCCTTACCGGACAGCGAGCTACCCATTACTCGCCGTCCGCAAGCCCATGCCTACGGTGGTCGGAAATCGGCCTGGGATTCCCGACGCCCAGGGCGTCTCCGTATCCTGCGGCGGCTGGGGTCGCGAGGGCGCATATGCTGCCTCTCCCTCACGTGCGCCGCCTCCCTCTTCGCGAGCATCACTGCTTCGCTGAAGGAGGTGACGGCTCCCCATGCCCTCTCGCTCCGTACCATGGCCTGGACCAGGGCCGGACGCGAGAGATCGCCGCCGCCGATCGCCTCCACGAGGACACGGCGGTGCTCCACCCAAGCAGGGCAGACCGCCACCGTGTGCTCCACCGTGTCCTCAGGGCGATCTTCGCAGTGGAAACACCCGGGCGTTTCCTCCCGCCCTATCCGAAACAGGAACCTCCCGAAACAACCGTGTCCGGTGAGGACCTGCGTCAGGCGGAAGGTGAGGACGCCATGCCGCCTCTCGAACCACTCCTCAAAGAGGGGACTTACCGCCGCAATCGTGGCGTGCCCATAATGATACCATTACTTTAATAACATAAATATTGTAATATTTGGAAACTGAAACCTTGCAAGAACAAATTGAAAATTCTTAAGTACATAATTCGAATTCTCAGATTTCGACTGAAACTTTATGTCGCTGGCTTTAATCAGTCAACCGTGAAATCAAATGAGATGAAATTACGGTCAAAGAGAAATCTTTCAAATCTTTCAACTGGAGCTATTTAATATAACATTGCGTCTGTCCTTTACAAAGTGTACGGAAATAAGTACAATAAGTAGGTAGGTCCTGGGCTTGATACCCGGGTCGGTTAAAGCTCAATAACCCTTTATTGTGTTTTACTATTACAAAAAGTAGGTAGGTCCTTCAGGGTTCGATCCTAGGTCGGGTTTACAATCTTGAATTTCTCAGTCGCAGCTTGGAGTCTTGATTTATTCCCGTTTGATGGCAAAAAAGGGCGTAATGTTGCGTTTAGTAAGTTTGCCAGAAATGTGCAGTTCATCCTTTGTAATAGGGAGCAAAAGTATTATAAACCAGGTATCATCACCATCATTTCAGCCGAAAGATAATAGACATAAGCCTCCCTCAAGCTCCTTCACTTCGACCGATTCTGCGCGTCTCGCATCCAGCGGATTCCTGCGGCCATCACAAGGTCATCGGTGCATCTTGTGGGAGGCCTTCCAACGCTACATCTTCCGATACGCGGTCGCCACTACAGAATCTTCCGGCCCCATCGGCCATCTGTTCTGCGAGCCCTGCCCACTGCCACTTAAGTTTGGTAATTCTTCGGGCTGTCGGTTGCCTTGGATCTTCTGCGTATCTCTTCATTCCTGATTCGATCAAATAGGGAAGCTCTAAATATAGCCCTCTCCATTGCCATTTGGGTGACTTTTAGCCTTCTAATAAGGCCCATTGTGAGCGACCACGTTTAACCAGGTATAGATTAATGAAATTAAAGATTTCGGACTGTTACTGAGTAATACTTTAAAGAATATACTTTTCCTGACCGAGTTTCTTCGTAAATAAGTTGGCATACCTTTCATAGCAAAGGCCCTTAGGCGCCTGTCCTACCTCCGATTAGGAAGCGTCTAGCTATAAGCGATTTTCTCGCTCACGAAAAGCACAAAAGCTTGTAGGCCCTAGATAGTAGATCGAGTACTCGTTTATCGCAGCGAAGAGCCATCAAAGAGGGCACTGTCTCATCGACGCTAGCTTGGCAGGTGGAACACTCGCTGAGAATAACTCGCGAGTAATCGCTCGCCGCTCTTGCCCACTCGCTGCTTGTTTCTCGTTAAACGCTGGTGGTAGGGTCTTATACTAAAGGGACAAATGTAATATTCAAAATTTAAATTAACGCTTATTGGATTTATAATTTTAGCGAATATAACTTTGTGGGATGAATAATTCTGCCCGTAGGCTGACTGAACATTTATGTTTGTTATTTAATTAAGCAATTAGCGTATTTAGTACATGGTTTGCTTTAATGTGGGTATTACTAGCTGATAAATGATAATTGATTTTATATCTGTAAGTAGATTTGTACAAACAGTTTTACACGTAAAAACATGTAAAAAATATGAGTTCGGCGTTTCCTACTGTGAGAGGAAAGGCTAAATCAGAGGTCAGTCTCTTTTAAAATCCAGACATAATCTTGGTCAGATAATGAGAAGACGATGTGGAATAGCCGAAATGGTCTTTTGAGGCCAGAACCATACAAATCCAGTTAGTGCATGCATTTTTCAGTAATCGTGCAGCTCAATTCAAGATTTATGGAGCTCAATTATTCGACGAATGTGATGTTTTGTTTATAATATGCTTAGTTCAGTATCGCATTCAGTTTACATAAATATTAACGCTTCCATCCCTTCTAGGAATCCCACACACCGCGAGCTTTTTCGACCAACGAACGTAAAAAAAGCCTGTTTATTACCACGTCTGACGCTAGAATTCGAAACTAAAGTTCGGTTGGTGTAAGGTTACACGTGCGTCTCCATTTATTTGTACTCTTTCTATCTATAAAACGACAAACGACTCTGTTTCCTATTGATGTAAAATAAACATAGAATTGTGGTGTTAAGGGCCGCGGAAAGTAGAGCGTGTTTTGGTATTTGTCTTGTGTTCAACCGTGGGTATTATAAAGGATGAAGGTCGCCGGTTTCAGTTTCATCCGATATTTTGGTAACTCATTTAAGGAGGAAGTGCCAGGGTACTAAAACTACTACTCAAACTTTTATTTCTTAACTGTACGCTGAAGGTACCGCCTTGTGATTTAATGTTATACAATTTGGCTCTATATATATACAGTCGTACATAAAACATGTTTTGGTCCCTAAGAGATGACTAGTCATTCAAGCCCAACTAATATAAACGTGACTAACCTTTTCCCAACCATGTTGGGGTCGGCTTCCAGTCTGACCAATGCATCTGAATATCAGTATTTAACATGGAGCTACTGCTTATCTGACCTGCACAACCCAGTTACTGGTTATCACGATACCCCTTGGTAAGACTGGTTGTCAGAATTTCGGGCTTCTGACGACCCGTAAAGACTGTTAAGATCCAAGAATGACAGACGGGACCAACGGCTTAGCGTGCTTTCCGAGGCACGGAGGAAGACCTCTCCATACATTTCAAGACAGGTATATAAATATGGTCACCCATCCAAGGATCAACCGTGGCAAGCGTAGCTTAACCTTATCGATAGAACCGTGTGGTTGTTATTACGCAACCAAAAGCAGACTTTAAAGCACCAGCTATCGTAATATACTGTTACGTAAATTTTCTTTCAAACTACTTTATTTTAAGTACGTATGAAGGTACTCTGACTATACAGGGTAAGTTTTTATCCAGTGCGCAAATTATAACCATGAATTCGGCATATCATTCTAGAACCACTAGCGTAGAAATTTTTCGCCGGTTGTACAAAAAAATATCCGGTGTTTCATAGAAAAGTGCAATGCCTACGCGGTCAAAATGTACGGAACAGCTGATTTTTTTTTGTATAACCGGCGGAAAATTTCTGCGGTAGCGGTATTAAAAATTTGCGCACTGGATAAAACGTTTCCTGTATTTCCGTTGATAGGTGGTTGCATAAATAATAATATTAATAACATACAGTTCTGTGGCCCTAGTGAAAAAGGGTACAAGTCCGACTTTTGTCGAAAATGAGTTAAGTATACCAAAGTGATCAGAAAAAAATGCTCTATCGTTTGGTGAAAACGGATCTAATCTATCTCTAAAAATAAAGAAGTTACTTTGTGTAAAAGGGTGCAACTGACACCAAAAAAAACTGCAAAAGTCGGTTTCAAGTACTTTTGTATTCTTTTAAACGGAAAAATATTTTTTTAGTTTGGGGTTTTTTAATCTAAATTAACATAAATTACCCACGTTTTAATTTGTTTGGTGTTTATCAATACAACAACACCTGGTCCTTAAAAATGGTTTAGTGAGTAATGATATTACTACACATAAATCCGTTTTCACCAAAATATAAGGAAAAAATCAAAAATAACTCTGTTGAGATCAGTATTCACGTGTGCTATTGTAAAATTAATAAATGAAATTTGATACAATTAGAATGATATCCTACGAAGTGCTTTCATTTTACTTGAGAAAGGATATAACTCGTTGATGCGGGGGAACGGTGCGGGTGGGTGGAGAGCGCATAGCGCCCGCGCCCCTTCAGTCGCTCGCGCACTATACTGAGCGAAGCCTGTGTCGACGCGCTGGAGAAAAACTAATAATTACGCGAGTAAGTTAGATCTTATTACACATATTTTTGTTACTTATTTCGAAGTTAATGTATACTATAATTGGTTTTAGTCTAATCGTACCTTTTTACACCTAATAACTACGAAATTCATTGCATGTATTTCTTTTTCTGTTTCGTTTACCTGGAAGCCTACACATAAAGGATATAATGATATTTACCGTAACTTTCTACTAAGTTTCCCTGTGGAAATCTCCTACGCTAATAGTCGTAATTATTACTTTATATTCAAAATACTTAAATGAATTATTTCCTTTTTAGAATGGCTGGTAGAGGTCGAATTAACCGTATGATTGATCTTGTTCATAAAGAACTGAAAATTATGGACGACTTGGATTGCCTTTCTGAAGAACCTGTACCTACTTGTTCCAAGAATTATTCTCCAAGGCCAGAATGTTCTAATGATTATTCTCCAAGGCCAGGGTGCTCTAATGATTATTCTCCAAGACCAGGATGTTCTACGGATTACTCTCCAAAATTTGAATGTTTAAAAAATATTTCTCCAATTCGTTCAAAAGTATGTTCTCCAATGCCTGGATGTTCCAAAAACTTGTCCCCAAGGCCAGAGCACTACAAAGATGACGATTTATTTACCGATTCCGACGAAACGTTTCTCATGTGTCTTGATATTGTTTCTCTGTTGGTTGATGAGCTGCCATACCCTGATCTCGATTATTCTGCTGAAAGTAGTGACGATTTCATACCAAATACATCCGACACAAGTGGCTCGGATCGTTCAGTTGTAAATAGGCGCACAAGACGTAGACGTAATGTTACCATCCTTCAGTCAGATTCAGACGAGAGCAATAATACATCATTTTGGGATAAAGAAGGTGTTACACAAGGTCGAAAACGTAAGCCTAGGAAAAGTATTAAAGAAAGAAGGGAAGATAGAGAAATTAGAAAAAAGAAAATGAATTTAGGAAAAAGTTACCAGACAAGTAAGGGAAAAACCGTTGTAGAAAGGAAAATAAAAAGTCTGGAACCTTGTAGGATGAAGTGTGCTGAAAGAATTCCTGAAGCCTACAGAAAAAAAATATTTGATTATTACTGGAACATAGGAGACTATGACAGGCGTGTATTGTTCATAAGTAACCTTATAAAGTTAAAAGGAAAAGCAACAAAAAAATTGGCGGCGACAGTCAAAAACAGGAATTTTTCAAATGATTTTTTCCTGAAGTTGGACTTAGAGTGTCATCGCATTTGTAAGGGTTGTTTTTTAAAAACATTCGATGAAACCAACAAGTTTGTTCAAACTGTGACTGTTAAAATGAAATTAAGCGGTGGTATTATACCCAAATCATTAAGTGGAAAAAAACCCAGTGCCTTTACAATAGATGACGAGAGGCTAGAAAATGTAAAAACTCAGATTTTATCTTTCCCTGTGTATGAAAGCCACTATGGTCGGTCGAAGACAAACAAAAAATTTTTACCACCCCATTTAACTATTCAAGACATGTACAAGGCTTACTGTGAGACGAATGAAAATCCAGTATCAATGACCATCTACTCATGGGTATTCAGGGCCCAAAATCTATCTTTTAAAGCACCTTACGTTGATACATGTGTGAAATGCGATACTTTAAGTACGAAAATTAAATTTAGTGAAGGTGTGGAGAAAGAAGTAAATGAAAAGCTTTTGATAGAGCATCAACGTAGAGCAGAAACTATTTATGATAAAAAATCTCAAGACCGGGCGCTTTCAATTGCAAAAAAGGATACAGTAGTCTTGTCGTTTGACTTGCAGCAATGCTTGCCAACCCCTTACCTTAAATCTGGTGCTGCATTTTACAAGCGTCCATTATGGACATAATAGGTCTTTACCTATGAAATTGCCGTTTTGTATGAAAAAATTTAAACGAATTTTTTTCATGAATTTTTTATTTGTATTAATCGAAGTAATCACCCATGCAATCAATGCATCTTTGCCATCGCAGTGGCAGTTTATTGATGCCCTTCTTAAAGAAATCAGCTGGACGGGAGGCAACAAATTCTTCAAAGGCATTTTGTACTGCCTCTCGGGTATTAAATTTTTTTCCCGCCAAGAAGTTATCCAAATTCTGGAAAAAGTAGTAGTCTGTAGGCGCAAGGTCTGGTGAGTAGGGCGGATGACGGAGAGCTTCCAACCCCAGTTCTTGCAACTTGGAGACCGTCTGCTGTGCAGTATGAGGTCGCGCGTTGTCGTGCAGGAGCAGCGGAGACGAGCGATTGACCAATGCTGGTTGGAGATGCGCCAGCTTCTCCATCATTGTGTTCAGTTCTTCACAGTACACATCTGCAGTAATGCTCACCCCGTTTGGTAAGAAGCTGTGATGAATCACACCGGCGCTAGACCACCAAACAGTGACCATCACTTTTCTAGGGGTAAGTTTTCGTTTAGGGCATTGTTTAGGTGCTGAACCAGGATCCAACCAACTTGCTGAGCGCTTACGGTTATCAAACAGAATCCATTTTTCATCGCAGGTAACAATGCGGTTCAAAATTCCTTCATTTGTGTGTCTGTTGAGCAGTGCAAGGCACGTCTCGACGCGTACTTCGCGCTGGCGATCATTGAGTTCGTGGGGCACCCATTTGTCAAGCTTTTTTACCTTGCCAATTTGACGCAAATGGACCAATATTGTTTTGACGCTAACGTCGAAAGCTGCTGCTAATTCAGCCGTAGATTGTGTATCATCAGCTTCCACAATCGCCTTTAATTCGTCATTGTCGACCAAAGTCTTCGGACGACCGCGAGGTTCATTTTTCAGGTCGAAATTTCCAGAACGGAAGCGAGCAAACCAATAACAGGTGGTGCGTTGGTTTGTAGTGTTAGCTCCGTAAACGTCGTTGATGTTGCGTGCCGCTTGTGCCGCGTTGCTGCCACGACGGTACTCATATTCCATAATTACTCGAATTTTTAACGTATCCATGATGACGAAAAAGATTGAAATGCGATGAAAATGTAACACTAATCAATAAAGAAATGACTACTTTTAGAAAAAAAAATCCATGTTTTTAAAATAAAATTAATTTGAAATTAGAATTCTTAGCCAAACAAAAATTATTTTGATTTGAAATGGCCAGTACTGCAGAACGGCAATTTCATAGGTAAAGACCTAATATAATTTGACATTAAGGGACTGTACCTCTAATAAAGTATATTGTTTTATGTGGCATGAAGGAATTGGTGGCAGAGGGGCAAATCAAATAGCTTCCTGTTTGTATTACTACATAATGAACTGCGTACCTGCTGATATAAAGCATCTTATATTTTATTCTGACTCCTGCTCTGGCCAAAATAAAAATATTCACGTTGTATGCATGTTCCTTTTAGCTATGCGTAATAATACAAATATGGAAACCGTAACGCATAATTTTTTGGTACCAGGCCATACTCACATGGATTGTGACGTGGATCATGCGTTAATTGAAAGGGCCAAGAAAAAAACTCAAATGGATCTGCATCATCCCCGGGATTGGTATCAACTTGTCCGAACATGTAGTAAAAAAAAACCATTCACTGTTATAGAAATGCACTCTGAATTATTTCTTGATTTTGCGAGTTATTTAAAAGGGCCACTACAACAAAAGAAAATTGATGAAAATAAAAAGAAGTTTAATTTATCTGAGTGTGCAGCTTTTAAATATAAAAAAGGAGAGTTTCCTCAATTTCACTACAAGATGCATGGCGTAGATGAATGGAACATAGTTAATTTGCAAAGAAAACGAGGAAAGTCACCGCTCCCAAGTGTTTTTGAAACCGAATGTATACCCAAGTCATACGATGGGCCGATTGCAATTTCCAATGAGAAAAAGCGAGACTTGCTTTATCTTCTTACCCTAATAAACCCCAGTGTCAGATCCTTTTATACCAATTTATTAAGTGATAATGATATTAAAGATCAACATCCTCTCATAAATGACAGCGAAGATGACTTAGAATAACATTTTCTAATATTTTTGGTTTGTTATAATGTTTTTTTTTTAAACCCATTTTTATTTCTATACTAATACTTAAATATTTTCAGCAAAATAATTTTGTTTTTTTTTTTCTACTCGATTTGTGAATTTTCTGCAGATTAAGATGAGAGTTTCTCTTAAAATTGTTTTTGTATTTTCAAATTTTATTATGCAAGAAACTACGAAACATTAAAAATAAAATAAATATAGTAATTTAAATATTTTTTGTTTTCTTTTTATTTAAATAATGGATATAAGTTGCACAAAATAGTTCATACAAGTCTTAATGTACCATACGCCACGTATAATATCGTATAACATCCTTGTGAAAAAGGATTTAAGATATTTTTTTTGAGAATTTTCGAAAAATTTTAACTGTAAAGAAAAGTACACAGTAAAACACATGTTTTTCAAATAGTAAACTATTAAATATTTCTTTAGACTACTTGGTTATGATAAAAATCATTCCAAATGCGTATCCCTTTTCACTTGTGTAAATTGACATTTAACTTATGGGAGAAGGGGTATAACTTATTTTATACCCTCAAGGAATTCATTTTGTGGTTAGTATAAGTCACTATCTTAAAAACTATTAACTTTACATAAAAAATAACTCAAAAATAATAAAGAGCATAAATCGTTTACATAGAAAAAATATCACGTGTATTTCATTTGGTAGCGGTTTAAATGTCACATGAGGTCAAACACACAATTTGAAGCGCGCGGAGTGTTTTTTGCGTCTCGTGTAAAGTTGCATTTTTGGACTTAGATCCCTTTTCACTAGGGCCACAGAGTTATACTATTCAATGACTAGTTGTTACCGTGAAGCTAATGAAGCGACAGCTGCTATTTAAAATACTTTCTCATGACATAACACGTTGGATTTGCTTGTGTTCAAGTCACCCATTGCTTGAAGTTATTATCAAACTTAACCTTTAAGTATGGACGTGGAGCCTCACAGGCTACTCGATGTTTTCGTTTTCTTCGTTTCACTTAATTCCCCCCACTCCCCGCGATTCAGCGGCTCAGTAGCTTTTGTTTTAGTTGTAAAACTACCAACGAGGGAGGAGGTTGCATCTTCCAATGAATATCACGTAAGTTATGACCATCAAAATATTGACCGAAGCCTGTCAGGCTACACGTCCATTGTTGCCCTATGATATATTTTATAAGGGCGATTATGTTTGTTTCAAATTTTGTAGTACAAAATGTCCAAAAAACAATTAAACCGGTAGTTCTAAATCAAATCGACCATCTACGAGTTCTGTTCAGGGCCCTGCGAGAAAAACTTTGCGTGCAGGAGATCCATCTTTCGAACAAGAAATGAGTGAGTTTTTGTTAGCGTCGGATCAGTCTGACAATGAAGAGAATATTGAAGATTTTTAATATTGGAGTCCGAACCACCTAGCTGCTGACGTTTCATAAGAGCCCATGCTATTTATATGAAATAAAAATATTTTGATTTGATTTGAAGTGATAAAAATCATGAAAGTGAGAATAATGAAGATCAGGACCAAGATCATGATCAGGACCAGGACCTGGGAGAAGAATCGGGTAGTGATAGTTCGGACAATATTCCACTATCGAGAAGTAATATTGATAATATTCCACTTTCGAGAAGTAAACTCTACTGAGGTTGACCATGACTCGAGTTTCAGGTAATGATATGGTTACAGAAGATATCCAGGATCAGGAAACCAGTCAAGGAACCGGAAGAGTATGTAGAATCTGTCCCGCGAAAAACATAGGATGACTACCCATGTTTATGTTGGGTGCAACAAACCTGTGTGCCTCCAATGTTCTAAACCTTTGTGCAGTGACTGCCAATAAATTTACGTTATTAGACTGTTGTCAATTTTTTATATATTTGTTACCTGAAGTAGGTATTTTGTGTTTTTGGTTTGTTATATATTATATTTTGAGAAAAAAGACTCATTTTGTTATAATGATAAGTGTAGCTGTTTTTAATACCTAAAATTGTAACCTAAGTAGATTTAAACTGAAAAGTGCCATAATATTTGATTTTTAAAATTTCTATATTTTTTAAAATAAAAGTTGGTTTTACAAGCACTTATTTTATTGCTTAATCACATTACTTTAATATACAATCAGTTTTAAAGCAATGTTATATCAAATTCCCAAAAAAAAAGTGTGTGCATATAGGAGCCTGTGAGACTCCACGCCCACAGTAGTGTTAACAAAAAATGACGTCCACACTTAAAGGTTAACGACGAAAAGACACCGATACGATTTCATAATACAATGTGTAGGTATCACTAACGCAAGAGCTCATACACCCCAATAAGAGTATTGAGTTAAAAACAAAATACAATGGCCAAAACTTTTTTTATCTATAATTATGTTATTATTAAGAAAAAATATTTGACCCTAGCTAGACTAGACTAGACCTAGACTTTATGCATTTAAAATAAAGTCTTATGGCCTTGAAATAAGATTCAATTTTCTTTGGCTCAATCGGCGGTAGGCATGGGAAAATACAAACATTGATAATAAAAATTAAATTTAAAATTTAAAAAACCCCCGACCCAAACAAAAACTCTAAAAAGTAAAAAATAATATTTATAGGCCTTTTAATTTGAACGTAATATTTTGATCAGGGAATTGTCAAGTCGGGGGACGGCTAGGCCTCTGTTTGGCGTTTTCATTGACAGTCCCCCGACTTGACAATGCCCTGATCAAAATATTACGTTCAAATTAAAAGGCCTATAAATATTATTTTTTACTTTTTAGAGTTTAACTTATAACACCCTGTCGTTTTTGCGTCGGGGGTTAAAAATACCCATATTCAAAATTACTAAAATCGCTTCAGTAGGTAGTTGATTAGGAACAAACTATTTAGAGGTCCTGCGTGTATTCTGTTACACCTGAATGTATGTATTTGAGAAGAAAATAATCTTAAAAGGCCAATACATACTGGTGAAGCTTTTATGGTAAACTAGTGAAGTGAAAGATTGAAGTGGCGATGTTATGCGAGATCTATATCCAGCAGTAAATTTCTTTTGGCTGAAACGATGATCTTGTATTACCTAAGTAGGAAATAAAAATTAATATTTGATTTCATACTTCTACTTTAAATGTGATTGTTTGTATGTTTGGGTATTTAGATATTTGTTACATAGCCACGCAACAACGGCTGAATAGATTTGGATTTAATTTGACACACAGATAGATTTTAACCTAGACTTTAATTCTATTAAAAAGCGTGGCGTACTTTTTGAGGTATTTTTGTAATAAATTAATATCAAGCCACTCTTTTTAACAGAATTAAATGATTTTCTACAATTCTAGTTTGGTTTTGAAAGCTTGTTTTTGTTTTTTAACTATTATTTATTTTCTATTTTTTAGTTCTGCTAACTGTCACAAGCGTGATTTTTCTAATTTGTTTTGAAATAATTAATATAATAATTTTGAATTATTGAATTGTCATCGGTCTTCGATAAGTCTACGAAGTTTAAATGAAATCTGACCGTTTAAAGTGGGTCAAAATACAGTCCAAAAAAAGGAGTCGGTTACAAACAAACATACAGGTGAACTTAATAAAAGCGTGTTAATTAATAAACGTTGATACATGCCACGTCAAAAGCTCCTGAGTCACTGTAGCTGTGGAGAAACGGTTATAAATTTCAGTAACTGCCACTCTACTTTTAATTAACGTCTAGCAACAAACACCGACACAGCTAAATAAAGAAAATCAATGTTCGTATCACTTTACAGGTAGATATGACCATCCCGATACCCATGGTTGACAGTTTGAAATGGATAGCAACCTTATGTCGTAACAGTAAGGGCGTTTCTCGTCGTCCAAGTGTTACCTGTGACGAGTGGTCGACTGTACACGAAGTATCTATCAAGTATTTTATGCTCGTACTCAATGGACCGTTTCCAGTGAGAATGATTGAACGGTGAATTGGATATGGCGTGACGTCAAAGTGCGGTAGTTTTTTTAAGAAAACATACATCACCAGCAGGCTTAGCACGAGCACCGATTTGTCGACGGAAAAATAGACATGATTATTAACTAAATGATGTAGGTACAGTAGGAGGAGATAGCTTTGTTTTTCTATGAATTATCACACTTATTTGTTCTAAGCGAATCATGATTTTGTAGATAATCGTGTATACTTTGTGGCCGTCGAATAGAAAGTTTGTTGTCGGTGAGATTTTGACAGTTTGGGAAGAAATATTCTTCTGAAATAGTCTATATTTATAAGGACCTACACAAATATCGTTAGATACGAAAGACTAAATGACAGATTTTAGAAGGATATCTGCGGTGCGATATCAATATGTAGGAACGAAATGTCACTTTTTATTGAAAAAGCCTGTTTATTATTCGTAGAAATACAAAACGTCATGCTAAGCCCGCAGAAGATTTTAGTAAACAAAAGATACAAGTAATCATAACCAGGGTCGTTGGATGTAGTTGAAGTTTAGTTAAAAACGTTTTTTGTTTTTTTTTTTACTTTTTTTTCTAACACTTTCATCGGTTTCTTACTAAACTTAAACTTGAATTTTGTAAATCCGATGACCCTACGTGAATATAGCTCAACTGGGCTTATAAAGACAAGGGTAATAGTGTAAAAAAAATACGTATGGCACTCGGGGACTGCCGCATGTGCTGCCGCGGTAAAGCTATTGCATTGCATTTTTATCATCTTATGCAATTTTTTTTTTTGCTGTATTTATTTTCTTTGATAATAATTCAAGTTTTTTCTTTGATATTAATTCAAGTTACACTTTTTGAGCGTGGTGACCGATAAGAAAACAAATTTTATTATATCGTACAGTCGTACCATCGTTAAGAGAACGCTCGGCCGAGCTACATGGTAGGCGGAGTGGGGTGTGTCAGGTTTTATTTTCGTTACGGAATTTCTTGATTCAGTCGCCGCGCTCAAAGCCCGCGATAAAAGCTATGCAATAGCTTAAAAAGTTTTAAAACAGGTGTGTGACTAGATATGTAAGAAAAGCTCTCATACAGTCTTTGGGCTCAAGGCTAAAATTTCTGGTCATTCATCCTGAAGCGGCCCTTCAAACTTAGGCTGGAAGGAACCTTTACATAAAAGTTTTTAAGAATACAAGTAAGGTGCAACCACATGGTACCTTGACATTTCAGAAAGAAAAATGGGTAAGCCCTTCACAATATACCGTGTTTCAAAAGTTCAGATGTTCCCTGAAAAGCACAAATGACTGGCTAAAATTTTCCCACTGTTGGGACATAGGTGTCCTCTCTGTGAAAGGCTCCCGCACTGGGCCCACATGGTGGATTATGGCCCATACGCCATAATCCATCACGCGGCCAGTGCGGGTTTACGGATGTCACATACCTTCAAATTTTGGGTTCTAGGACATGTCGATTTCTTCACAATGTTTTCCTTCATCGTTTTGGGAGCAATGGCGATGAAATTAAATACACCAAGTAAAGCGGTTGCCTGGGTTTGAACTCGAGACCAGCAACTTATAATCTGGGCCGATACCACTGGGCCACCACTGCTCACGCAATCAAAATGTACATACATTTAGATTTTCCATAGTTGATCCCACAGAAAAGTTGTTCATTTTCATGAGGTTCAATAATTTCTATAATTAAGGTCGACATTGACGGTGACCAAAACTACTCTATCTTCCTTTCGTGATTACTCTGATGCCTAGCAAAGCATCGGTGCTACTGTCGGTAAAAAAACTAAAGCATTTCAAGAAACTCCACCGGAGTTTCTTGCCCTTTCTTCTCCATACGAAAATTCTATTTTAATGTTGACGTTCATAAGTTGGTACTTTTGATCCTCTAAACATTTTGACTAAGCTTTTGTTGAACGTACACTTTTCACGTTTCTTGAACGTCTGCTTACACAGAGCTTGTCAAAGTTAATTTCTTGTCGACGTCGTTGCGAGCATCGAGCAAACAGCATACTCCCGTTGAGTACAAAGTACACGGGAGAAAGATCTTACCGATTTCGAAAATTGGATTCGACTTTTAATTTACTAGTTCTTCCTGGACCAGTTACTCTTTTAAAATGTTTTATGTACAATATTTAACATACATTAATTATATTATTATGTGTGAAAACGATGCAACCAGAATAAAATTACCATACCAAAATAAGTAAAAAGAATCAAAGTGAAGCAATTATAGATAAATTAATTTTATGACAGATTTATAGTGCTCACATATTTACAAACATTGTAAGAGTATACGATTTTCCTAGAATATTAACAAGTAATAAGTCAGTGTGTGAGTACAGAAGATTTATTCATACGATAACAGGTTGGTACTTGGGGATACGGTGGAGGCTTGAGGCTAAGTAATAAACAGCCGTACAGGTCCATTGATCAGGTTAAGCTACGCTTGCCGCGGTTGTTCCATGGATGGGTGACCATCTTTACATACCAAGACCCCTCCGTGCCTCGGAAAGCACGTTAAGCCGTTGGTCTCGGCTGTCATTTGTGGATCTTTGACAGTCGTTACGGGTCATCAGAAGTCTGACAACCAGTCTTATTATAGGGTATCGTATTACACAGTGACTGGGTTGTGGAGGTCAGATAAGCAGTCGCTCCATGTAAATTACTGGTATTCTGCTGCATCCGGTTAGACTGAAAGCCAACCCGAACGTAATTGGGAAAAGGCTAAGCAGATGATGATGATGATGATGAACTGTTATCGTATGAATGAATCTTCTGTATTTCCCTACTTTGTGGTAAACTTGTTAAAATTATGGCGACGCAATCCAAGTCGTCCATCATGCTTGTGTGTCTCTAATGGGTAAACAAAGCTTAGAATATTTTTGGCGGAAAAATATTAAGTGCCATCTGACTAATTTCCCTTGAGGATCGAGTATCAAATAACGTTGAAGTTTTACGTGACAGGCTTTATCTAAGTTGTGACAGACTGTGTGAAGTTAGTTTTTACTAAGAAGGGAAAAGGAACAGTAAATGTTTTTGAACGGTTTTAATTAGCTTTCCCTGCTTCTTGTTTTTTTTTTTTTTGTTTATTTGGGTCAAATTTTAGTACTTGAAATTTTACCCCCTTCCTGTTGGCAGATTGATCTGATGTATGGATATTTAAAAAATAAATTAAAAAATACGTTTAATTCAGAACCAGTCCTAGCATCCCATGCATACATGTGACATTAAAAATATAACATAAAATAAGAATTAATTAAATGATTACATAACACACACATAACATAACATTATAAATTACAATCATACACAATAAAAATAAAATAAAATACACCATTATAATTATGTTTCATCTTAGTCTAAATTTAGGTTTAGTTCCGGAGTGCTCAACATGGAGCCTGGTCCAGTACCGTATTATTGGGCAGCCCAGATCCAGATCCATCCATCCTCCATGCGAACAGCTGAAGGTAGCTGTTGGAACTGCCTCTATATTTGGTACACAACTTTAGTTTTCATATCAATAGAATTTAATAAATAAAAGATAGAGTAACGAAATAAAAACTTGAAAATAAAATAAGCAATTTTTTTTTTAGTTGAGCGGTTCTAACTAAAAGCTAGGTAAAATAAAATCGTGGGGTGCGGGCGCGTGTAACATTTTTACTCCGGTTACCTTACGGCCCACTATTTTATTTTACCGAACTATTTTTTCGCTTTTAGTTTTAACCGTTTAACTTATTACTATTTTTGTCTAGCGTGAGTTCAAAGACTCAAAAGAAAATAACTATGAACTGTTTACCTACGTATACAGCCAGTTGCAGAAACGACCATTTACTTTTAAAGCTTAAATCTTCCATCAACTTGTTGCAGAAATCAATATTAGACTCGATTTTAATGATTCTTTAATTTTAACTAATGACGTGTCAAACGACGCAATCTGTTACAGTTTTTGTAGCACAAAGCAAGCACCATTGTCGCCTTAAAATTGTTTTGTGCAACATCAATAAATTAATGAAATCATTAGTGTTAATGTTCCGTGTGGTGCCGGACGTAAAATAATAGCAACATCCCATTTCTTCCCGTGGGTGTCGTAGGAGGCGACTAAGGGACTTACTAGAGAATGGGCAGCAGCGTTCTCTATGCATTTTATTACCGTACTGCGATCGCCAACCCGCCTGCTAAGCGTGGTGATTATAGCAAAACCCCGCTTTTGGGGGAGGCCTATGTCCAGCAGTGGACGTTTTTCGGCTGAAATGATGAAAATCATAAATGATCCGTGCGCTGATATTCAGCTGGATCTGGTTAGACTAGCAACTGACTCTAAAGTAGGTAGTTGGGAAAAGACTAGGCAGATTTATTTTGACGAAATTAGTACGTGACTATTGTACTTTTAAATAACGATGTAGGTGTTAATTACCTTCTTTATTTCAAAGACAATAAAGTCGTCTATCGAAAACATCAAAACAACGACTCCACTGTTCCGACTAGTGATAAATCGAAATAGTTTCTGCCTAATTAAAGAAAATGATCAACGATATTGAATTTCGGCAGCGTATCACCGCACGTCGTTTCGACGTAGAACTCACATAATTAATCACTGGTACAAACAACCATTTCGGCGTGTCCTATCAACAAGTTTGCTAATCAAAGTTCAGTCATTAGTTGTTTTCCAGCTAGTGACACCGAGTCATCGTGTCACATACAATGTAATTGAAAGTTCACGACGGATTGTTGGTATGGGTAAATACTTAGATATGGAGTGACAGGTAACCTATTAATAATGCCTTTATGTGATAGATAATAGCCTAGTGCCTAAAGTTTGTGAGTTAGGTGGCTTTGGGGTAGATCCATTTTGGCCATAGGGAATAAGCATCATTCAAAAAGTAAACAAGAATAGATCACCACATAATAATGCGTTTCACATAGTCTTTTTTAGAATTAGAGCTCATTTACACGAGATTATTAAAGCTAATGTACTGTTGAATGGAATAAGTTAAACCAAAAGTATAGCTGTATCATGTAAACAGTGATAAACATATGATTTATAGCACTGTGTGACCTAAACCCGTACGTAAGTCACACTTTTCTGTGACTTAATTAGTCCAGTCCAGAAAAGTGTGACTTAAGTGCGAGTTTAGGTCAGTCGTGCTATATAATAGGATACAATACGTGTGACTTAAGTAGTCCAATAATACACGTGCTTAATTTCACATCGTGCAATAATGAACTACTTAAGTCACACGTACCGTAGTGCACTATTTCAACATTGCGTTTTAACTTTTTTTTTTTTTTTTTTTTTTTCATTTAGCCTACACTGTCCCACTGCTGAGCAAAGGCCTCCCCCAAATCCTTCCAGGCATCCTTTTCCAAGGCCTCCTCGATCCAGCCCTTGCAATACGCGTCTAGGTCGTCACGCCACCTTTTTTTGGGCCGGCCTCGGCGCCGCCGTCCATCCTCAGGCACCCAGTGTGTGGCGACAATTGCCCAGCGGTCGCTGTGCATGCGACTAGTGTGACCCGCCCAGTCCCATTTTAACTTATGATTGGTAAATTTTGTTTTTCCATGAAAGATAAACCTGATTACGATTCACTGATTTTATTCGTTTCGTAGATAATAATATAACAGACTAGAGCTTACTTAATACTTTTTGTAGTAACACAAAAGAAAATGCAACTATAAAAGTAACAACATTGCCATTTCGCCAAATTACAAAACCCAAGTAAACCGCGAGAATGAACTAGTTTATTGTTATTAAGCTAGTTCGTATGCAGCCAACGTTTAATACCTTTAATTTTACAAATGGTTTAGCTAACGAAGTAAAAAAAATAATTAAACGGCGAAAAGAAAGCTAGTTCTGTAACGCAAGGACAGATTTTGTGCGGCATTTGGTACAGTTTATGAAAATTATTAAAAAAAAAACGATAAATATAACACACTAGTTTTTTCCAGCGGATTCGCCCGCCTGGAACTTTCATCCCCGATTTAACACCCTTAGGGTTTGAATTAACAAAAAAACTTTCCTTATTCCTTGTCTACGTTATAAAGGGAATCTCTGTGCAAAATTTCAGCTTTCTAGGTCCAAGGGTTTGGGCTGGGCGTTGATGAGTCAGTTAGTCAGTCAGGACTTTTCTTTTTATTTATATAGATACCTGAATATCACATCTTTGTTCCGTAAGGGGTTAGGTAGAGGCCCCCATATTTCGTCAGTTATGTACTGAAATAAAGTTAATAAATTCCGTGAATAAAATAGAACGAAGTTTATTTTGAACTCTCAAAGTAACATAAAAGAGGAAAATTCATATACATTAATAAGATTCAGGCTACACCTCTTATTATAAATGTGACGGCATTATTGCTACGGCGTAGCCGACATAGTCGCTACGCTGTCGTAGACACTAACCCGATAAATGATCCGCTACGCGTCGAGTCATTCTTATTGAATTTTGTTTTATGAGTTAGGGAATATATATAATATAATTCTGACTCTGAGTGATTGTTATGAGTAAAACTAAATTAAAATGTGTTTTCAAATGAACACTTACAAACAGAACCAATTTTTTTTTCAAAGATTGAATGACTGTTCCTATTATACAGTTCCGATTTGACATTTTTGTAACTTCCAAAAAGCTTTTATTTCTGATTTTACGAGATAGGTTATTTTTGGTTACTATGGCACGTCATAGCCTCATTATAGGATCCTCTCTCTACCTACAATAAAACCCCAATCCATCAATACCAAGCAGCCGACAATACAAATAAGCCATCAATACCTCATTCACTTGCATTGAAGCGAAGGCAGGCGGTTTCAATTTCCTGCATTATGTATGTAAACATCTAGGTGCATAGTTATTGATATGTCAAACTAATTGGCTCTCACAACCGCGCCCGGCCTAGCTTTGGTAATCATGTTGGGTCACGCAGCCTGTGGGTGTGTTTGACAGTATATACTTCATGTCTTTAACTCCTCAAACAGGTATGCAGAAGTAAGTTTTAGAAGGGTGTGCATAATGCCTTCAACCGGGTACAAAATTCTTGATGAAAAAACAATAAAAATATTCCCGTTTTGGGGATCGATCCTTGACCTGCTGGCTGCATTGATGTGGAAATTTCGTTTTGAAAAAGTTTTGATCCAAGCAATCTTCATCCTCAGTGGCTCGGTCTACTCACTACAGTTTCTCTAGGCGCAAGTAAATGCCTAATTGAATGTTTCTATCATCTAGATCCAGCTTTTTGTACTACCGTCCGGATATTGACCGGCCATGTCATTTGTCTATGTGTTTAGACATAATTATGTACATTTTAGAAAATCAAAAAATGTTAAAGAAGTATTGAATTATGGAGATTAAAAAAAAAATACAAAATCCAAAAACCCGACTGCCCAATAAGTGAACTTTAATTAAAAAAGACGGAAACAAGAAACTTGTTTTAAAAGTATGACTGAATACTATAAGCAATCTCATGCAGTCGGAGGCATCTTTTTAAATTTAACAATAAAGGCCTTTATTGCCTGTATTTTTGACGTTAGTGAGACCTATTTACGATACCCTTTATTTTGATGCCCCACTAGATAGGTTTTGAGAAAAAAATAATAGACGACATGGCGACAAAAATGTTTTTTTTTTTAAATTATATAAACCCAATGTCACTCTCACAATTACGATCAATCTAACGGCACCTCTCAAGCTGAAATCGATCAAGCCGTCTAGGCTACAGACCGTGCCAAGGAAATATACATACATACATACACTCGAAAACAAAACCCACCTTCTGGCGCAGTCGGTTAAAAAGTGAAATGACTTTTTTATCTTAAAAAGTCCCCCGCTTTTTGCCAGAACTTTCTTCTTTACTTATTTCAAAATGGTAACCCTTTCTAATGTGCATAGTTATTGATACGTCTAACTAATTGGCTGCCACCTTCCACACCAGGGCCCGGCCTAGCATTGCTAATCATGTCGGGTCACGCAGACTGTCAGTGTGTTTGGAAGAACATTTACCCTTATTTAGGGTGTTTACATTGTATATTGGACTTTTGTTTTACGAAAAAGTTTTGAGCTAACGATTGAAAACGTGCGGTGAATGATAAAACTCTTGCTTATTATTACGATTGGGCGCTAGACAGTGCGATTTCCAAAAACAAACTAGTTTCGTCTATGATAGGCCGCGAAGTCAAACCATCTCCCCAAGAATCGCTCCTCTCTATCTCCTCCCATTGATTAGGTGGTAGTGAATTTGTAATGTTCGGTTCCCATAAACAAAAACGAATCGTTTTGTTTTCCAATAGTAGTATTTTTTTTTAATTCATAAGATTATTTTACCTGTGATAGCTTGTTGGGGTTTTTTTTTGGGTGGGAAATCAAAAAACTTCTCCCGCTCTGGGTGGAGCAGGAGGGCGTGTCAGACTTTTACTGACTAAAACCCACCCGTGTTCCCTCAGTAGCCTGTTTGCCAGGGGCGGCGGTATGTCTTTCGAAAGAACCCGCACCCCTGGCAGGCATCGGCCCTTGCAGGCCCCTTCATTTTGTGCTGACATCTCTTTGAGGCGCGCGTGGAACACAACGCGCCGTCGACCTGGGCTTGGTCCTTACCGGACAGCGAGCTACCCATTACTCGCCGTCCGCAAGCCCACGCCTGCGGTGG
Organism: Polymixis flavicincta; assembly: GCA_949987655.1. NCBI lineage: Eukaryota > Metazoa > Arthropoda > Insecta > Lepidoptera > Noctuidae > Polymixis > Polymixis flavicincta. Next base: position 8,489,769 of record OX465183.1, on the reverse strand, counting down.
CCGGAAATTAGCCTGGGATTCCCGACGCCCAGGGCGTCTCCTGCGGCGGAGCTTGTTGGGGTCGTCTGCAGAGCAAAACGACAGTAAACAATATTAAGCTTATAACTGGAATGTATACATGTATCAAGCAACAAAAGTAGTCTGTCAACACACATTGTGTCAACCCAAATCAGCACCACGATTTTGGCCAGTGTATACATCTGTACATGGAAGTGTTATATCTTCAACATAGCTACTTTCATATCTTTTTATTTTTTATTTTATTTTATTTGGGAAAATAAACGGTTACACATTACAGTATTATGGTATAGAACTTAAACTAAAATGGGAGTACAAATGTATAACCAACAACATTTTCCACATAATATAAAAAAGTTAAACAAACACGGACGGCGTGCGATATAAATAGTAACATTGAACAGAGAGTATGATTAAATATAAAATAAAACTAATCTGAAACTAATACAAGTAAAAATAATAAAAACAGAAAGAAGATTTTATAATAAAAATTATGAATTTAGGATTGATAGCTGTTACCTAATTCTGCTACAATTTTAAGCGCAATACTTCGAAATTTGCCAGCAGAAACAGAAAAGAATTCGATATCCCGGAAAATCATATTGAACTGCGTGGTAAGACGCCGCAGGGGTGCTCGCGAGCCTGCGTTTGATCGACAAGAGGTTACAGCAAACAGCGGTCGTGCGCGCACACCTCGACATATCGTTGTTCTGGGTACTACGTAACTTATTCTATTGCTTATATCTATACAATCATAAGAATTGTTACATAAATCAAACAGAAACGTTGAGTCCAACAGTATACGTCTAGATTTAAGGTTTTGAAGCTTATAGTGATTTAGTAAGTTGCTGTAAGATACATAGGTACGGCAACAACGGTAATGCATGGCCTTTAAAAATTTGCGTTGTACTTTTTCTATCATATTAGAATATTTGTCATAGAAAGGATTCCACACCGGGACCGCGTACTCCAACTGAGACCTGACCAACGTTTTATATAGGTTTAAATAAGTACCAGGGCGTTTAAATTCTTGAATCGATCTCATAACAAAACCGTACATACGAAAAGCATTGTTCACAATTTTAGTAATATGAGCATCAAGATGGAGTTTATCATCTAACAAAACACCAAGATCACGAACCACTGTTTCTCTTGCCAGATCTGTATTGTTCAATGAATATGCATGTTTTATTACGTTTTTATTCTTAGTAAAACTAATGAAATGGCATTTAGATATGCTCAATTTAAGTTTATTTTTTATACAATATGCAGAAAATCTATTTAAGTCTTCCTGCAAAAGTAAACAGTCACGTAAATTAATAATTGGCCTAAATACTTTTAAATCATCTGCGTATAGTAATAATTTAGAATTTTGAAAACACGTCCCTATGTCATTAATGAACATAACAAACAAAAGAGGACCCAGTATAGAGCCCTGAGAAACACCGGAAGTAACATTTAGGGTAGCTGAATTAAAACCGTTCATCACAACTCTCTGAGATCTGTTAAAAACGTAAGAAGAGAACCATCTCAATAGGTCGCCACGTATACCATTAAAGACAATTTTACTCAAGAGCAATTGATGATCCACTTTGTCAAAGGCTTTTTGGAAATCCGTATATATAGTATCAACTTGAATACGAGAGTCCATACTGTTAAATAAATAGTCAACAAAAGTTATCAGATTAGTGGTAGTTGATCTTTGTTTAACGAATCCATGTTGTTGTGGAATTATGATATTATGTAGTATAGGATAAACTTTATCATGAACTAGTCTCTCAAAAAGCTTTGACAAAACCGACAATATCGATATAGGACGATAATTCTCGATATCCTGTTTAGGTCCCGACTTGTGAACAGGAGTTACATTTGCGAGTTTCCATGCTTGGGGAAATTCTTCTTGTAAAATGGATAAATTATAAATAATTTGTAATGGCACACACAGATTAACGGCGGTCTGTTTAAGGAACACAACTGGTAGACCATCTGGTCCCGGGCCTTTAGATGGATCTAATGCTTTTAGCGCACTTAATATTTCATCGGCAGTAAACTGAATGCTACTAAGGAGAGAACAGGTTTCAGAGTAATCACCACACTGCGATGAAATATTGCCATTTGAAGTGGAAGGCTCATATACCGAGCTAAAAAAGCTAGAAAACAGATTACAGATGTCTTCAGGGTTATTGGCTGAATGGTTATTATAGTGCATGATAGAAGGGAAGCTTGTAGAAGATTTTCGGGAAGAAATGAACGTCCAAAAATGCTTAACATTAGTCCGGATACCATCTTCTACAGTCGCAATGTACTTTTTGTAGCAGTTTTTGCACTCAACATGAAATCTAGAGCGGTAAATGGAAAACTGCTCGTAGTCCGAAATGTTTTGATACATCTTCCATTTTACCCAAGCTTTGGCTTTATTTTTATAAATATGTATAAGCGATTTTGAGAACCAAACCGGAAATTTTAAAGATCTACAATTAACTAATGGAACATGTCTTTTAATAATGCAGAAAACAATGTCATAAAACGTGCTCAAGGTATCGTCAATGGTTTGGTTAGCTAAAACTTCCCCACAATTAATCTCTTTCAAATCCCCGTTTATGTTATCATAATTTGCCTTGTAATAATTATATTTTTTACTCATCTTGCGGGCCATCGAATTGTGTGGTACAGATTTTTTTTTTTTTTTTGGGTGGGAAATCATCAAATGACTTCACCTGCTGAGTAGAGCAGGAGGGCGTGTCAGACTTTTACTGACTAAAACCCACCCGTGTTCCCTCAGTAGCCCGTATGCCAGGGGCCGTGGTATCTCTTTCGAACAAACCCGCACCCCTGGCAGGCATCGGCCCTTGCGGACCCCACCAGTGGTTGCTGACATCTTTGACGGCGCGCGTGAGGAACAACGCGCCGTCCCGTCTACCACTTTTCGGCCGCAGAGGATAGGGAGAGCGGCTGACGCTATACCGACACTCCTCTTCCCCTGCGGCCCCACCGCGTCCGCCATCAAACGGTGGCGGCCCCGTCCAGGCCACGGAAGGGAAGAGCGCTGCTCAGAAGCACCGGCACTCCTCCTCTACCGCAGCCTGTAACCCTCAGCCGCGATGCCTCCCATTCGACATCGCGGCCCACCTCAGTTGCGGTGCACCTCACCGCAACCTACTTTTTGGCCGCTACGTCAATGGCTTGAAGGCAAAAGCCCTGACGAGCGGCCCCACCGTTGGGTTCCTCTTGGCTTCACCGTGGATGGGAGACCACGGTTACTAAGCCCCCCCGCAACGACAATGCGGGAACCCACTCGGGGGGGATTGTGTGGTACAGTTAGAGAAATAAAAACATTAAGTGGAGGATGGTGGCTATCAAGCTTTAGTAAATAGTCTGTGGCTCTAGAAACATTGCAATCACCGTTACCAATAACCAGGTCCAATATTCTCCCACCTGGATTCCGAATTGTATTAAATTGATGAGCGTTGAGGAACGACAAAAACGCACTCATGTGATTACAAACGGGGGAATTACCTCTACAAATATGAGCAGATAGCGAAGTACTATCTGTAGAAGCGACCCAGTCGATTTCTGGTAGGTTAAAGTCTCCTACCACATAGAAATTATCATTCTTTGTGTCGCCAAGCAGTGATTGCAGAAGATCAAAATATTCGGCATAAGCAAATTCTGGCGTTTTTGGTGGTATATATCGGACAGTCTACTATGAAGTCTTTGCTGTATTATTGGGAAAGATACTAGAGTCTTAATTTTAAGCAATAACGGTCTGTAAATTATAAGAATCGACCATAAGGCTATAACTCCACCTTTGTAATACGTAAAGTTTAAATTAACAAATAAATTATTTCTTGTTTTAAAAATAGTACCTACTTATGTCTGCAATTAGTCAGATTTTTCCAGACAAAGTTACCCAGAGAACTGAAGAAATTTGCTGCTAGAATCTGGAGGAGAAAACATCCCTACTAATATTACAAATCCGAAAGTAACTCTGTCTGTCTGTTATGCTTTCACCCCTAAACCGTTGAACCGATCGTCATGAAATTTAGCTTAAGATATAGCTTGGTATATAGAAAGGACATAGGCTACTTTTTACGCGAAAACCGACATACACGCGGGCAGAACTGCTGGCAAAAACAAGTTTCCTATTAGCTAAACGTCGTAACTAAGTACTGAAGCTGAGACTAATAACTCTCACAAAGCCTGCGTTAAACCACAGCCGGTAATTTAAGGGCTACTTGTGATGTTGGATGGAACGCATAAATTAATTACAAGTGACAATGTCCCCAAACGTCCCCCAAACTTGACTAGAACTTGAAGACTCGGTCAAGGCTAAGCTTGATTAAGGTAGGTTTTATAATCTATGGTATAATGTATATAGATTTTTATAAAGGGACACTTTTAATGAGTCTAACAGAAAATCTTTTAAAGTAACTTTTCTTGCTTCTAAAACTGCTTATTTGCTTTAATTTTGCCGAAATATTTTTTTCTTGTTTAATAAATATGCTTTTTAAAATTGACCCTTTGGCCACCGTATTATAGAGTGGTTTAGAGATCATAATTAACAGAGGTTATATTTTTGGCTAAGGCAGCCATATTTCACGTAGCAGTCACGCGATACCTATTCGTTCCATAACTCGTCTGCTTCACTGACAAAAATACAAATCCGATTTGGTGTCACCGGAAGTTTCATACTTGAAACTTCCCATATCACTTTACCTAGGTACTATTTTCATTGACAAAAATTGGTTTCTGATTTTCCGTCCCCCTGTTTTACTCCACTCAGTATATTTCCTTAACGACCAAACTGACATAGCAACCATTTTCACTGTGACCTGTCTGAGGTGATGGAATTATAATGGAGAACGCCCCAAGCTATTTAGTCAAATGACGTCGCTCGAAGTTTCTTACAAAACTTTTGGGAATTACTTACGGAATACAAAATGTCTGTCTTGTAGTCACCATGGTCGCAAGCGTGGTTAGTGAGTGTTTCTCATGGGCTCATTTCCCTGGTCTGGCCAATTTTCAGTGTCTGAATTTGAGTCTTTTTAATGACAATAGACTCATCCCTATAACAGGTATGTTATGGGGTAATGTTGAAGTGTGCGTTTCAACATTATTGGCGGAAAATACTACCACAACTATATTCCGCCAGTAATGTTGAAACGCACACTTCAATATTACTCCATAACATAACTGTTATAGGGATGAGTCTATTCGGCTTCTTTAAATTATTTTCGGTTCTTTAAATATATCCAAAGTCTGTCGAAAGTTGTGGAAAGTTGTCTTTACAAGTTACAAGATCGCTTTTAGCAATAAGATCGCCCATTGTGTCAACTATGTTTCTACATAATGTATCTGTAATTAGTATGGTGTACGTAATAATGAATATTTGTGGCTAAATAACAGCCGCACTATCGATAGTGACTAGAATTCCGAATGATATGGAGAGAGCTCCACGTCCCTCAGAAATCACGTTAAATTGTAGATCTTCGACAATCGTATACGAGTAGAACCCGTAAAAACTACCCGACAGGTTGTCAAACCAATCTTACTAAACTATCGTATTATCCAGTCGCTTCATGTAAAATACTAGTATTCTGATGCATCCGGTTAGTCTGGAAGCTGACCGCTACATAGGCTACGTTCCGAGTTGCAATAATATCGATTTGAGCGTGCTCACACCCGTTCCCAATGGGCGTGAGCGCGATAACGATGTCCTGTGAATTAGATAACGCCATGACATGCGCTATTATGCGATAACGCCGACCATGCGCTATACTAATATCACCATGAGCGCTGTAAAAAATTGCAGTTGTGCTGATTTGTTTTGAATCGTATCATAGCTAACTTAGACTTTTAGAAATAGTGCTTTTGGCTAGAATCGCCACCTAACCAAATAACAAGAAGAAAGGAGAATGCCAGGAACTCTATAGAGCTTTGACCCATGAAATAAAAGCCATGGTTTACAAGCATGCCAAATGTAGCATTCTATTGCTGATGTATTAGTGAGAACTAAAAATATGTATAAATGCCTTTAGCACTTGTTGTTTCTGTTTAAATCTGTACATAGTTTTTTATTTAGGTTGGCTAGCTTAATGTTTAGGTAACGTCTTTTGCAACATCTTCCATGTTGCGAGAAGAGTTTGCAGTGCAGAGTTTGCAGTGCAGATTGTAATGAAGACACAACATGTCTGAGCGATGGTCTGCCTGTCGACACACAAGCGACAATTTATGCACCAAGTCAAGCAACGTTCAGAATAGAAGTGATGATCAGAATCCGTGGCATGTAGCAAAAAGTCGGCGAGTAGGCGAGTTCGAGTCCGTGTACAAAAGCAAAAGTCGTCGTAAAAATAAAACAGTAATAATTGTGATCACGTCGAGATTAGGGACTGTAAAATACAAACAACAATGCAAAGGCAACCAAAACAGAGCGATTGTCAATGAATTTTTTTTTTGACATTGCTATTAGCTTGTCAATGACGTTTCGTTACACCTAGTGACCTACTAATACTCAAATGTGAAATATTTATTAGAACATAAATAAGTATTAACAAACATTATTTTTTATAAACTGAGTGTATCTAAACTTAATAAATATAAAAATCCGTTCATTAAAAAATAATAGATGACATTTAAAAAATAAATAACTCGTTCTGTTCTGCGTGTATGCGCGTTGCTAAGTAACGCGGATGGTCGCGACAAACACAGGGCTTTGGGTTTTTTTAATCCTTTTATCACTGACTTTTTATCTTCAAGTGTAACAGAATAACTGTTACGTAATAAAGAGTCATAATGTCATGCGAAAATTTTGATTAAGTTACATTCCCTGTAAAAAGTTTTTTATGGTTTAAATAGATTTTGAGAGCACATTGAGTGAGCACTGTTAGCGCATTCACGAGCGTTTCGTATTGTTGATAAAAATGACAACTTTCTGCTGTCATAATCGTGATATTCTTATTGATCTGAGCGCTCACAACGCTATTTTTCTAATTCGGAAAGCGTCCATAGTTGGGAAAGGGCTATTCAGAAGATGACACAATAAAGAGTATCATATTGTATTCTAAATACCCGTTTATACCTTTGCTAATACCTACAAACATACTTTGTTGTGTTATATGTTGTTGGCAAGTTTGTAAAGCCGAGTTTTCTGTAACATTTCGTGATCTGACGTCATTTGCACGCACTCTATGTAATTGTAGTGGTTCAATGTTGCTAGGAAATTATGTAAACTGATGTGTAAACTTCCTCGGTGACGTCATCAAGTACGGTTGATTATTTTGTCCTAAAGGTATTGAGTGTTATAGTTAGAACTAGGTTAGAGAAATGTGAGCCAGCTTTTTTAATCGATGATAGGTGTGATAGTTACGAATGTTTTTATTAAAATCCTACTAACATTATAGACGTGAAAGTTGTATGTTTCGATGTTTGTTACTGAATCATGCAAAAATGGCTTAACGAATTTGGATAAAATTTGGCAAACACGTAGTTCATAACGTATTTTAACACATGAAGTAGTTTTAATACCGCTAATATGTTCCCGATTCACCTATATTAAGGGTTTTTTGAATACTTTTTTCTTTGTTTTCACATGGTCTTTTCCTCATGTTACCAAAGTCTGTTCCCTCATTTTTGCTGTGTCTCTGCCTTATGGATAACAATATATGTATATGCTTTTATCAAAATTTAAATTAATTCTGAAAGCCAACCGCAGAACTACAATTACGAATAGTTTGATGTTTATGCGGCTAGAAAGCCATTTGTAGCAAAACCTCAAAGCTCTTTGAACTAAAACCATATTTGATTGCCTCTTCGATAAGACATTACCTTGTAGGCAGAATTTATGATATGAAACAAACATTAAATTCTTAACAGGGTGATAGGGATACTGGCGCGCAAACTGAAACCAGGAAGCGTAGATTTTTTTTGTCGGTTATTAGAAAGAAAAAGCCAATTTCATAGAAGATTGCATGACACCCGGTCAAAATGTATGGAATAGAATTTTTTTAATCTTTAGCCGGCGATAATTTTCAACGCAGCCTACTGAGTCCATGAAAACAGGCTGCTACCCTGTTCTTTTTTTCTAAATTTAGTATTTTTACGTAGGTACTTAACTCGACTCAACACATTTGGACTAAAACTCTTTTTATGGCATCTTACTGGCGTACTCTAAGTCGTCAGTTACTTGTTACTTCACAGAAAAATAAAAACTTCACAGTCAAAAATGTGATAGCTGGAGAATATTTTAATTTTGATTACATATGTGTTTGCTGGTTTGTAATAAAACTAAATTATCGTCATCATTCGTGCAAGTACCAATGTGACTTTTCACATGGAAGTACATTCAAAGTTTAATTTAGACATCACTGACATCGGTAAAGGAAAACACCGTGATGAAATCTAGAAATATAATTAATATGAGTTTGAAATTGCCAAACGGCCTTGAGCAAGCATAGCGATTAATCCTCGTGCCTTCTCTATATGAGAAGAAGAATTTGTCCTGCAGTAGGACCATAACAGTACGATGTTATTATATCATCATCATTTCAGCCGAAAGACGGCCACTACTAAACATAGGCCTCGGTACCACGCATCGCCACATAAACCAGCAATTTATGTTTAAGTGTACAATTTTATTGGTTACTAGCTGACCCGACAGACGTTGTCCTGTCTTAGCTATGAATATTGAATTGGCATTACCTATACAAACCTTGTCCTGACAATAAGGAACACGTAAAAAAAAAAGAATCATCCAATTTGGTGCAGTCGTTCGGAAGTTTGTTTTTTTGTACATACATTTCCGCGATTAATTTTACAAATAAAAAATTTAAGTGACTGTCCCGCAGACGCTTTGCGACCACCAGGTTTGCTCCTGAGCATGAGGAACCAAGGTAACCGACATAACCCGAAGAATTGCCAAACTTAAGTGGCAGTGGGCAGAACATACGGTCGATAAGGCCAAAAAGTACTGGAGTGACGACCAAGTACCGAAAGACGTAAAGTTGGAAGGCCTCCTACAAGGTGGACCGATGACTTTGTGAGGGCCGCAAGAGCAACCGCAACCGGTCAAAGTGCCGGAGGTTAGGGGAGGCATATGTCCAGCAGTGGACGTCTTTCGGCTGAAATGATGATGATGATGATAATGAGGTCTCTCGACACAAAGCATTGCTGGATTATCTTGAATTTCTCAGTACCAGGCTGGAGTCTGGACATGTGCCCAGTTCATGGCAATAGGCTCGCCCCTATGACATGTGTCTTAAACATAACTTGCGAAATGTGGGTCTTCGGGGAACAAGACGTAATGTTATATTACTGTGAAGTGACGTCTCTGAGTGTGGTTGTAAAAGGCGTGAAAGTAGAACACTAAAACTTGACCTTAATTGGACGTTTAGTCTCTAACGGAATGGTTTACGTAATTTGTAACTTGTTTGGCAATGACCTCTAGGTCTCTTGACGACTCGTAATTTCAGTCGTTTAAGTAAAAAAAGTAGCATTTTTTTTTTAGTATACTTACGTAATTAAATTATGATAATGTAGGTGTATGTACGCAGTGTTCAGTCTTTTATCATAGGTAATAGCGAATTACAGTCCTTTGTGTATTTGACATAATACACGAATAGGTATAATGATCGATCATTTGCTAAAACCTCCTAAATAATGTTCTGCAAAATTGTTCTGGTGTTTAGTTTTTAGGTATGTCTTTCAATGACAAGTATTAGTATGTAGTTCGTCATCTGCCTTGTCTAGCCTTTTCTCAACTAATTTGGGACCGGCTATCTTAACCGGATGTAGCTGAATACCTCCAGTATTTTACCTGGAGCGGCTGCCTGTTCGACGTCCACATCACAGTTACTGGGTAATACGATACGCCTTGGTAAGACTGACGACCTTTCATGACTGTCAAAGATCCACAAATTAGAGCCGGGATCCAAAGGCTTAACGTGCTTTCAGAGGAACGACGGAGTCTTGGTATTCAAAGATGTTCACTCAATCACGGACCAAGCCCGGGTCGACCGCGCGTTGTTTCACGCGCGCCTCAAAAGGATGTCAGCACCAACTGGTCTGGTCCGCAAGGGCCGATGCCTGCCAGGGGTATGGGTTGTTCGAAAGACATACCGTGGCCCCTGGCACACAGGCAAATGAAGGATCACGAGTGGGTTTTAGTAAGTAAAAGTCTGATACGCCCTCTCGCTCCACCCAGAGCGGGAGAAGTTATTCGATAATTTTCTAGCCAAAAATAAAACCATGGACCCACCGCGGCAAGCGTAACTTAACCTGATCAATCGATCCGTACGGCTGTCATAACTTAGCCACAAGCCCCTCATCATGTATTAGTACCTAAGTATGTAGGTGTTTAGTACAAAGAGGAGCTTTTAGCTCATTTATAGATCTGTGCCAGTGGTTACGGTTCGCCAGAAGCCCGAAAGTGTGACAACCAGTCTTACCAGGAGGTATCGTGTTACCCTGTCACTGGTTTGTGGAGGTCAGATCTGACTCCAACATAACGGGGAGAAGGCTAGGTAGATGATGGGTGTTTGGTAAAACAATATTTTTTCCAACAAAAACAGATTTATCCAGACCGATAACATACAATTTGTGTTTGCTATTTGCTAAAACCTCCTAAATAATGTTTTGCAAAATTGTTCTGGTGTTTAGTTTTTGTGTATGTCTTTCAATGACAAGTATTAGTATGTTGTTCGTCATCTGCCTTGTCTAGCCTTTTCTCAACTAATTTGGGACCGGCTATCTTAACCGGATGTAGCTGAATACCACCAGTATTTTACCTGGAGCGGCTGCCTGTTCGACGTCCACATTTGTGTTTACCAGATCCAGTTAGATTGTAATTTTGCATCAATTCTGAACCATACCTAGTGAACTCGGAGCTATGTTCGTAGTGACCTGACGGCTTTGGTAAACAAACTGACATGTTTGTTCTAGGCTAAATTGACATTAGGGCTTGTCATTTTTACAATGTATGTCAAATCGATCTCCTGAATATGCAGATTGTTTTAGTAAGACGCAAACATATTAGATCGTATTTCTAAAAGTCAGGGTGTGGGCAGTAACTACTTAGGTATAAAAGTTGAACTAGATTTTTGTGAGATGTAGATTAACCGTAGATTAAAAAAAAATAACGATTAACTGTGTGAATTATCTACCAGATAAAAAAATTATACATTTGTGTTAAACTAAATGATTTGGAGTCTCCTTTTTAGCAAGGAAATATTTGTATCATTATCCTGAAGTAATTTAAATATGAGAGAGCAGTGGTGGCCCAGTGGTAACGGCCGCGACTTACGAGTAGTAGGTCGTGCATTCGAACCCAGCCAGGCATTTACTTTGTGTAAATAATTTCATCACCACTGCTCTCAAACGGTGAAGGAAAACATCGTGAGGAAACCGGCATGTCCTAGAACCAAAAATTCGAAGACATGTGACATCTATCAATACGCACTGGGCCCGCGTGGTAGATTACGGCCCACTCCCTCTCATGGAGAGGAGGCCTGTGTCCCAGCAGTGGGAACGTTTATAGGCTGAGTATGTATGTATGTATGTAATTAAAATATATGAAATTTGGTGAAAAATAAATACTTACATAAGACAGGCATGCCATATCGACTTTTTTATTTCATTAATTTTCTTTCTATAGTGGTGGGTAGAAACTAAAAAAATCCACAAGCGAATTTTCCTCTTTTTTTGCTACAACACATTCGTACATTTGGCTGAAAACCTTACTACCTACTTACAAAAAAAAAAAAAACACGAATTTTTCTTTTTCAAGGAAACAACATACGAGTATTAACTGTCCAGGTAATACAGTAAGCAGGTTCACAGGTTAACACCAAGTTGTGACGACATGAGTAGTACAGTATATTATTTGCCAGTTAGTCAAAAACTAGACAGATAGTCAGCTTCTTATTCCTTTATTATTGAAACAAATTCAAATAATTAAAATCAATTGCAACTCTAAGTGCAATGGAGGTAACTGCAGCCATCGACGAGTATCGCTCTTGTGTATGCACACTAATACCTAAAGTCTACGAAAAAAATATAGGTTCGAATTCATTCAAATTCCAACAATCAAACAATACATCTAAAGCGAGGTTCACACGCGTGAATAGACAGCGCAACCGAAGTAATTAGTGCCAAGTCGCTTTAAGCCGAGAATTATCACTCAACCAATCAGCAACAAGTTGAAACCAGCTTCATTGTAGGATTAGAGAACTGATTCGAATGTTGAACTAATTAGCTAATGCCTTTTGAACAAGAAATTGTGTCAGTTTTGTTATTGGAATTGTCATAATAATAATTGGTTTTAGCGTAATTATTCGTTGTGGTGGATTATTATAATTAAATTTGTTAATTTGAATTGATTAATCCCTAGTGGAGGAATACAACCACATGTGTAGGTACTTACCTACCTACTACTCGTCAATTGTTCTTTAAATCTAAGCCTTGCACCGAATATAAAAGCACATACATACCTAATCCATCCAGTTTATGGCTTTACAAAATACATGAAATGTGTTTGATTGAATAGGGAAGTTGTCAAATTGCCGCAAGCTGAGCGTTAAATTATGTTTTTTAGAGTCCATTTATTAATAAATACTACTTTGTATTGTTACAGAAGCGGCATGGCATGAGCGGTGGGGTGGGCGCGACATGCGGCGCGCGCCGCCCGCGCAACCCGCCGCCGTCGCACTCGCGCTCTCGTTGCTTTTGCGCTTAGTGAACGCCGGTCAGTACCCTGCTTAATATAACCTTAATAAGCATGATTTTACGAAGTACTACGTAATGTTCAGATAGTATACCTTCGCATTATCAGCCCATTATGTTAACACTGCTAGGACACAGTCACACACTCTCTTCGAGTGGGAGTGAGCTATACCTAATCTACTACACAGGCCCAGTGCGAGTTGGTGAATGTCACATATGTTCGAAATTATTGCACGATATTTTCTTTCACCGTTTTGAGAGTAGGGGATTAATTTTTAAGGATAGAAAATTATCAAATAACTTCTCCCGCTCTGAGCTCAGATTATTATTGACTAAAACCCACCCGTGTTCATTCAGTTGCCTATGTGCCAGGAGCCACGATATCTCTTTCGAAAAACCCGCACCTCTGGCAGGAGTAGCGGTGGTGGAAAGAGTAACACAAACTAAAACGGCTGCCTAGGTTCAAACGCACGACCTACAACATCCCTACGCGGTTTTTAGTTTAAGATAACATAATAAAATTGTTGTAAATAATTGGTTTCGGGTATTATTTGAGGTGGAGCGGTGGCCAAGTGGTAACGGCCGTGACCTTTCGAGTAAAGTTGTAGATTCATCACCACTGTTCTAAAAACGGTGAAGGAAAATATCCGGAAACCGTCATGTCCTAGAACCAAAAATTCGAATATTAAAGCTTTTACATCTCAATAATTATTACTTGAACAGTGGTAGTACGATTTGTAGGTCGTAGGTTTGAACCTAGACAGGCGCTTTACTTTGTGTAAATTATTTCATCACCACTGTGAAGAACATTCTCAAAACGGTGAAGGAAAACATCGTGAGGAAATAAGCATGTAGCAGAACTAAAAATTCGAATAAATGTGGCATGTACCAACCCGCATTGGGCCCGCGTGGTGGATTATGGCCCAGTCTCTCTTTCAGAGAGTAGACCTGTGACCATTGCATTGCAACATGAACATTACAGGCAATTATAATGCGATTAATGTGCTTCTTAAAGCTGAAAGTGAACTTTTAGTTTGTATTGGCTTCAAGAAAAAGTCCCTTCGGGCGCTGTATGAGGCGTGACAAAGTACGAATTTTAGCGAAACAAGGCGGAACTGCAGTTTCGTCTGATAATATATGCGCAGCCCTAAACCTGCCCTAATTAATATTCATAAACAATCAGGCAGGACGGGTTCTCTGCATAACTATCACTTAACTAAAACCACTTCAAAGTCCCTTCCTCCGGGAGTTACCCTCAGCCTATACCTGACCTACTGAATAATAGACTGAACTTGAATCGATCTATTAATATTAATAGATCTCATGGGGATCCCGGCTGTGTTTCTGTTTGTGTGCGTTTTTATTTTAATTTTTAAGAATAGTGATAATTTGGTCCTTTTCGAAACCCTGGAAATGATTAGCTTACAAACAATATATGGTAAATTTAATAGTTACCCGTTTATACCAATTGCAAGTGACGTCTCACGTGTTGCTAAGTCTCTACTTGTTATTATGAGTATTAATTATAGACAATTCATCATCATCAGCCTATAATGTTCCCACTACTGGGACACAGGCCTCCTCTCCGTGAGAGAGATTGGGCCGTAATCCACCACGCGGGCCCAGTGCGGGTTGGTAGATGTCACATGTCTTCGAATTTTTGGTTCTAGGACATGCCGGTTTCCTCACGATGTTTTCCTTCACCGTTTTGACAGCACTGGTGATGAAATAATTTACACAAAGTAAAGCGCCTGGCTGGGTTCGAACTCACGACCTACAACTTGTAAGTCGCGGCCGTTACCACTTGGCCACCACTGCTCTATTACAGACAATTACCTCCAAGGAACATTGTAGGAAAAACCGAGTCGATTCCATACAAAACTTTTCGAATAATAACGCTCATAAACAGTTCGAATCTACATATAAACAAATAATACAATGTAATTGTTTGTTTTTAATGACATAATAACATAGAAACGGTACTACTATAAGTAAAGAATCGGTGAAGTGGAGGAGTTTTGGGGAGGCCTATGTCCAGCAGTGGACGTCTTTCGACTGAAATGATGATGATAAGTATAGACGGTACAGACGCCAGCACATCAAGCTACTCCTCTCTGTCAAATTTCTTTGATAGATTTTAAACTTTATGACGAAGATATAAAGTCCATGTTCGATTGGGAAAATTTGTTTAGGGTAGCTTGATGTGTTAGCGTCTGTACATAATATTGTTTTTCTTTTTGTTTTATTTTTGTATGTCTGTCGGTTTGTAACGACTCATTTCCGAAACGGCAGAACCGACTTTTGAAATTTGGTATGGGGATACTTTGAACGCTAGTATAGGACATACAGACTATTTTTATTGACATACAACGCGAACAAAGCCGTGGGTGGAAACTAGTGTTTAATATTAGTTCTGTTAAAACTAAAATAAAACGAATGTTCGTAAATCAAGTTTATTTTACTATCACAATATTTTTTTCAGGAAATCAGTACTTGTTAGCTTTTGGAGCCTCCTAATGACAGACAGTAACCATTTCCCACATCTATCAGTAAGCATACCAAAAAATAAAGCGCAAACCGTAGCTATTGCAAAGTGAAGTGCCACTAACATAGTTTTAAACCTTATTTACATATGTACACGTTTGTTTATTCTAAATATGATGGTTTGTAAGGTATTTTATAAAAAAAAAAACAACTGGCAAAGATTTAACCCCTTCTCAATTTCCAGGCTCAATGGGCCCCGGAGTACCCGAGAACATTACCGTGACGTTCCTCAACCCCACCACGGTGAGGGTCTCCTGGTCCACCACGGCGGACCTGGTGGAGAAGTATGACGTCACATACAAACCTTCCGACGCGAGGTAAGATCTGGCCTTGCAATTTGTGACTGAGGGTTTCGCAGATTGGGGTTCTTACCCTAAGTAACGATGTGGGAAAAGTTGCATATTTTCGGAGACCAAAATGCTTTCTCTTAGCAACGTTTTAGTGAAAAGTAAAGAGGCTTTCACAGACTAGGAGAAACATTGGGGCGTAACTTGTTACTATAGATTGAGTACATGATTCTGATATTTTTATCGGTTACTTAAAAAAACTATGTTAAATATTTTGACCACGAGTACGTATTGCACTTTTGTCAGAAACAGCAGATTTTTTTTAAGTAATACCCGATAAAAAAATCTACGCTAGAATCCTGAGCAGAATTATTCATGGTCACCGTTTGCACGTCGATGTTCTTGCTACCCTGTATATATATGTAACGCTGCAGTAAAAAGTGACGTTTTGTGTAAATGTGCTTCAATATTTGCATGGTGACGTAAAGGCTGAGAATAACTTTGCAAATTTTGTGTGTAATCCTGGCATAACCATCTGTTTTCTGCTATCTGAATTCACAATCAGCGTGAGCAGGCGAGTGAGTGTGGCGTATTGTGTTGCATAATTTGTTAAGAAATGCTCTGCTCAAATCATGATATATGAATATTGGTCTCAAAAAATCTTTAAAAACATTCGAATTCGCTTTTACTGTTACTTGAGTCTGCGAAACTCCTCCAGTTGTGTGTTATCTGTTGTATTCTTTCTTGTCTGTCTGTATATTTCTGTCCATCTGTCCCTTCTTCTAGAACTATGATTTGTAGTGTGTGTATAGAACTTACTTGTAAGAATACAATACCGCTTACGTATGTGTACATAATTATTTTGAGTTAAGATGAACAGGGTGTAAAGTTCTCCCATCCTGTATAGAAAAACTCCAGACGGGTGTTGTGTCTGATGGGCAACTACCTAATGATTTAACCGAGGACGTTGTATACAGGATAAGTTTTTACGCAGTGCGCAAACTGTAACCATGAATTCGGTATATCATTTTAGACCCCAGCATATTTTTGTATAATTGACAAAAATTTACTGCGCTGGGGCATCTAGAATGATAGCCTGAATTCATGGTTACAGTTTGCGCACTGGTTAAAAACTTATCCTGTATATGCTAGTTGCGCGGTAAGCTCTGATGCAGGATTTTGCGTGACGTCAGTGGGATGCATAGTTCGAATGTGGTGGTGTAGATGTTGCTACACACACAGGATAAAAATTTAACCAGTACGCAAACGGTAACCATTAATTCAGCGTATCATTTTAGACCACCTAGCCTAAAAAAGTTCTGCCGGTTATACAAAAAAAATCAGCTGTTCCATACAAAAAACGGGGTAAATACATATTGCACTCTTCTATGAAACAGCTGATTTTTTTTGTATAACCGACGATAAATTTCTACGCTAGGGGATCTAGAATGATATGCTGAATAAATGGTTACAGTTTGTGCACTGGTTAAAAATTTACCCTGTATACACATTGGAAGTAGCACATGGCTCCTTGTTAACGCTCACTGTGCAAACATACGTAGCACGTAACTCATTGTTAAATATTTACACCTAGTACTAGGAAAATTAAACTTCCGAGTCGCAGTTTATGTGTATAGCTCACGATTAGGTAAATTAGAAATCACTTTGTTGTATTATAAAGTGTGAATACGTATGCGAAGAACCCAAAGGTAAAGAAGTCATGTAGTTATAAATCGAATCACCTTTCGGTATCGAAAAACATACTAGCTTAGTTTTTGAAAGCAAGAAAGAAAAATTGTTTTATTTGTCACAGAAACACGAGTGTTTATAAGATGACGAAACATAATAAAAAAATGATAAAAAACACATTGTGGGTCCCACAGCACAGCGCTGATTTTCAGTGGTCACCCGAAAACAACGTACGAAAATCAAGCCAGGATTTTACATATTAGACAAAACAAGTAATAAAGTAAAATAATTATAATAAACAGTACACAAAATGTTCGCTGCATACGGTTTTTTTTTGTAGGTGGGAAGTCATCAAATAACTTCGCCCGCCCTGGATGGAGCAGGAAGGCGTGTCAGACTTTTACTGACAAAAATCCACCCGTGTTCCTTCAGTAGCCTGTGTGCAGGGGCCGCGGTATCTCTTTTGAAGAACCGGCACCTCTGGCAGGCATCAGCCTTGCGAACCGCCCATTTGATGCTGACATCTCTTTGAGGTGCGTGTGGAACACAACGCGCCGTGAACCTGGGCTTGGTTCTTACTGGACAGCGAGCTACCCATTACTCGCCATCCGTAAGCCCGCACCTACGGTAGCCGGGAATCAGCCTGGGATTCCCGGTCAGGGCATATCTTGCGGTGACTAGGGCCGTGAGGGCGCATATACTGCCTCTCCCTCACGTGCGCCATCTCCCTCTTCGCGAGCATTACTGTTTCGAAAAAGGAGGTGACGGCTACCCATACACTCTCGCTCCGTATCATGACCAAGACCAGGGCCGGATGCGAGAGATCGCCGCCGCCGATCACCTCCATAGGGACACGACGATGCTCCACCCAAGCTGGGCAGACCTCCACCGTATTTGCTGCATACGGTAAGACTGTAAAAGGCCAGACTGGTGATTATTAACAGCAGTACCTACCGATTTTAGACTCATCATCATCATTCTCACCCAATTTATTTGGGGTCAGCACATAATGAACTTTTACAATTAGCCTAAACTATTCCCACTGCTGGGCCACAGGCCTCCTCTCTGTGAGCGGGAGTGGGCTATCATCCACCACACGGGCCCAGCGCATGTTGGTAGATATCACATGTCTTAGAATTTTTGGTTCCAGGACATTTTCACACGATGCTTTCCATCACCGTTTTTGAGAGCATTGGTGATGAAATTAAATATAGAAAGTAAAGTGCTTGCCTAGGATCGAATTCATAACCTACAACTTGTAAGTCACAGACTCATCGTTATCAATGTAGATAAAGTTTTTATGAATTAATTTCTAATTTTCACTGCAAAATATTTGGTTCTACAAAATCGGTCAGAGATACGCGAATCAGCGATTCTGCTCTCTAAATGTACTTTTTGTTCGCTCAAAGTTCATGAAAACATATAATTAAACTCCGAGGACGAAGTAAACTGCGAAAGTGAAACGAATGGAATCCAATTTCAGTGTTATATTTTAGCATTTTTTATAAAAGCACTTAAAATTTACATTAACATAAAAAAATACTTGTGTGTGTAACAGGATTAAAATAAACTGAGAGATTTTAAATAATTAAAACTTTAATTATTTCGTTTGGCATATTAATTGGATACCCCAATGTATGAGCACGTCATATATTTTTGCTGAACCTTTCACAGCGCGAGATTTATTGTAAAAAGTATTAATTACGAAGCTTCACAAATGCAGATAGTTATAATATGCTTTATTTTCGTAGGCTTTTAGAACAGGCTTCTTAGAATCTAATAAAATTGTTTATTCTAATAGATTCAAGGTTGCCGACACCTATCTAACGTAGGGCACAGGGGTCACAAAATAAAATCGATCAATGTGTCTACAACAGTACTAACACAATATTTATAATTAACGCACATAAGCACACACCAATTATTATAACCGTTAGCCTGATAATATATCCTACGAAAAACGTGTAAAACAAAACAAAACCGGCCAAGTGCGTGTCGGTCCACGCACCATAGTTGGCATGAATTTATTCCAAAAACAAACTTAATACATTGTGGAGAATAACATGTTCTAACATTAATTCTAAGGAATGATTTCCACCAAACGGGATTGATGGATTTCACAATCTTTAAACGATATTAAATCGTGTACACATTAATAAAATTAAAGTCTATATTACCAAACCGCACACATAAGCTTGGCCGCGAGCGTCTTCCGCGACACACGGTCGTAGCCGAAAGTATGCTGCAACGCACGATCAGCTCCATTCGCCTGTCGTCGTATCCGATCGTATCATTTTGACTGTCGTCATTCGTTCGTCTTTTTTTCTAAAAATTAGAACACGTCAACACGGTAGGAATGAAAATATTTGACTAGGCGCAGAAACGGATACGTTCGCAAGTGTCGCGACGACGACGGTGCGGAGCCGATCGTATGCGTCAACATCTTGCCGGGCGCGATCGGGTGTCACCGCATACGTTCGTATCCTACCCGATCGGATGCGATGCGAGCCGTTTGGTGGAAATAATCCTTGACTGCCAATGTAAGTTAGTTGACTATTTCTCGTTAACTTGTATAGCCTGTACTTGTACTTAGCTGTCATAGTTTTCGTTTTACCTAAGTTATATGTAGGATATACTACCGTCGTGACTATTATGTATTTCCATGCAAAATTACAGCTTTCTAGAACTAAGAGTCTTTGAGCTAAGTTGAAAAATCTCTGTATAATATTATTGCTAAAGCTAGCTTCAGAATTGCATCGTTGCAATATTTAAAATAAACGAGACTTTAAGCGATATCAAGGCACCTCCTTGAAAGTGTTACCGTAACGTTGCATAAAATAGAAGACTCTAAGGATGTATGTTAAAATATTGTTGTGGTTGAATAAAAAATTACGTGAGCCCGTGGAATAAAACAGAAACAAGATGATTTTAAACCCTGATTCTTTATTGCAATCCATAAAACATACATTTACTTAACTCACACCTTCTTCCATTAGTGGTAGGCAGAAACTAAAGAACGCCACCTGCTTACGTTTCATGCGTAATCCTTTGCTTCGTTTAATTTCATAAATCGGGTCATATACGCATGCTGGTTGCGAATACTACGTACCTGATCTTTCTGAACAACATCACCAATAAAGCCAGTATAACTACGTGTTTTTTGGGCGACCTATCCCGTCGTCTTGACTCACATATGTCTTTTAAATTTCTTTGTACCGCCTCTCATTCAACCTGTAGACGTGACGGTTTGTAACTACATCTTCTTTTAAACTGCAACGTTGCCTTAACAAGTCACTCTTCAACCTATTATTCGTAATTACGCCACAACATACTTCGCAATGAACGCATTTGCTTCGCATTTATTCTACTTTCATGCCTCTTATGTCACAACAAACATTTACTTCCATACCACCACCAGTACACTATTATGAACCATCTATATTAAAATGTTAAAACATAAAGTTTTAGAATAATGAAGTCAATTATGAACACAATACACAATTATGAAGGTAGAAAGGAGGAATTTATTAAAAAAAAGACTATCTATACCTACATTAAATATAGATATTAAAACGACGTAAAAATATACTTAGTAACTAGCAAAGACAAAAGTCACACGGAATTTCTGGTTATAATAAAAACGTTATCCGACCACAATGACGATAAATTAAATGTTTAGAAAAACATATTATTATTCCAAATTCCAATTGCCAATATCTCTGACACATCACACGTGTAACATAATTTTCAAACCCAGAACAAAAATAATGTCAGCTTTAAATTCTAAAGAAAAAAAATAGAATTATATTTTCAAAGCACCAAAGTTCCCTCATATAAAAGAAAACCAAAGGTAAAATAAATTCGGTAAGCGGAAACTACGTGTCACAGATAACATTGCAGAACTTATTTTTTTCTTAAACATTCTTGAGTTTGAAAAGCGAATACTCTTGAAGATAAAAAAGCGGTTAGCAGTAAACACTTGTACGGACGAAAATCTTTGTTTTCTTTGCTTTGGTATTGTAGAGAAAGAAAAGAATATATTTGACAATGAAGAGATCAGAATTTGATTGAAAATACAATACTGCCTTTAATTATGATTCTTGAATTCTTTATGACAAAATAGAATTTGAATAGTAGATTTATGTTTATCAATACGTAAACATACAAATATGACATAGCTACTGCTTCGTCATTAATACATTGCAATAAACTTCTCCTCACCATAATTATTAAAATAACCTTTCTCCACAACCATCACAATACAATAAAAGCTTTTAAAATAATGAACTAGAAATGTGGCTAGACATAACATCAACAACATGTCATTGTCTCTAGACATTATTTTCTCCATCGATCATACAAAACTCATTTAAATTGACATTTGAACATCAGTTTTTAACGAAAGCAAATCCACATCAAAATAGAAATCGTGTACATTTGAAAAATTGGCATCCATTTGAAAAATGCTCTTCGTGACGGAAGATTTATCTGGATGGCAGAGCAGAGCTTATATTATTTATGTCCTAAATTTAGTAGACGAGAGTTGCAATAACTCATGGTTGTGAATGCTAAGTTTATTTTAGACGCCATCTCTGCTGAAATTGCAGATGGAAACATTATGAAACGTGTTCAAGTGCTTATGAGCGTAAGAGCTTATAGTTTATCTTCTGGTGACGTATTTGGTAAGAACATGTTTTCAGTGTTGTTGTGTATATTTCTCTTCTTTTATTTAGTTCTCCACCAGAATATCCATTTTTTCTATTACTGCCTAAATAAGTGACCCAGACTAACTTAAACTTCTTCTTAAGCGGCATATACATACATATTTTTTCCACATGTTTGCATTTACGAGCAGGTTTATTCGCTTGCCACAGTATTTATGTATGTGCAATAAATTTCAAGTGACATTATTTAATGTAGCCGTCTCCTTCCTGGAGCGGCCGATTCACCTTTCAAAACTGTTGAACAGTATTAGAATAATATATAGATTTTGTAAATGATATTTTATTACAGTGATAGTCTCTATCTCTGTTGAAAAGGGTTTTCATTGGGTATAATTTTCACCCCGTCCGTGTGTCACGTGTAACTTAAGTTAGTAGAACATTATTTGCATGGCGTAAAATTAGCGCTCGAGCATAGCAAAGGGTATTAAACGCCGTCACACGTATCGTATACTATTGTAAGGCACGTGTGACTTGTGTGCTATAAAGTAAATTATTATTTATGTACAAATTAGTATATTCTCCGAGTACGTGTGGTAATGTCTTATGAAATTGATAAATGAGCTCAATGACACCCTAACAGAAAAAGAGATTGATAACGAAATCTAAAATCTGAGCCTAAACAGAATAGATAAAATTAAGCATTAAATTGAAGCAGGAATGAAATACATATATTATGAAATAAAATGAGCAGTTAATCATATTGTTAAAACTTGTGTCATCTCCATCGGTAAAATCATTCGTATTGTTTACATGTTTAATCATGTACCTACATGTCAGACCTGTTGCAGAAATTAATGATCAAGATAATGATGAGAAGGCAAACGAATATAAAATGGAATCCAACGCTAGCAAAACAGAAACATATGACAAACCTTGCATAAAAAGATAGCCATTTAGAGAGATTGTTATATGAGTATCCTGAGTATTCAAGTCTTTTACCTCACTCTTACTATGTTACTTAATTTTCTTTATTGAGTTTGTTAGTAGCAGCCTGGAATAGAGATCTGTACCCGGTTGATGGTAATAGGTTCGCCCTTGTTACATGGGACTTAAACATAATTGGCGAAATGTGCCCAACCCTTCAGGAAAACAAATCTTGATGTTATTGACTTAACATACCGTCGCCCCTGGCACACAGACAACTGAAGGAACACGGGTGGGTTTTAGTCAGTAAAAGTCTGACACACCCTCCTTCTCCACCCAGAGCGGGAAAAGTTAGTGAAGATTTCTCACCCTCAAATTTTTTTTATGATTTAATTTGTATTATAGAAGAGTATCTTAAGCGTAAAAAGTATTTTCGCAAAAATATAAAAATGAATGCTGGCAGATAAATATTTTGTCAACCCAAACTCTTTGTTCCACTGCATGCATTTTGATTCAATAACAAAATAATGGCGGCCACAGCCGCGCAACGGTAACAGATTTGTCGAATACATGAATACTTAAGTGGTTCAGAAGCAAAATTTAAAAGTAAACAAAATACATTTGTTGTGTCGACTGTCTATATTCATTAAAATTACCTATTCCTGGTCTGCGGAACTAAAAGCTGGAATCAGAATGCCACTTACAATTAGTAGGAGGTTAATATTATCTTTGTTAGCCAGTGTTTGTTCTAGAAGTGTGTTCTTTGTGCTCTCTACCTTTATCATGAATTTTAAGTTAACATCTACTTTGTAAAAATCTTGAATTCAGTCTCTGGCTGACACCGCATAGCCTTAACCGCTGGGTGCAAAAGCATGAAATTATGCACAGCCGATGAAAACAAAAATGAATTTTTATCCCCTACGGGGGTAAAATAAGAGATGAAAGTTTGTATGCAAATTCATCATTTTAGTTAGTGGAAAATCCTATTGGGCCCACAACTTAGCATAATTAGCTTATAACGTTCCTACGACTAGGACAAAGACCTCCTATCTGTGATAGAAGAGTGGGTTATAAACCAACACACAGGCCCAGTGCGGGTTGGTAGATATCACATGTCTTCAAGTTTTTGGTCCTAAGACATGCCGGTTTCCTCACGATGTTTTCCTTTACCGTGTTTAACGAGCAATGGATGATGAAATAAATTACTCACAGTATTATACCTGCCTGGTTACCCACGACCTATAATTCGTATGTCAGGGCCATTCCCACTAGGCCACCACTGCACTCTTGCACTTCACTTATGAGTCTTAAAATGATGACAGTCAAAAATGATGAGAGAGAGGGAGACATTAGAAAAACTAGTATTCAAACCGAGTCAACAGACACACTTGCCGTGATTTACATTAAACCAGCAAAACATAACATTAAGTTATGTTGAAAACATAATTGAAGGGGTGAGTGGACAAAGGTGTTAACTAAAAAAAAAGTTCGAAATATAAATCATAAAATCAAGGTAGATTTTACAGCTTGTTGTACATACAACAAGCTTTAAAATCTACCTTGATTTTTTTAATCTACAAATTTTGATTCGTGTCAACAATACAGACCCAAGCGAAGGTGTTAAATGACGAACATACATATGTTCGTCAGTTAACACCTTCGCTTGGGTCTATATTTATGACACGAATCAAAATTTGCGTGTTTTGAGCTCATCAGTCGATTTATCATCATTTAAAATCTATGTTCATGTATTAAAGTAGATTATTTCAGTTTTGTCAGATAACACCTTTGTCCACTCACCCCTTCAATTGCTTACATGAAGCGTAGCTTTGGCTCCGTCACCTTCGAGAACTACGCGTGTTCCTCAGAGTAATTTACTACATCTCACTTCCTGAGATTTGATGTCTATGTAATGGTTATGTGTCTTTAGTGTAATTGTAATCCAATTTATAGTTATAAGATGGTTCTCCAATGACACTGTGGATTATAATCCTACTACTTCGGCAATAGTATACAGGATAAGTTTTTAACCAGTGCGCAAACTGTACCTAACCATGAATTCAAAATATAATTCTAGAGCCCCAGCGCAGAAATTTTTCGTCGGTTACACAAAAAAAATCTGCTGTTTCATAGAAAAGTGCATTACCTACTTACGCGGTCAAAATGTATGGAACAGATTTTTAGGGTTCCGTACCTCAAAAGGTAAAAACGGAACCCTTATAAGATCACTCTCTTTTCCGTCTGTCCATCTGTCTGTCCGTGTGTCACCACTGATTTTCTCAGGAACGACCTAGCAAGTTGAAATTTAAACCAGATAATGAGGCCTAATAGGCTATTAGGTGTTTAAAATCAAAGTCCTGAGTAAACACGATAAAAATTTTCAACTTGATTTATTTTTCGGAATTTTCCCTTTACTTGTGTTATAAGACCATGCATTTAACCAAAATTGACGATTCTAGGGCAACCGGAATCACGAAATTTGGCAAAAAGCAAGGTTGTACAGAACCAAGTAAAGGAAAAAACGCTTGCAACCACTAGACAAAGTTACAATGTTGTTATAAACAAACAGTGATAGGTAGTGCCTATTTGCCTAAACTTCGAAGAACAGAGACAAGAAACGGAGACTTCCTTAGGACTAAATATTTTTTCCAGGGATTTGGGAAAAATCTTCAGTAAGTTAAAATTTGCGCACTGGATAAAAACTTATCCTGTATAAGATGTGTAAAAGCTATTTTTTACTAAACTTGCAATTACCAAATTTTCGGGATTTTCAAGTAAAATCCCGAAATAAATAATCTAACTTTAATTCATGTATTCGAATTATATTTACGATCCAAGTAACCGTTGTATCAAATCATGAATTAAAGTTAGATTATTTATTCAGATGAAAAGCAAATGAAAGGTAATAATTTGATAGAACATTTGAACACATTGTTTCGGGTTAAGTCAGACGGATAATGAATTGAAACATTTATCAATGATTGCTTTGTTTCACCTTTGTAGAAATTCGCCTAATTTATTACTTATCTAATTTATTTCTCGATTGAAATTTGAATTTTCTAGTATAACATTTCTTGTGAAAGACTTTATCTGCTGAGCCCTGATCATTATGGTACAATGTTTGAAGACTAAGGTTTAGTGCTTTCTGCCCATAATGACATATGGTGCCGAAATGTGGACACTAACAGTTAGGTTGGTCAAGATCACTCACAGCACTCGGAGTTCTTAGTACATTATTCGGAATAGTACCGGAATTATGACATAGCTTGCACAGTAAACAATCTGAAGCGGCAGTGTGCTGACATGTTTGTCAAAGGATCGAGGCTGATGGAGCAATTGAGGCCTGAAGTGGATACCATGTATCGGAAAGCGTAGCGTGGGACGCCCCCCAGCTAGATGGACCGACGATCTAAAGGAAGTTGCTGGGAAAGCCTAGATGCGAATGGCGGAGGCTGTCCTCCAGGAGAAGCCTATGTTCTACAGTGGACTGCAATAGACTGAGTTGATTGATCATAACTATCTAATTCAGCTATCAAGCAGCATTGCTGTGTTTTAATACCTAGTAGACATTGGATGGAACACGAGAATGACAACTTTCTTGGTGTATCATTTAGATATGAGATACATTTTAAAGCTATTTGTAATTTTAAACTTTTGAGAATTCTATCGCCGATTATTTTTGCGGCATAAAATTCTTCTTAGCCCTTCTATTAGTTTATAGCTCATAATTTAAGATTGTTAATCGTTTTATCCTGACTGACTGATTGACTGACTCATTAACGCCCAGCCCAAACCCTTGGACCTAGAAAGCTGAAATTTTGCACAAAGGTTCCTTTTATAATGTAGACAAGGAATAAGGAAGGATTTTTCGAAATTCAACCAGACCAAAAAACCAAAAGCTAGTTCTGAATAAATGTACCTACTATTGTTAAAGTCATAAACAAACCCAACCTGTTGAATAACAATAATAAAGGAAGTTACAACAGGCAATTTTTTCTTATATTTAACGTCTAAATTAATGGGTTGATCAATCTAGCAGTGTCACCTTATAGCGTAAGTGACCTTTGTTTCTGTTCAAATATAAGTCGACCACTAATTAGACGGCTTTACTTACTTAGCGGGAGCGTTTCTTTCTACTTTTCGCAATGATTGTTGCTACCGGTTTCACTTTGACTATTTACGAGTACTTTTGAATGTCTCTTATATTGTTGATTCACCACCACCATCATCATCATTTCAGCACTATCGCAAACTATGCCCCACCTCTTGTCGTGCTCGCTTTGCAATAACTCCTGCACTATGAAAGACCTTTGTGAGGCCAACGATAACGCTGTCGAAGTGGCAGAATTCTGTTCAAAGCTTGTCTGAGCCCAATTGGAATCATCGATACGACGAAGAAGATTGTTGATTCTATTGGTCTTGTTTAGTAACTGCTGAGCGAGAGATCTCAGAGGCAGACTGTACAGCTTCAAAAAGATATTTACCTACATCGTTTTTATCGTGATTTAATTATCTATAATTTGTGTTCCATAATACTTTATCAATTATATGACATTTAGTCGATGAGGCTATTTTGAGGCTAACAGTCAGCCTCCAAAAGACGTATACATTGACGGAATGTCATTTAATTATTTATAACTAGCTACCGCCCACGGCTTCGGCCACGTGCAAGTCAAGAAATTATCCCGCGGAAACCTACTACCGGGATAAAAAGTATCATATGTGTTAATCTAAGATATAATCTATCTGTGTGCCAAATTTCATCAAGATCCTTTCCGCCGTTTTTGCGTCATTGAGTAACACACAACCAAAAATCTTCACAAACTATGACATTTATAATATTAGTAGGATTATACTGCATCAATGACAACCAGTCTCACCAAGAGGTATCGTAATAACCAGTAACTGGGTTGTGGAGGTCAGATAGGCAGTCGCTCCATGTAAAATATTGATATTTAGCTGTATCCGGTCAGACTGGAAGCTGACCCCAACATAGTTGGGAAAAGCCTAGGCAGATGATGAATACTGCATCAATGTTTTTGACCGACTACGGCAAAGCCAAAAGGAAGGGAATGTAAAAGTTTTATGGCATAATTGAATAACTAAAGTGTAATGGGGTCATTCTCAGGAGACTCATTATTTGGTTGACTTCGGTGTCATTTTTGTTATATAATTTAGGCATGAAATATCAAATCTAGAGTTAACACTCTACTACTAACACGCTTTAAATTAACTCTAGATTTGATATTTCATGTTAACAAGGCCTAAATTAAAAAAAAAATTACACCGAAGTCAACCAAATAGTCAGTCTCCTGAGAATGACCCAATGACGTTATAGTCTTTATTATTGACAGGTGACTTCGGCTATATGAAAAATAAAAACCAACGATATCGATAAATTTATCTTTTTGGTTGACGTTTATGACGTTGTTGGGTTGACGTTTTTAACGTTATTTTTATTGTCCACATAATTAATAAAAAAATTAAAACAACAATTTTGCACATTTAAATTATTTCTTGTCGATGTTTTTCTGAGGTTGTGTGTACGATCCCGGTATCGGTCAGCCAAATTAGTGCTACCTATATATTTATCTATAATTGGTGGATGTCACATCCCTTCGAATTTTTCGTACTAAGACATGCCGGTTTCCTCACGCTGTTTTCCTACACCGTTTTGAGAGCAGTGGTGATGAAATAATTTACACAAAGTAAAGCGCCTGACTGGGTTCGAACTTACGACCTACAACTCGTAAGTCGACGCCATTATGACTCGGCCACCACTGTTCGTCATACGTCGTACTTATATGAAACGTTATTAATTTTAATAAAAGTAAAATTTTATAAATAAAATAAATAAATATCTTTATTTATCAAGTGACATGACTCAATTTGTTAGTAACAATATTCCTTACCCCTATGTTAGTTTTCCAATTCTAATCACTTAACCTAAAACCATGAATACATGTGAATCACTGCCACACGCGTAACACCGAGTTGGAAAGCGTGCAGCAGCGACTCACATTTAAACAATCGAGTCTGCTCGCCACACAGCCCAGATTAAGGTTGGGGCTGGCCCGCACGCGGTGCACCAGGGAGGCGCATCGTTTCCTCATCGTTATGAAAATAATCGACTCGAGCTTCAGCAAACATCCCTGACGCACTACAGAAACGGTGAAACCCCATCAATATCCTGAACGCATTGTTATATTGAACGCGAATGGAAAGGAATATCGTATTACCCAGTAACTGGGTTGCGGAGGTCAGATGCTCCTGAGTTCCTGAGCTTCTATGGGCAATCGCTCTATGTAAAATACTGGTATTCAGATGCATTCAATTAGACTAGAAGTCAATCCTAACAAAGTTAGGGAGACTTGGCAGATGATAACCCACACTGCCTTATAATCTTAAAAATTGCGTCTATACAGGAGAAGTTTATAACCAGTGCGCAAACTATAACCATGAATTCAGCATATCATTCTAGAACCCCCAGCGCCAACCCAAAACTTTTCGTCGTTGATACAAAAAAAAATCAGCTGTTCGATACATTTTGACCGCGTAGGTATTGCACTTTTATATGAAACTGCTGATTTTTTTTGTATAACCGACGAAAAATTTATGTGCTGGGGGTTCTAGAATGATATGCTGAATTCGTGGTTACAGTTTGCGCACTGGTTAAAAACTTATCCTGTATTCTAACGTAAGAACAAGTAGGTACCATATTTCATGTTGACATAACAAAATTAAGAACAAAACATTTCTCCCACGTATTTTAAACAGACGCGATCGTGACGGGAGCTAAAACAACACAAGATGCCTGTTAATCAAATTAATTACTGTACTTTACAACACAAGCAACATTTACAGAGATTTAAATTGTAAATTCTTAATAAGGCGTGCCACAGACTTGTTCGGGTATTAATCGGCACAACCGGGCGGTAATATTGAATATAGGGTGTAACGAGACTTTTTATGAATCCGTCATCTACGCGTTATGTAACTTTGTGCAAAAAGAATTGCTGGGAAACTACTTTTATTTCTGGTTTGAAAATTCGCTGTTTACGGTAGTGTGTAATATAACGAAAGAAAAACAGGGCAAGGCACAGGGATCATAGTAGTATTTAAAGTTAAATTATATTTAAAATAGTTTTAAATAAACTTGTTTTTAACTTGGGTCAATGGCAATAGGCTTGCCTCAGATTGCGGTCCCTACCACATTTAATCCGTCTGCCTTCAAAGCAAGAGTGAACAAGCATCTTCTAGGTGCGCTTTTTCTTTACGCACGCTTAAATGATGGTGTTCTGCACACCTTTGGTTGTCCCTTTTTGGAGAGACTGTATTTCTCAATGGGGCAGGCAGAGGTGTACCACTTATAGTTGATTGAAATAACAAGTAACCAAACTAATGGTTGGTTACTTGGTATTTCACCATTAACCATAATTGGTTAATTTTTTTTTTATTGTTATTACTAAAAGGGCCTGTTCTTGACTTCGATCACGCCTGATGGTTGGCCATTAATGAGGTCTGTGATTTGATAACAGTTAAATTGAATGGGATTTTAAAATTGGGGCTACAAAATTGTATACCCGATAGTCTTAATTTTAGGCATTAGTTAGTGGACAACGTATCGGTTTGTATATCACCTCAAAATGGGTCCGCTTATTGTAACCAGCCCACACTACTTAATAAGGGTTTTCCACATTCGTGTTATCTCGATAGAAGTACACAGGGTGACATCGACGTATCGCATCCGATTACCATGAATTCAATATATGATTCTGAAATGTGGAAATCTTTCGACGCATATTAATATACAATTTGTACGCTAGCGGGTCCAGAATCATAGTTACAGTTTGCATATAATATTGCTGCTGGGAGATATAGGACTCTCAATCATTGTAATAGATTTTCATCTCAACTAGTTGTTTCTTAACACTGTATCATACATAGATACATTCTACGAAGCCATAGCAATGAAATACCTGATAGCCAGATTTATATTGCCTAAGACAGATGCAAGCACCATGATATAGATTTCCACCTTAATCAAGTTACAACTGAATTACCGCATCACCACATTAATAGGTAAATTCTCCGAAGTCTTAATAATACAGATGTATTGCATATACGTATTGTAATACAAATAATATCGCTAACCAATCAATTAGATATTGATACTACGTTATGCTGATTTCCAAGAATGGCGTCATGTGCCACAACTGTTACACGCGTTTCGATGGCATACGGTTCAGCCAGCCGAGCCTGCTTTAATATTATATTATACTGGGTTAATACAACTCAATACACTAAGTAAATTGTTGAAATTCCCGGAAAATGCCTGTAGTTTCGTTACTATAGGCATTTACCGAGAATTTCCGATAGTTCACACTGCTTTTTCAATTCAGCCTACATATGAGTCTAAATTTGAGTAATCATAAATGTTGAGGTGTTGTTAATATGTTTTCTACGGTAAAGCGGTGAACGTGGCACATGGCAGAGAGGAATCATGTGCAGAATTTTTGAAATGAATTAATACCTTTTGTTGGATCTTGAATATAAAATGTGGATCAAATAGTAAGAGTATCATTAGATTGGAGACTCAGCTTTGAATTTAGAAGACGTATTTCAGTAACGGCCCCAACTCACAAGATGTACGTTGTGGGTTCAAACCTAGGCGCTTTATTTTGTGTAAATAGTTTCATCACCGTTGTTCTCAAAACGGTGAAAGAAAACATCGTGAGGAAACCGGCATATCCTAGAGCCAAAAACGAAGGTGACTTCTACCGACTCACACTAACTGACTGACACTCCCTCTTACAGAGAGATACCTGTGTCCCAGCTGTGGGAAAACAATAGTCTGATTATGCTAATGACCTATTCTAATGTAGACTTATATCATTTTTTGAAAGAAGAGAAGGCAATTAATAATAACCATTTCATAGCAATAATTTGGTCCTATTCACACAAAGCTTTCATACCAAAATTTGAATTATAATCAAACCACATAATATGTGGGAATAGTTGATAAAGATAAAATATTGTTTCTGAGGTAACTTCCTACAACTCACGAACCGTTTTGTTAGGCCTATCCAAACATAAGCCCTATCTTTGTTAAATTCGTGAATATATTAATTTGAATGTCGTCACTAAGCCTTAGGTTTGCTTTCCGTAGATAAATTAATAACTACCTTCATAGGAAGGGTTCTGAAGGCGATGTAACCGATGTCAAATTGTAGGTACCTATTTGGTCTTTGATCTTTTGGAGACAAATTGCAGTATCATGAGGAGAAACCATTTTTTTTTTGACGCAGTGCAAAATATTTAGAAAGGATGTTATTTCATAAAAATAAAAGGTTTTTAAAAAGTCTTCGTAGTTTACATAATCTCGAAAAGTGCACTTAGAATTTATTTTTTTCGAAACAAAATAATAGTAAAAAACATCAAATCAAACACATATCTAAATCATTTATTGAATATATGAACGAAAGAAAAATATTACAGTTTTGATAGGAAGTGTGGCAGTATCAATAAGCTAAAGGCTTTAATTTTTTCAGCCTGACTACTGTCTGGAATAGTAGTTTATTCGTAAGATGATACCGATAAACCAACATCTCATTCGACACAGAATGGAAAATATCACGAAGCCATTTTGTAAAATTGGCACAAAGCGCAAGATCTTTCTAAAATGAAAAATTGATAAGTGAAACAACAGAGCAGTGATGGCCTAGTGGTTACTGTCACGTCTTAAGAGTTTCAGTTCGTGGTTTCGAGCACAGGCAATCACTATTGCTCACAAAACGGTGAAGGAAAACCTCATGAGGAAATCGCAAGGCCTAGAAACAAAAATTTTAAGTCATGTTACCTCTACCAATTGACACTGAGCTCGCGTGGTGGGGTACGGTCCACTCTCTCTCACAGAGAGGAGGCCTGTGGTCCCAGCAGTGGGAATGTTATAACATGAGGCTTTTTATGTAAGTAAATATTCATTTATTTTCGTTCCCTATATATTTAGTATGTATGTATTTATGTATCTATTATATAGGATAGGATATGTATATATCTGTGTATCTATTTTAGTATATTGTATATTTATTATTTGCGCCAACAACATCCCCATTTTATATCCAGACCAATCGCTGTCCATGCCAAGGTTGCCTGGAAGAGATCGCGGAAAGCGATAAGGCCGCCCATTGTATATTTTGTAGTGTATCTTGTTTTTTTGTAATGTTTTTTTTTTTTTGTGGTGTACAATAAAGTATATATACCTAAATAAATAATAAACAAAGCAAAACCAAACTCTGAACAAGGAAATCCGACTAATATTTCCCAGATATTATATTTACAAAATCAGTGTCTGTTTTAAATATTCAATATTAAAATGGGAACACCGCAAACTGCTAAATATTCAGGAGTTTTCCAGTCGATAGTGCAACGCTAAAAGTTGAAAGTTCATGCCACTAAAAAGGGAATATGTTAATTAATGGAAATTAGATCGGTTTCCTGACTATGCTGGATCGGATCTTGACACCGTTGAAATTAAACGGTTAAGCGTTTTTGTCTTGGAGTTTGATTTGAAAGGTTCCGTACTCAAAGGGTGTCAACGGAACCCTATTAGATACTAAGCCTCCGTCCTTCCGTCATCATGGCGGCCTGTGTCACAGGAACCGTAACAGATGAAATTTTCACAGTGTGTTTCTATTTAAATAAAAAGAAAAGTCCTGACTGACTGACTGACTCATCAACGCCCAGCCCAAACTTTGAACCTAGAAAGCTGAAATTTTGCACAGAGGTTCCTTTTATAATGTAGACAAGGAATAAGGAAGGATTTTTTGAAATACAACCCCTAAGGGAGTTAAATATGGGATGAAAGTTCCGTGTGGGCGAAGCCGCAGAAAAGATATATATTGCTGCTAAACTACAAGAAAAAAGTAAACAATTAAAAAGGGAGGGACCACGTGACCAGAGGGCTATTTGCAGCCCAAAGAATCAGCATTGCCAACCAATGTGATAGTGCTGCCAGCCATATTTTGCACTCATAACCTAGTGAGAGCAATACGGACTTTTTTTTTATCGCAATTAGCTCTTCCTCCTTTTTTTATTATATGCTGGTACATAATATTGTTTTTTAGTGTTTGGTTAAAATAATAATTGAAAAATAAGTTCAATTTACAGTTAATCTGGAAAACAGTGGACAGTGTGGCCAAGTGGTAACAGCCTCGACTCACGAGTTGTAGGTCGTGGGTTCGAACCCAGGCAGATGCTTTAGTTTGTGTAAATAATTTAATCACCAGAGCTCTCAAAACGGTGAAGGAAAACTTCGTTAGGAAACTGGCCTGTCTTAGAACCAATAATTCGAAGACATGTGACATCTACCAACCCACACTGGGCCTGCGTGGTGGATTATAGCCGTCTCCCTCTCATAGAGAGGAGGCCTGTGTCCCAGCAGTGGGAACGTTAAAGGCTGATTACGCTTATGCTGGAATACAATGCCTATTAGAACACAGACAAACCGCACCCTAACTGACGATTAATCATAATCTGTTTCGTATCGAAACAGATTGTTAAACCATTGCTTCATATATGTTCGAAAAACGTGTCTGCTCAACAACGCAAATAACGCAATGCATATTGTTGAAGTGTCAAAATGAAACCGATTATGATTAATCGTAAGTTACGCAACTAGGGTTCTGGTCTTTGTATTAACTGTGGTCAATAAAATTGGATGACAATTTATCTACTTCTGAGATTCCAAACCTGTTTCTCCAAGCCTATCAAATTCATAGACCACTCAATTCCAATAAGCAACAAAAAGCAATTAATTCCCAGATATTACGTGTCCAACCCTTGCCCACTCATCCAAGCCAACTGTCACAAACCGCAATGTCCAAAGTACCCAAGTCCTTTATATATCCAGATAAATCAATAAATATACCCATTTATTGCTTTTAGAAGGCTCTAACTAAATTATTGGCGAGAGCTATTCTATTGAGGGAAACTTACTCAATTATGTACAGGCTGTAGTAAAATTTATGTTCACAAAAAAGGGATGACACGGTTATAAATGTAGGGTGACTTAAAGTATCTGTTTTGCGGTGTGTACGAATTTTGTCGTGAAATAGAAACATAATGACATCTGTGAATAAAACATCGTGATGTAACTTGTATTTATTTATACTAATATTATAAAGAGGAAAGATTTGGGTGTTTGTTTGTTTGCATTGAATAGGCTCAGAAACTACTGAACCGATTTAACAAAATCTTTCACTATTGGGAAGCAACATAATCCTCGGGTGACATAGGCTATATTTTATCCCCGTTTTCCCTCGGGAACGGGAACTACGCGGGTGAAACCGCGGAGCGCTGCTAGTAACTAATGTAGGTCTGAAATCGCCAACTCGTTTTGAGCAAGCGTTATGTTCATGCTCGTGCTTTTTCTGTATGAGAAGATGCCTTTTCCTTGAAGTGAGACAATACATTTTTAGTTTTAAGTACAAAAATGGTAAACAGAATGGTGATAAACGCGATCATGGTTTTATTTTGAGATTAGCTATTTTACTTTTTCAAATAAACATGCAAATTGAAAAGCCAATGAAGTAACATAGCGAAGCAAATTAATTTTCCAAGGTTTTCCATTCCGACAAAATAAAAGTTTAGCTTAAGCGAGAAGCACCAAGGGAGCCCGTGATATTCAACTTGTCCTACGTTTTTTGCCACTTGCAGGTTGGTCGGTTAGGTTGTATGTTGTCATAAAATATGATTCGTAACCGTAACACGTATTTACAGAATTATAATCATTATGAAAATCATCAATACTACTCTCTAAAGGGATGATTCCGAATCCCGCTGCACGCAGCAGTGATACCACTGTTGTGCTGTGCAGCAGTGCTGCCTGCCGTGCATTTTGTGCGCAAGGCGGCAGTGTTGCGCTGTCTGCGCTTCTGAATCAGAGAAATTCACCTTATTGGGTTGTGTACTACTGGTCTGTCGCAGCGGTGGGGTGACACTGAGCTCGGAATGTAATCTCATTTAAACTTATAGAGAATATATGGGGAACATTAGTGCTGCGTGCAGCTAAGCTCGGAATCCTACCTTAAGTTAATTTAATCCCATTCATTTACTATTTCATGAATTATTCCGCAAAGCCAAATTGTTTACGATCGCAGATCATAATTTGATCATATAATCTGACACTAGCCTGAAAATTGCCAAAAACTTAAGAAAATTTCAATTCAGGGATTAGCGCATCCACCTTGAAGAAGAAATAACTTAAAATAACAGAGCATTTTCGAAATTCTCGATGTGTTTCAAAAAGAAATTGTACGAACAATATTATTTCACTCAATGTACGCCTCAAGGTGTAACCTTTCACTGCACTGCTCGAAACTCTCGGAACAGGGAAGTTTGCAGTAAACATAAACTTGCTGAAGTATAATATTTAGGTACTCAGGTTTGCTCAGGGGTTGTAAATATTTGATTTTGTCACGGGTTTAACGATATGTGATTTCCTGTTATACAATTATGCATAACAGGTATTTTCGTCATAACTAATGCTTAAGATTGAAAAAGTTATGGTACTCGTACCTACCTAGGTGGAGATTTTTTTGTCCGCGTTGTAAACTGGTAGGTACGGTAACTTTCCGGTGTTTTCGTTCGATTCGCTCTTAGAGACTAGTTCCACTTATTTTCCATCCGATTGTATTCGGAGAATTCCTTGTTTTGATTACAAATCAGGTACCATCTGATGTCTACAAGTAAATCAGGTTCGCTTAATTTTTCGTAAAAACTTTCATAAAATAAGGAAACATTTTTATTCTTTGCACGGAAAATTGATTTTTATCTTTGAACACATTTTATATTTGCCGAACAAAGCGAACATCCTGTATATTCACTTACGCAAACAAATTGAATTTTTGTATGATAGCAATTTTAAATTCCCTTTGTAGCTATTATTGGATAAAATATTGCTTCGATATTAATGTTTGGTACCTTTTTGCTAAATGTAATGGCCTTCGAATTAATTATGTAAACATGTTGTTCAAAATAATGTTCATTACCTTCTGTAATTGGAAATTTTAAATATACGACTGCTTCATTCAAAATCAAAATATTTTATTTCACATAAATCTACATGGGCACACAAGAAACGTCGGAAGCGACGGGAAGAGCAGCGCAGAGCAGGCAAGAAACTCCATGGTTACTCTTTTAAAAGTAGTTGGCTTTTTTAATGTTTTCAAATTAGCCATGTACTTAAGGCAGTTACCAGCCTTACCCTAAAACATTTTTCAACAATAGTTTCACTGAAATGATACATAATACCGTTCT
The DNA here is from genome assembly GCA_949987655.1 of Polymixis flavicincta. Lineage (NCBI taxonomy): Eukaryota > Metazoa > Arthropoda > Insecta > Lepidoptera > Noctuidae > Polymixis > Polymixis flavicincta. Next base: position 8,452,610 of record OX465183.1, on the reverse strand, counting down.
CCGCAATAATTTCAATAAGTACCGTATCATGACATGCAATCTCCAATCGAACGCATTCTCTAGCTCTATAGCATCAATTGTACCTTGTACCTATATCTGCTATAGGTATAGTTGGTGCTATAGAGGTAGCGAAGGAGAATGCGTTCGATACGTAGGGAAGGCGGATCGCGTGTATTGATTAAACATAGCATAATGGAATTAACGTCGAAGAAAGCGAACTGTGATTGCGATCGTGATTATGTTCGATGGTATTGTACACGACATTGTTTTTGAACTTGAAATAACAACACGCCAAGGTATTGATGTGGAAGGAAAGGTTTATGAAACGAAAGCAAGTGATTCTCAAAATGTATAAGAACAAGTAGGTTTTTTAAGGAATTTCACGCTACAGGAATTGATGGACGCTACTGACGGTGCCAAAATAGTTCCATCCAAGGACCAACCGCGGCAAGTGTAGCTTAACCTGATAGATTGACCAGTTCGGCTGTTATTACTTATCCACAAAGTAAAAAATCAATATAATGCATTACGATTATATAATCTATATTATTATAATTGGGGAGTTATAGTAGTGTGCGTTAAATTCGAACATGTTGAATATCTAAATAGCTATATTATCTGTTAATCAACAAAAACTTTTATCTGAGAAAACGCGATCCGTTACAATTTGTCGAGCACGATTTTATGACTAATATTCCTTTGCTCTGTAAGCAGATGTTCTTACAAATGTTGTCGAATAAGACGATCATGTTTTTATAGGCGACATTCTGTTCTTAGTAAATCTTAGGTTTTATGATCCGTATTCTTAGTAGTTGTAAAAGTGTCTAGGTAGTGAATAAATCCCATCTCCGGTGTGTAATGAAGGTTTTTATGTTTATCTTCTGTCTGTAAGTGGTTCTTCAAAGTGGTGTGTACTCAGACACGTCATGTAAAGAGCGTTTTATACTAAAACTTATTTTACTGTGAGAATAAGAGAAAAAACTTTTAAATAAAAAAATTTAACCGCCGAAAAACCGAAAAGTAAAAAATAATAAACTTTCTTTGTCCAACCCCAATAACTAAGTTCGGAAGGCGGTGACATATGATTAAATACATATCCAAAGTCCCTTTCCAATAAAAAAACAATTATCAAAATCGGACTACTCTGGAAAAAGTTATGCGTGGTCATACATAAAAAAAAAAAATATGCGTCGAATTCCTCCGTTTTTTCGTCGGTTAAAAATGTTATTACTTTTTTTTATGAAACGGTTAAGAGGTACAATACGTATCTATCACTCTTATGTTATTGGTATTAGAATCCAGATTCGCTGAAAAGTAGCTAATCTTAGACAAATGTCATTGTTCTAAAAAGTTTCACCAAGTGATATTGTGTTACCCAGAAACTGGGTCGTGGAGGTCAGATAGGCAGTCGCTCCATGTAACATACTGATATACAGCTACATCCGATTAGAAAAAGGCTAGTCAGATTGCTGAATTGGTTTTAAATTTGGTCTTGTTTCAGAAAGATATCTCATTAGATGACGAATGAGTACTCTTGCTGGCAAACAATATGTTACTAATATTTATATGCGTGGAAAATTCACCCAGTACTCTTCTTCTTCTAAAACTCAATACAAGAGAACTTTGAAAGTCAACATTAATCTTCAAAAATATACACAGACACACAACTACTAAGACAGACAATTGAACTTTCAGCTCATAACGTTGGTTCGGCGAGTCTATCAATATTTGAGCAGTCATCCCAAAAATGGCTAGACTCGAGAGTGTCGACCCGAATATTCAATTTAAGCACAGTTTTGGTATTTCTAACAAGCATTTGACACTCTAATGTCTGTTCTAAAAGTGTGTGACAAAAATGTAAACATACCCTGTTTAGTTTAAATTCTTACGCAATCATTCACTAAAGACAATGAATAACACATTTCTTCTTTATATCTTGACAGTTTTTTTTTTTTTATTTGAAAAATCGTCGACAAAAGTTAAGGATTTAAGATTTACCTCAATTGTCGAATGAAAAAGCATATTAAAAGTAATTTGAAATTAGAATTACAGGTTTAAGAAATTAATGAAATCAAATTTTAACTTTGTTGGTGATGCAACAAATTGGCATCCACAATAATTGTGATCTGATTCATTTGTTTACATTTTCTTCAGGTACCTACTTTTGAAATAGAGCATATTATATCGATTTCGACCGCACTCAACATAGTATTGAGTACGACCGACCTCATTTATTATTTAGACTAGACAATCTATCGTTAAGTACTTGTTGATTTAGAAATCGACAAGTAAATTGCTGTGATTTTGATTTAGATGGTGGAATGTTAGATTTTCTGTAAAATATTTCATGATTAAAAATTGTGAGAAAAAAAGGTTTTCAACCAAAACTTAAGTCATTTTCTATTACTATAGTTATATTGCATTTTGCAATCATCTAGCAAAAATACCAAAAAAGTTTTTTTTTTACCGACGAAAAAACGGAGGAGGTTTCTCAATTCGAAGCGTTTTTTTTTTTTTTTTTTATGTATGACCACGCATATCTTTTTACACAATAGTTCGATTTTGATAATTCTTTTTCTATTGGAAAGGGTATACCCCGAAGTTGATCCCATATGAATTTGGAATGAAAATTCTAACCCTAAGGGTAGGAAAACAGGGGATGATTGATTGTTTACTCACAGGTTTTAATACTGAGTTGTGTATTACAAAAAGTAATAAAAAATTAAACATAGTAATTAGTAGATTATAGCCACAATTTTTTTAAATAAAAACTTTTTTACAAAAAAATTAAACCGCCGAAAAAACTGAAAAGAAAAAAATAATAAACCTGCTGTGTTTAACCTTAATAACTAAGTTCGGAAGTTGGTGACTTTGGAAATGTATTTTAATTTTATGTCACCGCATTACGAACTTAGTTATTAAGGTTAAACACAGCAGGTTTATTATTTTTTTCTTTTCAGTTTTTTCGGCGGTTTTTATTTGTAATTTTCCTCAATCTTTTACAGCATATATAACAGGTGATCCTCGTAAGTAAGACAATTCATTAATTGAATTTGTTTTTCAGCAGATTATTTGAGAGTCTCATTTTTTTTACTCTAAACATCTTACGGTCTCTATTCAAACTCAAACTCAAAGCAATTATTTCAATTAAACCTTTCACAGGCACTTTTGAATTGTCAAACAAAAATCGAAGTTGAAGCTAGGTGCCCATTCCAAAAACGTAGATCTCTATGGAGAAGAACGGGCAAGAAACTCCAAGGACACTCTTTTAAATCGTGGGTATTACCAAATTTTGGGAACATTATTCTTGGTGTTTCTATAATATATGTGAGAACAATATAAAAAGATTCAAAATAAGCCATGGCATGACCAGTCTCAACCGACGGCGCCCGTTCACGAACTTGACGCATGGATCAGCACCATCCAGCTCAACCATTTTCTAGGGAACCGAATGATCCAACATACACGCCACCATCAGTGAGACATTTAAGTGAGCATGACATACTCTCAACTACCACGTTTTTTCAAGTCGACGTACATCAAAACAACATATTATAAGGATGCATGGTACTCACATTTACAAAAATTTGACAAAATGCTTCTAAATTATACAAAACTATAGTTTCAATCCTATTTGAGAAATTCATAAAATTTGTCTTCCAAAAAGAAAGAAAAAAATATAATAAGTATCTATTGAAATTTTAATAAATAATACTTGGTTCAGTACTATTATTCTCTCCTACTATCTTGTCTTATTAGAAATACTAGAGTATCATGTATATTCTAGTTCCAGTTATAAAGCGCATTATGAACGTAACGATCTCCCAAGGGTACACTGGGAGGTAATACTAGTATTTCATAGAAAGCCAGTAGGGATATGAGCATAGTCTACGAGCTAGGCACCTATAGGTATAACTGAACTGAGAGCATGCAAATATATATATTTTTTGGTTGAGAAATCATCAAATAACTTCTCCCGCTCTGGGTGGAGCAGAGGGCGTGTCACACTTTTAGTGACTAAAACCTACCCGTGTTCCTTCAGTTACTTGCGTGCCAGGGGCCACGATATCTCTTTCGAACAACCCGCACCCCTGGCAGACATTGGCCCTTGCGGGCCGCTTCTGTCGGTGCTGACATCTCTTTGAGGTGCGCGTGGAACACAACGCGCCGTCGACCTGGGCTTGGTCCTTACCGGACAGCGAGCTACCCATTACTCGCCGTCCGCAAGCCCACACTTACGGTGGCCGTGAATTAGCCTGGGATTCCTGACGCCCAGGGCGTCCCCTGCTGAGATTAGGGCTGTGAGGGCGCATATACTGCCTCTCCCTAATGTACACTGCCTCCCTCTTCGCGAGCATCATTGCTTCGCAGAAGGAAGCGACGGCTACCCATGCATTCTCGCTCCATGCAAACACATTTCAGATTCAAATTTACCATTACACTCAAAATCACCTTTAAACTCTATAACTTTGTTTTATTGTAGTTAATTTAACTGTATTTATATAATTAAATAAATATATTACATGCTTATTTATTGCATTTCATATTGTAAAAAAATATGTTATAAACGGCTTAAAGCTAGGTACGAAAGGGTACGGGGTACTACGATTACAAAAAACAAAATTAATACTATTACTAGCATCATAGATGGATCAAGTCAGAGTTTTAGATTGTTTAGGAATGTCTCTAATAAACAGCCCAGAATCTGGATTCTTGGCCCGGTTAAGAGCTATAGTATCTATCTCCCTATTATATGGGTCTAAAACACAACTATCAAATTTGGGGGTGCTAGACCACTGTCTGTACCTTCTCGGAATACAGGCGCGATGATTTATTACTCTCGCTCCGTTCCTTGACGTCAGTAACTCCACTATCTCCAGTCACTATATTAAGGTTTTAACGTCTTTCAGCGTCTCTGTCGGGACAAGTGACATCAGTTGGGACTTAGCGCTTCCTAAACTGAGCGTAAGGGCTCGTTTAGGGTGAGTAGCTAGCGCGGGTGCTAAGGCGGAAGCGACATATCACACATATGAAATCGCCATTTGCGTAAATAGGGCTACAGAGAGCCATTACTTGGGATTGGAGTCTTTTATGTTTTTGTATTTTTTTGTCTTTTTATTATTGGACTAGCAGCGCTCCGTGGTTTCACCGGCGTAGTTCCCGTTCTCGTGGGAATACGGGGATAAATTATGGTTTATGTCACCCGGGGGATTTTTCAAATCGGTTTAGTAGTTTCGGAGCCTATTCAATGCAAACAAACAAACAATGAAATCTTTCCTCTTTATTAGTATTTATTTATTTATTTGGATCTCCAACAGAGGCTACACAATTACATGCAAGTTTACATTAAGCAGAGAAAAATACAGTGTGCGCTTCCAATTATAGCAGAACACATCATTTACTTGTAATCTAGGTACAATCAGAATTCGTTAAGCATGCTCACTTAAGAAAATATTTCTGCGGCAGCGCAGCTAGTCACAAACCACACCCCTTCCTGGTTTCGCCCAATTAGAGACAATATGTATTTGTGTGAGTGTATTCACACAAATCCATATTGTCTGTTGAATGCATGACGTATAGAGACGCAAACTAATGTCCATTTTTTTAGTCGCAATAAAGGTGTCGTCAACAAAGCACGCATTTTGTTCCCACAAAAATCCATACAAACAATTTGCAACCTTACTACCATTAAAACATGGTCGAAATCGAGCCGGATTACAGTGCACCGTACTGAGCGTCGAGAACAAAAGACATCGCATTCCTTAGATAAGAAGCGAGCCCGGACCGTCATTACCAGTGTTTGAGGGTTTTTTGTGCAAGTTATTTACAATATTATTACAAAAGGAATCTACGCATCGTAACATCACGTTATTTTAAAGAATATCACGTTATTATTGTTGTTTACAAAAAAAAATCTCAGTCAGAACATTGAGTATTAGAAGAAGTAGCGAAGACATTACAAAAACACACAAATACGTAAACTTATGGAAGGTGTGCTAAAATTATAAATTTATAATAAAACTTTGAAGCAATTCCAATGAAATTAAATTTCATTAGAATTGCACGTGCTTAAAGTCTGTCATTATGACACAATTTTTGATTTATTAATAATAACTTTACGATATGAGTGTAGATAAATACAAGTTGATGAAAATTTCTGTGTAATTTTTATATTAATTTCTGGGTGAATCTTTAAAATTTCCTTTTGAAATCTTGAAAAACTCTATTAGAAATAAATAAGTTAAACTAAATTAAATTGCTTCTTTTCCACAACTACAAATCCTTAAAAAATTTGTTAAATTTTAACACATTTTGTATGATTTCACACGAAGATTACAGACGACAGTTTCGCTTTAAACAAAAATGTTTTACTAAAATGTTTTAATATACAGATACGGTTTATATCAACCATAAGAAATCTTTAATCCTGAACAGCTTATTATTAAATGAACACGAACTGAAAAATATATATTTCACTAATAGCTAATATTTCTTTTTTTCAATCCTTTCACTCTCACTGCGATCACAGTGACAGTTTTATTTTTTCAGGAGCCCACAGGCCTGGCTTTTTGAAAATATTTCTGTTATATTTCAGAAATTATGGAGTATTTCTTATTGTAAATTATAGTTTAGTTTAATTACTTGATAAGCTTCCGAATTTTAAAGTGGCCTATGAACTGAGTTATTGTTATATTTGTCAAAATATACTTGTACGCAATGCGGGCAACGCGCTTGTCACGTTGATTATAGCATGGTTTGTCAACCTTTTATTAAAAGACGGCCAAACTCCAATCTTAACGTGCTGCCTCTTGCAAGCCGTTTGTTAACCACCCAACGGTAAGCATCCTGCACAGCATGCCCCGGACATTGGAAAGATACCTTGTTCGTGTAATCTCGTTATATTTATGATCAGTGGCGGCTGGTAGGTCATGGAACTGGTGGTGCACTTTACTAGCTCACTAAGTATTAGGGGTAATAAGTAAATAAAAAGAATTTATTTATTTCAGATAGGTAAGTAATTTAAATCTAAACGAATAAAAAATAGCATTCAATTCCACGTAAACTAAACTTCGCAGTGACATTAATGAGTTGGTCATTCATTATGGCCGGCATGCAAACTTCGCCAAACCTCGGGCACTCTCGCTAATCTACGTTCGGTAATATTCGACAAACTTCGGGGGAACCGTGCGGCGCACGAGAATCGACAAATTACTCCATAATACTCCATACAGTTATGTCAACTATCTTCTGTGTCACGCGCTAGGCGTTTTAGCTCGGATTTCATAGAAACGTATGAGCATTCACCGTGCGCACGAGAGATCTTCTGTACCGCGAAAATGAGTCTTAATAGTTTAGCAAAGAGCTTATATTGTTTCGTCAGTTTTGTTAGTATTACATAGACCACAACCAGTGGCCACAATGCGATTATTAAACATTTTGTGATTTTTTCTACACCTATTAAAATCTGGTAGTTCAGCGCACAAGTAAGGGACAGCCGCCTGTTTATGATTAAATAAAAAATCAAAGGTGTGATAAATAAATGGATTAAACGAATATTAGAACTATTAAAAGTATTCAAAATATAAATACCTTTAAGGAACACCTGCAAAACATTCGAGATAGGTAACATGGTAATAAAATAATAGGCATACCTTAAAAATTCTTTGTAATATTTCGCGAACGTATTTTATGGTCCTTCAATAGAAGGGCCATAAAGTATGTTTTTAAGCCATTCTATTGTTAAACCGGATTTTCAGAAGTTCCCACTAAATAACAATGGTATAGATAATGAACGTATTATTATTGCAGTTGCAAGAGTTCCGACAACAGTAAACAAAAAGCTCTGATAACATTGTATGAATTGCGCAAAGTAGGTATATTTGTGTTATTCCAATCATAATATAGAGCAATAAAAAAAAACAAATGTTGCAAATTTCCAACAAAATATCTAACTTGCTTCGTTTTTGTATATAACACATTGTAATGAAGATTTTTACTTTTCAATAGAACTGCGCAAGTAACAAGTCCCTCTTACGTCCGCTCCGCGCCGATAATACAGTTTTTTTTTTAAACGAATTTCTATGTTGACCTTGAAAGGCCGTAACTTCTTAACCAGAATTTACAGAAATGACAATAATTATTAACATTTTATACCTTTATGCAGTGCCAGTCAACGTGCCTAGCGCGTCCGCTGCGTTTTGTATTGCGGCGGTATCGCATAACCATTGGACATCGTGAAAATTGGGGAGGCAGTGAAAGTGTTCATATATAACAAAACTTTTAGACCTGACGGAACATTATTTGGGCACGCCACGATTGCGGCGGTAAGTCCCCTCTTTGAGGAGTGGTTCGAGAGGCGGCATGGCGTCCTCACCTTCCGCCTGACGCAGGTCCTCACCGGACACGGTTGTTTCGGGAGGTTCCTGTTTCGGATAGGGCGGGAGGAAACGCCCGGGTGTTTCCACTGCGAAGATCGCCCTGAGGACACGGTGGAGCACACGGTGGCGGTCTGCCCTGCTTGGGCGGAGCACCGCCGTGTCCTCGTGGAGGCGATCGGCGGCGGCGATCTCTCGCGTCCGGCCCTGGTCCAGGCCATGGTACGGAGCGAGAGGGCATGGGGAGCCGTCACCTCCTTCAGCGAAGCAGTGATGCTCGCGAAGAGGGAGGCGGCGCACGTGAGGGAGAGGCAGCATATGCGCCCTCGCGACCCCAGCCGCCGCAGGATACGGAGACGCCCTGGGCGTCGGGAATCCCAGGCCGATTTCCGGCCACCGTAGGCATGGGCTTGCGGACGGCGAGTAATGGGTAGCTCGCTGTCCGGTAAGGACCAAGCCCAAGTCGACGGCGCGTTGTGTTCCACGCGCGCCTCAAAGAGATGTCAGCACAAAAGTGATGGGACCCGCAAGGGTCGATGCCTGCCAGGGGTGCGGGTTTGTTCGAAAGAGACACCACAGCCCCTGGCTTAAGGGCTACTGAAGGAACACGGGTGGGTTTTAGTCAGTAAAAGTCTGACACGCCCTCCTGCTCCACCCAGAGCGGGAGAAGTTATTTGATGATTTCCCACCCAAAAAAAAAAAAAAAAAAAACGGAACATTATTGTGTCGGAGAGAGGAAAATATTAAAGTTGATAGAATAGATATAAATTGTTGTTTGACATTACTATTCCAAATTATTGATAAATAATCTATCTATACTAATAATAAAGAGGAAAGATTTGATTGTTTGTTTTTTTGCATTGAATAGGCTCCGAAACTACTGAACCGATTTGAAAATTTATTTCACTGTTGGGCAGCTACACTATCTCCGGGTGACATAGGCTATATTTTATCCCCATATTCTCACGGGAACGGGAACTACGCTGTTGAAACTGCGGAGCCTTGCTAGTAAGTAGCTGAATAAATAGAAAAACTAACAAAAAAAACATAAAGCTAATCGATAAGATTCTGTTTACAATTACTGTTTGATCTTTTGTGATGTCTTGCCTGTGGTAAAAAAAAGTGACACCGTCTCTCTGGTCTCGTGTCAAGCAAGGCATGAATTAGTTTTATTCTCCTCTGCTAATAAAAACAAACCTAAAACCTATAAAAATAAAACACATTAAGAACCTAAAAATTATTTCATTTAACTTAAAGCAATAATACATTTTCTAAGCCAAAAAGAAGATAAATATGAGTACGAAATTACTTCTTGTAAACAACAATAATTCATAAAGAGCTCATACCGGCCGTGCCTATTCAAAAATAATCTCACAAACTAGTGAACATAGCACGCGCCTGTGTGAGTGTCACACTTCTATACATCATTACTACGAACACTACTAAAATATGTTCCGTGCATTCTATTGGTCAAAACGCATGCATTGTGCGATCGAGTCGTGAGCCTTGCTACGCGATTATCGCCTTAAAGGTGAGCGTGCGGAAGAAGCCGCGATTGTACATTAAGTTTGACAATTTAAAAAAAGATAAAATATTAAAAAAAGAAAATATACGAAAATCATACTTAAAGGAAACAACGTTAATGACATAAGCAATTAATAATAAAAATAATGTAAATAAACAGGTAGAAAAAACAATGTCAATATAAGACAGAGTAGAATTTTTATTATTAGTATAGATAAGGTTTTCAATCGTTTTCCCCACGGGAGAGGGCACTGGCTCTTGTAACAAAGGTTAACCAGCTAGCACAAGGTGTCAGGGACTACACAATTGTAACCACTCTCTCATTAGTAATTAAGACTACTTTTCAAACGTTCTTATCTACTCTTTCTAGCCATACTGATAACACTGCAAATTGAAATAAAGATAGGTATTGGTGCACGGGCCTCACAGTCACTTTGTCTCCTTCTATAGAGTAGTCACTATTGTGAGCCTGTTGGTGTCTATAGATGCCCCTAATCGCGCCCGCCACCGCACTCGCTACCGCTCTAGTTAGCAAGTATCTACTCAAGACAAAGCCTAAACGTCAGGTGTCACGTTAACATCTCCACGTACCTTAGCTTCTACTTTATGCATTGCTTCATCAAATGGAATCGGGATTACGTCTCCTAACTTTTAATAGCCGATTATGAATTCATTTAGCCAAGTTACGTTATCACCTTCGTTATTACACCTCAGTGGATTACTGACAAAAGTTCTGTGAGAGTTTGGAACTATTCGCTTTCGAATTTATGGATTTTGTGACGGGATACGGGCTTTATCTTGTTCAAGTACGTCAAAGATGTCAGTTCAGCTTTACTTTATTTTTTTTAATATAAAGATGACAGAGACATATTGTGTTTTTTGAGCGACGTCTCTACGATTATATATTCAATTGATCGTTCTAATAATATGACTACCGTTTCACTTTTCATCGACCAGAATATCCAGCGGAACTACGACTGTGGATTTATAAATTATGATCGTGTTTGAATAAGTTTCTGTCTTATCAATCTCTGGTAGTATTGTCATGATTTAATTGAACGGTTTTGTATTATTCAATTATCATACAGTCTTCTAAATATTGTTGGATTTATTAGCCTCTGTCTTTGTGGTGTTAATTACGGCATCATTGTCGTTTGGGCTCATACCTATGATAAGATTATAATTAACTAGCTTTTGTCAGCGGCTTCGCCCGCGTGGAACTTTCATCCCCTATTTAACTCCCTTAGGGGTTCAATTTCGAAAAATCCTTCCTTATTCCTTGTCTACATTATAAAGGGAACCCCTGTGTTTTTTTTTAGCTTTCTAGGTCTAAGGGTTTGGGCTGGGTGTTGATGAGTCAGTCATTCAGTCAGGACTTTTCTTATTATTTATGTAGATAGATAGATATTCCGGCTTTTTAAAATTTAGTAGTACATACGGGGTGGTAAGGATAGCCGCGCGAACTGTAACCATGAGTTTTGTACTTAGACTCCCTAGCTTAGATTTGTTATCGGTAAAAAAAAGATTTTTCACAGAAAGTGCAAAAAGTACGTTTTTTTTTTTTTAATAATCTACACAGTGGAGTTCGGAATCATGTACTGGACCCCAGCACCCTAATTGCGTAACTTACGATTGATCATAATTGGTTTCGTCTTCACAGTTAAACAATATTCATTGCGTTATTTATGTTGCCGAACAGACACATTTTTCGAACATATGAAGCAATGGTTTAACAATCCGTTTCAAAACGATACAGATTATGATGAATCGTGAGTTACGCAATTAGGGTGCTGGTATCTAACATTTTATAAGACCAAAGGGACTACTCGATTTCTAGTTAAAAAATCAATGAAACTAGCGAAGTGAGTTTATTTAAGATGCAAGCAAGAAAAGATTTGTTGAAATCTCGCAAATCCCGGTGGAAAACGCTCGACGCAGAGAAATCGGTACCCAGCAAGTGAATGAGATTTCACTTTCTTTTTAAATTATACACTTTTTGTGGAAAAATAGAACCACTTTTAAATTTAAAACCAGCAGCTAGGTGTACCTACTGCTCTACGATATTAAATAACTAATAAGTTTATCTTAGAAATTACTGACATCGGCTAAAGCAAAACATCACAACAAAATTAGGACTTTACAAGTATTTAATATAAGTTTGAGATCTCAGTATGAGAAGATGATCATTATCCTGCCGTGGAATAATAATACCCTGGGCTAATATAATCTAGACTGGGATATTTGAAAGAAAGAAAGAAAAAGTATTTATTAGACTCGCACAGGAATATTACAAACTTAACTACACAATGATATGCTTAATAAAATATATATAATAATAATTATTATAATAATCTACTTCTACTAATATTATAAAGAGGAAAGATTTGATTGTTTCTTTGTTTGTTTGCATTGAATATGCTCCGAAACTAGTGTTTACTAGTTTCGGAGCATATTCAATGCTTTGAAAAATTATTTCACTGTTGTGAAGCTACACTATCCCCGGGTGACATAGGCTATATTTTATCCCCGTATTCTCACGGGAACGGGAACGACGTGGATGAAACCGCGGCGCACTGCTAGTAAAATGTAAATTTAAAAAAAGTAAAATGAAGAACAAAGTCCTGTACGAGGCAAAAAGGGTCCATATCTCAGCATGATGCTGCGACATTTAAAAAGTGTCGCAGCGCTGGTATTCTGATATTTGTTTGCCTAATGAAGTGAATCAACAACAGTAGACTACCAAAGAATGTTATTTCAAACCTAAATACATAAAAAACGTTATTCGTTCAATAAAACCATACGAAATTCTCCGCTGTCATAATAAAAATAACACAATAGAGTACAAAAAACCAAAGAATTCACCACAAATTGTGGACGGAATAGGTAGGGGTGGCGGGCGGAAGTCTTATTACCGATAAATTTCCTGGCGAAAACGCGGACGCTTTTGTTGTCCGCGTAACCCTAATTTGTTTCGATGGAGTTTCTTACAATACTATTGATTGTAGACATGTATTAGGCGATAATGGATAGTTATCACGAAGATGGGATTTTTGTGGAAAACGATTTTCGTTTCATTTTAACGTTTCTGGTTGATGGATTTTCTAGCTAAGCAGGTAGCTCATCTTTGTCCTAAACCATCAGATTTAGAACTTTCCTACAACTTACCCACTGGTTTAAATAATCACTATGACATAATTTTAATTTGAGCCACGTTATCGGCCCCGACTAATCGAGTTGTAGGTCGTGAGTTCAAACCCAGTCACGCACTTTACCATGTGTATTTAATCTCATCACCACTGCTCTCATAACGATGAAGGAAAACATTGTGAGGAACCTAAAATGTTCTACAACCAAAAAATTCGAAGACATGTAACTTCCACAAACTCGCACAGGGCCCGCATGGTGAACTACACCTGTATCCAAGCGCAATATTATAGATTACGACAGCGGAACCATCGATACCTAATGCTATTGAATTGTAAGGAGTACTGAGTTCATGTAAGGTTCTGAACGAGGATTTTGCCATTGATATACGAGAGTCCATAAACCATTTTCGTTTCAAGTCTTTACGGCAATTTCGTAAAAAGAAATATAGTGAAGTTGACAGAAATAAAGATCGAAGATCGCAATAACGTAGGGCAATACGCCTGTCAATTTATCACTCTGTTAACAATCTTTCAAGTAACTCGGGACCACCGATATTTGTAGAAAAATACGTCTTCCCTTTTCTTCCATATTTTATTATCTTAAAGAGCTCAATTTACGAAGCAATACAGACAATAAACGAAGCAGAATTGACAAATAATATTATTCGATACATATGTAGCCTATTTATGAAAACGTTTGTATTTTTTCAGGATATTGTGAATACACTTTTGCAAGACTGTTTTTATGTAAAAGGGTTATATTATTATACTGTTTACGATAGTTTATTATCTTTTACCTAGTCTTAGTCAACTGTCCCATTTATTTCATCATTTTTCTTACTTCTTTCTTCCTGACGGTGGGGCCACATTCTACGTAATTTTTTAATAAAAATATCTTTTAGAAAAAGGTACGTATCAAACGTTATTTCATTCAACGCTCCATAGTATACAAAAGTTCATCAAACTCGTTAGCAGTAGAGCGTTGGACGTAATTCTTTGCCCTTATTCAGTCAATGTTGACGCGGTGTGATACTGAGCGTGGTTTCTTATGTAAAAAGGACGATAAGGCAAAAAATCTTCAAATAGTTTTGTCTTTCTACGGGTATGTATTGTGAATTTCATAAAAAAAAAAATCGTCTTAGACTTCCTGAAAATTATTTCCGAAAACGAATTAATTATAAGGTCAGGTTCTGTAATTGGTTTATTTAAAAAAAAAGCGTTGAGTTTTAGTTTGTAAATGAATTGTTAAGTAAATTGCCCACCTACTTAAATTGCTTTTGTCATATCTATAATTTTTTGACAGTTGTATGAAGTGGCAAAATTTGACACAGGGTGTCAATTTGCTTGACAATTAATTTACCTGACTTTGCGTTGTATAGCATATTATTTTACTAATCTAACGCTTTCAGTGTTACTTATAATTTTGTGTAAATATACCAGTACCTATGATTCGATTTCTCAAAATGTATTAGAATTTTTCATAAATCTTCTAAAATTCAACATAAATGTGGCCTCACCGTAATCAGCTTTTCACTAGAATACGACGAAATTGACTCATCGTCTATTAGTTACAGAGTCGTTCTGGAAGTGGCTGGCAACTCGGATGCTGTCATCCTGAGCGGGTTGGAAGCAGACACGCAGTACCAAGTGACGGTCGCCGCGCTGTGGGGCGGTCATAAGTACAGAAGTAGGCCTATTGTCTTCCGCACGCTGGGTGAGTCTACTTATATTAAGGATTATAAGGAACTAACGGTTGCTCGTGGTTTTGCTCACATCCTTCTTCACGTCCTATGTTTTCCGTGGAGAGTGCAGAAAAATTCAATCCTCATCGTACAATGATTTTTCTAAAGAAATTTCTAAAGAAATAAGCAGTACCTTTGTACTCATTGGTTGTTTATGCTGTCTCTTATATGTATTTTACTGTGTGTACATAAATAATAAAATAAATAAATAAAATTAAATGATTAAATCCTCGTTATATAGGTTGGTAAGACCATCCACGCACATTATAATTGTATCCAGGAATTCTACCCAATCATGATTCTAGACAAGTAGAATGTTTATGACGGTCATTAAAATAAATCTGCTGTTTCATACAAAATAGCAATACCTACGCGATCAAAATGTAAATGTAATGTACGGCACTTTTTCTCTTTAATAAATAACCGACAAAAAAATTCAACGATTTCAGAATCATGCGCAGATTCCATAGTTACATGTTAAGCCTCGATTTGCCGGCCAGCCTGGATAGTTTAAACCAGAGTTTAATTAAATTAATTAGTAGTAGTAGCTATCTAACGATTGCGCAAACAAAATATTTTAATTAAATAAATATTAGTATACTCGTAGATCTAAATCAAAGCACACAATTCGTTTAAAACCTTTAAAGGCATTGGAAACGTCCTGTCATTCAGAGTTCAAATCATGTTACTCGTAGCAAAGAAGTTTTAACAATGTTTAAAAAGATTTAAGGCAATAAAACATTTACTTGTGAAAAGGCTATAATTGAGTCGATGTTTATTCAGACCTCGGTAACATTGTTTGCTATTAGTTTCGGGAACGTGTTTATTAAAACTCCCGGCGCAATATATGTTGGAGCAAAAAGTATCGAATTCCGCAAACTCCAGTGGAACGTTCCACGTGTAGCATTGGGTTAGGGGTATAAAGTGCACGTGTCAACATATTTATATTGTTACTCGACTGCGCCAGAAGGAGGGTTATTTTTTTCAAGTGTATGTATGTATCTATATTTCTTTGCCACGCTCTGTAGCCTAAACGGCTTCATCGATTTCAGCTTGAGAGGTGCCATTAGATTCGTCTTAATTGTGAGAGATACACAGGGTATATCAAAATTGAAAAAAAAATAAAAAAAATTGGCGCCACACTGTTTTCGAAAAAAAAAATGTTTTCAAAACCTATTGAATGCGGTATCAAAATAAAGGGGTTCATAAATAGCTTGACAAAATTAATGCAACTTGTATATGTTTACATGTAATTTGGAATGAAAAACTTTTTTCAAAAAAATAACAACCGACTTCCTAAAAAACACTACAAAGTGCAAAATAACTTTAATTTCGGAAGTCGGTGACTTTGGATGTGTATTTTAATTATTTGTCACCGCCTTCCGAAATTAAAGTTATTTTGCACTTTGTTGTGTTTTTTAGGAAGTCGGTTGTTATTTTTTTGAAAAAAGTTTTTATTTTTCACTTTTTAGTTACCTACCCCACACCAATTAGAAATTTCATCATCCTTGGCGTCAAAACAATGCATATTTATGCGATAGCAACATTCGCGGTTGATTTGCTGTAATTTTTTGAAGAGTTCCGTTGTCTGTCTCCAAAACGCATCATCAGATCTATATGAAATTTCAATGGGACCATTTCGGAGTAAACCCCTTTCGAACAAAAAAAGAATTTTGCAAATCCGTCTTTAAACGACGGAGTTATGCCCGAACATACATAAAAAAAAAAAAAAAAAAAATATAAACATGTCGAATTGATAACCTCCTTCTTTTTGAAGTCGGTTAAAAATACTAAAACGTTACAACATTAAACTACATGATTATTCTTTAATTAGGTACACTTTTTAGGCAGTCGGGTTTTTTTCCAATATTGCCTCTTTTAGCATTACTGTGAGCCTAACCTTTTTCCAATTGGTCGGTTTCCAGTCAAACCAGATGCTATTGGTATTTTACATGGAGCAACTGCCTATCTGACCTCGACAACCTGGTTACTGGGTAATACGATACCCCCTGGTAAAACTGGTTGTCAGAGTTTTCGGCTCCTGACGACCCGTAACGACTGTCAAACATCCAGGAATGACAGCCGGTATCAACACCTTAACGTTCTTTCAGAGGTACAGAGGGTCTTGGTATGTAAAGACATGGATGTAGGTAATAATATTGCGGCTATATTTTTCCGCGCACCAGATCTTAACATACTGCTTAGCGCCAAGAGATTATAAAATCGAACAGTATGTTTTTCGAAGTATTAAGTTCCACTCTGTTGAATTTTCTCGTGCTGGGCACGCCACGATTGCGGCGGTAAGTCCCCTCTTTGAGGAGTGGCTTGAGAGGCGGCATGGCGTCCTCACCTTCCGCCTGACGCAGGTCCTCACCGGACACGGTTGTTTCGGGAGGTTCTTATTTCGGATAAGGCGGGAGGAAACGCCCGGATGTTTCCACTGCGAAGATCGCCCTGAGGACACGGTTGAGGTCTGCCCAGCTTAGGCGGAGCACCGCAGTGTCCTCGTGGAGGCGATCGGCGGTGGTGATCTCTCGCATCCGGCCCTGGTCCAGGCCATAGTACGGAGCTAGAGTGCATGGGTAGCCGTCACCTCCTTCACCGAAGCAGTGATGCTCGCAAAGAGGGATGCGGCGCACGTGAGGGAGAGGCAGTAATTGCGCCCTCACGGCCCTAACCGCCGCAGGAGACGCCCTGGGCGTCGGAAATCCCAGGCCGATTTCCGGCCACCGTAGGCATGAGCTTGCGGACGGCGAGTAATGGGTAGCTCGCTGTCCGGCAAGGACCAAGCCCAAGTCGACGGCGCGTTGTGTTCCACGCGTGCCTCAAAGAGATGTCAGCACAAAAAACGATGAGGCCCACAAGGGCCGATGCCTGCCACGGGTGCGGGTTTGTTCGAAAGAGATACCACAGCCCCTGGCATACGGGCTACTGAGGGAACACGGCTGAGTTTTAGTAAGTCTGACACGCCCTCCTACTCCACCCAGAGAGGGAAGTTATTTGATGATTTACCACCCAAAAAAAAGCACTACAGGGCTTGGGGGGGGTCTTTGCTTAGCTTATTTTAGATGACATGGGGGATGGGGGATCTGGATGGTGATTTCGTTAGCAGTATTTTCTTTTTTGGATTTTCTACAAAATTTTGTCGATTTTGTTTTGAACACATATGTATGGCAACCCAACTTGTCTATGAATGGCGCGAAGAAAACGATGTCGATATTCCAAAAACTCACGAAAGTGAGCAGACACACAGCATTGAGCAGCAAACATCCAATGTCATCGAATCGAATCACATCGCTCGGGTCCTATCAGAATACCAGCGCTGCGATACTTTTTAAATGTCGCAGCATTATGCTGAGGTAGGAGCCTTTTGGCCTTGTGCGGGATTTTCTGTTTTATTTTTAAATATTTTTTTACTTCCAAGAAATTTGTTCTTTTTTTATATTTATTGTACTAAAGTGTGTTTATTTTACGATGTTATCTTCCTGTGCGAGTCACAATAAATACTTTTTCTTTCTTTCTATCTTGATAGTCAGGGATTCGTGTGTCATGGACTGAAGACTGTTAATTTGAATTATTACACCATAATTTTAAAAGACGTTTGTTTTGTTCGTTAATTTATAAAGATAACTGAATACCATCTATGTAAATAATATTTATTTGCTTAAATAAATATTATAAGCGTTAAAGTCCTCTATTCCAAGCCTATTCCTTATTTCTAGACTTATAACTGCTGCTCATGAATCAATAAATAAACCCGAACAAAATGAAAAATGCATGTACCAACGTTTACGTGAGCATGGGGGTAAGAGCTTTGCTTACTTTTGCTGACGAGGGGGAGGGGCGATTAATAATCGCTAAAAATCTGCTTACGTAATACATGAATGGGAAAAAATTGTCACCTGAAATCAACTCCATGACATTAAGAGCAGTGCTTCCATACACCACCTTTATAATATAATCACCTGCACGTGCTTCTGACGTGTGAACGAACTTTCGGTAGTCACCCGATGTTTCGCGTGTCAACTGTTAGTATGGTGGCTGAAACATGCAAGCGGTACATTATCATTAGTAGGATGAGGTTGGACTCGGTTAGGTATCTATGAGTTCTGCTTTTTATGAGCGTGTGAGTTTTTTTCAAGGAAAATGTTATTTGGTAGCCGTACCAACATGAACATGAACGTTATATTAGAAGACCTATTCTGATCCTACAAAAACGTCCAAATTATGCCACAATCTCGTCTCAGCGACAATCAATGTCAAAAATGTAGGCACATTAGACGTTGATTTAACAGATTCAGACTGAAATTATGGTTTTAAGAAAAGTTGACCAAAGGGGGCAAATTCCGTATTTTAAGTACGCTATGTGAAGGCCGCAGGAATCCTCTGGATGCGGGAAGCACAAGACTGGTCGAAGTGGCGGATCTTGGGGGAGGCCTATGTCCAACAGTGGACGTCTTTCGGCTGAAATGATGATGATGATAATGAAGAACGATTCGCATTAAACTTTAACTTTAACATTTAACTTTAGGCAACGTTTATAAAAAAAGGGGTTCAATACGGAAGTGTTCTTAAAATACAGGAAATGCCCATTTGATCTATTTTTCTTTAGTGCCAGGTACCTACTGCTTGATTTTACTGATTCTTCTAGGAAAGCACATCTCATTAACATTGATGACCATGAACCCACAACAAACTTATAGAAAGCAGCTGTAAATTGAATCTAATGAGCGACAATATTTCTGAATCGTATCCAGCTATTAAGAATTATGTTATATTTTTTCCGGGTTTATATTACCTTATTTCCCCTACAAGATGAAATTGGGACGTTCCTCGTCATTTTTTCTTTTTGTTCTAGAAAAGTCTGCCCTATTTTAATCACCTTTCTTAATATCAACGATGTTCAGAGTAAGGTAAGTGCACCTGTTACGTGATTCAGTCGCGTGAGACTGTCCCAAATACACACAAATAATGGGTCACTGACTCCCCCATTATATTAAATTACCTCAAACTGTGGGCGATGTAATATCTAAATGTTTTTGTGTAACGGCTTTTGATGGAATTACTCGAGCTGTGGTATTTAAATGTCGGACGTTAGGGTTTTATGTCATAGTCGATTAAATGTTAACGAAGTTTTGTGTGGGCATAATTGCATTCGGCGAAATGTCATAGTAATAAGAAATTAGTCGATATTATTTCCGTGGTTTTAACTATCATTTAAGCGAAATGACCGGCTCCGCTTTTTTACGGTTCTGCACCAAAAAGGTGCCAACGGGCCGTCTGCCTATCCATCCCACCGTCCCTCCGACCATTCGTATGTGTGTCTGTTAGCTGGCTGCATCTTAAGAACCATAATAGGTAGGCAGTTGACATATTTACAACAACAAATAAAAACAAAAGAACACGATTTTTAAATGGGGACCCCCATGCAAAAAACGTGTTTTTTCTCAATATATTTGCAGTTTCTAATATTGTGCTGTGGTACGGAAAGCCCTGCCCGGTACTCTCTCTCTCTCTTTTACCAAATACTCTTTTCAAGATCATCAAGAGTCCTAAAACTGGCCGTTTGTGTCGTATAATAGATGTTGTGTCTTTTTCGTATATTTAGAATACAATCTATACAGGAAAAGTTTTTATCCAGTGCGCAAATTGTAACCATGAATTCAGCATATCATTCTAGACCCCCCAGCGCAGAAATTTTTCGTAGGTTGTACAACAAAAAAACAGCTGTTCCATACATTTTGACCGCGTAGGTATTTTACTTTTCTATGAAACAGCAGATTTTTATTTTTATAACCGGCGAAAAATTTCTGCGGTAGGGGGTCTAGAATGATATGCTGAATTCATGGTTACAGTTTACGCACTGGATAAAAACTTACCCTGTATTAATAAAAAGACAAGTCAAATATAAACCTAGCCTGGACGTCATCAGAAAACAAACATAACAACAACAAATTCACATTAAAGCCATCACAGACACACCGAGGATTTTATTAAATACTAGATTCTCTGTAAATCCCCGACCTGGAAACGAGAGCACGTTCTTAATGCCAACGTAAACAAAGCCAGATTACACGGACAGACGGAAAAAACGGACAGAGGTGAACGGAAAACGGAGATCAACATTGGCAGAATTGTCGATGTAAATAAGTGACCTGTTGCGTTGGGATTTATTGGGACCTCCATCTTGTTATTTTTAACTGGTAATTCGCGTTTAACTTTTTTTTTTTTTGAAGCACGTTTCTGGGATTTCTGTCTTAATTTTAAACGGTAATCACGATCACGCCTGATGGAAAGCGATTAGTTTATGACGGAACGAGCATTGCCAGAAGATACCTGTTCACTCTTGCTTTGAAAGCAAGTGGAAGCAAACACAGACTGTGAAAGCAGAAGGGCTCGTGAATAATTTACAACAGCCGCACGCATTTTTATTTGTAGTGCCGCTACGGGTCGATCAAATGTTACTCTACGCTTGCCGCGGTTGGTTCGTGGATTGGTGACAGCCACGCATCCAGTGCATATCGAGACCCCTCCGTGCCTCAGTTATCAATCCCACCATGATTTCAACATTGATAGTTGCTCAATTTTATTGATGGCATAGAAGGAAAAGTGTTAAAATAACACACTAAGAAAAAACAAGGATCGTTAGAAATAAGAATTTCGTTTACAACTTTCCTCAAACGACAAAAACAAAACAACACAACTCGCAGATCAAACGAAAAGTGTGACCAACAAAAACAGCGGGGGTACATAACTAAGGTTGTTGATGTAAATAAAGTGACTTGTTGCGTGTGCCGCGTGCGTGTGTATGCTCCCGGAGGATTCTTTTGAAGGCAGGGTAGTTTTGTGTTATCAAGGAATTTTGACATGTTTTGTTCAGCATTGTCTTTGAAATTGCTGCTGTAATGTTCGTTTTGTCACGTGAGAAAGGTCAAAAGTGACATAAGAGCAATGACATTTAAAAAAGAATTGTTTTTGAAATCGTTAAAAATCGAATCCTTAATAATTGGTTATCGTCCTTTTTTTAAATGGTCGAAATATTACTACATGAAAAACGCAAAATATTTTTAACAAATTAAGGGCTGATGAAATCCACCTACCTTATGCAAGGTATTGAAGAAACATGTTGGTACTGGTGAAGACAAAAGTGTTCAGAATTGTAAATACAATATTTCGTGGAATGAGGCAATAACGCTGCCTATCGTAGTACGAAAATTCATCAGAAGAGAGAGGCCACCTTATGCTTACAGAGCTAACAGGAAGATTTGTTTCCATCAATTACTTGAAAAATAACCCAATATTTGTGTCGGTGATCTTTATATGTATACGTCACCGTAAGATTGTGAACACCGTTAGTTTATAATCTATAGCGAGATTTATTAACTGTCGATAAATTGTGAACTGCACCATACTGCTTTATGACCGAATTGGTTAGGTTTGAACTACGACCAACCGCGCGCGAGTCGAGCAAGCGAAGCGAGCGGTGCCTCGTCAGCGGCCGGCGAGCGCTACTTCCAAGTTAATGGCAGTTACTTGACTATTTAGTAATAGCGCAAGGTACTATCCGTCTTGATACCAGTTCACAATTTGATGGACAGAATAAAAACTATCAGAAAATTGTGCGTTAAATTGTAAATGGTTTTTGCAGTTCACAATTTATCGACAGTTTATAATCTCGCGAGAGAGATTAGAAACTAACGGTGTTCACAATCTAATAGTCCTCCTACAAAAGGGAGGTTTTGCCATCATCGTCACGCTTGGCAGGTGGGTTGGCGATCGCAGTATGGGGGTAAAATGCATAGAGAACACTGCTGCCTATTCTCTAGTAGGTAAGTCCCTTTTTTTTCTTTTTTTTTTTTGGATGGGAAATCATCACATAACTTCTCCCACTCTGGGTGAAGCAGGAGGGCGTGTCAGACTTTTATTGACTAAAAACCACCCGTGCACCACAGGAAAAGATTAAAGTTTCATACAGGGTTAAAAAAATTGTAGCTGTCTAAGACAGCTAAAAAAATGCTTACCCTGTCTCTTAAGCCAGGAAGCCCATATCTTAAGAGACAAAATAAACCGAATAAGTACCTACAAATAATAGAACAAGAAACCAATGTGTATGTGGTAAGATATACGTTGGCAATCATTCCACTGTTGACTTTACTGTTGAACATCACGCTTCCAAACATACGGGTTTGATTCGGTTATACAATATTATTTCCACCCGATAAACACTCAAGGAACTTACTGCTTTGTTTTGAAACACTATTATATAAATACCTACTATGTAGCTTTTGCTAGTGGCTTCGCCCACGTGTATTGTGGAAAGTATCCTACACGAATGTAGGTACTACGGGAAAGAGTATCCTATGTGTAAACTCAGATTATAAACTATTTGTGTATCAACTTTCATCGAAATTGTTCAGTCGTTTTTGCGTGATTGAGTCATAAACATCCAAACATGTAATCTCTAAACTAGGCATTTGTCTGTATCTTGTTGGTGAGGTACATAGCATTAATAATTATTGCATATCAGGAAAAAAAAAACTACTCAAACTAAAATCAACTAAAATAAAACACTTAAACCATGTACTGTACCCATATTTGCAAATAAACGACTTACTTACTTACTTACTTACTTAAAACACACACACACACACACACACACACACACACACTTAAATATTTTTTTTTATCAAACAAGACAAAATAAAATTATCAATATGAGATCAATAAAATATAAATATACAGGGTGTAAAAAGACACATCACAAAGCCGTAAACTACGCATACTGTACGTATAACTAAGTAGCTTTGCGCAAAAAAAATTGCTGGGAACCGATTTTTTTTTTTAAGGTATAAAATAAAGCCATTTTTTATTGCGCGTGTTAGATTGTTCATTTTGATAATCTATTATTGTTTGGTAGATAATGTCATTTGTCACGTTGACGAAGCCTTGAACAGGTGCAGAAGTACCTAATTTGACTAGTTTACAAAAATAACGGTCTCAATTTGTGAAAATAACTTGGATGTTGTTACTATAAATGATTACGTAGTATTTAATTACACTTGTAATATATTTGGGTTTTCTAGTATTACTTAAAATAATAAATAGACTGATTCAATTGACTAGCACAATACTGGCAGTTCATATTGATACTTTTAAGTGTCTTAAATTACGAATCAGTTCTTATTAAATTGCTTAATTACCATAAAATGTTTTCTAACGGTTTTACTACATAACCTTTGTTTATTGATCTCTGTTAGAAGTTATTAAGCCAAATGAGTGACGTTCTGTAGCTTGTTCAAAATGGCGGTAGTTGTTTAATGTAAATTGACATTGGGAAGTTATAAAAAGGATTAAAAATAACGTTATTGGGTCAGTTGCTTGGTAGATGTTCAGGAGGTTAGTCCTAGTGCCGTTGTTGTGTGGAATAAATCAACCAGATGTTATGTAAGTTAAGTAATTTGATATTATATAATAATTATTGCTTATTATAAAAATGTTGTTGTATAAGTTATATTATAGTCGGTTTTCCTAATGTTTTAAATCATAACAATCATATTCATGTTCTATTCCTAGCTATTGTAATAATGTAATAGCAATGTTATAATAATTCTAAGTTCTCTTGGACAATGGTCCAAGAGTTGAAATTAAATGTATGTAGGAAAATAATAATTCATAGTAATGTAAGAGATGTGTTGATGAAATACTTCAATACTGTTTCCATGGAGTTTCTTGTCCTTCTTCTCCATGAAGACCTAGTTTTGGAACGGACGACTAGCTTTCTGATTCAATATTGACAAGCCTAACTGAAATAAATGTCTGGTCTTGTCTTTCTGTGCTTTACTTCATGAAATCCTTTCCCTACAAACCATATTCATAAGAACCTGCATATACAGTAAATAAGCAGTAACCATTCTGATATTCAAAGCTTGATATTTGTTTTAAATGTACACACTTATAAATGTATATATCCCCTTTATTCTGACATCAGAAGTGGGATGGTTCTCTGGCCTTTTAAAACCACTTACTAATGCATTTTATTTTGCTATTTTCATGATCAATGTTCGAGCTGCTGACGATATTTTGAAAACCGTTGGCGGGACGCTGACTTCACTCGCACCATAATGATGACATCCCGCTGCCCCTGACATCGGAGCTGCGGAGCTGCAAGTTACTATGTGAGCTTCGAGACTGGAACCTCAGCTGCTGTGAGAAGTATCGGGAAGCTTTCCAGGAATAAGAAGTAGCTTAAGTTGGTAAGGCCCTTAGAGGCTGTTTAATATTTACAAATGGATACGATGATAAATTGAAAGATTAAGTATTGCGAAATACTTTTATATAATTTCTATTGTTTATCGAGCATTTATTAGTATGTTTTTACTGTTAATTACTTATGTATCATTGAACCAATTACTTTAAAAGATAATCAGAGGATACAATAGTTAGAGGAAAGAGAGAGGAAGCAAAATAGTAATTTTGACATTCTTAAATGATACAAGAACAAAGTTACTTTCTTCCGTGATACATACCTAACTAATTGCTTTGTACAATAAACACTTGTGATTAGGTTACCGGGTAAATAAATTGATTAAATCAGTTAACTTCATAAGTTTAAAGATGCTAAATGCAATTTAATTTGTCTTTCTCCATGTCATGATAAAAAAGAAAAAATATACAACCATCTAATCTGCGTTTGCTAATTAATTTCCACAAATGAGAAGTAAAAAAAAAGAAAAAAATACTTAGTACCTACATGTAAAACTCGATTTGATAAATTTCAAATTGCGCCACGACTTACCTGAAATTCAAGTGGCAATAAAATCAATTTGATTACACTATGGATTTTAAAGTTGTTGATACTTTCTAGCTTATTCAGTAGTAGCCTCGAAACGTGTCATGAACAGCTGTGTATGCCTAAGGTAGTTTTTTATTTTTATTTTTAATAATTGCATAACGGATTATGAATGGTAAAAATATTTTCGGATGAGGTAATAAACCCCGAATTTATAGTTATACTTTTTTATGACTTTAGTAGAGTATGTACTTAATGCAATTTTCTTTCTATTTCCTCATGACGTTTGTATTATTTTATGATTTTTAAAAATTAGCTTTTAAGATTTTTATTGAAAGACATAATTATGAAATTGTGTTATATTCGATTTCAATTTCCAATGCTCACAGCGATGAGACTTGAGAGACAGAAAAACTTAATAACTTAGTTTGGTTAAACTGAAATGAACCAACTAAAAAAATGCAAATGGTACAACTGACGTTCAAAAGTGCCTTTTAAGTGCCTTTGAAATAAATGCTTTGACTTTGACTTTGATTTTGACGTTGACTTTGACTTTGATAAGTTGCAATTTAGAGGTTGATTTTATTGTGAAATCAATGGAATAATTGCTGCTGGGGTCACAGGCCTGGTGTTAACTAACTCACGTACAGCAGGTGGGGCCTTAACATCACTTGGGTCAGAGACCAATGGAATTATTGCTGCTGGGGTCATAGGCCTGGTGTTAACTAACTCACGTACAGCAGGTGGGGCCTTAACATCACTTGGGTCATAGACTAATGGAATAATTGCTGCTGGGGTCATAGGCCTGGTGTTAACTAACTCACGTACAGCAGGTGGGGCCTTAACATCACTTGGGTCAGAGACCAATGGAATTATTGCTGCTGGGGTCATAGGCCTGGTGTTAACTAACTCACGTACAGCAGGTGGGGCCTTAACATCACTTGGGTCATAGACTAATGGAATAATTGCTGCTGGGGTCACAGGCCTGGTGTTAACTAACTCACGTACAGCAGGTGGGGCCTTAACATCACTTGGGTCATAGACCAATGAGAACAATATAAATATTCCCCTTATTGCTTTTGAGACAAGTACAGTTCAGCATGGCTGTGAAAGGTTATTTTCAGATTTATTGGCATTGTGATGATGATTTTGGTGCATTTCAGTTTGACCGAACGTTCAAACGGTACATGGACAATTGGACATGGATTGTATATTAGGATGATGGATAATTCTTTTATCTTAATAGACCAACGTATAGTGAATTTAAATTGTAATATTGGTTTGGATGTGCTTTTACTATATATTTTTTCGGTACGGTGTGATTTGTTATTCTTCTTCAGTTTACAAATTCTTTTCTTTTCAAATCAAGATGTATCACACCTCTTAAAAATACGGTACTGAGCAGATTATCGCATAAGAAAATTTATTAATTTACATAACACCAATCGAAATAGTACGTACCTTTACTGTCGAGTTAAAATCACCCAAATCTTTTATTTTCAAAAACCTGGCTATTTTATGAAATAAAAAGAAAATATTTACAAACAAATGACGCTTACGGTGTCACGTTATTAATTCGGTCTGAAATATCAAATGATGGCTGAATATAATTCTGCGCTAATTGACTTTACAAACAAATATAAAATGCTGAATCTGTAAAGCTGTTCTATCGTGAAATTGGAAATTATTGTTGAACTAGCAGCGCTCCGCGGTTTCACCCGCGTAGTTCCCGTTCCCGTGGGAATACGGGGATAAAATATAGCCTATATCACCCAGGAATAGTGTAGCTTCCCAACAGTGAAATAATTTTTCAAATAGATTCAGTAATTTCGGACCCTATTCAATGCAAACAAACAAACAAAAAATAAACAATCAAATCTTTCCTCTTTATTAATCTTATTGGTATAGATTATTACAGAATAGATAAATTAAAGTAACGAACATATTTTGAATGTGAGTGTAACAAGTAATTTATAATCGATGTTATTTGAGAATTATATAAATGCTATTTTAGTGGTCAAGGTAATTTAAAATTGGGTACTTGTGTAAGGTTCTGATGTTTACAAAATTATTTCGGAGATAATTTTAACGAAAACGAAATATACCAAGTCTTAGCAGAAAGTCGGAATAAATAGTTGGTACTTTATTTATCTTCGTAAAGGTAATTCAATGAGTCCCTCATTACTGAAGATCGTGGTCACTGGATGAGCGGACAGTCATTCTCCATCTACTCCGGTCCAAAGTCGCCAACACCACTTGCTGAAATTTATTGGAGGGCGTGGCTTCTTTTATTTATTTATTAATTAAAGATGACTTACAGCTAAAACAAACAATAAATAAAGAATGGTATGTGATACTGACAGCCAATTAAGTAGAAGTCAATCTAAAAACACACTTTTGCTAGAACTAATTCATTGTGATTTTTTTCAAAGTAGTGAGCATCACATGGTTATTATTATTATTAATTATTTTAATTCAGAATTCATTATTACATTCCATAACTTGTTAGTAAAAAAACAAAACTTAAAACTATGTTTGTAAAATTAATAATTATAAAAAATTGAGCTATTAAATTTAACATAATACAAAATTGAGCTACTTCACATTATATAGGGCACCACCCGAGTACCACCCATGTACAAAACTAAGATTTTCCTTAAGATTAACTTGTTTGAAATAATTCACTATACTTTGGTTTCTTGTTAGGTGTTATTAAAAGTTATTACTTCCAATGTAAAAGTATTGTTCGGAGTGGCCATGTCAAAAATGTATGAAATTGTTAATAGAAAATGTGTTTATTGAATAGTGTTCAATAATATTGTCAGAATGACCGAACGATGAATTATTCGAATTATTTTCATGATCACTGGTCAGTGCTGCGATGCAGCTGTTAAACATGAATGACTTACTGAACAATTCTTTTGTGAACTTAATTATACCCTTACGTTAATAGTTATGACAAAATTGTTAAATGTTTATACGACATTAGGGAGGTAAAAACAGAAAAACTGTATCAATATGTAGACAGATAAATTGTTATATGCCCGGAGCACATAAAATGAGAAACAATGTATAAATTTTTGTTGTATTGGTCACTATTAAGTTCTGTCGTTTTAGTGAGAAGGAGGATTAATAGGTACTTCGAGGACGAAGTATTTTCAGTCTGGCCGTATTCGATCATTCATTTTGATATTATAATAAGTATTGTTTGTTGGATAATGACATCGGTCACATTAACGAGGCCTTGAGGTACCTACCTAATTTGACAAGATAGTATTCACAGGAAATAACTGTATTGACTTGCAAAAATTACTTAAATCTATAATTATTAAGTAGTTTTTAATAATACCTGTTTAAATATACTTTACCTTAGGTTTTGATTTGATACTTTTATATAATGTGTAAGTTTAACTGGTCAACTATCAAGTGCTGTTGTTTTTGTGAGACGGTGGATTCATAGGTACTTCGAGAACGAAGTACTTGTCAGTCTGGCCGTGTTAGATTGTTCATTTTGATAATCTATTATTGTTTGGTAGATAATGTCATTTGTCACGTTGACGAAGCCTTGAACAGGTGCAGAAGTACCTAATTTGACTAGTTTACAAAAATAACGGTCTCAATTTGTGAAAATAACTTGGATGTTGTTACTATAAATGATTACGTAGTATTTAATTACACTTGTAATATATTTGGGTTTTCTAGTATTACTTAAAATAATAAATAGACTGATTCAATTGACTAGCACAATACTGGCAGTTCATATTGATACTTTTAAGTGTCTTAAATTACGAATCAGTTCTTATTAAATTGCTTAATTACCATAAAATGTTTTCTAACGGTTTTACTACATAACCTTTGTTTATTGATCTCTGTTAGAAGTTATTAAGCCAAATGAGTGACGTTCTGTAGCTTGTTCAAAATGGCGGTAGTTGTTTAATGTAAATTGACATTGGGAAGTTATAAAAAGGATTAAAAATAACGTTATTGGGTCAGTTGCTTGGTAGATGTTCAGGAGGTTAGTCCTAGTGCCGTTGTTGTGTGGAATAAATCAACCAGATGTTATGTAAGTTAAGTAATTTGATATTATATAATAATTATTGCTTATTATAAAAATGTTGTTGTATAAGTTATATTATAGTCGGTTTTCCTAATGTTTTAAATCATAACAATCATATTCATGTTCTATTCCTAGCTATTGTAATAATGTAATAGCAATGTTATAATAATTCTAAGTTCTCTTGGACAATGGTCCAAGAGTTGAAATTAAATGTATGTAGGAAAATAATAATTCATAGTAATGTAAGAGATGTGTTGATGAAATACTTCAATACTGTTTCCATGGAGTTTCTTGTCCTTCTTCTCCATGAAGACCTAGTTTTGGAACGGACGACTAGCTTTCTGATTCAATATTGACAAGCCTAACTGAAATAAATGTCTGGTCTTGTCTTTCTGTGCTTTACTTCATGAAATCCTTTCCCTACAAACCATATTCATAAGAACCTGCATATACAGTAAATAAGCAGTAACCATTCTGATATTCAAAGCTTGATATTTGTTTTAAATGTACACACTTATAAATGTATATATCCCCTTTATTCTGACACGCGCAATGTAACGCGAACCCAGGCTTGAACGGACACAGTACTGTTGTGTGAGTTAAGCCCCGCCCCTTCGCTCTACGCGGTATGAGCGAAATGAATAAAAAATTTCCATGATAAATGTACAACCATTTACTTAAATTAAAACTCTTAAAAACACTAGATTTTAGTTGTTTTTAGCCTGTGTGGGCACTTACCTACTGTCCATCGCTGTCATCATCAAACATTGGTGGCCTCTCGACACTCACGAGCTGTGGTTCAAACTGCCGACCTCCCACGCGGAGACAAACGCGCGCCCTTTTCAGCGTATTTTCATGAACCCGCTCCAGGATTCCTTCTCACTCTGACAGCTGCTTTAGTTCATCAAAAACTTCAATAATTTTCTGACGCATCTCAACAGCGGTTTCACAGGGACGGTCAAACACCCTATCCTTGACGTAGCCCCACAAAAAGAAATCCAGAGGGGTTAAATCTGGCGATGGTGCAGGCCATGCATGGGGCCCATACCGCCCAATCCAATGGTCGCCGAACAGTTGCGTCAGCTGTTCGCGAACCGGTCTCACAATGTGTGGCGGCGCGCCGTCATGCTGGTACCACACATTTCGCCGCTGGACCACTGGCATGGCTTCCAGCGTGTCGGTCAGGTAACCATTGATCAGTTCGAGGTAGTTAGGTCCGTTCATTCTGGGCGGCAAGAAAACGGGGCCCAGGATCTGGTTTCCCACAATGCCTGCCCACACATTATGTTTCCACCGTGCCTGGAAACCCGTTTCCTGGGTTTGGTTTGGGTTCACGGACCACCAATAGTGTGAATTACGGCGGTTCCACATACCATTATTTGTAAAGTTACTTTCGTCCGTGAAAATAATGTTGTTCACAAATCCTCGGTCCTGCCTTAACAGCCACCTGCAGTACTGCATACGGCGTGTTGTGTCGCCCGGCACGAGCGCTTGCACGCGGTGAATTTTGTAAGGCCGTTGCCTATCTCTTTTAAGTACTTTGTGCACAGTGGAATGAGACACCACGTACCTACCTAGCGCGATTGCCATGCCGTCTCCGCAATACTTTTACCACTGTACGCACTCCCAAACGTGGGTTTTCCCGCATTACAGATAGGATGGCCATTTCTGCCGCCGGTCTTATTTGCCTGCCGCCTCCCTGTGAAACCGGCACGATCGGCTGGTTGTCCAATAACCGTTGCACTGCCCGAGTGAAAATACGTGAATCAGAGGGCTGACCCGCGGTAGGATATTCAGTACCGTAAAGTCGTAGGGCTGCGGCAGCATTTCCTCGGGCCATACCGTAGCAGCAGTACACCATGTTAACGTACTCGCGCGCCGAATAATCGTGAAACGGCATTTTCGCAACTAAAACACACACAAAAGCACTTACAAACAAACAAGTACGCTCTCAAACACAGACACTTCGTGTGCCAGCCAATACGCAGTCACAGTCACAGCACAGCAGCACAGTTTCTACACTTAAAAGTAGGTAATGCTTTTCGGAAAAAAACAACACAAGCGCATTCGATAACGTAAGAAACCGAACTAATAATGCTGAAAAATTTGATCAATTTCTTGTTTTGCTGGAGACGTTTTCTGGGTACCTAGGTGCGCGGTGCGGGAGGGGTGACAGTTACAAGTTGACGAATCACTGAGCTCTCGCATCACGTCACCACACCCCCGCGCGCACCGCGCAGCTACCTCAGGAAACGTCGCGGTAGGCATAAAGGAGCCGCGGCTTTCTTTGATCTATGCGAAAAGCGCGCGCGATCGGAACGTTAGGTATCTTTATATCATTGCGCTATTAGGATCTACCAAATTATGGAAACGTAAACGGAAGACGTAATACGTCATACGACGCGACGTATACGTCAATCAAATTCTTTTAAGGCGTGAATTACACAGAAACGGCGTAAGGTGAAGGCACGGCGCAGGCGCAGCGTACGCGGTACATTTTGTGTGAAAACGTTTAAAAGCGGGATCATGCCTGCATACAAAATGTACTGCGTAGGTACGCTGCGCCTGCGCCGCGCCTTCACCTTACGCCGTTTCTGTGTAATACGCGCCTATCATAAGGTTACCTAAATACCTAATCAATGTTATTTTAATTCTGTGGAACACAGCTACCTAATTAAGCTGTTTTCAGACCAGCACGATTTGTCGCGCGACGCGACACGAACAATACAAAACTTCACGGTATAACAATAACCGGTGTCGTGTCAATAAATCGTGCTGGTCTGAAAACAGCTTAAAATGACGAAATCTAGAAAAAAACTAAAAGACTTCAATTGCAGTTATGTAATTATTACCAGCATACACGTTTATTTACAATGAATAAATATCCACCCTATTGGCAGTAGGTATAGCTTCGTGTGAATAAAGTGAATAAACCTTTATTTTTACCATAAGTAGTAAATAAATACTGCCTCGTTGGTCTAGTGGTTGCAAACGCTACTGCTGAGCATGAGGTCCTGGGTTCGATTCCCGGGTTGGGCAGTGTTATTTGATTTTTCTATCTGAAATTTCTCAGTAGCAGCCCGGAGTCTTGATGTCTGCCCGGTTGATGGCAATAGGCTCGCCCCCTATTACATGGAACTTAAACATAGCTGGCAAAATGTGGGTGCACCTGCTACAGTTACATCTCTGCCGAACCCTTCGGGGAAACAAAGCGTGATGTTATGTTATGTTAGTGAATGAATAGCTCAAACCAAAAAGTGGTTTTGATAGGTAGGTAGGTAATTTGTGCAGTAATAATAAAATTAATTCTTCATTATTTGCTTGAATGTAGGTAGTAAGCACTTAGAATAATAACGCACTAGACTAGCAGTTTACTTTTATTGTAAACGAAACGAATGAGGACCAACTTCGTCAACATTTTTAATTGAATCTGCAAGAAGTGTAGTAGTCTACTTGTAGTACTTACAAGGGCGTGTTCTTCGACATTACAGACAACGGACTTGCCTGCAACTCATAATCAACGTCTTTGAAATCAGAAACTTCAACAAATGTAACTACGAAATGTAGGCACTAACAACCGATCAGCTGTTACAAACACGGGTCGTTGTAACGTTCAAGACCACGAGACACTGTATCGTGCGCTTGTTGTCGTATAGTCGTGACGTGCGTGGTAGTGTGCGCTTGATGTACATTGCGTTTTTGTAACTTCAAATGTGTTATTTGTTAAGAAAAATTGAAAATTTTGGTAATGTTTCTTTGGAAAAAAGTTTAGTAATAACACGTGGAATACATTTTCACAAAAAAGTAAAAAAAAAAAATGCGACTTTGACCTTCAATATCTTCAGAACCAGTGGATTCCCAGGTATGGTCTAGTGGAAAAAAATGATCCAAATAATGGGTAGAATATGTGGCTTCCGGCTTCGGAAAGGGTCTTTTTACACCCGATATTAATAATATCGAAGCTAAGCTACGCTTGCCGCGGTTGGTCCGTGGATGGGTGACCTTCTTTACATACTAAGACCCCTCCGTGCCTCGGAAAGAGCACGTTAAGCCGTTGGTCCCGGTTTTCATTTGTGGATCTTTGACAATCGTTACGGGTCGTCAGAAAGCCCGAAAGTCTGACAACCAGTCAAACCGAGGGGTATCGCATTATCGAGTAATGTGTTGTGGAGGTCAGATAGGTAGTCGCTCCATGTAAAATACTGGTATTCAGCTGCATCTGGTCAAACTGGAAGCAGACCCAAACATACTTGGGAAAAGGCTAGGCAGATGAAGAAAGGAAAAAAAAACTACTCAAACTAAAATCAATTAAAATAAAACATTTAAAATTAAAAAAAAAATCATCAAACAAAACAAAATCAAATTATCAATATGAGATCAATAAAATAAAAATATTATAATAATATCGAAACAAAACAAAAATGAACAAAAATCGAATTAATTAGGTACATTATCTTAAAATAAATGTTACAAATTTAAGAGTAGAGTGTAAATATGAGTGAATAGAGTGCGAGTGTGTTTGGCTTTGTGTGTGTTGTGAACGTGAGGAGTACACTTAATCTGTATTTTATCCTAATACAAATCTCTTGTTCTCAACTAGCACTAAATATGATCAAGCAAGTAGTACAGTTAATCCAGAACATTGAACATCCAAGAATGGTCTGCTCTTTGTTGTATCGCTTACCTTTTGTACTTGCTCATTGCTCAGTGCGTTTTGGCACGACTCCAACCGGTTCATTTACCCTACAGTCGATCTTCCGGATGCATTGCTGTACGCGTATCTGTGTATTATGTGGAGTGTTATTCTGATGATTTTGGTTATGATTGGAAGGTTGAATAAGTAGTTGAAAGGAAGAATTATAGACTGAAATTTGTAGACTTAGATTTATTGATTCCAGTCCAAGTCTACGTTTTAAGATGGATATTGATACAATCTAAAATTAAATTCACTTATGGACTTATAAACGACTAAATCGTTAAATATATTATGGAGTGATGTATGACATTTTCAAGAAAAAGTAAAACTAAGATTATGAGGGTTTGATTTTATATTGGAACTGGTTGTTTTTACTATGCTTCTTTAAAAATAAATACGACAAAGCTGTGACCACTAAGCTTTTCAGAGTAATGGATGAATCCGAATGGAATCTACTACAGTCATTCCATTTATGGAGTTATTCCACTCAATACAGTCTGTGACGAGACTAAAATACTTCAAAAATAAATAATTGGTCTGTAGCATACGCCTCCTGAAATTTAAATCGAGACTTATTGAATTTCAATACCGCAAATACTCCCGGGATTGGATAGTTTACGTCGAAAACGTTTTGAATGTTCCGACCGGTGTTAATCTCACGATTAAACTCCGATTTTCGGATTACTTTGCGGTTTCAAGTTTTTACATTTCTCACGAATTCGGGAACATTTTAGCACTTTAGTTGCGGTGGGACCAATGAATTTGATTCAACTTATGTATTTCTTGGTTTTATATACATAAGTGTGTTGGTTTCCTATTTGATCATGTTTGTTTTGTTTCTTCTTTGCTTCGCCCTTAAAAGAGTAGTCCTGGTCTTTGAACTGTCTGCTGTGGAGTTTGTTGCGCCACTTCTTCTTCCCAGCTAAAGCACTAGGAAGTGGGGAAGGGCGGGCGTTTTTGGGGTCTATCTTTTGTAATTTTGACGTTCAAAAAGTGCTGACTCTCAGCCTAGTTTGAATAAATGACTTTCGATTTTGATTGTTTTTGTGCCCTATTGCAGGTTTAGTCGGTCATGTAGCTCGCCTCACGATCTCTCTCCAATTGATTCTGTTAAATGACAGTCTGGTGCATTCATTCATTTACAGGCCTGCAACCGCGGATTCAATTAGAATGGTCTACATCATCTGTAAATCACCACGGTGGCATATTACTTTCTATACTCTGTCCTGTACCACTAGATGCTCTACGAAGTAATTATTCCGCCTCGAGACATGACAAAAGAACTTCAGTATTCAAACCTGTACTACGGCTGGTAAACGCTGTTTCAAAATCAAAAGTCATTATTGAAACTAGGCTAAGAGCCAGCAATTTTGAACGTCAAAATTACTTAAGACAGTCCCAAAACGCCCGCCTTTCACCAATTCCTAGTTATTTAGCTGGGAAGAAGAAGTGGCGCAACAAACTCCCCAGCAGCACAGCTGTCTGTTAAGTTAGAAGAACTTGATTCCATACAAAGGTAGGAACGTAATTAACGTTACGAAACACAAAACATAAAATTAAAATATTTGCCATATGTCAGCTGGCACACGCCAATATACCAACAAAACATTGTAATTCAACTAAAGCAGAAACAAGTAAATAATAAAAAACAAAACAATAAACGTAAACAGAAGTCGATACCCACATAAAATCCTAGAGGCATAAAGGGTGTGACCGCTTGTTTGATGTCAAGTTCTTGGAGTATGGAGACATAACATATACCATCACGGCTAGTTTACCCGAAAGGTCGGGCACATATTCAGACTCCGGGCGGTTCCAGTAGCAACTGAGAAATTCAAGATGGAAAAACTCAATAGAAATCTTCAGGAAATTTTATCCTTGCCATCAAAATGATGGTCCTTTTAATCCTCTAAACCTTTTGAAAAGGTTTTTGTTAAACATTCACTTAATGTACCTACTCAAAAGTAAACACGTTTCTTGTACGTCTGCTTACACAGAGCTTGTCAAAGTTAATTTCTTGTCGACGTCGTTGCGAGCATCGAGCAAACAGAATACTCCCGTTGAGTACAAAGTACACGGGAGAGTGCTCTGACCGATTTCTAAAATTGGATTCGACATTTAGTTTACTAGGTCTTACTGGAGTACTGTTGCGTATCAACGGTTAAGGAAATCGGTTTCTCTACGTTTGAGAAACCCGATTTTTAGTTGGGTGTTGGTTTAAGTAATTGTCAATAACTTAGTCTTAAAACAGCACACCATGCTTACCTACACTACTGACAATACTAACAAAAGACGGAATGACTAGTATGCACATCTAATGCATCCTCAAAACATGTCTTTGTAGAAAGATTTTTTACATTCTTAGGCCCATTTCTGTACAATAGGTTAAATAGAAAACTAAGTATCTATAATTTAAATTACTTTAGCTGTAAGATTATACTTAAATATTTACTAACCATCGCTTATGCACAGACAGAAGATCTACTTGTTGTCTGCAAATAGAACGACTAACATGCTATTTTACTTTTATTTTTCTAATTTTAACTTAGTTTTTACTTTATACACATTGTTAATTTATTACATTAAGTATTTATGCACTTCATAGCCTGAAGCACAGGTTCAACCTAGTGCAATAAGCAACTGTGCTCTTTTTTTTTAATTGTTAAGATACTTTGTAAAAATGCCCCTTTTATAAAAATAAACGATATAAAACGAAAATAAACGATATAATATTATTTAGTTAAAGCATGTATTTAATCGAACCTCAAATAATGTTTCATTTGCTTTTGTTAAAATATGATTGAAGATGTTATTAATGACGGTGGCTCTTTTTGTGAACCGTAAATAATTCTTATTTTGGAATCCTAAAAGTTATTAGGTAAATAAATCAAATATTTATTGGAAATTAATTAAGCCTATCACAAGGAACACGTAATTATGTACGGTCTCAAAAACCCGTCTTAATATCACTGTAATTTGAAAACATTCTTAAAGCTAATTATTTTTAAAAGAGTAAGCGTGGAGTTTCTTGCCGGCTCTTCTCCATAGGAAGCGACAATTTGGAACTGTGCAATTAGCTTCTGACGTTTCATAAGTGCCCATGCAGGTTTATGTGAAATAAAATATTTGATTTGATTTGAAAACGGATAAGTCTCCAGATATTTGTATTCGAGGGTTTATAATCATCAAATAACTGCTGCCGCTCTGGGTGTAGCAGGATGGGCGTTTCCGACTTTTACTGATTAAAATCCACCCGTGTTCCATCAGTTGCCTTTGTGCCAGGAGCCACGGTGTCTCTTTCGAACAACCTGTACCCCTGGTAGGCATCGACCCTTGCGGACCCCACCAGTTGATGCTGACATCTCTAAGTAACCAGGGATAAAGTTGGAGTTTAATAAGAAACCGATGGAGATTTTCGAATGAAATTTAAATTGATAAATGAACTGTTTGTTTTCTAATAAATTAAATTTTACTCGAAAACATCCATAGCTTTCTGAAGGTGACTGTACCATAGCACTATGCCTTTTATTATAAACGAAGAATATTATTACTTCGTGTTTTACTTTGATTCCAATACAAACGTTCAAAAGGCTGGTTTGAATACACTCTACATATCATTGTATTTTCTGTGGGGTATCCATTGTGTTATTTTTCTTTTTCGGTAACGTATTAAGTAACGACTTTTCCATCCCGTATTTTTATGTAAGTATTTTCTTTTGAATGAATACC
This sequence comes from Polymixis flavicincta, assembly GCA_949987655.1. Classification (NCBI taxonomy): domain Eukaryota; kingdom Metazoa; phylum Arthropoda; class Insecta; order Lepidoptera; family Noctuidae; genus Polymixis; species Polymixis flavicincta. Next base: position 8,414,552 of record OX465183.1, on the reverse strand, counting down.
TAAAGGGTTTTTGCAGATTATGATAAATTACCACATTAAAATTAATTATAGGTCGATAATTTACCCTAGTATACATTATTATAAACTAGATTTTGCCCGCGCTTTCGTTCGGGTAGAAAAGTTAGTGGTAGATTTTGTTTTTAGGGTACTTATTTTGCAAATATAGGGGAAGGTTGCTATGAATGGACCACTTAACTTTACGACCTCATATCCCAAAAAGTATAAGTGTTAAAATGAAAGCAGTTTATTATTTTTGTTTCATACGACCTTTATTTATAATCATCAAACGCACAAACCATTCGGGCTAACACTTTTTGATATAAACGAAGAAAACTAAATTTTGGGCTGTTGCCTTCTTTGGACCATGGGCACCTTCATTGAACCACCAAGTTGCCATCAATGGACTTCGAGAAATTTGTTCTATAGGTTCAATCGAGGCAACAAATTATAATTATCAATATTACTAAATTATGAATAAAAACGCAAAAAATGAAATCTTATTACAAGTGATGTCTATGTAGTGCAATGCGGGCATAGGTACTTTCTGACATGTTTTTTTAACACAAGCACAATCAACATGGTCCCAGGTCTTCGATTTCATATTTTCCACAGATTTTGCAAAATCGTTTTTCTATATTCTCATTAGCTAGTTTACTAGTTGACAGCTTTTTTTTTTGGGAGGGATATCATCAAATAACTTCTCCCGCTCTGGGTGGAGCAGGAGGGCGTGTCAGACTTTTACTGACTAAAACGCACCCGTGTTCGCTCAGTAGCCCGTATGCCAGGGGCTGCGGTACCTCTTTCGAACAAACCCGCACCCCTGGCAGACTGGTTGACGGTTGAGGTTCTTTTGTGGACAGTTTTGGCTTTTTGGTTTGGAACCTTTGCGCTCTCATCAAGGGTAGTTTTGTACGGCAACGAAGTTAATTATATGCTGGTTTGTGTTTTCCGACTCCTTTTCGGTAATTCTTTTTACCGGCGACATTCTGGAATTTTAATTTTATAATGATTTTTCTATCGTTTCTTCCATAATTAGTGAAATACTCGGAACTTATTCCCATAATTATGATCGAAAAACTACAATTAAAAAGTTGCTATGATTGGACTGGTCCAACGATGGAACACTATTGAGGTCCATTGATGGCAACAAGGTACTGGTTCAGAAAAACTAAATTAAAATCTAAATGGTCATGATTACTCTAAGTTTAATAACACTCATGGAATCTCAAATAAACTGTCCAATATTTCATAACAGTGACCGCAGACAAATATGAATACAATGATACTTACGTCAAATTGTCCTGAGTGAAATTATTAGATTTTGACCGCCGCAAACACATCCACACGCGTCATTTTTCACCGCGTGACGCAGTGTCACTGAGGGAAGAGGAGGGTGCAACTGAGTCGCCACGGACTCGCGTCGACTACTTTGGGTGTTGCTAGCTTGTACAGTTTTGGAAATACCTTGGTGGTCCAATGAAAGAACTGGTCCAACGATCGCAACCTTCCCCTATTTCATCCTCATGTAGGTCGAAATTACAAAAACACATATTTATAAGAACAAATATTTATTTACTTCTTATCAAGTGCCTGAATACAAAGTTTTATGGTTTTCTCTTCGATAATGACGAACTCCCATTCAAGCTTTCATCCCCTACTTCATGCCCCCCTTTATGCCTTTATGCCTTTTTTTACAACAAACGGTTTATTATATCATATAACAAACCGTTGCGTTCCGTTGTTTTGTTTTTTCTCCTTTTGTACCAAGTTTTATCAAAATTGGTTCCGGGGTTTTTTTAGGTGGTAAATCATCGCACGAGGGCGTGTCAGACTTTTACTGACTAAAACTCACCCGTGTTCCCTCAGTAGCCAGTGTGCCAGGGGCGGTGGTATTTCTTTCGAACAACCTGCACCCGCACCGCAGGCATCGGCTCTTGCGGGCCCCATCAGGTTGTGCTGACATCTCTTTGAGGCGTGCGTGGAACACAACGCGCCGTCGACCTGAGCTTGGTCCTTACCGGACCGCGAACTACCCATTACTCGCCGTCCGCAAGCCCACGGCTGCGGTGGCCGGGAATCAGCCTGGGATTCCCGATGCCCAGGGCATCTCCTGCGGCGACTAGGGCCGTGACTATATAATAACAACATAACACAATTACCATAGTAATAATTTAACAATTTAATACCTACGTATTAAATTGTTATCTGTGAAACAGTTGATATTATAATTTACATGCTAGCGGGTTTATAATCATGTGTTGAATAAATTGTTATAGTTTGCGGGTCGATGGGCCTGCCACCCTACCCTACACTTATCCACAATATCTTTATTATTTTGTAACCAGTTGAAAGTTTCTCCAAGTGTTCTGTTATGCAGGGTAATTCGCTGATATATTCTATGATTAATTCAAAGGTAACAGCTGGAAAGACTTAAAGTTTTCTCAGGAGATTATAAGTTAGTTAAGAAAATCGTCTGTTAAATAGTTATAGAATTGTAAACCAGTAGGTGCTTGATTTAAAAATCCGGAATTTTGTCTACTAATTTGTTACTTCTTGTCTCTTAATCTACTACACAAATTGTATCAGCATTTGGCAGAACAGAGTTAGAACACATCCCCGTCAGGACTTAGGCTCGTATTACAGAACGTCACTCAATACTCAAGCATTACTTAAAACTAGATTCAAGCCATTTGATTGGCTGTAATACGGGACTTAGTGTACCCAGCTTTCATTTATTTATTTTATTATTTATGTACACACAGTAAAATACATAGGAGATATGGCATAATAACAAGTGAGTACAAAGGTACTGCTTATTTCTTTAGAAATTTCTTCCAGCATACTTGCGAAAGGAGAAATGAAAAAGAAATGTAGACAATAGTGTGTGAGAACAAGAAAAGGAAATAAGAATATGTGACGTCTTAAACTAAAATATACTTACACATATAATACAGAAAATTTACATATACTTAAATAAATACATATTTAATGATAAAATATATAAAGAGATATAAATATATTTATATACATACACAATTAAGAGGAAAGGTAATGCTCTTTTGCTCGACATTTGAATAAGGAAATAGTTTTCAAGTCGCGAATGCTAGGCGGAAGTGAGTTCCACAATCTTACAGCATATGTACTTTTATATGTGTTTGCACATGATATGTTTTCCCAAGGATGTAAGTAAACCCACTAGCAACAGTTTTAACCCATGTTTGTGTAAGCGTTAACGGTCCAAAGCAAAACCAACTTCATCTCGCCATCCATTTCATTTCTGAACCCACCCAAGCGCATATTCCCTCCATCTACATAACTATCTGTATACACACTCTTTAGTCTAAGCCCTAAAACAATAGTATTATCAAACTAATGCCGGTATCATGTCTGTGCAGAGCCCCCGAGGACTTCGCCCCAACAGGATGGGGGGCTGGTTGGTGCTACGCCCCGGTCATCCGTCTCACCGCCCGATCCTTCGCCGACGTTTCCTACGGTAATGTTGTGTTCTGTTAAGGAGGCTTAAAATTTGTGCTGTCGACCGCGATTTTGAATGAATTGTTGAAGGTAGATTGTTTAAAATTACATTGCATAGGAATTTGGTGACAGTAACTGGTGTAGATGATGCTGAATTAGATATAGCTGTTCATACATCCAGAATTTTAGGTAATTTACGTTCCATTGCTACTTACTCAATATCTACGTTATTTATAGTCTGTTCGTAGGAAGCTTAAGTTGATTCTCTCTCATTTATTTTGGTTGCCATGAATGTTTTATATAATCTCATACATGATCTAAGAATTGTAATAATTTCTAAATTTATTTTTTTGGAAGTTTAAGATTGTGTTATTTAAAAGGTGTTAAAAATAACTGCAAGAGAATTAAGGACTTGGTTAGAATCATAAATAAAAAATATTGGCGAAAAAAGATTTCAAAATAAGAACCCGTTTCCGAGATATGCAATATATTCACTTCAAACAAAATTATTGAATATGCGCACTGTACATCGCACGCGCGCCGGGCGGCGGGCGCCGGCGGCCTAGGACACCGCTGCCGCCCTGGCGCACGCGTGAGTTGTTCACCCCTGCGACACGACACGCGACGGCGCAAATTCGTAAACAGCTGATTCTAATTTTCCCATCACATCTGTACAATGCGGCCCAAAACGCAAGCACAAAAAATATTGTAATAAATTGTTTTATTTATGTGAAAATATAGAAATGCTCAAAACAATTTTTTTTTATGTGTTCGTTTTTCGATGTCGAGTATGTGGACGAAATTCTTGCAGTTGATTTTTTAACACCTTACATATATATACGTTATCATCAATTTCAAAGCATTTTGTAAATTATGACCAGTTGTGAGGGATTTGAATGCAATCATTGCTCGTAGCTGGTTACATAATATTAATTAGAAAGAAAGCAATTAGTGTTACTCGGTATGTATGGTTAACGTAACCTTTGCCAGAACACTGATTCCATTGTTTAGATTAATGAGATTTTAATTATTACTGTCTACATGCTAGCTATTACTCACTAGGTGACTTTAGTGACTTAAGCCTGATTTAACACCTGTTCTAGGTGACTTGAATTAGAACCTTTCCAGTTCATAGTAAATTACATTGTGTAATCATAGATAGTATATTTGGTTTCAATCGTGACCTGTGTGACTCTTTGACCTGTCTCTTTTCCGATTACCTGAAATGAAAATAGTGTCAAAGTCAAGCTTCGATTGATCTTGACCGAAGAAGTCAAGGCTATGTTTTCAAAGGTCAAATGAGAAGGAACGTCTTCTTCGTTTTTTGGGAGGGATGGCAAATGTTATTTATTGAATTGGGCCAAGTAGATATTTATTCATAAGATATGGTACAAGGTTTATTGGTAGATTTATATTCAGGTGACACGAGTATTGTAATAGTCTGCATCATAGATACAGGATGGCAAGGACATCGACGCGAAACCTGTTTTTTTTTTTTTGTGGGTGGGAAATCGTCAAATATCTTCTGCCGCTCTGGGTGGAGCAGGAGGGACTGTCAGACTTTTACTGACTAAAACCCACCCGTGTTTCTCCAGTTACCTGTGTTCCAGGGGCCACGGTATCTCTTTCGAACAACTACTTTGGTTTCAGTACATGATTAGTAATCCGCTCTGCGTTGAAAATGTTAATTGGTTATTAATAAAAAAAGCTGTACATTTTGACCGCGTAGGTTTTTCACTTTCCTATTAACAGCAGATTATTTTTTGATAACCACCGAAGGGTTGCTCAGAATCATAACATATACTGAATCCAAAACAAACTACTCTAGGGGGTCTAGAATTATGTGCTGAATACATGGTTGCGCTTTGCACGTCGATGCCACCCACTGTATAAAAAACGTCTTCACAGTATTTTATAAATTGACTATTCTATGAACTAATCCTAACAAGAATGGTCAATAAACATTGATTAACTAAGTTAACGTTGACAATGGTGCTGAATCTGGACTGTATTCATGACGCAAATTAGAAATTCAGATTATTATATTTGGACGGATAGTCCGCTTTGTTAGAATTTATCAGATTTACCAAGAGCTGTTGGAGGGAATCAAGTATTGTTTATCTTCAAATTATTATTTTTCTCTTGCACTTGCATTTTGATTGATTTTTTGAAGGAATGGATGTGTTAATTAATTCAGTTTTGTTGGTTTGAATGAATGAGTATATTTTATCTTGACTGATTACGTTTTAGTTTTACATTTTTGGGTTAATTTGTGAAGATAGAATATTTGTGTTTGTTGTATATTATTTTTTATTTTTTCATGCATTTTCTTAGAACAGTAAGGTTTTAAAATATAACTGTTAATTTAAAATATTCTCGTAGTTAGAAAAACATATTAAAACTACATTTTCAGTAAGATTAATAAAGATTCATTTCGCAAGTCGTTGATCACATTTCTTTGAAAGTTTACCAACATAATATAATCATCATCATCATCATTTCAGCCAAAAGACGTCCACTGCTGGACATAGGCCTCCCCCAAGCTCCTTCATTTTGACCAGTTCTGCGCTTCTCGCATCCAGCGGATTCCTGCGGCCTTCACAAGGTCATCGGTCCATCTTGTGGGAGGCCTTCCAACGCTAAATATAATATAATAATTATTATATAATACCAGAACTCAATTAAAATGGTAAAGTAAGAACATTTACAATATAGGAAAATTGACAAATTCAATCCCCTGTCCTTTACTATCAAGATTCCCTCTATTGATTTGCGTAATTTAAATACCGTAATTTGAAATTTTCCCTTTCTCAAAACACGATTGTTGTTTTTCTACAACAATTTTTATCAACTCATTCTTATTTAACTATGTCTGTTGTATAGGATGTATTTATATAATTACAGTAGGTACCTATGATGTTTATTAAATGGTCCTAATACGTCAAATTGCCGTGTTATATGCATTTTATACACTACTACCAAAGAATTAGAGTTGAAATTTCAATATACGGAGGATATGGTAATAATGAACTTCTCGGACTACATGATCTTCTTGATCTAGAAGAAGAAGAATACGAAGACCATGTAAATGATAGCAATAATAAACCCATTGATATATTTTAAACAGATACGAGGCGTGGAGATTGGCATAGTAGTATTGGTGCTAATCGTATGGATCGGGGCGATAGCACTGTTCTTCAACAGATGGGGGAAGATCAGGATGTTGCTGCCATACCAGCCTGACTATAAACAGGAACAGTTGAAGGTAGATTTAATGATGTAATTGATAATGTTGATACTGATAAAGAAGTTATAGGAGAAGAGACAAAGTTGTTAATGACAATGTAGATATTGTCCATTATTTGTAAAGATCTAGACATAAATGATGAATTACGTAAAGACTTTTTTACTATAGAGGTTAAAGAAATTGAAAAATAATTGTTGAGAAGAATGCTCTTTAATTGGAATCAAACGTTTGTTTTTTAATGACCACTTAGACATTATCAATATTTAATTCGTTATTTCACATTCTAGATGTAATATTCAATTAATTAAAAGATTAGTCTAGATTAATTTTATTATTTCTTATCTTAATTTTGATACTTTACGTAATTGAAATTAAGAATTGTAATTGAATAGACTTAGAATCATTTGTGTAATAAATTGATTATTGTTACTGTAGAGGTCTCTTTTTTATTTTCTTGATATTTTATTTACATATCTATAAGAATCGTACAAGCAAATATCATTTCTACAGGTGGATCAGTGTACTTCTCACGTTCCAACGTCGCTATAGGAATTCAATATGGTTTGTTCATAGCCCACGAAATTGCTACTTTATCAATATTCCCAGTACACTTAGAATCCTCTACCTAGTAATCATATTAAAGTATTTAGAAATAATCGCCATGAATTGTTCGATTATAACCCAAGTTTTATCTTTTATGATGTCTATTTTATATATTTTCTTATGCCTTTTCTTCATGTACAAGATCTGATACGTAATTAATTAGTTTTGTACCCTTGTTGAGAAAGTTGGATAATTATTCAATATTGTAAATAGGTACTTCTAGCCTCAATTTCCATTCAGCTTTGCTTGCAGTAAGCAAACTATCCTTTTTCGTGTTCATAGGAATGATAGTATATGTATTTAATATCATATTTTAGCTTATTGGGTGTTGCCAGTTTCCAGCTTATGTATTTCAATTAGTCTTTAAATCGTTTTGTCTAAGAATGTAACTTCAAATAAAATTTAAGCATTGCTTGCTACATTTTTACAATTAGAAAGCTATGCCAGATTATAAAGGACCTCAGGGGCTATGACAGAACAAACAATTTCAAAACAGACTTTTGGAAAGTTCTTACAACATCTAGGTCTCTTAAAGACGCTCATGAAATCTTCTTATTAATCTGAAAGATATTGTAAGATTGAGCGATTAAAATGCATTGTCGTTTGTCAGGTGCCTGGAAGCAGTGCGTTAGCGGCTGCAGCGGCGGGAGGTACTTGTGGGGCTCATTCCGCGCCGTCGGCGTGTTCGGTAAATGTAATTTCATTTTTCTGTATATTTGTAGATACTTAATTGTTTTGCAATCAATAATGACTTTAACAGTATTCGTATCAGAATCAAATTCGTCTAAAATATTTTCATCAGGTTTATCTATTTTAATTATTGTCCCCTCAAAATTGATTGCAAAATTTCTTGTAGAATTTGTAGTTTTAAAAGTAATTTTAAATATTTTTATGCTGAGCTCTTTCTAAATACTTCTCTCATCTAAACTAATTCCATTATTTTTTGTACATCACGATTAATTTGTACAGAATATTACTATATCTGATCTTATTTAAATTACAATAAAATCCAATTAGTTTTAGTTTTGGTAATTGGAAACTCAATGCTCTGATAAATTGCGAGCTAAAATAGATTTTATTTCATTGTACATCAGATTAAAAGCTTAATCATTTCTTTCAGTTTTGTGGTTGAAGTTAATACTCATGAACATGCATTGTAAATTACACCATGAAATAAAATATATTCATAAAAATATTAATCTGATACAACGTCAAGGTACTCCAAGTAATATCACATTTCTCCATCTCTCAAGGCTTTGTACATTGTTGTACGTAATGTAACAATATAAAGCAGAAAATATTTTGCTACATAGAAAACTAGATACTCACATAGTATTTTTAAATAAATATCCAGTTAGTATTGCTAGTCTTGGTATTTAATACTGAAAGCTACTGGTAGTAGATATAAGGGTCTATTTTGTAAGAACACTCCTTGAACATTTAGATAGATTGAGCTGGAAGTGGTCTATCATTCTAACTGACGCTAAGGATTGACAGCTCACTTCAATCTCACTGCATCTTAGTTATTACGATGAGATTTTTAGTACAGAATAGCACTACTCACAGGTTTAATGTTTTCAGAATTTACAAAATCAAACCTTCAATAATTTTCAATCAGGTCCAAATCTCTAAATGTGGTGATAGGTCTCGAATCCCCACCGCATTCGTGATTTTGAAAAGATATACAGTCACTAAAAGAAATAAGAAACCAGGGTAGTTAGACATTGTTGAAATTTCGCAATAAACCGACGGATGTTTTCGAATGAAATTTAATTTGATCACCTAACTAATTATTTCTATTCATCATCGTCATCATCATTTCAGCCAAAGACGTTCAGTGGTGGACATAGGCCTCCCCCAAAAAGGAGGTTTAATATATTTTGTATTTTCTATTAATTAAATCATATTCGTAAACATCCATCAGTGTCTCACTAAACATCAACTAAATGCGACGACCTTTGTTACTTATCAATATTTTAGATGATTCATGTGGGTTGGTACATTTTGATATAGTTTGGTACAATTACGAACTTTTTACAATTGGCTTTTCGTTCACAAACATAAAATGAGCAATGTAGAGAACTTCCCAATTTTATTGTAGATGTACAACAAATGTCACAACCCACGCCAATTTTCCACTATTCAGCCTTGACCTACCTCAACTTTTCAAGTAATCGTTCTAGGAAACAATTACTATCTAAATGGTAGGTACTTAGTGGTATTTTGGTGGCAATTTAGAATTTATTAATTTTATTTTATCACGATGACAAGCAAATACTTTATATTTAAAATAAATAGAAAAAATGTATTGACTAACTCAAATTACCCGTCTACTAATGTTTTAGGACTTATGTATTTAGACTAAAAAATAATATTTAACATAACATTCGCAAGTACAAAGGCAAAAAAAAAAATACGTTTAAATCAGATATCTTTACTATCTCAACTCTATCATTGACTGCCAAGGTTAGTGAATTACTTGGCTTGCAGTAAAATGAAGTAGCGTGATTCCTAGCCGCAATGCAGCATTACTTAGTTGAAGGTCGAAGCAAATCCTGCAGCTTGAAACTATATATAGAACTATAGGGCTTATTGTTTTAAGTGCTGCGTGCCCTTTGATGTTGTTGATAAGGGTTTGGTTTGATTGATTATTTTTTGTTAATAACTTTCAGGAAGTTTTAGAATGATTATTAAGAAAGTTAAATGTTAAACAGTTTAAGGTCTCATCGGTTCCTTGGCTTACGAAAGAGGGCAATCCGCGCTATCTATAAAATGGGGCATCACGAGTCTCTTAGAAACAAATTCAACGAAATTGATATACTAACTCTGCCTTCCCATTATATCTCTTAATATCTCTGCTTTCTTTTATACACGTAGTAAAGATGAAATTGTGATTCCAAAATTTAGATTAACTGAAACTAGCAAGTCATTTCTAATAAATAGGTAGTATCCACAAGTCACAAGTTGCCAAAGTCGGTTACAGAACTTAGCGATGGAAAGTTTAAAACTCACATCAAACGTGTCCTTATCAAAAAAGTATATTAAGAGTAAAAGGCTACGTTGAAGACAGGGAAGTTTGGCATTAATTCCTTCTGCACATGTGGCTTATGGTACCTCAATAAGAGAATAACCATTTAAAAGTATATTAACTGTTCCCAAATTATAATGCTAATTTTATTCTCTTTATTTTTTACAATGTCTGACATTATTCTCGTCATTATTTGACATTATACATCAATTCTAATATCGACTATTTATTTGTGGTTGTCATGGAAATCGTGCCACTTGATTTAAATAGGTTCATTTTATTTATGTAGATTCTTTTACATATTGTGAATGAGAAAACGTTGTAGGCCCTACAGACTAGATTTGCAGACGATTTTCTATGCTGTATTTTCATTCCCCTAAGTACCTGGTACTTATTGACAGGCCTGCACTGTCCTTCCACACCTAATATCACTGTAATTTAAAAACATTGTAAAAGTCAATAATTTTTAAAAGAGTAGTGGAGATTTTTGCCGGCTCTTCTCCATAGGAAGCGATAAATTGGAACCGTGCACCTAGCTTCTGACGTTTCATAAGTACCCATGCAGGTTTATATGAAATAAAATGTTAAGTTTTTTTTTTTTTTGCAAAATTGTCGTAGAACTAGTTTGGTCAGTAATTATAAACTAAAACGTAATACCTGAATAATGAAAATAATTTTATCATTTTTCACTGATAAGATGGGGAAGAGAAGACAGAACGGACCACCAAGAACGAAGGTGTTTTTTTTTTTAATAAATTTTATAAAAATCTAAGTATTACCAGCAGCTGTACACGCGTGGAGGTTGAAAATTATCCCGCGTGAACCTAATACTGAGATGAAAAGTATCCTGTTTGTCAATCCAGGTTATTAAACTACGTGTTAAAAAAAAAAAAACACAAATCATAAGCAGCCGGTTTTGCGTGATTGAGTTACCAACATACAAACTTTTAAGCTTTCACATGTATAATATTAGTGGGAAAGGATTTTAGAGAGTCAATCTCAATCAAAAGTTCCTGGAAGGATTTGGGGGAGGCCTTTGCCCACCAGTGGGACAGTATAGGCTAATAAAACTAAAAAAAAAACTCAATCAACAACCTTCACTCTTCATTTAAACACACTCCGCAGGATACAATGTGGAACATAGATAGACCAAGATGTGGGTTAGGAAATATAAATGGAGGCTATGTTTTTATCCTGATTGGCAGACGAAGTCACGGGCAACAGCTAGTAAACTTATAAATGCTTAAAACAATAATTATATAACTCTTACTCAAATACACTCGCCCAACCGTTCCATTATGAAATATCGAATGCAGACGGACGTTAGCTCAAAAGCTGAACGATCAAACGTGCTTCCAGGAAAGCCCTCTACATCGGGCTCCAATGTGTTTGAGTTTTTTGCTGCTTTTATTGTGGGGTGTAAAGGTTCCAATCCGCTTTTTGTTGTTCAAGTGCGAAATATTTGAAAGGAATTTTTGGGGAATTGTGGAGTTTTGTGGGTACAGTTGTTTAGTATCGTTGTTTTTTTTTTATTATTTAAAACCCTTCTGTCTGACAACCAGTCTTACCAACGGGTATCGTGTTACCCAGTAACAGGGTTGTGGAGGTCAGATAGGCAGTCGCTCCTTGTAAAATATTGGTATTCAGCTGCAGCCGGTTAGACTGGAAGCTGACCGCAACATAGTTGGGAAAAGGCTCGGTAGATGATGATGCTGATCCTTCTGTCTTTAAATGAAGTTATTTTATAGCCAGTGCAGCACATTTTTTTTTCTTACATTTTAGTAGTCGTCATCTCAGTTTTTTTTCATATACTAAATCAATCTTTTCTTTGACCTGCCTCTTTTCTTATAACATGTTTTCTTTTCTCGGGTTAGACGGTAATTTTCCTTGGAATGTTAAACCTGTGGTTTTTAATGGTGATGGTATGTTTTTGATACAATTTACGTTTGTTCAGCAAAAGTTTTTGGCACATATTCCTGATAATTTTTCACTTGAATACATCCATGTTTTGAGACTTTTTATTAGTCATTAACAATATCAAAGAGAACGAACTATTTCCAAAATCTAAATTAAATAGGTATCATTTATTCCAATTATGCTGAAAATCAGCAATTTTCGTACATCGAACGTTTTTATTAGTCTATGGTCTGCAAAATCACTGCATTTGAAAAAAGAAAATAGAAAATACTGACAAGATCTTGATACAGTACCCCAAAATACTTTATTTCACCTACAGAACCTCAAAGCGGTCTTATTCGTTTTATTAAGTGATGGTTAAGTCTAGCTAGCTTCCACCTCTTTAAGGCTGTTACGAATTGGAACGCCAATATCGTTTTAAACTTTGCTAGAAAACGTGAGAAAATGTTTCCCTTGGTCGATAAGTCAATCATCCATGTTGACATGAAATGACATCGTTGGAAATTTTATATTCCACTAAAATTATGAACTTGACATTAGCCTGATATTGGGGCTGTAATAAATTCATGAACGCAAAACGGTGCAGGCCAAAATTTTCATCAAGATTTTTGTAGATTAAATTTAGAAAAAAGGATATTTTGTAAAAAGCTATTGGTGCCGATTCTTTTGTTTATCATCTAAACTAAAATAAAAGTATTGCTATCTCTTACTGACTGACATCATTCCATTTAGTGCTGATGTGAAGGACCTAGGGTTGCACATTGATAGTACCCTAAACTGGCGTACTCAAGTCGCTAGGGTCAGCCAGAAGGTTACTGGAACGCTACGTGCTCTGTACCGACTAAAAAATTTATTACCAATGAGTACGAAGACAATGCTTGTGCAGGCCTTAATTTTCCCTATCATCGATTATGGTGATGTGTGCTATTACGATCTGAATGCTGATCTACTCGACAAACTTGACCATCTTCTCAATTACTGCATTCGATTCGTCTTCAATCTGCGTAAGTTTTTTTTTTTTTTTTTTTTTTGGGTGGGAAATCATCAAATAACTTCTCCCGCTCTGGGTGGAGCAGGAGGGCGTGTCAGACTTTTACTGACTAAAACCCACCCGTGTTCCTTCATTAGCCCGTATGCCAGGGGCTGTGGTATCTCTTTCAAACGAACCCGCACCCCTGACAGGCATCGGCCCTTGCGGGCCCCATCATTTTTGTGCTGACATCTCTTTGAGGCGCGCGTGGAACACAACGCGCCGTCGACTTGGGCTTGGTCCTTACCGGACAGCGAGCTACCCATTACTCGCCGTCCGCAAGCCCATGCCTACGGTGGCCGGAAATCGGCCTGGGATTCCCGACGCCCAGGGCGTCTCCGTATCCTGCGGCGGCTGGGGTCGCGAGGGCGCATATGCTGCCTCTCCCTCACGTGCGCCGCCTCCCTCTTCGCGAGCATCACTGCTTCGCTGAAGGAGGTGACGGCTCCCCATGCCCTCTCGCTCCGTACCATGGCCTGTACCAGGGCCGGACGCGAGAGATCGCCGCCGCCGATCGCCTCCACGAGGACACGGCGGTGCTCCGCCCAAGCAGGGCAGACCGCCACCGTGTGCTCCACCGTGTCCTCAGGGCGATCTTCGCAGTGGAAACACCCGGGCGTTTCCTCCCGCCCTATCCGAAACAGGAACCTCCCGAAACAACCGTGTCCGGTGAGGACCTGCGTCAGGCGGAAGGTGAGGACGCCATGCCGCCTCTCGAACCACTCCTCAAAGAGGGGACTTACCGCCGCAATCGTGGCGTGCCCAGCACTGGGTTGCGACAATCGCTCTCTCCATGTCGCCATGAGATCCCGCCGGAGCTCTGTCCGCTGTGCTGCGATTTCCTGCGGCAGCGGAGTTACGCCCCGCCGTTTGGCCTCCTCGCGCCACTCCCATATTTGCGCGAGGACCTTTGCCTCCAGATCCCATGGCGGTAATCCGGCAAGGAGGCCCGCCGCCTCGCCGGAGATCGTGCGATATCCTCGGATCATCCTGATCGCCATGACCCTATGGGACGCCCTCAGCTTGTGAGCTGGTTGGCGCCTCAATGTAGGCGCCCACACCGGCGCCCCGTATAGGGCCATGGACCGCACGATCCCCGCGTAGAGCCTCCGGCAGGAGGCGTTTGGCCCCCCTAGATTGGGCAAGAGCCGCTTCAACGCAGCCCCGGCCAACTCCAGTCTGGGAGCCAAACGGCGGAAATGCTCCGCGAAAATCTGCGTAAGTATGACCATGTTTCTGCGCAACGATCGCTTCTGAAGTGGTTGCCCATACGCCAGCGCAGAGAGCAAAGGGCGTTGACCACCTTGTTTTCTTTTCTTGACTCTCCCACTTCCCCTAGGTATCTAGCTCCCCACTTTCAATACATTTGTATCAACCACAACAAAAATCTTCGATCATCTAATAATCGCCTTCTTCAATGTCCCACTCACCGCACAGACTTTATCCACTCTTCCTTCTTCGTTCAGTCTATCTCTCTGTGGAATACGCTCCCCCTGGAAATCAGGATGGCAACCAACCGGTTATCCTTTAAAATGAGAGTTCGCGAGCACATTCAAAAGAAGCTGGCAGTATCTTCACAACGATAATGTTTTCCCATTGTTTGTCTTAATTGTTTTATTATATTAATTTGTATTTATGTATGTTTATTTGTGCTTATATGTATATTATATATCATATTTATAGTCTGTATATTTATATAGGTATATTATGTGTATATTTACTTAAATTTGAATAAATATTGTTACACGACTTACGTGATACCTAGCACCTACCACTGTTTGTCTCTGCATCACCCAAAGGTTGACTGGTAGAAAATGCCTATGGCATTAAGTCCGCATAAGTACATTTTTGTGCGTGAAGTATTAAATAAATAAATAAAAAGACAATTGACGATTTAAAACTATCAAATTAAATTACGTTTCGATTACCTTGAATTTGGCGTGATTTCAAACATGATAAAAGTTCATCATAGTTGCGTCGAAGAATATCTTACTCGTAGTTCACCTAAATTTGACAGCTCTTATTTGTTTCCGTCTCTTTCTTTAGTAGGAAAAAGATAGCAAAAACCTTAATTAAGTTTACTTGGTCCGCCACAGAAACATCACCATTACCATCACCCAAGAGATAAAATACTGCATTGCAATATTGCATCATTCATATTCAAGTTAATTAAACAAATGCACGGCACGATACTAACGTTCAACAGTAATGAGACAGTACATCCAACCAACATAAATAAATAGTCACGAACGAAGTCGCTGAATCAATAATAGCTACTAAAATCTGTCGTTTCCATCCGGTACGTAAAATGGCGAATAAAACATTATTCTTATTACAATTCCTTTTAGCGGAGACGGAAGTGAGCTTTAGTACTTTTAGTGGTCGTAAGCAAAACACGATAGGTCTTCACAATCACGCTCCGTATTACATCTTTACCACTTTGGGACTCGTCCAGATAGGGGCGATTTCAAGCGACGCGCGGTTGCACGAAAAAATTATATTAGAAATTTTCAGATTAAAATTATATTGTGTTACTAGCAATTTTCAATAGTATGGTCTATTAGAATCACATAAATGAAATAGAAAGAGAGAATGAAAAATGCGTTTATTCGCATCACGGCTTATATAATCTTAAAACTATAAGTAAAACAATGTTAATAATGCATCAGTTCAGCATATTGTCAGATGGCAACACAGGATGCACCATCTGACGCTGATTCAAAATCAAAATATTTTTATTTCATATAAACCTGCATGGGCACTTATGAAACGTCAGAAGCTAGGTGCACGGTTCCAAAATGTTGTTTCCTATGGAGAAGAGCCGGCGAAGAAACTCCACGGTTACTCTTTTAAAAATGATTGGCTTTAACAATGTTTTCAGATATAAAATGTATGGGAGGACAGTGCAGGCCTGTAAATAAGTACCAGGTACTTAGACGAATCCAGAATAGAAAATCGTCTACAAATCTACAGTCTGTAAGGCCTACAACGTTCTCCCATTCACAATATGTAAAATAATCTACATAAATAAAATGAACCTAATTAAACATAGTGACATGATTAACATGACAATCACTAAAAAATAGTTGATATTAAAATTGATGTATAATGTCAAATAATGACGAGAATATGTCAGCATTGTAAAAATAAAAAGAATAAAAAGAACATTGAGAGCAGTTAATAGACTTTCACATAGAATTATGCTGTTAATGAGGTACCAGGGAAGCCACATGTGCAGAAGGAATTAATGCCAAACTTCCCTGTCTTCAACGTAGTCTTTTATCTTATAATATGCTTTTTTGATAAGGATACGTTTGATGTGCGTTTTAAACTTTCCATCGCTAAGTTCTGTAACTGACTTTGGCAACTTGTTATAGAAGCGGATACTGTTTATTAGAAATGACTTGCTAGTTTTAGTCAATCTAAATTTTGGAATCACAATTTCATCTTTACTACGTGTATTCAGATTATGGAAATCGCATCGTTTTTTGAAAAGGCCTAAGTTTTTGCGAACGTACAAGATATTTTCTAGGATATAAAGAGACGGCAGAGTTAGAATATCAATTTCGCTGAATTTGTTTCTAAGAGACTCGCGAGGCCCCATTTTATAGATTGCGCGGATTGCCCTCTTTTGTAAAATGAAAATTGAATCTACGTCAGCTGCCGATCCCCACAACAGAACGCCATAAGACATAATACTGTGAAAATAAGCAAAGTAAACTAACCTAGCTGTGGCTACATCCGTCAACTGCCTTATCTTTCTTACTGCGTAAGCAGCTGAGCTTAATCTACTTGAAAGAGCTCTAATGTGAGCACCCCATTGCAATTTTGAATCTAAAGTAATTCCCAAAAATATAGTTTCCGAAATAGCATCTAGTTTCTTCCCATCAAGTTTTAAGTTTAGACCTACTTGGGGTACATTTGGTAACGAGAACTTAAGACATTTAGTTTTGTTCGCATTGAGTAAAAGATTATTAGCGGCAAACCATTTCGAAAGAACAGCTAGACTATCATTGACATGTAAGACATCTGTATCTTTTCTATCTGTTCTAAAAATAAGAGAAGTGTCATCAGCGAATAAAATTATATCCGAGAAGTTAGCCATCAGGTAAGGAAGGTCATTAATATAAACTAGAAATAAAAAAGGGCCAAGAATTGAACCTTGAGGCACGCCCATCTTAACTAGAGACCCCGAGGACGTCGCCCCATTAACGTTTACTTTTTGCTGCCTGTTTGATAAGTAGGAAAGTACAAGATCAGCAGCCTGTCCACGAATTCCATAGTGGTGTAATTTACAGATAAGTGTATTGTGGTCAACGCAGTCAAACGCTTTTGAGAGGTCACAGAAAATGCCAATCGCGTCCTGGGAATTCGCCCAGGATTCCAAAATGTGACTGATGAGTTTTACTCCTGCGTCAGTCGTCGACCGACCTTTCGTGAAACCAAACTGTCGACTATGTAAAATACCATTTGAGTTAAAATGTGACAACATCTGGTCTAGCATGATTTTTTCATAAATTTTGCTCAATGCTGGAAGCACAGATATAGGTCTATAATTAGAGGGATCACTCTTACTACCTGATTTGAAAATTGGTACTACTTTACTATGTTTCATTAAGTCAGGAAACGTACCGCTGTCTAAACATTGATTAAATATGCCTGTTAGGACAGGGGCAATTGTGTCAATGATATTTTCGAGAACCTTAACGGAAATCCCCCATAAGTCTTCAGTGTTTTTTATGTTAAGACTTTTAAATGCTGTTTTAATTGTGGCAATAGAAATGGGTTTGAATTCAAAACTTGGAATGTCCTTGCTGAAGTTTTCTTTAAGAAGAGATTCAGCTAATACAGATGATGAGGGGAGAGATTTCGTAACTTCTATTGGGATGTTGGTAAAGAAATTTTTTAGTGTCTCAGCAACTTGTAACTTATCTGAAATGATTTCATTATCAATTTTTAGAGCTAACTCATTCTGATCTCGCTGTTTTGTGTTTCCAGTTTCTTTGTTAATTACCTGCCACACAGCTTTTATTTTATTTTTAGAGATACTAATTTTGTTACTTATTAATTTAGATTTAGCGTGAGCGCAGACTCTTTTGAATATTTTAGAATATTTTCTTACATAATTATGAAGGGCCTGATCAGAAGTCAATGATTTTTCGTGATACAAATTATATAAGATATCTCTGCTTTTTCTAATGCCAGTAGTGGCCCATTCGCTAAATTTTGGTTTAGTAGTTATTGTAACTTTTTTACAGGACATGCTTTATTGAATTCTTTGCATACTGTAGAAAAAAATGTGCCATAGTTTATATTGGGGTCTTGTGAATCAAAACTCGCTGTTGATAGATTGCTAAGAAAATTATTATTAAAAGATTTCAGTTTATTTTTGGTCAGAGGTCTCAGCTTTTCAGCTGCAACCCACGAGTACCATACGCTAGAATAATAAAAACATAGTAAAGCGTGTGTCCATGATAAAACATTAATTTAGTTAAAAATATAAATATATTTTTTGCCATAGAATTAAACCTAGTCAGTCGTTTTAATTCAGATGCCTGTAGTTGGTTTATATCAATAGTATCTGGCCACAAATAAATTGCATAGCTTGTGCACATAACTCTTTTTCTTTTCACGTCACGTGTCACACGTTCAGTCCAATGCAGACAACTAGCGAAACGCCAAATCGCCTCTGTCTGCATAAGCCCTTAGGAATACGATAAACTCAGTTATAAAACGTGTTTTATATGGCATTATATTGCACCAAGCTTCTCGTTTCAAATAAAACAACCTTGGCAGATGTGTCTTTTTTCATTACTTCAGTCTGATGTGATTTGCAGTTTCTATTTTATTAGGGGATAATAAAATCGGTGTTGATAGGCCGTTTGATTAGATTGTTAGAGTCGACGTGATTTGCAAGACGTGGGTGGCAAGTTTTAGCGGCAGTTTTATTTGTATTATCTAGTTTAGCTGTAATTCGTTCCGTCTGTGGTGGTTTACAAACCTTTATTCCCATTTCAATGACATCGTTTGTAATTATATTATCCTCATTTCTATGTTCCATGTAAAACAAAATAATATTTGGTAAAAAAAAAACATTTTAGGAAATATTGTAGTATATTTTAAAAGACTTTGTCAAGAAGGACCTGAGTTCAATGTCTTTGTTTCAAAATAATGTTGTATCTCAAATAAATCTATGTAAAAAAATCTCAAATTTTTCAAGTTCTCTTGTTGCCAAGTCAAAAAAAAACATTCTTTAATCTCCTCATTCTTCTTGACTCGTGATTTTCTCAATTCTGACCGTGAAATCTGAATCGTGACCACGCGTCCCCAAGTTATGCGGTCTTGTGTAGTGTGGACCGCTCGGTAAAGCTGCCTCCAATCTAACCGCCTTCATGACCTCGTAGACCATCTTACCGGTGCCTTTAGTGCATTTCCTTCCACTCACCCAAGTATCATAATGTAAGCCTTACTAGTCACTGCTTAAGTGAATCTTCTGAACGTACAACACACAAATTGAAGTGTCAGTTTGCAATACTAAAATAACAACATTTTACTACAAAATGTTTTTTTGTAAGTCTGTATGTTCCGTATAATTTCCGAAACGGCAGGACCGATTTTGACAGCACTGGCAGATAGTTGATGTTATACGGAGTTACATAGGCTACCTTTGTCCCGGTAGCAAACTCCCGTGGGATTAATTTTCGATATCCACGCTAGTGTATCATAAATATTTCCGCAAAAGCTGTGGCTTCTGGCATATTGTATAATAGCCTCTTGTTGATGATAACTTCCTCCAGTATGGATTCATTCGTTCTCATAGCAATACATGGTATCCGCAGTTTTATCTCCTTCATAAACATTTTAAATCAAATGATCTATTTTAGAGCTCACGTCGTCGTGTGTAATGCTATCCATAATTAAATAAAAAGTTACCTCAAAGTTTCCCTCACTAGTAATGATACCATCAATTAGAACTTTCTCGAACTTCAGTTGTTACCGTTGTTCAGGTACCTGATATAATTATTAGTTGAAGTAGCTACTTTGTTTGTTAGAGTTTCGGGTAGAAAGGTATCTATTGTGTGTGGATCAAATGGCATTTAGTGGCGTGGGCCCTAAAATGTACCTATTTTACTTGCGTGGTTTAAAGATATATTTTGTGGCTTTTGTTGTTAGAAAATAGGGTTCACAATATTATTTAGATAACGTTCTCAAAAAAAAAAAAATTGTTTAAAGAAAACAAAAAATACGCTTTAAAAAGCAAACTAAAAAAGTAGAAAATAAAAATTAATCCTACTAATATTATAAATGTTAAAATGTGTTATAGCCGGGGAACGGGTGTAAGAGAAACGCAGGTGCTTAAGAATTACACTATACTCAACAAGACACAAAGAGTTACAACAAATCACCTTACAATCAAACATCAAACAGAGTTCTTGTCATAGAGCGCGCGCACATTCACTCTCTGACGGTAGCTCACGGCCCACTACCCAGCGTTGCCAACCAATCTCACTTGAGCTTCCGCGGGCGCCCTCCGACGGGCGGCCGGGTAACCACTCTGGGTTGCCATTTATGCTCTGCCGCACGCTATAGTGTATGTTTAAATGTTTGTTACTCAAACACGTTAAAACGGCTCAACAAATGTGGATGAAATTTGGCAAACAGATAGTTTTAAACTTGGATTAATACATAGGATACTTTTTATCTCGATAGCCCATTCCTCTGGGATAAATATCGATCTCCATGCGGGCGAACCCGCTGGCAAAAGCTAGTTGACTAGAAAAATACTTCAAAAACCACCCCATTATTTATTTTCTATATTACTATTAAACTATTGAATTTTCATCGGTCCTTGATAAGTGAGCGTAGTTTCAAATCAATCCGACGGTTTGAAGAGGATGAATCTCACGTTCAAAGATTTCGTTACATAGATATCTATACGTACATACCAAGCTAATAAAAAAATATGATTGACGTGTAAAAGTGTTTGTACAAACCTACTTACACAAATAAAATCATTTATCATTTATCAATAAAAGCGTGTTACTTACAACTTAGCACCAGACTAAGTTGTCAGTTTTGCATGAAGAACTCATCATCATCATCAGCCAATAATGTTCCCACTGCTGGCACACAGGCCTCCTCTCGGTGAGAGGGATTGGGCCGTAATCCACCACGCGGGCCCAGTGCGGGTTGGTAGATGTCACATGTCTTCCGATTTTTTTGTTCTAGAACATGCCGGTTTTCTCATGATGTTTTCCTTCACCATTTTGAGAGCAGTGGTAATGAAATAAATAATTTACACAAAGTAAAGCGCCTGGCTGGGTTCGAACTCACGACCTACAACTCGTAAGTCGCGGCCGTTACCACTTGGCCACCACCGCTCTCATAAAGAACTGTATTTTTATAACTTCTCATTCTTAATTCAAAAACTGGCTTGGTTGTTTAAACCTGACCTAAAGAAAAACCTTGTTTTATTAACAAGACCTTGTGGCCAATTCACGTAATTAAATGTAGTCGCAGTGTCATCTCAGCGACAAGCAAATGTCAAAAACTTGTCAAAAAATTATGGAAACTCGAGGTATTTTTGACAGATTGACACTGAAATCAGACTGTGAACGTTCTTAAAATTACGAGAATTACCCCTCTTGTGTTACAATTAACAAGATAATTACTTATAAGTTTTAGTTAGAACTTTCAAGCTTAACTAGTGCTTAATAAAATCTTGGACGTGAAACCTTGTTTTATTTTGCACTCTTTGTTTTACCTTACCCACTTAAGAACTTGGAGTAACTAAGTTACGCTTCAGGTAAAAAAGAGGGCAGTTATCATGATAATTGCCCTCTTTTGGTGTTGGGTTCCGTTTTCAAAAAGGTTGCCAACGGGATTTTATTACTAAGGTCTGTCCTTTGATGAGGATGATAATGGATTCTACCCTTTACACACAGGATCTTAATAAGGAGTTCTAGGTTTATAGGACATTTAAATAACGAGCAGTGGTCTACACTAATGCGAAGATCTGCTAACATAATTAGCATGGCGTGCTCATGATTTTTGTACCGACCTCGATTAACTTCTGTAACTCCCAAGGAAAATAAAGAAGATAATTTGTTTCCCACACCCTAGGGAGAAAATAGTAGCAAAATATTATTTTTTATGTTTTTTAATTTATTGTACAGCACTCCAATTGCGTAACTCACGATTCATCATAATCTGTTTCGTTTTGAAACAAATTGCTAAACCATTGCTTCATATGTTCGTAAAATGTGTCTGTTCAACAACGTATATAACGCAATGAATACTGTTGAACTGTCAAATTGAAACCGATTATGATTAATCGTGAGTTACGCAATTAGGGTGCTGGTCATTACGACAAGTAAAAGGCTATGATTCCTGCAATATTCTGCGTATCCAATTTCATTATTAACGTCGTCATAATGCGTTCATTATTATGCTCATGATTGTTTAAGGTTTTAATCACGTGCAATCAAGCATCAGCAAGTATTTCCGTTTATTGTAACGTCATTGCTGCATGAAATGATCCAAAAAGCCATTTTAAATTGACCAATAATTAAAAATAAACATTTAATAAATACTTGAAAATAACCAGTCCGAAAACTGTAACCATGAATTCAGCGTATGGCTCTAGAAATTCCGTCGCTTTAAAAAAAAACGGAGGTTTCATAGAAAAGTACAATATATCGGGCTCGTAGTTCTCATATAATTTCTGTCAAGATTAATTGCCAATATTTGCAAATCGTGGTCAAGAAACCCGTTCCTTGAAAATGGCGCCATTTAATTGAACACATTAGTCTGCACAATTGTTTCGTAGAATTTACTTTCTTTTTGAGAATTGTTGGTATCATAGACAGAAAATTTGATTTATTTTTGTTGCTACCTTAAAATTGAAGTAGAAAATAATGAAATATATTGTTTATAATCGTGTGGTATATAATACATTTCCGTGTAAATCCATTCGTTGAATTCATAATTTGATAGACAACAAAATCCAAATTAATTTCAAAAATCAAAATCAAAATCGAAATATTTTTATTTCATATAAACCTGCACGGGCACTTATGAAACGTCAGAAGCTAGGTGCACGGTTCCAAAATGTTGTTTCCTATGGAGAAGAGCCGGCAAGACACTCTTTTAAAAATGATTGGCTTTAGCAATGTTTTCAGAGATAAAATGTATAGGAGGACAGTGCAGTGTGTCAATAAGTACCAGGTACTTAGACGAATACAGAATAGAAAATCGTCTACAAATCTACGCTCTAAATTTACCCTTATTAGGTATGGATGTCATTTGTTGGAAAACTAATTCTTTTCGGTCATCCCACATTTCTTTCATCACCTGGAAATAAAGAGAAATTTTACGAAATCTCACGATAATGATAATTCTAGCCTATTCCTATACCACTGCAGCAGGCTTAGCATAAGAACCGTAGACAAGCGTTTTGTCGTCAGAAGAGTAGACAAAAGTGACGTTTCGTATAGACAGTTGACAGTTTTCACCGAGAAATGTAGACAAACGATTTCTATTCTACAGTAGAGTAGAAATAGAAAGCGTGACGCTAAGCCTGCTAGACAATGGCCTATTCTTATACAAAGAAGACAAGAGCATTGAGCACTACGCTTGCTCAAGCCGTGTGATGTGATCCTTTATCTTTAGGGCCATATTCATAAACGATGATTAAAGTTAAATGATGTTTAAACGTCAAAAATGTATGGTTAAACAGACGCTAATCATCATTTAACTTTAAGCAACGTTTATGAATAAGGGGGTTTATGTCCAAGATAAACGAATAAATTACAAATGAATTGAAAAAGACACATTGATACTTGCCCGGCTTGGAACCCACACCCTTGTCTCAGTATAGATTCCAGTTGATAATATTTACGATACATAATCTTAATCTAGACTCATATTAGAGATTCTGCAAAAAACAAACGCGCCATAATTCAATTAATAGGATATCATTAGTATTCCGCGCCATCATTGTCTGCCACTAACGCTAATTACTGTGTCAGTCTCAACTGATAGATTGTAATAGGTTTTGTTCGTTCGATTGAATAATTAATCCAATGTCTCCGGGAACCTAAATATCAAATAAACATTAGTTTCACAGAATTCTGCAATGTAATCGACTTTTAAGAATCTTTCACTTCGTTCTTGAAACTGTGGAACATTCTGGAAATTGTATAATTTATATTAACGAGCTTATAACTGGAGATTAATTTTGTGTCTTGGAATTGGAAGGACGTAAAAGGCTTTACCGATTATTGGGTTTGACCCTTACAGTCTTTGAGGCTCAAGAGTATAGGTACTTACGGAATTTCTCGTCTGGTTCGGACACTAAAAATAGACTTCAATCAACGTTTCCTCTCATCGTTTTGATCAAAGATAAAATGGTTTACGTCCACGTAGAAGAGGATAAAACAAAACGCATTTTTTTAAAATCAATATTTTATTCATGTTTTTATTTATTTACTAATAACTTAACGTTTTACTTATTGATAAAATAATCATTTAAATGTTTACATGTTATAAAACTTCTGGAAACGCCAGGAAGGCATGCTCTAGTGACCTTATTGGTGATGTTCTTCGGAAAGGTCAAGTGCGTAGGACTCGCAACCAGCGTGCTTACCTATATAAGCCGGCTTAGCACGAGCACCGATTTGTCGACGGAAGAATAGACATGACTATCTGAATGATAACTAACTACTAACTAAATGATGTACAATAGGAGCAGATAGCTATGTTATTCTATTAATTATCACAGTTATGCGTTCTAAACGAATCATGATTTTGTAGATAATCGTATGTACTTTGTGGCCGTCGAGTAGAAAGTTTGTTGTCAGTGTGATTTTGACAGTTTGGGAAGAAATATTCTTCTGAAATAGTTTACATTTATAAGAACCTAGACAAAGATCGTTAGAAACGAAAGACAAAATGACAGATGGTAGAAGGATATCATTCTACGGTGCGATGTCAAAAATTGAGAAACGAAATGTCCATTTGAATTGAAAAAGCACTGTCTATTCTTCGTATAAATAGAACGCGTCATGCTAAGCCTGCTGATGCATAAACGAGGAAAAAGGAGTATACAGAGATCGTAACAGTTGCCATTCTGTAGTTTCTGCCCACACTCATTGATAAAGGCGTGAATTTATGTATGTATGAAAGTACCATAACTTTGAAAAGACACATAACTTACGCATGATTAATTTCGTCTATTAATAAATAATAAATTCAGCGATCCTTGGAGAATAATAAATTAATTATATTTGCCCCACGTCACATCATGGTCTGATAGGCTTAAATAGGTACTACAGAGGTTTTCCCCGGAGATCATCGGTCAAGGGAGCCGGTATCGGTATCTGACAAGTATAACAACCCAGTGTCCATCTCTATTTGCTCAACGGAGCAATTGATTTGGGTTATTCTGTCTATTTTCTCGGCTTTTTGCTGATCTATAGTCATCATATGCCTTGCCTTTTCTCAACTATGTTAGGGTCGGCTTCAAGTCTAGCAGCTGAGTACCAGTAATTTACATGGAGCGACTGCCTACCTGACCTCAACAACCCAGTTACTGGGTAATACGATACCCTTGGTAAGACTGGTTGTCAGATTTACGGGATTCTGATGACCGGTAACGAAAATCAAAGATCTACGAATGACCATCTCGTGCGTCTGCTATTACTTAGCCACCTTAGTCACAATTTTTCCGATTTATAGTTTATGTTAATAAATTGTGTTTGATTGAAAATAAAGTTACAGAGTGTGACAGTATTGTTGAATAGTGGATTGTACTGTGTTCCAAAGGTCATACTTGATTGCTTTAATAACGTGAACCGTTGTCTATTTTCCCGCGAGAAAATTGGTAGGTTTTTTTTTTCCAATCTTTGATTCGTTTCGATTGAGATTGTCCAAGTCAGTTTGTCGATAAACCTTCAATCTACAAGTCCATCAGGCTAGGCAATTTAGATCACAGATTCCAATCAACGAAAAATATCCAGCCACATTTCTCACAGACCTAAATTCTAGTACAAAAATGGAGATATATTTGAAGCTATAAAACTGGTGCCCCTTAAAAATGAAGTAATACTTCACGGAGGCTGAGGGTTTTTGCACTATCGAAAAAAAAAAAAAACAATTTCATTCCGAATTCAAATAGCGTAGTAAAAGACGTAATGATAGTTTTCGATGGCCACTCACATTTTGACATGTGTGGTACGGATTTTATCTAAATAAAAGGATTGAATGTCGATATCTTTTGATTTATTGATACTTTGCCATTCACATTGATACTTGGCTTTATGAATGTGGATTTTACGACGTTGAATTGAGATCGTTCGAAACTGTTCGTACAAAAATTGAAGTGGTGAATTGAAACATTTGGTTTTAGTCCAACGCTGAAACATTTTTATTAAAGTTTTCGTCGCTCTGTAAATTTTATGAGTATTTTTATGGTGAAGAGAGAAGTAAATAAATCAGCATACCTACGACATAATTCCATACATTTACAAAAGTTCTTAAAACAAATAATAAAGAAACAAAGGATAAAAAAAAATATGGAAATTCGGTACGAAAATTGAAAGCGGACACAAACTGTGTAAACACAAAATAAAACACACAATGGGTTCGTTTATGAATAAAATAACGTACACGCTTTTGGGAAACAGATTTACAATCGAAACATATAGTTTAGATTCTAAATGAACGGATTAAATATGTGTTTAAAATTAATCTCTAGATTTAATTTGAAATAAGGAAATTTTAACAGTTAATACTAATGTACTGTTTCAAAAGAAAATATTCACATATTTTCTAATGTTGTAGCAGTCTAAACTTGGCTCATTATGTTAAATTCGCGTGACTGGGACAAATAAAATTAAGTCTAATTTATCGAAATTTTACCCCGAATCCAATACAAAGCTTAAGTAGGGCACCTCACAAATGTGCAGTAAAGCTTACCTACCAATACATAGATAAATATATTAAGGAAGAAATCAGTTCAAAGTAATCGTTTTGCGGCTGGCGAGCCATGTTAGACGTAGAATCGATTACGTGTTCTAGAGAAAAGACTGCCAATCAGAAAGAGTAAGGTAGGATGCCCTCAGGCTAGGCGGAGCGACGGTCTTCGCAGGGTGGCTATAGTAGCCGGTGGACAAATGAGAGTTGCCGAGAATCGAGTTGAAATTGAAGCGAAACATGTCCATGTCCATGTAGAGGACTGCTGTACGCTGATGATGAATTGTTTGGACGTAATCTCAGCAAAATGCTATCTATAGTTTCCTATGAGTACCTACTATAAAAGACAAAAAAAAGATGAATGTAAATGACATCTTGCTGATCAGCTTCAGAGTGTTTTATGTGGGCAAATATTCACGTTATTACCCGAAAAAGGCGATCCCAAATGATGCGTATCCCAAATAATGATAAAACAGAAATATTCACACAAAAATACTCGTCATTCTTTACAAAACATAACACATTGAGCGGTAACAGTCAAGCACTGAATTTAGAACCACGCCAACGCCAAGTATTCTCAAGCAAACCTTCTCGCAGAATCACCCTCTCTTCATTTCACAACTTCGTCTACACATTCACAAGATTCTCCCCATAGCGTGCTACGATTTTATTGACCTCATTCTCTTCATCGGATGTAGTACGAGGGATGCCTCTCAAGACAGCTATTAACTTGCTTAAGTTTTATTTGCTTAGATCACGTGATTCATGCCCCGATTTATTTGGCGTGGACGTGCCCGCTTGACCCTTTGACCTCGGTTCAGAAGTTGGTACTATTTTGGTGACACCATTTCTCGTATCGGTGACGTCACAAGATATATTGTGACGTGTGATATTGAAGGAAATGTTGCACAAATGCTTTCAGATTAGAACTATCTCTCAATAATATCAGGTTTTTAGATCATTTCAGTTAATTTCTTGCATTTTATGTGGATTTATATTTTAGTTTAATTGTCTTCACTTCTTTTTCATTTCTCTTCGCGCAGATTACCGTACCTTTGTACTTCAATTACAATTATATCGTGTCCCTATATTTTTTTGTACGGTGTGTACATACATAGATAATATTATATTAATATAAAGCAATTATGATTAATTGTAGCATGAACTATAACTTTCAAACCAAACCAGTTTCATCCTTTGGCCTGTGTAAAAGTTTAACCTATCGTTAGAAATTGTGTTTAAATTGAAGATGATGATGATTTTCTTGGTGGTCTTCAAAGGTTAACCATGTCTCGTTTCCAAATTATTAATCCTAGTAATATTATACATGTTTTGGATTTTAACATAAACACATATAAATTACATTTTTAAATATTAGTATAAAAATATAAAACATGTTTTGGATGTTTGTTACACAATCACGCAAAAACGGCTCAACGGAATTGAATGAAAATTGGCACACAGATAGTTTATTACTTGGATTAACACATAGAATAACTTTTATCTCGATAGTGCGATCCTTTGGGATAATTTTCGTCCTCCACGCGGTTGAAGCCGCTGGCAAAAGCTAGTATTATACATTATTATAATAAATTATTAGTCTTACTTTCAATGACATCTCTTTTATTGATAATTCAGCGTTACTGACACTGAGAAACTGCTATCAACGTTGTTTTTATTTATTTATTTTTCAAATATCAAAGCATAGTTCACTTAGTTAAAAAGTCAAAGCGTAGCAAAACCTTAATTGGAAAGCTGAAGCAGTTTGCTAAATTATGATATTTTGTAGAATTTTAATTAAAAAAGAACATTACATTTATTGAGCACAGACTAAAAAGGCACACAATATACAGCAAAATAATAAGCATAAAAAATATCTGACTCGCGCACGAAGGGTTCCGTATCATTATCTATAAAAACAGCAAGAAATCATGTCTGTTGCATGGGAGCCTCCCTTAAATGTGTGTTTTATTTTAATTTAATTATTTTATTTTTATAGTGAATATACTATAACAAAATATTCTAAGGATATTTCAAGCGTCTAACTGTTGCCGGAATCAATATCGAGCAAAAACGAGCAACAAAAATCACTTTATTTGTATGAGAAATATTGTTTTGTTGTTTTTTTTTTTGTTGTATTTCTTGTTATAGCGGCAACAGAAACACATCATCTGTGAAAATTTCAACTGTCTAACTATCACGGTTCATGAGATACAGCCTGGTGACAGACAGACAGACGGATGGACAGCGGAGTCTTAGTAATACGTCCCTTTTTACCCTTTGGGTACGGAACCCTGAAAACTAATAAAAAGTGTAAATTACGGCAACAAGTTGCGTTACTCCGAAATAAAGTGTGGACTAATATTGGGTTTGATTAAAAATTAAAAATATATTGATTATAATTATGTATCTGTTTGTATCATGAGTTCATGTAACTCCATTGAATGATTTTTTCATGAAATAGTCATTCAATGGGAATATACTCGTATACTGAAAGGGTTTGTGTTGATGATTTTAAATACAACAATCTGAAAAGCCATACACAGGAAACAATTTTAAAAAGTGCGCAAACTGTAAACTTGAATTCAATATATCAGCATATCATTCTAGAAATTCTAGAGCGTAGAAAATTTTGTCGGTTATACAAAAATAAAATCAGCTGTTTATAGAAAAGACATACGAGGTCTAAACGTATGGAACGGCTGATATTGTTTTTTGTATAACTGACGGAAAATTTCTACGCTAAGGAGTCTAGAATTTAATGCTGAATTCATGGTAACAGTTTGCGCACTGGTTAAAATTTTATCCTGTATGTTACGGTCGCGAATCACATTTCAATCAACCTTCAACCTGACACTAACGTGCTAATTGCATTAGAATAGAATAGAATATTTATTTATTAGAGTAACCAAGACTCAACAAGCTTGTTAGTATAAATTACGACTATGTTAGTAAACACAGACTATACACAAAACAACACAAGAAATAACGGTTGGTCACCGTTGCGACATCCCGTGAGAGACGGCACAACAGCGACCCACGTATAGACAGTCCAGGCGACTCGCAACCATGCTCAAGATACTATTGGAGCTGCCCCTCACCCTGCGCACCAGGGAAGCGCACCTTTTACGCATTGTTGCGTAAAAGCAATCTACATGCGCATCTGCGAACATCCCTGACGCACTACAGAAACGGGGCAGCCCCACCAGCATCCTAAATGCATTGTTATATTGAACGCGGAGAGCGCTGTACGATCTTTGCGAACATCTAGCCCACAGGCTGCATGTATAAAAAGCAGTACAGTAGGCTCGAAAGAGCGTGATTTTAACAGGAAGTGAGCAACGTGCAAACCTGCGAGCCAGCATGTTCGCTCTAACCGACAACGCCCTCCGCTCCCGCTCAATGTCATCATCGTCTTTGAGGTCGGGAGTCAATATGTGACCAAGATACTTAAACCTGTAGACTCTTTGCAAAGGTTTACCATAGAGAAATACAGGCGGTACTGCATCAGGACTTTTACCCCCAGCCTCAAAGACCATGACCTCCGTATTCTTAGTATTGTATACCAGTCCATGAACTTTGGCATACGCCTCACATTGAGCAACCAATTTTCTCAGGCGCAGACTGACGCGCTCAGCAGTACCATGTCGTCTGCATAACTGATATTATTTACGCAGGTACCGTCTATGTAACATCCGAGCCTGGTACTGCTGAGCTCGCCAATCAACTCGTTCACATAAAGGCTGAAAAGCGTTGGTGAGCTCAATCCACCCTGCCTCACCCCACACTCCAACCCGTAAGGACGAGAAAACGCCCCAGCCCAACGTACAGTGTTGATCTGGTTTCCATACCAAAACTTTAAAATGTTAACAAGTTCTGTGGGTAAGTTTACCCGCTCTAATTTACTCCACAACACATCATAGGAAACCAGATCAAATGCCTTTGATAAGTCCAAGAAGCAAGCATAAATAGGCGTCCCTCGGCTCGCATAGTACGTCACAGCATGCTTAAGACACAACACCGCACTCTCTGTTGATAACCCAGCTCTAAATCCGAACTGGTTATCGTGAATAGTAGTACAACTACTTAATTGTGTATTAAGCATGCTGTCAAATACCTTTGAAATTATGGTAGCTAATGAAATGGGCCTATAGTTACCGCTGTCGGCGAGGTCACCAGTTTTGTTTTTAGCAATTGGCACTACCACTGTTCGCATCATCTCACCGGGTAGGTAACTATGACTCACACAAAAGCTATACAACATAGCAAGCGCCCTGGGTAAGTGAGGGCCAGAATATAGTAGGTGCTCGATGCTGAGCCCGTCATGACCGGGTGATTTACCCCTTGACATACTTCTAATAGTCCGAGCTATCTCCGGGGATTTGAATTTTACCCCTATTTCCATGCCGGGCACAACATCGACCACCGACCGTGAGGGTCCCAGAGGAGATTTTACAAAAAAAGCTTCTTTAAAAAGATTTGCGATATCCTGTGGCTCACTCACGCCACCGATGCTCACTGGGATTCCCGGTCTAGTTTTCAATTTATTCGTGTGTTTCCAGAAACTACGAAAATCATTTTCAGCATGGTATGAGGCTAGAATGTCCATTTTAACTTGGTCTTCATGATCCTGGCACCACTTTAACCTAGACTTAAAGATTTTTCTAGTCTCACGCATTGAATTACAAAAAACATAAGAGAATTTGTATTTCGCGGGCTATCTTAGCACATCCAATTTAATAGAAACCTTGAATTCATTCATAAAATGACAAAAAATGCACCTCCTAAACCACTGGGCCTAGCAGCATGAAATTGTAAGCAAGCTAATTGCTAAGGAAGCATTTTGAAAACTTTAACCTCTAAAGAACTTAATAGGGCATGAAAATTTTGTATGGCAGTTCATCATTTTTTTTATGAGAATGCTTTACCATAAAGATTTAACACTGTCTCCCGTGTTCGACAGAGTTCTCTTCATTTATTATTCATCATTTCTTTGTAGCTTTCGAACTTAATCCCCTAAAGGAGTTCTTTAGAGGATGAGAGTGTGTATTTCTTTACAATAAATCTTTATTATAAAGAATTCTGAACGACAATCAAACTCACTCTATCATATCCGATAGTCTCCTTCTTTGTTGTTTATAGTTTTTCTAAAGAAGAAGTGCAATGAAAATATTAGCATTATCCTGGCAACACTCAATCATTTTAGACTATTTCAAATCTGTCCGCACGGATTCGATCGATCAATTTGTTTGATTTTCCCGATGGAGTGTAGGTACCTGCACTGTGTTGTCAAATTCAACCCGATGAAGGAAAAAGGCGATATATTTTTTCCCGGTATATCTTCAAGTCAATTTATTCTGCGTTTTCTTTTTATTTAGATCGAGGAGTCCTTTGTGTATGTTTCCATAAATTGCAAGACCTTTGACGCGGTAACGAGGCACGGTGCATATATTTTCAAGGAATTCTACTTTAATCATTAGTTAGTTTTCACGAAGTGTGGCGTGTTAAATGTTGGTCTTTGTTTCTGTCATTGTAAAGGAATTTAACCTTTAATCGGTTAAGGATAGAATGAAAGTTATTTTAGTAAAAATAAATAAAAAATACAGACTAATTGAGAACCTCCTTCTTTTATAGTCGATTAAAACGTAAAATCAATCTTTATTTAAATTATTTATAAGTTAATAGGCTAGATTATAATATAAATTATCTATGCATATAATAAATCTTTAGACGAACTTTTTCTGTACATTTAAAATATTTCGAAAAAAAATTGTTGGGGTGGTAAGGAATAATCAACAGATGCCATTTTAATCCTTTTCGAAATTTTTGTCTGTTTGTAGGTTTTTCTGTTTAGATGTTTGAATAGATCAAGTATCACGTCAAAAGAACGAAACTAATATGGTTAACTTCCATACTCAAATATTTTTTATAACTCGGAGTATATATTAGTCTTTGTTTCATCGCAATCGCTTCGGTCAATCTAAAGTGTTCAAGAAGAATTTAATTACGTAATGTTGAAACACTTAGCGACATCTATTGGCGCGAAACGGTACTAACGAATACTTAATAATAAAACACCATTCTCCTTTAAGTTACTGTGTCTGTGTTATTTCAAAGAGTAATGATACTGATTAAAATCGCTTACCGTTGGTGGTTGATTCCCACGAATCAAAAAAGCTAAAAGAATTTCAAATAAAAAGTAGTGATAATATTAATTGACTTGGTGTTCTGAGTCATATAGAATGCAATGTTAGATAAATATTTATTAGTTTTAAAAATAACAACTTTACAAAATCAATGCAAAAAGAGGGGAAGAAATCTCATAGAAAAATAAAATTGTGATAAAAGTCTCAGTGACGCCATCTAGCATAATATAGCAAAATTAGAGCGGCCAAGGGAACATCTTAATAAATCTTAATCTCTAGCGTCTGTAACGCCATCTAGGTTTGAATAGCAAACATACAAAGACAACAACTTGATTTTGCCTGTGTTATTGATTTTCTATCGAATATACGTAGGTACCTATATCCGAGAGGCCAGGTCCAAAATCCGTAGATCTATGGATAAACCGGTAAATCCGAGGTCTGGCAATGCGGGGTGACGCTAGGTAGAAACTAGATGCCTGTGGTAGGAATGTTATCATTTGGATATAAGGTAGGTATCGATAATATTGTTAACTTTCTACGCAGTCTTTTTTTTTAATTGTTCGACCAGTTTTTCCGAAGTAGACGTCTGCTTTTATAAACTACTTCGAACAATATTTTGACGAAGCAGATGGAAGCCAATAGGGTATTTTACTACCTACTTAAAAATCTACAAATGTATTATTATTAAATAGTATTAAGGACAAACAATTCATTCTAAAGTAGGGTATAATTTATTGGGAGTTTTGGGAGTAAACAGAGTTTTAAATATGTGCTAATTTTCGTGATGTTAGTTTTCGAGGTGGGGAGCCCCCCCCCCCGGGTTCGAGGGAAGTCGGGTGGTGAAAATCAGGAAAAAAAAATCCAAAATTGCGGCTATAACTACTGGTGGATCTGAGTAAATAGATAGGTTTTCACACGGGCAACTGTAGGTATATCGGTGCTTTTCCTAGCAACATCGCTTACAGAGAAACATTTTGTTAGTTAAAACAAGTTTGAAAATATATTTATTTATCCATTTGGTATCTCCAACAAAGTATTCCTACATACATAAAAACAATAGAAATCACAATAGTAAAATATTGACAAATAAATAGTTTTTTGCCTGGTTTGGATTTCTTTTTTCAACAGCGCTCTTAATGTGGATAATGACCGACGTTACGGGGCGTAATGTAACATTCGCATCGAGCATGTCTTTACGCCGTGTGCTAAAATCAGTGTTGCTCGCTCGCATGTTTTGCCGTAGGTACCTACTACTGACTGCACGAATGCTTGCTTGGTAACATGTTAGGTGCATTTTGACCCGTGACGCCGGTCAGTATCCACCTTAACAGCGTGACCTTTCTTCATCGTGATAACGCCACGGTCCCACGGGCTGTTAACTAACAGGTGGCGCCAGGTGTTACTGCACTGCTACCTGTCGAGGCCTATCGCAGTCCGTGCAGAGCATTCCCACTGCTGTGGTTTTATTCAGTGGTCAACGTTTGATAAACAAAGCTAAAAGACAAGCGCCTGTACGGGCCGAGATAGGCGCCCGCCCCCGCTCTGCGCCACCCCGCGCTGGCGACGACTGGCAATCGGAGACCTCATCGGCATCGAATGTTCCCACGGCCTGTCGGCCTGGCTTGACGCAGTCTGGCCTGTGAGAAAGCGCGCCGTGGAAACGTGGAATAATGCTTCAGCACACTCAACCAGACGCGCTGTCGATTTATTGAGTACAGTAAAAGCTCCTTATTCGCGCTTCCTTCAATCGCGTTTTCATTATTCGGGGATTAAAAAAATGGGACCAAATTCCTATATTCGCGGCTAAAGACTTCTTTATCCGCGGATCTAATCGGTACATCGGTACATTACATATTCAGAAAAAGGATTCCATTAAGTATCCAAACCAATATCCTTTGTAAGCGCGCGTCGTCAAATGGACTAATAAAAAAGTAAAATAGACCTTATTACAACTGTGCCTAAAGTACATTGTTAAGTGATATCGCCATTGTGTTGGTTCGGCCTTTGACATCTATAGCCGCCTTCGCCGCGGTCGGTGTTTTTGAGAATGTAAACAAACAGAATGAAAGCAACCTTATCACCATAAAGTATATTTATTAATGCTGCCACATAATAGACATCCCATCCTTTGGTAAGAGCCGCTTTGCGTGTTTTACCTATTGTTTCATCTTTCCATGCGTTACAAAATGTTGTCAATTCAAGCTGTGGTAGGTTCCTACCAGTGTCGCATTCCGAAATTCAACAAAAGTGATAAAATCGCGAAGCCAACCAAATTAAAAATCAGTACTAATGATCTGATAGCTCTTAAATTTTTTGACTATTCAATTTGGTCGGGTTCGCAATATTATCACTTTTATTGAATTTCGGAACGCGACCCAGGATAGATCGGAAGATTCTTCCTTTTTAAAGGAGGAGTAACCTACACCATCTAAGCGACACATTATTGTTTTGCGACACGGCACGCGAACGAAGTCGCGGGCACAGCTAGTAATATAAATAAAGTATCACCGACTGTGATAGACAATTTACAAAAACAATACTTTAGATTTTGACAAGGACATGATCATTCTTATAATCATTTGAAAAAAAAAAAAATTAGATGAATTCAAAATTTTCACAATTAGAGTCTGCACACAGTAATAACTATCAGGTACCCACTTGTACAAGAATCTTACTCAATATTTCATTTTGCATTCCACGATGTGTCTTTGGTGGTAACTTAAAATTTTAGGTGATCATTATGGACCCTGTTGGTCTCCTTCATCTTCAGGACCTTCATTTTGATGAAGTGAGAAGTTTAAAGTTCGAATTGAGTGAGTGCAGAGTTTGTCTGTAAAATATTGATTTTAGCGATTAGAACGCGCATTCTGTCACCTTATTTAAAGATTTTGCATTTGTACTGTAATTTTATTGGTGTACACAATATAGACTAGGTACTGCAAAGGTTGGTTGCATACCGAATGCAACCTTAGTTTAGTACCGGCAGCCAACGAAATGGCTTTGTCACATTGGAACTGTCAAGACGATCTAGAAACAATCCTACAATAATAATTTAGATTGAGATTGGTGCTGCGGTGCTGTAAAGATCTAAAACGTGGAATAAACGATACAATTTGTATTAATACGCATACAAGCGTTTCATTTAATAAACCCCGGTATCTAGGACCCTCAGGTTTTACAGTACTCTATCTCATATCACAATTTTCTGAGTCCAATACCCAACAACATAAAATTCATTTTCTAATAAGACCCGGACATACATGATAGGTAATATCCGACCGTGTAAGTGAACCTTTGTCTAAGCCAGCGATAGTGCACATAGAAAGGGATTCGTTTAAGATTTTCATTTTACTTGGACTATATTATTTTATTACGTATTATACGTTCAGTTTTCACAGAATATTTTATGACATTCACTGCAGTTTGCAGTGAGCTCGGTTTTACAATGGATCGACACAATTAAAAATAATATATTAAGAAATTGATCGTTACTTGGAAAGCTGCCACGCTAAAATAGAATCGCGCTGAACTGGCTGGGTTGGCGGTAGCCCAGACGAAGATAGCGGGATAAGCTAGACTTCTTCAACAAGAACTGGTTCTTGTGAGCTTTAAACAGGGAGAAGTGGAAGGAGGTTAAAGAGGCCTTTGCCCTTTGGGACATCACAGGCTTTTTAAATTAGAATAATACTAGCATCCACCCGGGTGGAAGTCGAAAATTATCCCGTGGGAACGAACTACCGGGTTAAAAAGTATCCTATGTATTAATCTTAGTTATAATCTATTTGTGTGCCGACTTTCATCCAAATCCATATAATAGTTTTTGCGTGAAAGAGTAACAAACGTCGATACATCCATACATACAAACTTTCGCGTTTAAAATATAAGGATTGACATAACGTGACATTCTGGCTAATCATGACATGAGTTAAAATTCTGGTAAGTACACGAGTAGCGCTTGCGAACAATAGACCACGGGATAATAACCCCTAACTAATGTGGTATATAACCCAGAAATACAAACTTGTGTGCTCAAGTACCTATGACGTCGTTCGTCTTCCAAGCTCGAATACGATAAACAAGTTGAATAAATATGTGAAAATAGTTTTACTTCTTAAAAGTAATTGATTACTACAAAAATATTCCATAGCCCACAGCATACTTCTTTATCTCGAACGTAAAAACAATTTTACGTTCAAAAATAAAGAAGTCTGCTGTGGGCAAAATTTGATGGTGAAAAATTGTGGAAACAGACAGAAGCCGTTTTATTGTATCTTTTCACTTTCCGCAAATCCCAAACTCGAGTAAACTAAGCCTAACCTTTGTATAACCATTTAAGGATTAGAAGCTTATCTATGTAGTAATCGCAATAAAAATGTCAGAACCTTTAACACTATCAGCTTGTGTTATTAACACTTTTCAGCTTATGTAAGCTGAAAAGTGTTAATAACACAAGCTGACGGTGTAGTTGTATCAAAAGAAGTGTTAACAACATTATTATCACTTCTTTTGATACAACTACCATTGATGTTTTCATCAACGTGAAATTTCGTTTAGAAAATGCCCACAGCATAGTCAAACATTTTTTCATCGTAGGCAAAACCGTATTTTCATCTGTCAAGTCACTTTTGTCATTTGTTATAACAGATTTGTCACATTACAAAACAGGTTTTACATTAGAATGTATACCATAGTGCAATTGTAAAGGTACAATTCTCAAGGCGACCACAACAGCAAAATGCAATGGTAAAGTCACCCAATCGCAGTGACTGACGCAGTGACACGACTAGTTTAGATGCATTACTCTATGAAAACGCTTCTATAGATGGCTCAAATTGGGAGTCGAAACTTTCTCTCCTAAATACAGATTATCCAGTGATCTAGCTTGTGGAGCAGTGATTCACCCAAAAATTCACCCAAAAGTTTCTACACCATGTAAATAATAAGGTACACCTTGTAAGTCCCTCATGTATGTACTACAAAACCTTCACGTAAGTACCTAAATAAAAATATATTAATTTATTCATATATATTTATTTATTTAAACTTTTCGCACACGAAAAAAGTACCACGGTGGACTTAATGTCTTTGGCATTTTCTACCAGTCAACCAAAGGTGGTGAACAGATTAGATGGTAGGTGCTTTGGTTGAGACAAACAATCATAATTAATAAGATGAGTAAACAAATAGGTTATTAAGTTACAGTGCACATACTTAGGTAGTAGGTATACATATTGCCATCTTGACATAGTTGGAAAAAAGCAAGGCAGGTCTGCTCACAGCGTTAGTGCCCACTCGTTTAAATAACTAAACACGTTACGGTTCCGCTTGAATTCTAGACCTATTATTTTCAAACCTAATCACACGTAAAGAGCAATTGACCTAAAAATAAAAAAAGGCTCAGGGCGCAGTATAAAACATAAAAAAGAAACGATCACGTCAGAGCTATGGGCGGCAACACACACAGTGTTTAGTTAAAGACTTTTGATAAATATGCTGACATGTTTACGGTGGTACTGATTTCGGGGCGATTTGTTTGCGTTTGTAGATTTTATTTGTGACTTTTCACTGTTTCCTTTTCGTCTTTTTGTCATGTCTTGACAGGTTGATCTTGATGTCAGATGGTTTTCCGCAATTCTTTCCTCCGCCTTTTAATTGCGTCGTAAAATTCAAAAATATATTGACTGACTCATCATCATTCAAGGGAAAAATGGCTAATTATATGTTAAGGCGATTTATAATGGTTTATTGTGACTTCTCTAGCAAAACCACTACACAATTTCGTGCACTAATCTGTATTTACAAAAGTGAAAGGTCACTCATTCATTCACTCACTGATTAAACACGAAATTTCGAAAACAACTGCACCTACAGAGATGACATTTGGCACAGGGATAGATTAGATTTTAGGAAACTCCCCCCGTAAAGGGGTGGAATAGAGGGTAGAAGTTTGTATGAAAAATGTCATCCCAGGAGATAGTTCCCTTTGGAGAATTTCCCACATTGACGCGGGCGGTGCCGCTGGCAGTAGTTAGTACAGAAAATTGCGGTAATCATGATAATATCAACTCAATTTTGCTTTGTAAACCAGGATTCAGAATTCAAAGCTAGCCACATTGAATGTCACACAAACGAACAGACGTATAAATATTATATAACACACATGCAAAAGCCTTTGACGGATTGATGATTACATTTGTCTTTGAAGCTGAATGTAACTCGAGTCGCATCCAGCTTTGTTCATACTAACGATACGCTGCGGTGTCGTCATTATTTAGTAGCCAGGAGTACTGGCTTCGGGGATCGGATTTTTATATGTCAAGCATTGCCTTGCATTGTATAGTCTTTGAGATTCGAGCTGCTGAATGTGGGACAGATAGCTGTATTATTATTCGATTTGTTAGTCCGAAGCTTTGATGAAT
This sequence comes from Polymixis flavicincta, assembly GCA_949987655.1. Taxonomy (NCBI): domain Eukaryota; kingdom Metazoa; phylum Arthropoda; class Insecta; order Lepidoptera; family Noctuidae; genus Polymixis; species Polymixis flavicincta. The sequence goes on along the minus strand of OX465183.1, from coordinate 8,374,714 downwards.
TGTTTAGTTTCACTGCACATTGTCAAAGCTATTTAGGATTCAGAAGCCTTATGAGTTGGAAATAATAGAACTGACCTTATAATTTTTAGATCTGGCATTAGATAAAAAGAATAGAGAATCGGGTTTTATTCAGGAAATTCTTTTACTTTAGTTACGGTTTTCTTGAATAGTAGTTCCGTGATAGTATAATGGCCGACATGAAGATCTGTCATTTCCATCAATATTGGACATTGAGGTGTCAAAAAAATTCGTATGTCATTGGACAACCCTTACCGTGTGACCGTTCACCGCTTTCTTAGGATACCAAAAGTTATGCTTTCATTATTATTGATGCTTTAAAAAAATCTCATCTTCGTCAGGTTACCATTCCCAAAATATATATATTAAACCTTTATAATTATATTTAATCTAACACCAATCTGTACAGTAAAATAACCTTTTGCTTAGCCAGAATTTCACTGATGTGGTTTTCCTTGAATAACAAGTTTTCCTTTAACATCCCTATTTTGTCCCTCGCAGCTGAGATAAGTAATTTTCTGCTCAACAGCAACGTCACTTTATACAGAGCTTTACCGTTGAATTATGTTCAACTTTTAAATTTATTGTCTGACTACTTAATGAGATTGGTCTTCATCCTTTATTTGCGGTCTTTCAACTTCAATGCAATTTACTTGTGTTTCTTTAGTATTATGATTCAGTGCTTTGATTGCAGGTTTGTTTTTGCTAGCATAAAAATGTCGGGTTTTCTTCCTTTTTAATCATGTTAATTTATTTTTAAATCAAATCAAATCAAATCAAATCAAATTTATTCGTAAATGTAGGTTTCATTACAATAAGATGTTATAATAAGTTAGTTCGCTACATTTTACTCTCAAGAGCATACAAATCATAAATACGTTAGTTGTGTCGAAACCGCAGTCACATTTAAATTAAAATAACTCAATCACTTACATACTAACACACAAATCCTTACCTACGTACTAACACACAATTGCCAATGTCAACATAATAATAATGTAAATGTAAAAATAAGAACATAAGACAGTGCAACCAAGAACATACTTAAATCAACATTAAAAACAGAAACACAGACACAGCCATTTCAACAACATCTAAACCTATGAGGATCATAAAATCATTAACTTAAAAATGTCAAATTGTGATAATCTAAATGTCAATGTTGTCCTCCATAAACTCAGCTGTGGAGTAATAACATTTATGAATTAAAAATTGTTTCAGTTTATTTTTAAACATATTATTATTAAGATTTTTTATCTGTCGTGGAATTTTATTGAATATAGCTGGAGCCATTCGATAAAAACTTTTACGTAGGAGGGCTGTTTTACTGCGATCAACACAAAGAATGTTCGAATCTCTTTTCCTTAACCGTGGATCAGCTGGAGCTCTTATTTCGAAGAGCTTTGGGTGTGTCTTAACAAACACTGCCACCTCAAAGATGTATAATGATGGTAATGTTAGAAGCTTCAAGGATTCGAAATATGGTTTACAAGTGTCTCTTGGGTGTAGATTACACATAGCGCGTACGCATTTTTTTTGAGCGAGGAAAACGTAATTATTATCTGTCGAATTACCCCAAAAAACGACTCCGTACCTTAGAACTGATTCTATGTAGCTATGGTAGGCAATAAGCACGGCGTCACGGTTTACAAATTTGGTCAGCTTATGAAGAGCAAAAGCAAAACTGTTAAGTTTTTTACAAATTTCTTCAACTTGCGGTTTCCACGTAAGTTGACTGTCTATTACTAGGCCTAAAAACTTTGTAGTACCCGTTTTTGTAATTGAATGTCCATTGTGACTAATATTAACCGGTAGTTGTTGTCGTTGTCGCTGACTAAAATGCATTATACACGTCTTTTCTAAATTAATTTTTAAATTATTTGACCGTAACCAGTCTATAGTTTGCTTTAGCGTGTCATTGATTTCTTGTTCATAATTATAGGACTCATCTTTTTTTATCATTATTGTACAATCATCAGCAAATAATACTGTTGGATGATTGATACTTTTCGGAAGATCATTTATGTACACCAGAAATAGTGGGGGACCCAATACGCTTCCCTGAGGTACACCGTATTTCACTGTTCTAGGTTTTGACCGATATTTGATTTCACGCTTGGTTTTAATATTTATATTTGTTATCTCTGTGTATTGTTGCCGGTTGCTCAAATATGATGTTATAAGATCAAGACCATTGCCGCGTATTCCATATCTTTCTAGTTTCTCGATAAGTATAGTATGGTCAACGTGATCGAAGGCTTTCGTCATATCCATATACAGGGCACAGATGGGTAGTGTGTTATCTACACTTGACATAATTTTCTTGAGAAAATCATAAATAGCAACATTTACTGACTTATTTTTTCTAAAACCTTTTTGTTCATCAACCAGAATTTTCTTACTTTCGAGAAAATTGTACATTCGGTAATGTATTATTTTTTCTATGACTTTCGAGAATATCGGTATTAATGCCACTGGTCGATAATTTTTAATTGAAGTCTTCTCCCCTTTCTTATACAATGGTTTAATAATAGATACTTTAAGTTTATCTGGAAAGACACCTTTTTCAAAACACAAGTTTATGATATGAGATAGTGGATGACAAACAATATGATGAACTTTTTTGATAATGTTTGTTGTTATGTTATCATTTCCTGTGCTTTTAGTATTTTTGAGAGATTTAATCGTTCTCGATACCTCTTCTGGTGTCGATGGAGTTAAAAAAATCGAGTGATTAAACCTTCCTATTTGTGGCGGTAGTTTATTGCAGCCTGGAGTAATTTGATCAGTGTAAAAGTCATTGAATGCATTGCAGATGTCTCTAGTTTTTACTATTTCTTTATTATCGTGAATAATTTTCGTTATTGGTTCGTGAGGGAAATTAACTTTGTTGTCATTAATTATTTTCCAAGTTGCCTTGCTCTTATTATTAGATGTTTTAATGTAATGATTATTTTGCGCATACTTTGTTAGTCTTATAATTTTTTTATATCGAGCTGTATATGAAGTGTATATTGTTTTATTATTATCAGTTTTGGTTTTACGGTATTGCCAAAGTAGTTTGCGTTTTATTTTGCTGCACGATTTTATGCCACTGGATAGCCATTTTTGCTTTTTGTTAATAGTTTTTGTTACAATTTTTACAGGAAAACATAGGTCGTAAAATATTTTAAATATGCCTATAAAGCTGTCGTATGCTAAATTTGGGTCATTTAGTTCATAAGCCTCACTGAAGCTTAAGCTTGCAATACACTCAATAAACTTTTCTATATATTCGGAAGAGAAGTCTCTTATTTCAGTTTTCCACGAATGAATTGCACACGTTTTTTTTACATTGCATTTTAATATTTGCGCAGTGTGGTCCGATAGTGCAGTCTCAATTACTTCTCCGTTGTTACCACGAGCATTATGAAGTATATTGTCTATACAGGTACCGCTAGATAAGCGAGTAGGTTGTTTAGTAAGTATTTTGAGGTTAAATCCGTGAACTGTATTTATAAATGTCTTGGTAACTTGATCATTTTTTAAAATATTTATATTGTAGTCCCCGCAAATTATTATTGTTTTGTTAGTTTTTCTATGTGTAATAAGGAAGAGCAAATTTTCAAGCGTTTCGAAAAAAAGAGATAGATGAATCTTTATATGGGTATTTTTCGGAACCCTATAAATACAGACAATAGTTACATTATGGTGCGTGAGTTCTATGCCACAGCATTCAATAATATTCGTTTTTGATAGCTTTTTTACTTCTTTTAGAATTTTGAACTCATGAATATTTTTTACTAAAATACACGCGCCACCTTTTCTTTTATCTCTGTATAAACTGTCAGCCAATTTGTAATCAGGTAACGTGAGCATGTTTTCATCGCCTAGTACCATATTATGCTCAGTAATACACAAAACATCGATTGTCTTATTTAACTTAGAAAGTTCCGCTAACTGAACAGTCAGCATATCTGCTTTATTAATTAGCCCTGCTATATTTTGGTGCATGACATTTATATAATTATAGACGAAAAAAATTTTCATTTGAATTGCGGATGGCATTATCTAATGGACCAGTGCTATTTACCCTTTTTTTATCTTCCCCTTTTAAGACGGAAAAGTATTCTGTTATTATTTTTTGTCTTGACGTGTATTTGAGCCCATTGTCGTCGTAATTTTGTTTATTTGTTTCTATTTTACATTTTATTTCGGTATTACATGGTATAAATTTATAATTATAATCAATTGTATCCACAACTAAATTTATTTTGGAACAAATTTTTTTAATATACTCATATCTATTTCGATGAACTATTTTAAGCTGAATAAAGTTACAGTGTTCAAACCTACTTGATACACAACGAATGAGATTATTAAGATTTTTTTCACTAAGAAATCGATTCTGACAAACCGAAAGTAATATTACAGACGCCTTTGTTTTTTTCAATATACAATACAACTCATGTGATACTTTTTGCGGATCCGAGTCTTCTTCCCCTACACACAACACCAGCTTGTCATGTTGCGTAAGTTGGAGCGCGTCACAAGAATGCGTTAATACCTCCATCAGCGCTTCAGGGTATACTAATCCCTGTATGTTATATTTATCATAATTGGTGTTCATTCTGGACCGCACTAGTTCCAATGCTAAGCCACGGCACTGATTGCCTCCAATTATCATTATCTTCTTTGACGTTGCCTTGGTGTTTTGGTTGAGAAGGTTAACATCGTTGTTTTTACATCTTTTTTTTCTGTTTCTGTATTCATATCGTGTTACTCTTTTTTAAGCACGGTGCAGAAAGGATTAATTTACTCTAGGGTTTAGGGATCTGATTAGCACTAGGCATCAATTTGTCATAGAGTGCTTTTAAAATCTCAATCTTGAAAATATCAAATGAAATACATGCTCGAATTAAAACAATAACTGTAATATTTAGGTACTTTATAGTGATTGTTCTAATTCAAGTAAAAAACCCATTTTTCGCAACAATTTTTTTACATGCATATTTCATTCACTCGCACAGATAACCTAACTAAAACGTTATCGGATATCTAGTAGTAGTTATTATGTAGGTTATTTTCAGGCCAATATTCTAGATGGTTGGACTTGTTTATCGAGTTTTCAAATCGTCCGTACAAAATGTTTTTGAAACGTTTACTTTGTTTTGATTCATGTTTCCATTTTTGCTGCCTTTATTCTGTTTCACAAATACATTTATTAATAGAAATATTACAATGAAACAAGATCTAGAACAGATCCAAACAGTGAGGAAGGAGGTGGAACTCTTGAAGACGTTTATTAAGATGGCTTGTTCTATTACTTCGAATAGTCTCTTTGACTTATTAACGAAAATAGTATACAGACGAGTACAGTAAAAATAACACCGTTTTGCTGCATTTTGTGTTAACCATCTGCGTTGCACAAATCACAACAAAGTCAAAGTTAAATCATTCATTTCAAATCCACACATAAAAAGGCACTTTCAAACGTCAAAATTTTCAAGAAGTTTTATTAATTCTAGTTGCCCTGTGTGCACAAGAATAGGTGAAAAAGTTCACAGTAACCCTTTGTAAATGTTTTACAACATTGACTCTGTTATACAAACAAACGTTGGAATAAATCCAAACCAAAACAGATTTAACTGGAATACCCCAGTTAATCGTAAGTGTCTCCTTTTATTTCAAACTGTTAAACATTACGATTATGGGCGGACGCAAATAGAACTATGAATGCATTAGGTAAGAGTTATAGCTTTTCAAATGTATGAGATAGACGCCGTTGTTCTAGTTAGTATGTCGTTCATGTTTTTCGGGAAATGGCTTGTTTTATTACCGTTTGTGAATATAAATGAGATGAGCTGTATTTATGAATGAATAAGGAATATTTTCATTGGTTTTGGTAGTGTTTTTTTTTTTTTTTTTTGGGTGGGAAATCATCAAATAACTTCTCCCGCTCTGGGTGGAGCAGGAGGGCGTGTCAGACTTTTACTGACTAAAACCCACCCGTGTTCCTTCAGTAGCCCTTAAGCCAGGGGCTGTGGTGTCTCTTTCGAACAAACCCGCACCCCTGGCAGGCATCGGCCCTTGCGGGCCCCATAATTTTTTGTGCTGACATCTCTTTGAGGCGCGCGTGGAACACAACGCGCCGTCGACTTGGGCTTGGTCCTTACCGGACAGCGAGCTACCCATTACTCGCCGTCCGCAAGCCCATGCCTACGGTGGCCGGAAATCGGCCTGGGATTAACGACGCCCAGGGCGTCTCCGTATCCTGCGGCGGCTGGGGTCGCGAGGGCGCATATGCTGCCTCTCCCTCACGTGCGCCGCCTCCCTCTTCGCGAGCATCACTGCTTCGCTGAAGGAGGTGACGGCTCCCCATGCCCTCTCGCTCCGTACCATGGCCTGGACCAGGGCCGGACGCGAGAGATCGCCGCCGCCGATCGCCTCCACGAGGACACGGCGGTGCTCCGCCCAAGCAGGGCAGACCGCCACCGTGTGCTCCACCGTGTCCTCAGGGCGATCTTCGCAGTGGAAACACCCGGGCGTTTCCTCCCGCTCTATCCGAAACAGAAACCTCCCGAAACAACCGTGTCCGGTGAGGACCTGCGTCAGGCGGAAGGTGAGGACGCCATGCCGCCTCTCAAACCACTCCTCAAAGAGGGGACTTACCGCCGCAATCGTGGCGTGCCCAGCACTGGGTTGCGACAATCGCTCTCTCCGTGTCACCATGAGATCCCGCCGGAGCTCTGTCCGCTGTGCCGCGATTTCCTGCGGCAGCGGACTTACGCCCCGGCGTTTGGCCTCCTCGCGCCACTCCCATATTTGCGCGAGGACCTTTGCCTCCAGATCCCATGGCGTTGGTTTTGGTAGTGTTGACTTACGTTTTTGAAATCATGTTAACTGGACGTTTAATATTTTCCGTAAGGTATGAGGGTACATCGTATTTCATAGAAAACAAACCTCAGGTATATCAGAATACCAGCGCTGCGACACTTTTTAAATGTCGTGGCATCATGCTGAGATAGTGGCCTTTTGGCCTCGTACAGGACCTTGTTTTTTATTTTTACTTTTTATATTTATAAATCTAATTTTAATTTTAATAAGTACCTAGCGTAGCGTTGTAGTGTTTTCGTTTTTTTAGTGTTTAATTTTATTGTGTTGTAGTTATGTTTGTGATATTCCTGTGCGAGTCTACTAAATACTGTTCCTTTTTTTCTTTCGAATGTGTAAAAGGAATAGTAACAATAATAATTTTCCGTGTTCAACTCAAAAAAGACTTTTCGAGAACAGATTCTGAGGACCTGTAACTACTGACAAAGATCCACCAATGACAGCCGGGACCAACGGTTTCACGTTCTTTCCGAGGCACGGAGGGGTCTTGGTATGTAAGCCTGGTCACCCATCCACGGACCATTATTTTCGAAAACAGATTATATATATTAGATAGTCTCGAAGAGTTGCTATGGGACTTGTAATCCCAAAAAATAGAAACAGATTCAAAAAGATTTGAGAATTGGCCTCCAAACTAATGTATAGTAATTGATGAGGGAAATTGTGTAACATACTCACAGTAGGAATTACTTTAACTCTAACAGGGCAACCACATTCATTAGGTTATATCCACAACTTCCCTACTGCTCAACTAGATTGCTCAACTAGTTGAGCAGTTGAGTAGTAGGTAGTTTGTATTACCGAACATTTTATGCTCTATAGCTCAACTATTTTTTGCTCAACTTAGTTGATCAGTGGGTCATCATGTTTTAAAATCGAACATAATCTACTGCTCAACTGCTCTTGAGGCACTGGCCATCCCTCGGGAATGTACTACCGGGATAAAAAGTATCCTGTGTGTTAATCCTGGTTATAACTATCTGTATGCCAAACTCCATACAAATCCGTTCAGACGCTTCTGCGTGATTGAGTAACAAACATTACAGTAGGATTGACATTGTTATTGTCACTCATTGTACATTTTATGTTATTGATGTAATGAGCGTTTTATGTATGTATTATGGGTATCCGCTGGATTTGGGAAGCACAAGACCGGTCGAAGTGGTGGAGACCTATGTCCAGCAGTGGACGTTTTTCGGCTGAAATGATGATGATGATGATGATGAGCGTTTTATTGTTCAGTTTGTTATTCCATAAATTGATAATTTTATCTATTTATAACATATAAGATACTTTTCATCCCGGTAATACGTTTCCATGGGATAATTTCTGACCTCCACGCGGGCGAAGCCGCTGGCAAAAGATAGTTAAGGATAATTAAAGTATTTTTTTCCAAGTTATCTTGTAAGAAGAAATAGTTTTGTTTTTTTAATATTAAGATTTCTTAGTAGTCATCATCATCATCATCATTTCAGCCGAAAGACGTCCGCTGCTGGACATAGGCCTCCCCCTTCTTAGTAGTGTGTGAAGTATATTAATTATGAGATTTGGAATATTTATTTCTAGTCTATAAATATAGTTGTGCAGTTATAGTTGATCAGCGGGTATGCCCCACTGCTCAACTGTATGCAGTTGAGCAATCTAGTTGAGCAGTGGGGAAGTTGTGGTTATATCACCGTAAAATTGTAAATACCGTTAGATTATAATCTATCTCGCGAGATTGTGAACTGTCGAAAGATTGTGAACCGTAACATACTGCTTACAATTTAACGTATTATTTTGCGGTAGATTATAATCTATCGAAGTGAAACCGTCAAATTGTGAACTGGTATCAAGACGGATAGTACCTTGCGCTATTATGAAATGGTCAAGTAACTGCCACTAACTTAGAAGTAGCGCTCGCCGGCCGCTGCCGCGGCACCGCTCGCTTTGCTCGATCGGCGCGGTTGATCGTAGTTCTCACCCAACCTAACCTATTCGGTCGGTAAGCAGTATGGCACAGTTCACAATTTGTCGACAGTTTATAATCTCGCGAGATAGATTATAAGCTAACGGTGTTCACAATCATGCGGTGATATTACATACGATGTAGAAGAGATATTTTTTGAACAGTGGTAAGAATTTGTATAAATATTTTGACAAAGGGATTGTTGACTACATAGTTTCATCATCATCATTATTTCAGCCAAAAGACGTCCACTGCTGGACATAGGTCTCCCCCAAGCTCCGCCACTTCGACCAGTTCTATGCATCCCGCATCCAGCGGACTCCTGCGGCCCTCACAACGTCATCTGTCCACTTTACATCTTCCGGTACGCGGTTACCACTCCAGAACTTTTCGGCCCCATCGGCCATCTGTTCTGCGAGCAATGTGCCCTACCCACTGCCACTTAAGTTTGGTAATTCTACTACATAGTTTCAAATTGCATAATAAGCCACTGCAACTAAGAACATAGATAAACTTTCATACATAGATAGGCTCGCCCCCTATTTCGTGGGTAAGTGTTGAAATATGGGGGTACAATAGTTACAACTCTGCCTAACCCTTTGGATATATAGGCGTGATGTAATGTTAAGTTACATGAAACTAATAATTACTCAAACTCTTCGATCATCTCCTGTATCATTTCGCTGTACCGAGTAGCTGAAATTGAACTAATTCAATCACTCTTATCTATATATAAATCTTTATAATGCACGTGCATTTACCTATAATGTTGTACCTTCAAGTAAAAATGTATGAAGGCAGCTACTTGACCGTAAAACTTAACTGCGCTGCATTAACCTAACTTAATACTTTCACAGCATAAATTCCACTCACACCAATTACGCCAATCATTTAAGTAACAACGTTATAAAGTTAATTTGTCTAGCGCTTGAGCAAGCCTTTTTATTACGGTGACGCATTAGTATGAAACGGGCAATTTTTCATTATAACTAAGTAAGGGCGGCGCCCTTTCACCTTTCATGAATCAATTTTGCACCAGACTTTGAAGGCAAATTGAAGAAAAATTGGGAGATTCATTTGGTATTAGGTCATCGTTTTGTTCAAAAACTTTCGTGGAAGATCGAGAATAATTGGACATTAACAAAATGAGTTGGTGGAATAAAAAAAAAAAACAATGTTTTCAATTTTCTTCGATTCAAAATTCGAAATGGATTGTGATTCGTTTTATTTAACTGATGTTTCGTTATTATAATATTATTTTGACTTGTTATTTTTGAGCAGTGGTGGCCCAGTAGTAATGGCCACGACTTACGAGTACTAGGTCGTGGGTTCGAACCCAACTAAATCACATTTACTTTGGGTTAATTATTTCATGACCACTGCTCTCAAAACAGTGAAGGAAAACATCGTGAGGAAACCGGCATGTCGTAGAAACAAAAATTTGAAGTCATGTGACATCTACCAATCCACACTGGACTCGCGTAGTGGATTATGGCCCACTCCTTCTCAAAGACAGGAGGCTTAATTTTGACTGTCCCAGCAGTGTATTATAGACTGATCATGATTATCTTCCCGGCCCTTGTCCCATGTTACTGGGTTCGGCGCAATACGTTCTTTACTTCCATTCTCCCACTACCGGCTGTCACTCTTTCACATTCACTCCATTTTCTTTCACTTTTCTTCACACAATTCATCCATCAACATTTTTGAATTTGCATTAATTTTTCATTAATACGTAATAAATGCAGGGGAAAATTTTTTATAAAATTTTACTAGATTTAAAGCTAAATAATTCAATAATGAGTACAAATTTGTTTTTACTGTGTATGAACTTAAAGCAATCATAAAATGAATTTTAACGTTTCGTGTTTCAATTTAATTTTTATTTTGGTTTAAAAAGCAATTAACACTGCAAGGCAAACAAGTTTTATTTAAATAAATAATTAGACAATGTGCATTCAACACACGCCAACCATTCATTATCAGGCTTTATCAATTTTTACATCTATGATTATATTCCATTATTCAGAATTCGATCTGTTATCTGTTTATAGAGATTATTATAAAAGGGCACTAAACGAGTAGTTGAAAGAAAATGACTATGCATTTCTATCTTTTTTCCATACCCAAAGGCTGTCGACTGAACCCGATTACCTACTGAGTACCTGCTACCTATCTGTCTCTCTACCCGACTGACAGTCACGGGGCTTCTATTTATGCAACAGTCACAGGAAGCTAGTAATTTTTTTGCAGAAAATCTGTTACTATGACTTCTAAGATGGTAGGTAAATTATAAAACGAAAATAAACTGTGATAGTTTTGGTGGTACGGAACGGATTCCGAGTCCGCGATTCTGACTCCCACGTGCAAGACTATCAAAGAACAAAACCGGTAGAACTAGAGTTGGTCTTAATGGAAGAAGGCTAGCCTTATTGCACTAAGACCAACTCTAGTTAAAAACTAAAATGAAAATAAATAACTATGAATAACTATAAATTACTATAAATAACTAATATAAATAAATAAGCAATGCAGCTTGAAGAAATCTTAGGTAGAATATCTTTCCAATTTAGTACAAATGAGTAATAGTTTACGCTGCTTTTAAAATAAACATGAGTTAAATTAAAATTAAATGTAGTTTTGAGTATAATTAACATACTGGGAATGGTTAAAAGCTTTAGAAATCTACAATAATTTTACATACAATTCTATGTCTGTTCTTTGTTTTACTCCAAATCTTGTCCCAGTAGCATTTTAATCCAATAAGCTGAAACAAATTCAAAGAGGCTTCACACACAACGACAGGTCTGGTCTTCATAGAAATTTTGAAGGAAATCTCTAAGATTACGGCGACATGTATGTGACAAAGACCGTGACTACAATAGGATTTTAGTGTATAACCCTTTGAAGTTCACTTGGACGATCTGAAGGCCTACTTATACCTATTGATCCGACGACAATGTACTCTGAAGTTGGAATAGGGATTTCGAAACAGATACTGTTGCTGGGTTTGGTAACTGTCTTTGATGTTTATTTGAGCATAACATTTAACCGAATATTATTCCTTATGTATAGTTTTATCTTCATCTTTCCAGCTCTAACATAGAAAATGGTCATGAAGGGAGTTTTGTAGACTGATCTTATGAAATGTTTGATATTCAAAAACTGCTGATTCTCAGGATAATTGGAATAGTTTTTTTTGTGTGTTTCTTTCATTGATAAATAGTTGCAATAAATACGTAATCGGTGAGCAATTAATTAGACGACAGATTTACACCAGATTTAGTAATCTGGTGTAAATCTGTCGTTAGCAAAATGGTAATGAAAACTTACACTTCACTAGGAATTTCCTAAGAATTTAACAATAAATTGAATTCTATGGATACATGAAATATTGATTACATAATATCCAGCGAGTGCTATCTACATCGTTTGAACGACGCGTGTTCAATCTGGTAGAAGATACTAGAGTCTACTCAAAGCGATCTTGAAGATGTGCTGATATCATTCGATTTATTGTGAACTTTATTGTTTAAAAACAGTGTGTTTGGTACTGGAAAATACTGTGTCTAAGTTTCTGTAAGTATGTGATCATCTTACAATGGTTGATCGATCTGAAATTTTCGCAGACCTTGTTAAACAGTAGAAATACGAAATTAAATCACTTCAATTATTTAATTGGCTAAGTTGTGTAGGCATGTAATTAGAATCAATCAAATTTGATATCAATTACCTACATTCCTACTCAGCTTATCGAATTAATTAATTAAAGTGATTTAATTCGTATTTTACTGTTAAAAAGGTATCGCATATAATAAAACTGTTTCCCACAGAGAATTTCATGAAAATTGTTATACCTGTAAGAGCCCTAAAGCTTCGTGTCTTTTAGACCCAACAAGAAAGTTAACAATTGACATGATGTTAAAAAAGTACATAAATAAATAAATTCAACTATGACAAAAAATAGGTGAATAAGTTTTTAACAAAAAAATATTTCTGAGATTATGTGTTTTTATTTTCATCAATATTATTAATAGTATGCATATAATACCTAAAAAAATAAACAATTGCTTATTTTATTCATAACTAAGGCTTTGTAAGTGGGATACGAAGGGATTGACATTTTAAATCATATGAACGTGAACGTGTCGTACATTTATGATTTAAAATGTGAGTCGTCACGTAGACCAACAGTTAGGGGTTGCAAAAATGACATACGTGAATTTCAAACATTTTACATAATTTTTAATTTGTTTTTGCTTTTCTCCAATTTAATTTACCGTGAGATTTTTTGAATGCAACCTGCAAATAATTCTTGAACTGATGAAATACCTACAAACTCATATATTATTAGCCTATTGCGTCCCAAATAATGTTGTTTATGCAAATATTCCTAAAACCAATATCTGGTTTCAAGCCAATTTTGTTAATATTATTTATCTATTTCGACAAACAATAGGTGCTGATGAAAACCAGCGTATGAATCTATTTGCAACTTCTCATTATTTGCAACATAACGTTCGGAATACGGATATATTGAGTATTTATATTGTTATAGTATTTATATTGTATATATTGAGTATTTAGAAATTCATAGTGCAGTTAATATAATCGATATGTCTGACGTATAAATAATACAGATGCTGTGCCATAATTTCCAAGTATTTATTTATTGATGTTATTTCAGTAAAATTGATGTTATCTATTGCAAAAATTCAATCAATTGACTCAATGCATTACTTACTTAACCACACTGTCAAAACAGATGCCCAACAGTAACTGAACAAAATACATCGTAGATTGCTATTGTATTATAATATGAGGCTAAGAATTATTTAGCAAGTGATATGAAAGTGCAAGAATACATGTTAACAATACTTATCAGTTTTTTTGGCGATGATTTGTCTGGTTATGTTAACCACTATGTATTCTGACACTTACATATTGCATGTCAAATTGTTCCATCCCTCTATTAAATGTATGACGTCCCTATTTGTTATGACGTAGGTAGCCGGCATAGTATTATAGTTGCTCTATGTGCGTGTTGCTTAAATCGTGTCGTGCGCAGGACGTATGCTGTCTCCTGGACCGTTGCTTCCAATACCCGCGGCGGAGCGCCCGCGACTGCGGCTGTCAATTTGCATTGCTGCATGCCGCGCCAGACGACCAAAACCATGGTAGCTAGCGGAGCCCAGCCCGCGCTAAATCGCGGGCATGCCCCCACTGCCAATGCCGATGTGCCGGTTGCGACCACCAAGTAAGCAGTAGCACGCTTACTAGTGTGTTACAAAGCCGCGTTGAGTTCACACGTATTTCTGCTAAGCACGCTACTCACGACGTCAACACTTGCACCGGTTCAAGTCTTTTCATTCATTTTCAAAACGTCTTTTTGACGCCACCTCCGAATGTAGCTCCATATCACTAACAGCGGGTTTTCAATCACAGTTTGATGTTATTTCACAGGAAGATGCTGCTACTCCGTCTGATATAATTATTCAGAGACCCACTGAGGCATCCAGCGAATCAAATGTGGTGGCCCTATTTGCTACCGAGACCTATACAACAAAGGTTTGATGACCCTTGGACCCAAATCCAAATATTTTTCAGCACATTTTAGGTGACACGTCACTTGTAAGGGTTGACACGAGGTCACACTGGAGTAATTGTTCGTTTGAAGATAAAAATGTATAATAATAATATGTGTTTTTCGTCAAAGATGTAAAAGCACGTTAAAGTCACTTTAATCGACTTGTCCAGTGCTTTATTTAACCTTTGTTACGTTTTGGCTCAGAATAATAATGGTTCACGGAGGAACAAAATAAATAATGTTATTATACAAATAATTCACAATCGCACTTGCAGTGTTTTACGTATTCAAACACGTTTGTTCACTAAAGCCCTGATTAAGCACGGTAGCATTTACATCGCTAAAAAAATTGCAAAATGTAATATATATTTTTGCAAGCATACCTTTGCACACTTATCCGTTTTGTAAAATGAATTTTTATTTTCACTTGCTTTTTTTAAAGCCCCCACCAATAAAGCTATAATGTCATTATTCTAGGGTCACGTCTAACCTCTTTTAGCGAGAGGTTTATCGTTCAGGTTTGTGTCAAGTGCCTGCGTTTCAAGTCGACGCTAAGCAACACGGATCTAACATAATAGGAAAGGAATGAAATGCGAAAATTGTATATATTAGAAGCTAGATGTAAAGTGTAGACTTATGTAGTTTTGTTGTACATAACAGTGGGTACCGATTCTTCTAATTACCAGCTAAACTGAAATAAGAGTATTGCTTTATTTTACTGAAACCGCAAAAAAAGTGGCGGTTTTGTACTGTCAAACTAAATTACGTCTCGATTGACGTGAATTAGGCGTTATTATTTATAGGAATGTCGAATTTAGTTCGTCGTAGATGCGTCGAGAAAAATCTAAATTCAACTAAATTTGAAAGCCCTTTTTTATTTGTCTCCTTCTTGTTTCTTCTTGCCTTAATTATGTTTAGTTGGTGCACAATAGAATCATCACAAGTGTCTAGATTTTCAATAATTTTTAATTTTCTCAACCAACAGTCTTAACCTAATCCTGCCAATTCAAAAATAGTACTATTTCACTGCCTGTCTACCGACAGGCAGTGAAATAACAAATATTCAAAACCAGGTCAATGAAATAGTAACAGCACAGACAATGAAAACCTAACAAAAGACCCAAAACCAACAGACGTTAAACTATCCAAAAACACATAAGCAGAACAACGATAACCATTACAATGCGGCTCACCGTCCTAAATTGCATTCAACCGCTTTAGACCTTGCTTTAACTGAAGCCATTTGCCGGACAAAGGGAATATTTGCAACGTAACAAGCCTGCCTTATTTTCCGCGTTAAATTTTCAAGGGTCTGTGATTGATGCTCGTGGCAGTAAAGGCATCGGTCCACATCAGCCATGGCTAAGCTATACGTGTATGAGTAACGGCGTGGTTTAAGAGCCGTCACCGAAAGTTGTTGGATGTTTCGTGGATGTGTACAATGTGACACAATCAGCCTATAATGGTCCCAGTACTCGGACACAGGCCTCTTCTCTTCGAGAGAGAGTGATGATGTGTACAGTCACCAAAAGAGATAGTAACCAGGGTCGTCAGAGGTCGTCAGAAATTGTTGAAGTTAGGTAAAAAACCGATAGGATGTTTTCTAATGAAATTTAATTTGGTAAATGTACTATTTCTTTTCTATTATCTATATTAGGTAATTCTATTCTCCGCAACTCCATGTCAAAGCGCGTATTTTGCATAGGGGTGAGAGAATCGGTCATTCGATCCACCCCAGCTCCTCAAGAAAGGCCAGCAATGCCTTGGTGTTGCTGACAATCTCACGTAGGGTATCGAAATATTTAGCCCTGTAATTGGCGACCACCGAACAGTTTAACAGCACGTGCGCTGCTGTCTCGTCGTCCTCCATGTATGCACTGCACAGCGGACTATCTGTTACTCCTATGACAAATAGATGTTTGTTAAATGACCCATGGCTAGTTACAGGTATTGTAACTGTTCGCAGCTATATTAAATTGTATTCGAAAATATCCATCGTTTTCTTAGTAGAATTCAACTATATTCGGCGACCCTGGTTACTCATCTCTTTTGGTGAATGTACATTCGCGCATAATAAAGTGTGATTGAGGTGTAAGCGAAGCGAAACGGGAACTGATTGACCGATAGGGATATGAAGTAACTGGGCCGGCCGTTTCTCTCATCGCACATCACTCGCCCCACCAAAAAGATCTGACTTTTGCGCATTCAATATCAACAATCATAAACCGCGCTGATACCTGTACTTACCTTCGTTTTGTTCCGATTCAGCCTATCCCTTGCTGCCCTCTTTCAGCGACACCCTAAGCTGAGGTCCATACCCCACTAGTCACTTTAGTTTAAAGTTTTTAATCCCTGGCTGGAGGCCATAATTTATTAAGGCAACCAGTTAAGCAGCCGACAACCTAATAGGCTAATCTGCGAGACGTCATTCCCAAAAAAAAAAAAAAAACAACTAAACGTCGCATTGTATGAATGTGTAAACGATACTTCGACCCACGGTCAAGCCACGCACGAATGCGTAGCTCGTAAACAAATGAACCGCGCAACTAACGCTGCAAACTCGTCCGTGCACGCGTACGTAGCAGTGGACGGTCGACTTAATAATTTATTCGTAAATTTAGTTTGAAGTCGACTAAGTCCATTATAGCGGAGAAATTGCGAACCGTTTTGTGTTGACAGCAATGAGTGATGGATCAAAAATAAATGTTTGGTTAAGTTGCTATAATCTTCCTTTGTTTTCATCCAAGTTTTTCTGGCTTTTCGCCAGCTTCTGCTTTGTTTAAAAGGCTGTGTACATTAGCAAGCGTAGGGGTTTGGTTTGTTGTTTTTCTGATTTGATACTACCAAAATAAGAGATTATTTGTCCATTTATTTTACCTTTTATGTCCTTTGCATTTGAGTCTATATCTTTACGTAAAGCTCCATTTATCCACCACCAACGTTTTCATTTCTAACTTCCTATTGATTTTAGTCTCTATTTCATGCATGCCAATGATATTTGTATTCCTCCCTTCCATTGCTTTACCAAAATAACCTTAAGCGCAAACAAAATAAACCTTTACTTCATCATCTGCAAACGATATCCCAATTTGGACAAATATCCACCTGTCAAATTATATAACACTGGTCTGCGTAACTTGCAATATGCACGTCAGTTGCAGCCCTTCCTGTTCGTAACCATTACATAACCAACACTCAGTAAATTTTTAAGCAGTAGAACAACTACGAACAATCACCAGAATCGAGCTTCAAACACAGGCATACTGCTAGATGATCCAATTTCTAACTAGTAGCTGCAGCTAGTAAACCGGTATCGAATGCTTCGGGATAGGTGATTTTGCAATGTGTAGAAAGCTCCACCGAATGCAAAAGATATATTCATAAAGTCACATCTTTTGCCCATAAGCTAAAACTACAGATACTTCTTCTACGATTGTTTAATACATACCTTTGGTTTTATCCATGTCCTTCGTTCTTTCGCAACCTTTTCGTTTTATTTGACCGCTTTGACGTACCTTACGCTTTGATGCTTAAAATTATCATGGTTGAGCTACTGTTTTATACTGCTACTGTTACAAAAGCTTGATGCCCAACCCTCTAAAGTTAGCCCCTAATTGAATTTCCTGTAAACTCCAAACAATGTGCTAATAAGTGTTCCGGATCCATTTTAGAATGAGTTAGACGGTCCATGCCGTGTATATGAAGTTATGAACGATAAATTAAGATCTGTTTTCGATTAGGTTTTGTAAATTGAGTTACGTACATTATTACGTGTCGTTTTGTGTATGATAAACCTTGTTAGGTTGAAATGAGGTCTTCCTCATTTCAACCTAACAATAATTAATTACGATAAATATTTCGACTCTAATTCTTAATAAATCTAAACCAAGTACCTACTTAAAGATAAGTCGAAATATTTATCGGTGGAATAAGTTGAGGCAAAATTATATCAGATTAGTAGCTACTGTGTTTATGGTCCCAAATAGCTCTTTATTGAGATTTCATCATCATCTTCCTAGCGGCTAAGCAAATGATGACTAAATAGAAAATATTTATACAGGATTTTTCGCCGGTTATACAAAAAAAAAAAAAATCTGCTGTTCCATTCATTTTAACCACGTAGGAATTGCACTTTTCTATGAAACAACTGATTTTTGTTTTTATAACCGGCAAAAATTTCTGCGGCAGGGGTCTAGAATGATATGCTGAATTCATGGTCACAGTTTGCGCACTGGATAAAAACTTATCCTGTAGAAAGATTTATAGATGGCTAGGTCCTTTTCTCAAATATGATGGTGTCTGCTTCTGGTATAATCAGATGCAGCTGAATAATGACAACAAATGTGTTACTATTAAAACTGTAAACAAAAATAAAGAGAGATAGGTACGTTACAAGTAAATGTATAAAAACGGGCGCTTCCGTGGACAAGACAACCTATTTTTCTCAATTGACTTTTACAGCCGCAATATAATGCAGCTTTAATTTTTTAGTAAATAAAATGTACAATTATTAAAGATATAAAAGCTATTTTATTACCAATTATGATTATGACGACATTTCCCTTAAGCGTAAAATCCATTAATTCGTTTAATTACTCTTAAAAGTTTGCAGCCGAAATACGTGCACCGTAAAATCATTTACCGAGAAATCACAACAGCGTTAGGTAATAAAGAATAAATAATTTAATACACTTATAAAAGTACATAATTTGCCTAAAATTCTCGGCTTCTAACAATTTGTTGAATAATTTATTGGCGGAAGTATAACTTTAATTACTTAATAAAAATACCCTTTATATACCGTCTGTAACATTTAGAATTCAGTTCTTGATTCTTAAACCTTTTGTCTCAAATTAATGCACGATTTGTTGGTTATAATTGGGCTAAAATATGCGTTATTTTTATAGTATTGGTAAAATATGGCAGTAATAAAAATAAAACCATAAACAGCAGTAGCGGTAGGTTGTTGTTTGTTTTAATTACAATGTAAGCTAATGAAGGCTATTGTGATAAACAATGTTAGAAAAAAGCCATCAATAAAACACATGCGACGTACCAATGTAGAATTACAATATTTGTGCAGTTTTATCAGATTTATTCCAGTATCTATTAGTAGTAATCGCTTGCATTGTTTGACACAAAGTGAATCGCAATTCTTTTTTTAAACGTGGGGTTTTTCTACAATTCTATTAGAATGCTAATCAAAATGTTTGGCATTTGCATCTATAGAGGTAGTAGGCATTTTCACAGGAATATATACGTATTCATATTACAATAGGTTGGGATTTTTTTTTTTTCAAATTACCGCGTTGCAAATCCCATCCAATTCATCGATGCGCAAACTTTAACCATGTATCCGGAAACCTGTTAATTAAAACTGTTTCATGGAAAAGTACAATAAAATCAATTTTGATTGTACTTTTCTATGAAAGTTTTCCTTTTCTACAGTTTCTTTTTTTTTCAGAATCATTTACAAAATCCTTGTCCCTGTCACCCTGTATATTCATTTTAAATCATTTTATAAACGCACTATATAAATGTAAACCTCTTAGCAATAATACGCTTATAATAATGAAAGATAAAAAGTTCAAAAGCTTTGCTGAAGCCAAAAAAACACGCGAAAGAAAACTCGTTACCAAAGCAAAATACACATCCACACATTTCATACTAAAAATACACCTGCTCTTTATTCACACATAAATTCACACAAGACACGCATACACGCTATAAATCTAAAGAAAACATTTATAGAACTTAATAAAAACTTCACACGTTTATTTAAAAAAGTGTAAAGGTTAAGTTGTTTTAGGACAGAAATAACTAACTGCAAACCCAGGTCAGTCAACTTTCGAGGTAAATAAAGCCAGGTTAACGGCGTTTAGTAAAAATTTAAACAAAACCATGGCCCACATTGCTTTCGTTATCTGCTGCACGCGACGCACGACGGTAATAGGCAAATAATAAATGTTTAAAAAACACCCTGTAGTGTGTAGGACATGAAGGTAATTTAGTTTTTTTTTGTGCAGTTTCACTTAAAAAAAAATCTTGCACCTTGATATATTACGGTTGGGCAGTGGACAGTTTTTATTCTAATTATGAACTATGAAAACTGAGAACTTCTTTACTCAGGATCATAGTGTATGTGTATTCTGTGATATTATCTGAAAAAAAAAAAAAAAACATTTTTCTCAAACTATACAATACAATACAATTTCAATAAAACTAAAGTATCATAAAAATAGGTTTGGTCCTCACATATCGTACAAATCCCTATTCATAGTCACCAAACCGTACCGACTCGAGAGTATGTCGGACAAGGGCTAACATTTTTATCATAGTGTGTTCTATCTTTATCCCGCAACTTACGAGATAAATATTATATTATAGCCGTCGGTTCGAACGCAGACAGGCGTCAATTTTTCCACGAATACTGCTTTCAAAACGGTGAAGGAAAACATCGTGAGGAAACCGGCATGTCCTAGAACAAAAACTTCGAAGACATGTGATATCTACCAAGCCGCACTGTGGTGGATTACCGCCTACGCTCTCTCACCGAGAGGACACCTGTGTCCCAACAGTGGGACCATTATAGGCTGGTTATGCATACCCAATAAATATATATCTGATCTAGTTGTAATGTTTTTCACAGTATCTTTACCTCACTAATAGAAAAGGAAAATCGTTGTTTATAATGGGAATTCGTTGTTCAAAATCACGCTTTAATGTTTTTGGGCAAACTATACAACCAGTTCCGTTTTATACAATGATTTCATTTGAATGTCTCACTTAGGATTTGTCACTGTTACTGGCACTGAAGTAGGTACATTGAAACTGTTTTTTTTCCGATTGTCACGAATTCAAATCCGTAGAATTCTCTAAACAAACGCATTTATTCAAATATTACGTTACATTTCAAAACTCTTGAATAGCGTGTCTTACAATGATAAACAGCCTCGTGGTTTTAAGAATATTGCTATGCAAAATTGAACCTCATGTCTTTCAGTTAAGGATAATTAAATTTGTGTTTTTGAGTTATTTGAAAGCCCCAGTGTGTTTTCACTTTGAACAGTGGTTTTGTTAAAGTCACAAGTATCTATAGCATGTTTTTGTGATGATGTTCTTGTGTCACGCGAAGAAAAGCGTTCAGTTGTAGGATTATTTTTCTTTCGTTGAAATTTTTGTATCCAAGAATATCTTTTGATTTTCTTTTTTTTATTTACAAATACATGCAATACTGTAGATACATGTCCTTTGTTAAAGGGATGATACTGAACTTTCTGAACCGTATGCGCGTTCCTCTCATGAAGATAAAACCAGTCGTATACATACATTTATGGAGTCTAGACTACAAGACATTTTAAATCGAATTGAAAAGTAACAAGTACGAATGCGAAATGCTGTTTTACTAGATTTTCAATTTGATCAAGAACCATTCACCAAAGAAATATAATAAAATAGAATACTCTTTGCTGTAGTTGAAAGCGATCTTTTTAAGACAACCTTTCGATGAATCTCAAGAGATTTTAATTTTTTACAATACTGCATATAATCTATGGTGTATCATTTACGCAAACAATAAAAACATACAAACGTACATAAAAGAATATATATTGTCAGGCTATGTTGTTTAACACTGAACTTATATTACTCGTACATTAGACAATATAAACCTATATAACTGGATATACATCATATACCTTATAAAACGATGACTGCTGTGCTATTCTGTATAATTTGCTTCGATCCTCTCTGAAGAGAATGCAAACAATTCGAAAGTCAACTCACTGGTATTTATACAAACATTTGTAGATATTAATTCATAGATTGTCTCCTTTCGAGTTTCCAAGAGATGCTAAGAGAATACCACTTCTACAGGGTATTGAATTTATCCCAGTAAGTATTATGCGGATAAACTTTCCTCCTGAAGTTATACCACATCAGTAAAAGGATCTTGTTCTGAACTTGTTACAATCCAATACGAATCCAATACGACAATGTTTTTTACATTTTGTGCAATCCTTTTTCAATGTCTCACTTTTATTTTTAGCGCAAGATTTTCTACAAAATCCACACTGTCACAATGTCTTTATTAAATCTCTCTGCTGAATACTGATTTATTTTATTTATTATTCCTCGAAGCTTTGCTACCTTCGAATATTTCTTTAATTTTATATCATTTCGAATAATGAAATGTTGATTTCCTGTTTTATTCAGACCGACAAAAATGTCAGCATTTCTGAATACCTACTAAAATGCTTCCAATTGAATACTTTACAGTCATTAACTCAAATACCAATAACACTTTCAACTTTCACTCACAGCGGATTGTGTATTTATACTGGAATGCTTTTGAGCACAATTTTTCTTTCTTGTATTTATTGAATTTTAAAATTGTTCACTTTATTCATGTTGTTTTTTTTCTTTATAGAGATAGAGATTTTAGATCATGAAGTTGGACCAATCACTACACAGAGTTGAGTTTTTCTCCGTAGAAAGAACATCGTGAAGTTTCGCCCAAGTCTAACATTATTTCTCTCTGTTGCAGCACATGCGGTGGTCGCACACACATACACAGAGCTTGGAGTGTGAGGAGCGGTTATTGGCCCGATGCAACCGTCCTCGGGTGAACTCGGCAATCTTCGTGTCAGCCGAACCGGCTGGGGGCTTCCCAGGCTTTGACGCTGGTGAATTTCTGAGGCGACACGGCTCTCAGTCTAAACTTTGTCGCAAAGCCAGGTAAGTAGCCAGTGTACAGAAGTTCTTTAAAGAGTACTTGGTTCAAGAAATGTTCAAGTGACAAAAATTTAAAATAAAAATCTAAAACAAGCAATTAACTTTTAGTTCACATAAATATCAACTTACAGATCCGCCGACAACATACCTTTAACAGCGTTAAGCGACTCATCAGAGCGGCTGTGCAAAGGCAAACATAGCAGAGAGGACACCATCAATGAAGAAGCCAAATCCGATGACAGCATCAGTGGCAGTGTTGAAACTGTCAAACATTTCGGTTTACCGATCCTCTCAGTATCAGGGCCCTCACCCCCAGACGAAGACTACGACCAGATAGATGAGTATCTGTAGCATTTTCACACCAGTTTCCAGCTGAAATACGTGCTGGAAAAGGTTAGGCCACCTTGGCCTAGCCCTGCACAAAGTCCCTAAGCTGATGACTAGACTAGCATCGCACTGCACTGGACTATATAAACTTTTCCTTTAGTGATAGTGTGTGATTTTGAATGAATGGTTCTGACTCTTCGGCGCCGCAACGAATTTCAAAGACTTTTCGCAGAAATTCTATTTGTGTGTCTTGTTGAGGGACCATAGCTTAGCGTGGTGTGTTTTCCTTGATCCTAACATTGATATTTTTGTAACTAATCTCCCGTGTCTATTGAGTGTTAAGAAATCGTTATTAGACTTTTAATTCACCTTGATAGTGTAAGGACTGCACAATAAATTTATATTAATAATATAACAGTGCCACTTTTAACTTTATTGGAAGTGTCTATAAAATTATCATAAGCAATCTCGATGTAAGTATCGTCAAAATCTTAATTACGATGTGTAAAATAATAATCTGCAGTGTCTTAGACTTTTTCATTTAATTTAGTTACTAGTTCACTGTGAGTGTAATTATAATGCATAACATTTTGAATTGCATGTAGGTATGAAAACATTTTGCATGTATCTAGTATAATATGTAGCGGTAGAATCTATGAAATGATTTGAAGGTTGAACTTTGGTCCAATGAAATGTATTACCTGCACATGGTGTGTTAGAGTGTAAGATTGTATTGGTAAAGGGATTCTGCCTGATGGAAGTTAATATAGCAGAGTTCTGTATAATACTTACTTATAAATGTGTGTAAAATATTATATTATTATTATCAAATATTTAGACTTTTGTAATAATTAAACCTTCGCCTCCGACCATGTATTTTGTTTTTCCTAATGTCATACGAGTTAAGATGAAGTCCAAATACAGAATTGCTATTTTCTGAGCACCCGTATGTTTTTATTTTTGAACTCATGTAAAAACATATTTTTCAAATGTCAATTATATCTCAGCACCGATACCTATTGTGTTAACATTAATACAATTATTATTGTAAATAATTAGAATTATTGAAGGCACTAATTAAAGAATCGATTAAATTAGTCTATATTGTATTTAAATAACTGTTTATTTTCTAAATGTATGGATCTGTACTGGTGTTTGGGGACCAGATGGACAGACATGTCACAGTAGGCCTTAAATCCAAATCACGGAGTTTTTCCAAATCCTATAATTAAAATTTTGGAATAATAATAGATACCTATTTCAAAGCTAAGACTATATTATTCCCTCCACTATTTATAGATTTTATCCTTCATCAATTTTGAAAATTAGTGTGTTGCACAAACGTTAGACTTTGTTTTTTTTTTAATCATTAAATCTTCAGAGATCGTGTAAATGAGCAATTTTCAGACCTGAGTCTCAACTGCAATTTATAGAAAGAAGAAGCGGTTTTTAAATAGGAAACCCTTCCGACTAAAATTATAGCTATCAACCTATCTCACATCTTTGACTTTGATTGAAATTATAATATTGCAAGTAGTACTCGTAAATACCTTCCAATGAACAGTTAAAATAATAATTATATTTAATATAAATTATAAAATAGTTGTCAATTTTAATCCCAAATCGTAGAAATTACACGAAAATATAACATTTTCTGATTGATAGATAATGTAGAATAATGATAGTGAATGTACAGAGCTTAATTTTGTATTGGTTTTCGTGAGAGTCAATATGTAGCAGATATCTTAAGAATATTCTATAAAACTAGCATATTTTCGATTCGCAAAAAAAATCTTAATAATAGTAGTATGAAAAAACTTAGGAATAAAAATAATTTCTTAGTTCATAAATAATTTCTTAGTTCATAAAACAGCTTTTACATAGTAACATACATACTAAAATATTATAAAGACAGATGTATCTTTTGAATCGACTCCACAAATTCTAAAGAGTGTCATATCGTAAATCAATTCTTGTGTATAGATTTTTACTATAAAATAAGTTTTAAGACATTTAAAGGACATTGTTTTCATAATTCTGACTTGCTTATATAAAAACAGGATTCTTCTGATGTTTTCAATGAAATCTGTGTTTGATGGAAGTTGTCTTGTGCCAATATTTTATCGATGTGTCACTACTCCTTGATATTTCAATTCTTTTTGCCATGATTTTCTAAAATTAACTTTTGTGAATTCATTTTGAGCCCGTTTATAAATGTTATTATTACCATCCGATGCGAGAATTTAATCATGGACATTTTGTAATCGGACCGATTTTTTTATTTACTCGATTCGACGATTTTCTTAAATTAAAAGATATATAAAACTAAAGGTACATCACTAAAATTATTTTGTAATTTAATATATTAGTGTAGCTTTTACATGATATTAGGATGCATACCGTATATAGAGTTTTACTAATTAAAGTTGTACATATCTCTGAATGGTCACGATTGTTATAATTATAAATGCTCATAATTTTAATGTACATTATAAAAGGTCTATTAAGTATATTGTACAATTACTATTTACATCCTTACGTCTATTTACTATCACGATGAAATAAAATTTTAAAAATCTTATTTTAGTAGTTTAATTACCCATTAACTTTTGTCCGTAGAGGTTACAAATGGTTTCACACATACGTAGGTACTGCCGGGGTCAAAAGTATCCTATGTCTTTACACAGCACCCGAAATACGTAACACACTATCAATTTGAATCATTTTGCTGAATTTTGTTAGTCCATTGCTTCAAATGTTCGAAAAATTAAAACAATGTAAATAAAGCAATGACTGTTATACACTTTCAACCGCAGGTCTTGTATTAACCTGTGTGCCACACTTAATTGAAATCCATCCAGCCGTAATGGCGTGAAAAGGTAACACAGACAGAGTAATTTTGTATTAATAATCTTTGTAAAGATACCATTCTTATTTGGTCGCCTATTACGCTATTCAAATTGATATCGTCTAGAAAGAAGGAATGGCTGATTCTAGGACTGAACAGATGAACTTACCTAGAACATAATAATAAACAATCTTGTTACGACGATAATTTCAGTGTCTTGTTTTCCATTGGTAGCTGTCTGGAAGATGTAAAAATGCAAGATGAACTGTGCCTAAATCTGTAGGTTTTCTAACCTCGAAGTTAACTCAAATTTATTCTTCAACAAATAAAAATTAAAACACTTAGGTACGACGAAAAATTGCACTTACTACTTAGTTGAAACAACAAAGTATTCATTCGTTAAATAAAATCATTTTCAGCCATTTCAATATACCTACTAAAAGCTTTTTAAGGGTAATTTTAAAAAAGCCCACAATACACCTTAACCACACATTTTACACACCTGCATTTATTTTTGTGTACCACAATTTAAATCTGCCTAAATTGTAGCAATATTTTCACGACCACCATTTTATACAGAGCTAAATTTTATTTTAATAGGTGGTTATTTTAACATTGAAGTTATTGGACTTTTAAAATCGCTCGTAAAAAGTTTATTAATTTAAATTATAATGTGAAGAATACACAATGTAGCGTTTTGTGGAATCTAGTATTCCTTCCAAAGAAAGCGACTTGCACCTGCTTCGCACGGTTTTTCAACTTGAAAAACATTGAGATTTTTTTTTTAATGTATAAAAACCTGTCGGATTAAATTCTCTAAGTGATGATAAAAACCACATTAAAATCCGTTTGCATAGATTAGAAAATTGTCGCGGTAACATACACAGTCACGAAAAAATGAATATTATTAGAGTGAGGAGTATCTATAGGACTATCTATCGAGCTAAATAAGTGGTAACTACTCAGGTGGCGGCTGAAAGAAATGAAGGTGGGTATGGAAAAAGAATCAAACGTATCAAGCAATCGTATCATGATCGGCTAAAAGTATTTTTACATTTCTTTCTATTCCTACCTCCCAATTTATTTCTGATATGTAGGTATGTATTAGCAATGTTGGCCCAGTGGTAACGGTGCCATTTACAAGTTGTAGGTCGTAGTTTTGACATCCATAAAGACGCACTGGGCCCGCGTGGTGGAGTGCGGCCTCTCACAGAGAGGGTCCTGTGTTTCAGCAGTGGGAACATTATAGGCTGTCTCTGATAGGATGCTTTATTATTCTTTGCAAGTGCTTTGATTAGAATCGTTTCCACCATCATGTCACCACTATTCCGGTTGTAACTTTAGTACTCAAAAAATCATCATCTTTTTATATTAGTCGGCTCAACAAATCACAAACTTTTTATATTTGTTGCCCGGCTGTCATTTTTGACCTTGTACAGTCGTTACAGTTAGTCAGAAGCCTGAAAGTCTGACAACCAGTCTTACCAGGGTATGAAGTCAGAGAGGCAGTCACTCTATTTAAGCTACTACTCGAGCTCAACATGGTTCATAAAAGACTAGGCAGATGATATGATGACATCACCTAACTGCTTCTACGATATTACCGATACTATCTCTATTCCCAATATTTCCAAGCCAGTCAACAACATTGTTCTACTCAACGTTGCTAGTAAAATTCATATTGACTTGTCCTATTTGCATAACATTGTAACACATTGTTTGATGAAGGGCTGTCGATACCGTTGTCTTCCATAGTTGATGAGGTGAAAATATTGGTAGTGGGTTCCCGAAATAGTTCCATTAGACAGTATAGTCAGCAACAAAAATGGGTACACATACACGCACACGCACAGATTTGAATAGTATGTGAGTTAGTCTGTGTTCAGTTTCAGAAGAGATTTGTGGATAAAAATTCGATGATTATGACTTGGTTGTAACAAGTACCTAAGTAGGCGGTGTAAAAGGGCAGCTTTCTCATTTGTTGAAGACACAGAATAATGATTTTATTTCTGTAAGTAGGTTTGCGCTAACACTTTCATACATTGATCACATTTTGAAAACTATGTCGGTGTATCATATGTGACTACTTTGAGAAGAATGACCAAAACGAACTCAGACGCCAGTCTCTTTTAGAGTTTAGACATAATCTTGGTCGGATCATGTGAAAACCATGTAGATTGGTGTCTGAAATGGTCTTTTGAGGAAATAACCGACGACCGTTGACTTTTGTCGCCGTCTGTACATTCTAGAATCAAACATTAAGTATTTCCTATTTTTTGTTTGAGCAATTTTCGTTGAAGTCGATTTCTGTGAAGGTTTTATTAGCACGTTAATACTTCATTAGTATCGATTTTGTGAAGTGTGGGTTGGAATAGAATACGAGATTAGTTTACCTGTATTCTATTATTTTTAGATTTCTTTATAGATTTCTCAGCAATGTTAATTATAGCTTGGAAGTTTGGAACATTGAACTACTTCATGAAACCTTGTAAGATTAGAGATGATTATCAAAACTAAGAAAAAAAGTGGAGCTAGGTTTTTTCATTTGTTTTACTATCATCCACTAGAGTTTGACGTACAAGGACACCAAGATATTTTCCAGTTTTAACTTGAATTCCTTATAAAAATGCTTCTAATCTAAAGGCTTTCGCAAACTGCTGCGACATGCAGCGCGGCACGACTTTATGAGATAAATTTCGAAGAAAATTTTAAAGCGCGAAATTATACCTGCATAATATGTAGGTTCATAAACAGATTTCCTATTAGGCAGACATAAGAGATCACCACCTGCTACGATTACATACCCACTTATTTTGCTTCGTATACGTTATTAAAATCGAATGGAGAAATTAATTGTGATTTTTGTAACAGATGTGCTTTTAGAAGAGCTCGTGGCTACGCGATATAAGCCGGACGGGTCGAATTACCAGTTTCAGCTTCGCTTCCGGGCAGTCGCTCCATGTAATATACTACTATTCAGCTGATTCTGGTTAGATTGGATGCCGACCCGAATATAGTTGGGAAAATGATAGGCTAATTACTAGTCTAAATTATTCGAATCAAAATCTAGTGGCCAATTCACGTAATTAAAAACGTTCAAAATCTAGTCGCAGTGTCATCTCAGCGACAAGCAAATGTCAAAAACTTGTCAAAAATTAATGGAAACTTGAGGTATTTTTGACAAATTGAGACTGACATCTGAAGGCCAATTCTCGTAATGAATCGAATGGTTTTACCATTCAAAATCTAGTCGCAGTGTCATCTCAGCGACAAGCAAATGTCAAAAATGTATGAAAAATCGAAGTATTTTTGACAGATTCACACTGAGATCAGGCTGTGAACGTTCTTAAAATTAGTAGAATTGCCCCCTCAGACTGTGAACGTTCTTAAAATTACTAGAACTGCCCCTCTGTTCAAAAATGTTAATTTGATTATCCCAGCGTTGTTCAACAAATTCAAAATTATTGTCTAACTAAACATTGACATCTTATACAGCCAATCACACAACAGTCCCGATATTGTATAGTTTCATACGATAAAATATGCTACGAGTGGTATTGTATTTCAGTCACAATATACCGTAACGTGCGTAAGTGTGACACGATGACCTATTTACACCAGTCTACAGCTTGAACGGAATGACAGCTGTTAAGTGCCGACATTGTACGTTTATCTTTTGTTTATTTATCAGGCTGGAAAGTGGGTGGCGAACGTGGAAAACGTTTTACTTAGTTCGATATTTGAAACTTCATAGTTTCTTGAATAAATTGGTGTGAGGTCGTGATGATGTAGTTTTTCTTATAGAATAGAATACCTTTATTTCGGACATAAAATATCCATATAGTGTTAGTAACATACAAGAAAATAACTTATTGCCTAGTGTTAGCAAAAATCAGCCTCCGCACAAACTGCTGTACAATCGTAGAGCCGAAGCTTTCGGCTACAGTTTTCAGGATGCTGTTTCGACTACCCCTCACTCTCCTCAGCAGCGACACAGTTTTTTTGCGTATAATTGCATGGAAGCCGTCGGTACGCGCTTGCGCAAACATTTCCGACGCGGTACAGTAACGAGGCAGGCTCAACAACATCCTGAAAGCATTGTTATATTGGACGCGCAGGGCATCCAGCGATCCCTTAGTACACTTGACCCATAGATTGCCCGTGTAAAAACTTTGGCAATAAGCCTTGAAAAGTGTTATTTTTACTGGTCTGTACACCGCGCAAATCTACGGGACAACATATTACTCCGGACCGCTAGAGCCCTGTGCTCCCTCTCAATGTCTACATCGTCCCTGAGGTCAGCGGCAAGACAATGCCCCAGGTATTTAAAACTTGACATCCTTTTAATGGGTGACCCGTTCATCAGCAACTCGGGTCCTTCTCTACGGCGTTTGCTACTGACCTCAAAGACCATGTATTCACATTTATTTACATTATTATTTTAATCCATGTGCAGCAGCGTAGGTCTCACACGTTTTAAGCATTTCTCTGATTTCACCCGCCGACGGACCCAGCAGCACCATGTCATCTGCATAGCTGATGTTGTTAATTCTAACCCCATCAACACTGCATCCGACACGCATGCTGCTGAGTGCGCCTATCAGGTCATCCATGTAGTCTTATGCTCAGTTCCTGTAAACAAAAACGTTTTTTCTGAAAATGTTTTTGTTTTTCACTTTTTATTTACAGTAAGTATCACCTCCTCCTCAGTCGTGCATTCTTGACAGAATGGTCGTGGTTGACGATGATGCATTTTCCCTGGATAACGTAGCCTTCGCGGTGCGAATCCATTTGTTGCGGTCTTCAGCGTCTCGGCAGCTTTGGAATAAGGACGTTTGTGTTGCAGCTTTTATAAGGTCTGTCCAACGCGTAGGTGATCTACCGCGTGACCTCTTGCCTTCTTGCAGTAAGTATCTACCCCACAACAATTCTAAATTTCATCATCGTTGGGGTCAAAACATTGCATATTTTTGCGATAGCACCAATCGCGGTTGATTTGCTGTCAATTTTTGAAGGGTTCCGTTGTCTGTCTCCGAAACGCATCACCATATCTATATGAAATTTAAATGGGACCATTTCGGAATAAACCCCTTTCGAACAAAAAAATCAATTTGCAAATCGGTCTATATCTGACGCCGTTTTGCCCAATCATATATCAACAATATATAAATAAACATGTGGAATTGATAACCTCTTTCTTTTTGAAGTTGGTCAAAAACGAGTCGTTTTGCTTACGCATGGTAGTATTTCTTATTGGCAAACTGCGCACATCGATTCCTAAGCCAATTTTCCCTGCGATACCTACTTCCATATATACTAAGCAAAGCTTAAGGTCTTTGCTTCATAATTGGTAAAAATACAAGAGTCTTCATTTTTTTACCGACTTCAAAAAGAAGGAGGTTATCAATTCGACATGTTTATAAATTTTTTTATGTATGTTCGGGCATAACTCCGTCATATATAGACGGATTTGCAAAATATTTTTTTTGTTCGAAAGGAGTTTATTTCGAAATAGTCCCATTTAAATAAATAAATAAATAAGATGATGCGTTTCGGAGACAGACAACGGAACTCTTCAAAACATTACAGCAAATCAACCGCGAATGCTGCTATCGCATAAATATGCATTGTTTTGACCCTAAGGATGATGAAATTTCGAATTGGTGTGGGGTAGGTAACTAAAAAGTGAAAAATAAAAACTTTTTTCAAAAAAATAACAACCGTCTTCCAAAAAAACACTACAAAGTGCAAAATAACTTTAATTTCGGAAGGCGGTGACAAAGAATTAAAATACCTACCCCAACCAGCAAAGTAGTCCTGGAATGCGATTTTATAATGCTATGTGGACTTATATAGCTCCGATGATGGTTTTGGTATATGCTACTGCGCTTTTAACAGCATTAATGAATGCCGTTTTTACTTCAGTACGATTAATCCTATAATTTGAACTTATATCGGTATATAGGATCATATTTCGTGGCTCCTACTGGATTAAGAGTCCTATAAAAGCTAGGAACAAAACTAATTGCACTCAGGAGTAATTAATCCGGTAACTCAGACTTATATGCGCCTATAAGATAACATCTTAGGAGCATTTAAATCTTAAGACTCCTCGAGGAGCATCTACCAGGAATATATACACTGAGGCGCAATCACTCTTGTTATTTATACTTATAACCTCATATAAGCTAATATTTTATGGCCAATATAAGTAAATTCAAGTTAAACTACTGAAAAGCATTTATATTTCTGGTCTGGTTTTACATTACCTTAGAAGTGTATTTTATATCCGCGTTTCAAAGATAATAAAATCACTAAGATTATTACAGCACGCAGTAGGATAAAATGTTCCCTATATAGTTTTATCGTATGCCATTATAACCTTAGATACACTTATATAGGCATTCCATAGTAGTTTTATAATATAAGTAATCTCAAACAATCCTGGTTAAAACTCTTATAAGGTCACTTTTGCTTGAAACGACCAATATAGGCTAAAACACGCTTTATATAGTTTCGCAAATTCTATTATAGGATTTGACATCAGCCATTAAGATTGCAACTGTTTTTGTCTACGATATTGATAATGGATTTAAATAAGTGGAAGCGGTTAAAAAAAAGTGGTTCTTATAAAAAAAAAGTTAAAAAAAACTACCAAGATATGTTAACCGCAATGAGCACTGATGTATTAAATTTAACTGGTGAAGAGCGCATCGCGAATTCTGATGAGGGTTCCGGACAAGATAACTGTAGTACTACTCTAGATGGAAGAGGTTCGGACTATGAAAGTTATAATAAAAAATCATTGAGCGATTCTGAAAGCGATAATGAGACAGAACTTTCAGATTACAACAAAAATTTAGAACTGCGTTATTCTATTAAAAACTGGGCTTTAAACTTCAATATTTCTCATGCTGCATTAAACTCTTTACTTGAAGTTATAAATGTGAGAATAAACGATGTTTTGCCTAAAGATGCACGAACACTACTAGATACAAATAAAGAAAACCTACACATTACTATTTCGCCCCCAGGGCACTATTGGCACAATGGTCTGACCAAATGTTTGAAAAGAATTTTTGAAAATGTTTCCTGTCTACCAAAGGAGGTTTCTCTGAATATTAATATTGATGGATTACCAGTCTTCGGCAGTTCGCGATACCAGTTTTGGCCTATATTATGTACCATCTTCGAAATACCAAATTTGGCACCGTTTGTTGTGGGTAAGTAAAATAAATTAAACATTAATAATATACCTAAAGTTACCAGCTTCATGACCAATTAGTATATTAAGTATGTTTTTTTTACTGTTTACCTATTTGAATTTTGTGTCAGTTAAGTAAGTACACTGTCTTATAACCTTAACTTTTTATGACATAAAATATGAATTTTTCTTTTCAACAGGAATCTATGGTGGAGATGGAAAACCATCAGATCTTGATGCTTTTTTAGGGCCTTTAGTGACAGAAATGAAGCAACTTGAACAGGGATTAATACTAAATAATGCTACTGATTTATATGATGAAAAAGTAGTGCATGTTAAACTAAGAGCTTTCATTTGTGATTCACCAGCCAGGGCAATGATAAAAGGTAGATGATTTATTTTTGAGTTCATGGGTACTTTTTATTGCTTGCCCCCCCCCCCCCTCACATCAGAATGGTGTATATTAAAAAGATTTTGCCTGTCTAACTAACAACAATTACTTCAGATTACGGAATGTTAACGACGCATAGGTAACATTGTGCACGTTATAAGTTGAAAAGGTAGGTTCGGTCGTTCCCAGGCAGGCATTCAGATTTTAAGCTTTACATTACACATACATCAAAATAAGTTTATACCTAACTGATACTGTTATATTTCAGGCGTTTCCAATTTTAATAGCAAACATGGATGTCTAAAATGCACTATCGTCGGTGAATATTCTCATAAATCGAATACAGTGACGTTTACTGGATCTCACTGTCTTAAAAGAAACAATGACGAGTTTCGTTCAAAGAAGTATGGACAACATCACAAAAAAGATTCACCGTTATTAAAGTTAAACATCGATATGATTGAAGATTTTCCTGTATCGGACTCATTGCATTTAATAGATCTTGGCTTAATGAAGAGGCTTCTAATTGGTTGGAGAGACGGAAATTTTGGAACATATATTACGAAATGGAATGCTCAGAATATAGAGAAGGTTAACAATTTTTTGAGAAATTGTAAAATGCCTAAAGAGATACACAGATCAGTAAGATCGGTCGATGTTCTAGCTCATTGGAAAGGATCTGAGTATCGTTGTTTTTTTTACTATCTCAGTTTTATAATACTTAAAGAAGTTCAAAGGACTGAACCTTATAATCATTTCATGCACTTATATTGTGCTATCACAATTTGCTCCAATGAGAGTTATTTCCAGTTACTTCGTGTCGCTGAAGAAATGTTAACATATTTTGTTGAAAAATTTAAGTCCATTTATGGAAAAGACTATATTACTAGTAATATACATAACCTCTTACATTTGGTTGAAGAGGTAAGAAAATTTGGAATTCTCCAAAATTTTAATGCATATTGCTTTGAGAATAAACTCTGCTCCATCAAAAAAATGGTTAGGCAAGGAAACAAAGCACTTCAACAAGTAGCTAGAAGAATAAATGAAATGTCTTCAGTGGATATAGAGAGACTTAAAGAAAGCAAGAAATGTCCGATAATAAAGAAAGGAAAATGCGGCAAATCTGGTTTGGTTTTAGATTTGGGGACGTTTATATTGTCAGCAAAGAAACAAGATAAATGGTTTCTAACTAAATCAAATCACGTGGTGGAGTTTATATCGGCAAATTATGACAAACAAGAGCAAGAAATAGAAATACATGGCTATCATATCAGAAACACCCAAAATGCCTTTGAAGAACCAATAAGGTCATCATTTTTAAACATTTGTAAATGTGATTGCCAGGAACTTAATAAGTTCAAAAATGTGTATAAAGCTGCAGACATTAAGTGTAAACTTGTCAGTGTATTGTTAAATACAAATTTATATTTGGTGCCATTATTACATACTTTATAGTTTATAATAATGGCAACTTTAGTATAAATAAAAAAGACTAAGATTGAAATTTTACATTTATTTTTATTAATCATTCAATCAATAACAGAGTTCGGTACAATAACATTTTAAAAGTAGGCGGAAGTAATTTGTACTTTAGCTTACATGAATATTTTTATCAGTCTCGGTTAATCTACCTAGGTATCTATTAGCTTACACTATAACTGACGTAACAACTCTGTAATACAACTATAATTTTATTAAAGAAATTAACTCTTTAACTCCGTCTATATATTTGGTCTTTAAAATTGTCATTTTTTAAGTATACTACTGTCATTAGTGGTAACCATAATACCTAATAAATTTTTCCAAAATATATTATGGTGCGTTTTCACATAACCGGAGTGGACCGGCATTTTCATACCAACATTTGACAGCCTGATCGGTGCTCGCACAGCTCGAGTCACGTAACTGTGCGTTTGCACTGGCGAAACATCACGACAAAACATGTTGAAATCGCTACTTCCTGTCAAACATTGTATGGAAAATTGACAGAAAATATAGATTCCAACATGTTTTGTTGTGAATGTTTCGCCAGTGCAAACGCACAGTTACATCTATCAAACGTATGGAAACGGTGCGTTACTCCGCTTTTGTGGAAACGCGCTCTAAAAACCGGTAAACATTTAAAAAAATAGATAATAGCATATAATTAACATAAATGGTAATCAAATTAACGACGACGTGACAATAACATAATAATTGCTTAAAACTAGTTATCATTTCAAAAGTATTTTAGCGCTTTAAATATGCCCATGGTCAAATAAACCATAAACAAGGACCCAATCCCAAAGGAGGGTTATGGGTGAGATCAAAAACTAATAAAAAAACAAATGACAGAAAGGTAATTAATTATTCGGCTACACAGCAACAGAATCATGTGATTGGTTAATCACCTCCTCATTCGCAACCCCTCTCTGAAGTTGTTCCGATGAGGATTCAGGTGCTGGAAGTACATAATTTGCTGGACCTGGTTGTTCTGCAGTTATGGTGGGAACAGAAGATGTTGCAATGGTATCTTTCTTTATTTTTTTGCCCTTAATCCTTTGTCTTGCAGCAGATGTCCTCTTATTGCTCTCACAGCGTGGGCGAGCATTTTTTAAAACAATTTTAAAAAAATTTTCGCAATCTGCTTTTGTAAATCTTTCGTCTGATTCCTTAACAACATCAAAGAAAAAATTAATAGTTTTTTGGAAAGCTTTGAAACAAATTTTCACGGTGTCACTGTCCTTTGACGATCCTGTCCATGAACAACCTTTCAAAAACTCTCTGTCAAATAAATGATCAATCAGGTAGTATGCATTCGAAGTGCCCTTTCCAGATCCTCTGTTACATAACCCACGCATTTTTTTTCGATATTCGTCTTTTAATATTGCATTTGAAAGGTTTTTTTCAAAAGTATCGAAATCTTTTAAACTTTTTATTATTTTCATTGCGTCGTCATCCTGTCTTTGAATCGGCGATTTTGAAGACAGTCTTATGAACTCTTCAAATTGCGTCTGAAACTCAGAATGTTTTAATATAAATTTGTTGTGAAGTTCAAACAGAGCACTTTGATTATTAAGAATTGTTTTAACATCCTGTTTAATAGTCTGCACATCCGCTTGTATTTGCTGTATTTGTATATCTTGATTCAAGATCAAAATACTTTGATTATCTATGTTTTCAGTGCCTAGGTTGATTTCTTCTGGGAAAGAGTTTGGTTCCTGATTTTGAACTATATTTAGGGCTGCAACATAACTGTCTTCTAGGGTTACGGTTTCTTGTTGAGGCATAGTAGCAGCACTGGCTTCTTGGTCATTATTCTGAAAAATAATTATGTAAATTCTGCATTAACGACAAAGGTGCAATAACTCAAATTCAACGGAGGTCATCGAGGTTTAGTGCCGGCAAAGCCGCGGGGCGGAAAGCTAGTACTTTCCTGAATAAACTGTAAATAAAGTACTACTGTAAAACTTACCTCTACCGACTCCTGCGCCATCTGATTAAAAGACTGGATAGTTGGAGATAGCTGTTTTGTTCGAAAACGCTCATTATCCGTCTCGGTGTCGGACCTATCACACATGGCGTCTATTTCAGATTCTGCGTCTTTAAAAGTTCTTAAATTTCTCCGTTTTACTATACAATTGATAGCTGTCCAAGTTGGGTCTGGATTACAGTTTTCTTGCCTTCTCAGTTTTTCTTGTTTATTTTTGGGCCAGAACAAATTACCATTCTTTTCCCATTGATCGGGTACAGACGTCAATCTCAGTCTACCTCTTTCCATTGTCTGCACTACTTTAAACGGCATTTTGATCGTAAAAATCTGAAAGTGAACATGGTATTAGATTAACGCGCATGCATTTGACACCCCACACTATGACCTAAAAATAGTATATTATGCAATAAGTGAATAAAGGACGGATTTAAAGCGAGGGCCATTGATGAATCACGAGCAAGTGAAGGATTCTAACGAATGAATCACGACCGGCGAGTGATTCAAGTGTTAGAATCCTGAGCGACGCGAGTGATTCATGGCCCTCGATATAAATCCGTTTTATTCAAGAATTGCATACTATACTCTAAACCATGACCACGAGAAAAAGAAAGATTTAATCGAAAATAGACATTTAATGAAGAAAAAAGGAGGGTAAATACGTTCAGTTCCGGGAGCCCTCCTGGAGGTTGCACCTAGCGGAAGCCCTCGCGGAGTGCTCATTTTAACACTCGCGACGCTTTTTTTTTTTTTTTTTTTTTTGGGTGGGAAATCATCAAATAACTTCTCCCGCTCTGGGTGGAGCAGGAGGGCGTGTCAGACTTTTACTGACTAAAACCCACCCGTGTTCCTTCAGTAGCCCTTAAGCCAGGGGCTGTGGTGTCTCTTTCGAACAAACCCGCATCCCTGGCAGGCATCGGCCCTTGCGGGCCCCATCATTTTTTGTGCTGACATCTCTTTGAGACGCTCAGGATTCATCAATGGACCTCGCTTTAAATCCGTCCTTTATTCATTAATTGCATAATATACTATTATTAGCTTCTCGACTTGACTTCCTGTAAGGCTTCTGCCTCGAATCTTGCCGGCAGCGGAGCGGCGGCGGTGGCGGCGCGGGAGCGGGGCGGCCAACGCAGACCCGTTCTTGAAACCAGCGGGCACATCACGCGGCACTATAGCGGCGTAGTGTTGTGTTCGTGGTTGTGTCGTCGAGATATTTATTTTTATTCGCGAACGAAATATCTGAACAACGGCGACAACATCTTTTTGATTCAAATTTATTCATTATACATATTACATAAATTACACAACACTGCAATGCAGACGCGCGGGCGGTCACCGCTTGACTTGAGTGCACCGCTCGTTGCCCGCCCCCGCGTGGCTGCGTCGCCGCTGTTTTCGAGGGCCGTTCCATTTGATTTTACGCATTAGATCCTGCCGCTCACGCGCCGCCGCCGCCGCCGCCCCGCTGCCCGCAAGATTCGAGGCAGAGGCCTAACAAGCTCCCAAAGAAAAAGAAAAATTTTTAAAGTTCGATTCCGATTTTGGGTTACCATTTACTACAACTATTCCAAATTTCATTTGTCAACGCCAAATACCTATCCTCTGAGAAAAACGGCTGTGACAGACGGGACGGACAGACATCGAGGTGATCACATAAGTATTCCGTTTTTCCTTTTTGGTACTGAACACTAATAACAAAACTTGAATTGAAACTACTGAAATCAATAAAACTTAATACTGGTACCTACTTATAAAAAAAAAATATTCACAAAAATTTCAACTAAGCACGAGACTACGTCCTCACTGTTCAACAGTTTCATTCATACTGCTCGCTCGCTGCTCGCTCTAACCTAACATAACACCAAATTAAAAGCGTGCGCGCGGTAATTCCCCGTATTCTGTCGTAGATTTCATTTATTATTGCTCACTAGCTGACCCGACAAACGTTGTCCTGTCTCAACTATGAATATTGAATTTATTACGCACGGATTTCTTTCATAAGAACCTTCTCCTGACAATAACAAAAACAACAAAAAAAGGATTAGCAAAATCGGTCCAGTCGTTCACGTGTGATGCCGTGACCAAGGGAAATAGGGATTCATTTTGATACTTGAAGTCTTTTCAACTTATACTGAATATTATGCTAGTTTCTAATAAATAACTAGGTAAAAATATAAGTAAGTAGGTATAGGTACTTTCATTTTTACTCACATAAAACTAGGTAATTATAAATATTGTGTTACGTGGTACATATTTAGTTAGGTACTAGTTACAAATTTCACACTCGTCTCTCGGGTAGTGATCATAAACTGCGTAGGTAGAACAATTATCACACCAAAACCAATCTTGATTCAGCAATGATTTGATGTCGTCTCGATTCTTGGTAAAATGAAAATCTCTAGTGTTAGTAGAAACCATGACTTGACAACCGGGACATGTCTCCGATAACAAGAAATGTGTAACACTCCAAGGCCATTTTAAGTGCTTTAGAGATCGGAAATCATTTTTTGTTAAAAATCGATCGATATCCAGGAATATCACCATACTTTTATTTCGATCGTTGGCAACCTGAATATAATAATTAGATATTAATTATAACATAACCATATAATTAAATAAAAACAATGTTTAAACTAATGTTCAACCTAGCACGCACAACAAACCCTTACAATATTCCTTTAACATGCTAATCTATGAATATCAATAGAGTTTGTTTTTATCTGGGCAATGTGGAACCCTAATTGGTAACAATATATAATAATATGGCGAATCTTCTTCGGTTTTAACACTCGCCAATATAGAACCAATGTTACTTATATTGGCGCTAAGTCACACTTGGCAATGCTCACCGAAAAAAATGGTAACTGTTCATGATATTTTCATAATAAAATAAATAATATTAAAATGTAAATAAGTAAATTACAAGAAGCGCTTTAAATTTTTAATTAAAACCATGATATAATTTTCAGAAAATTCACATTCCCCTACGAATATACACCAGACTAACAACAATAAGCTTTTGATTTTCTACTATGGTTGACATTTATTATTATTAAATTAAACTTAAGTAATATTTACATAAATACTATACTTACCCTTATTCAAAAAGTTTAAACAATTCCTGGACCAACACAACACAATTCGACTGTTCACTAAATGTGAGCTTAAAGAAGCATTGCGAGGCGCGTATTCATCTCAAATTTTCCTATAATTTACTTATATTGGCATTTGCAGGACTACTTGCATTGCCGTAATTCTATTACAGGAGCAATATAGGCGTAAACGGCATTGAAGCGGTCTATTATAAACACGATATAAGTAAAAGTTTACTTATAAAGTGGGCCCTTTTCCGGACTTATATGCGGATATAAGTCTCATATAGTCCTAGGGAAATGATCTCCTGGAGATAGTTTAAAAACTACTTTTTGTTGGTTTACACCTCCAAAGTCACCGACTTCCGAAATTAAAGTTATTTTGGACTTTGTAGTGTTTTTTTAGAAGTCGGTTGTTATTTTTTTTAACCAAGACCGGTCCGTAAAATATAGATATCCGCCATTAGTCAACATCCTTTTCCCAACTACGTTGGGGCGGGCTTCTAGTATAACCGGATTTAGCTAAATACCAGTATTTTACATGGACTAGTTACGACTGCTTATTCTACGTAATACGATACCCCTTGGTAAGACTGGATGCCAGACTTTCGGGTATCTGACGACCCGTAACGACTGTCAATGATCCCCGAATGACAGTCGGGACCAACGACTTTCCGAGGAACGGAGGGGTCTCGGTATGTAAAGAGGGTGGTCCCAACGTGTTTTTTCATAGTAATCCTACTAATATAAAAACTTTGAAAGTTTGTGAAGTTGTTTGCATGTTTGTTACTCAATCAGGCAAAAACGGCTGAACGGATTTGAATGAAATTTAGCACACAAATAGATGGGATTTGGGACTTTTTATCCGTTTTTTTAGTACGTTCCCGTGAAACAATTTCCGACCACCACGCGTACGAAACCGCGCGCGAATGCTAGTTTGATAATATTTAATGGCGTAGTGTAGCCTTTAATAGAAGTTCTCATCGTATTAGTGGTTCAGCAGCGTCAGTATCATCAGGATTGTGAGCGGACAATAGGAGTTTGTCGTGGATGTGCTTAGACAGCAGCTCCCCCTGAAATCACCCGTCATCAGAACACAGACGCCACGCAACCATCGATGCGACGCCGACGCTCTGCTAGAGTGACAGTAATCAGCCAGTGTCACTCCTATCTGACCTTTTTGGTGGTTCCAGTATACTAGAAAAAAAAACGGGACATTGGCTGCACCATCATATCGATACCCAAGCCTTAGGTATCGAATATCGTTTATGGCTTATTAGTTGATTCGTTTGAATTCACAAGCCGAAAACGGGCTCATTGACACATATTTTTTTTACATAATTTTGTACTTTTTTAACTTTATTGCATAAAATTTAAAACCAATTGGCTAGTATGTACGTAATTTTGGAATTGTCGATTCACCCACAAATGAATCCCCTTCGTGCTTCGTGTTCGTAATTTTTTGTCGTGTGTCGGTTTTCCCGCTTTGGGCGAGTAAATTCGTGTGAGTTCACTAATGAGCCGTGAAGGTAGGTAACAATATTGCCTTAAGGCTGCCCTCTCAAAAAATGGTTGAAAACAGCATGCAGATGAAACCACTTTTCGTCGGCATTTACAAAGAAATTACTTTTGAAAAAAATTAGTTAGTAATCTACATAATATAATACGTCATTTGGTTTAGGCATAACTTTTCTATTGGTATCAAATAATAAGAAAAAAAAAACCAAATCACCTCCAAATCGTTGAGATGAAACCATTTTACTCCTTCATTTTTAACAAAAGAGTTAAAAAAAAATGCCTACTGCTTTGCAATACAAAGGAAAATGATTTGATTTTGTTACTTTTTACTAATATGCATTATTTTTGTTATAATAAATTATAAATGCGACCGATTAAAGACTGCACGGCTACCTCACCCCGCACTAGCCCACAAATTTAGTGCGCCCAAATGGTGAAGGTCCTTGGCGTGGATACAAGCCATAAGAACGTCCATTGGTAGATACAGGGTACTCCAAATTAAGTTTTATGATAATCAACAACAACTTTTAGCCTCTCACTTAGCCGGCCTAATTACTTTATAAGACTCTGGCTGATATTTCTAACTTTTAATGACGATATCGCTTAGAAGACTATATTTCATAAGCCACACATAACGGCATGCCACAAACTGGCACCTAAAAAATTAATAACCTACTCCATTCTACATAAAAATCACGTAAAAATAATAAATTGTCTTAACAAAAAACTTACATATAACATTAACTTTATAACAGCGGTATAAGGAAGCGTTTGGTCTATAAACTACTTTTAACGGTCTCGTAACAACGCGTTTAAGTAATAAGTCTGAAACTATAAGACACCGCGGATTTATTAGTTCTGTCACGAAGCTCTTGCAAATGATGCCACCAGTTTTGGAATTTGAACAAATTATACTGCATTGCAGTTGAATCAATTATTTTATGTTTTTAACCGACTTCAAAAAGTTGGAGGTTATCAATTCGACATGTTTATATTTTTTATGTATGTTCGGGCATAATTCCGATAAACGGATTTGCAAAATTCTTGTTTTGTTCGAAAGGAGTTTATTCCGAAATGGTCCCATTAAATTTTTATATAGATCTGATGATGCGTTTCGGAGACAGACACCGGAACTCTTTAAAAAATTACAGCAAATCAACCGCGAATATTGCTATCGCATAAATATGCATTGTTTTGACCCCAAGGATGATGAAATTTCGAATTAGTGTGGGGTAGGTAACTGAAAAGTGAAAAATAAAAACTTTTTTTCAAAAAAATAACCGACTTCCAAAACAACACTACAAAGTGCAAAATAACTTTAATTTCGGAAGGCGCGGGCGGTGACAAATAATTAAAATACACATTCTGTTAATATTTTGCAGGTCAACAAAAAAATCAAGGTTAAAGGTGCAACATGACTTGTGTAACACGTAAATTACCCTGCAAATTATATGGGGTCATGGAGAGAACTCTAATTACATATATTTATATACTAGCCTAGTTTTTTCCAAAAGATTTTTTTTTTTTTGGGTACGAAATCATCAAATAACTTCTCCCGCTCTGGGTGGAGCAGAAGGGCGTGTCAGACTTTTACTGACTAAAACCCGTGTTCCCTCAGTAGCCTGTATGCCAGGGGCTGCGGTGCTTCGAACAAACCCGCACCCCTGGTAGTTCCCAACTATGTTGGCGTCGACTTTCAGTATGTTTATAATTATAAAGTTAATTGACTGGTTATGTTATGTTACGTTTAAAAAACTGTCTTGGATGTGGGTAATCATACTATATATCCCTATTAATATTATAATTGCGAAAGCAACTCTATCTGTCTGTTTGTTACGCTTTCACGTCTAAACCG
Organism: Polymixis flavicincta; assembly: GCA_949987655.1. Lineage (NCBI taxonomy): Eukaryota > Metazoa > Arthropoda > Insecta > Lepidoptera > Noctuidae > Polymixis > Polymixis flavicincta. Next base: position 8,330,848 of record OX465183.1, on the reverse strand, counting down.
CTGCCTTGATCGTCATGAAATTTAGCAGAAATATAGCCTAGAATATGGAGAAGGACATCCCTGGCACCTCGTTAACAGCACATACGTTAAATGTATTTTATTTAATTTTATTTTCTACAATTTCCGACTTATTCTCGTCATTATTTGACATTTACATCAATTTATAATATCGAAAAATTGTTAGTGATTGTCATGGAAATCATATTACTTGGTTTAAATAGTTTCCTTTTATTTATGAAGATTCTTTAACATATTGTGAATGAGAGAACGTTGTAGGCCTTACAGACTGTAGAATTGTAGACGATTCTCTATTCTGTATTTTCATTCTTCTAAGTACCTGGTACTTATTGACAGGCCTGCACTGTTCCCCCATACCTATTATCACTGTTATTTGAAAACATTGCAAAAGCCAATTTATTATAGGAAGCGACTAATTGCAACCGTGACGTTTCTTAAGTGTCCATGCAGCTTTATGTGAAATAAAATATTTTGATTTCAGCGACATCACTTATGACCACTAGACCAACGAGGCTTTGTACAAGTTTTTCCTTAATGGATTGTTTGCAACCTTTGACCTTGAATGACGCGACCATTCTCGAGAAAGAATAAGTACATAGGTATTTGGTCAGTGTTATTCTATCTAAGGAGTGATTGGTTACAAAAAACACAGAAATATATTTGAAAAACAGACATATGTTTTTATAACAAATTTTAGCGTTTTTTGGCAGGTTAAAAAATGGGTGTTATGGTACTGGTTTTATCGTTGAAATGCATTGAAAATCAACAACGATGTTTTGGACAGTTTTGATTGAATCCGTCAAGAACAGTCAAGATGAGTTTACAGTTCGTTTCTGGCCAATATTAAATGGATAATAAAAATACTGCGTTCTTTTGGAGTACCTATTTAGCTCTGTGGGTTATCGCGTATTTTTTTTATTATCTCCACAATTAATATAATATAGTCACTACGAAATTAAACACACCACTTGCCAAGATTAGAGCTTGGTCCTACAGTATACCAACTTTTGTGCCACCTATGTTCTTTCGAACAAAACTACACTCAATTCTCTGCATGTCTTTAAAAGACACTGCATTCTAATGTATGTAGTACGATCAGTTTTGACGTATCGGAACGTCAAAACTGATCGTACTGCTCAAAGCTACGTTTCAAAGGCATTTTAGAATTGTCAGTGCGGAACAGATTCTTAGATGCTAGTAAAACGTAGTGAAACTCGTGACAAATATTCAACAGCAATGCATATGTGGATGTCGGGAAACTGGATCTGATACCATGTTTGAATAGGAAAAGTATTGTGTTCACTATTTTCTAAGTTTTCATTTGATTTAACATGATTACGGCAGAGAGTACGGTATTTTGTACCGTGTGGTGCCGGACGTAAAGAATAGCATCATCCCATCTCTTCCCGTGGGTGTCGTAAGAGGCGACTAAGGGACTTACTAGAGAATGGGCAGCAGCGTTCTCTATGCATTTTACCACCATACTGCGATCGCCAACCCGCCTGCCAAGCGTGGCGATTATGGTAAGCCCCCTCAAATTGGGGGAGGCCTATGTTCAGCAGTGGACGTCTTCCGGCTGAAATGATGAAATGATGAAATAAAAACTGGCTAAATGAAGCTGTATGCCTTTTCTGCCGCATCTTAACTAAAGCGAAGACATTCTTTGGGTTGGTTTTGATAAAACGTAGGTACCTACTAGTAAAAAAAAAAAATTAAAGTCAGTCTACTTAAATCGATAAAATGATAGCATAAAGGGCCCCAAATCTATAAAGTTATAGTGATTCCCCGCGGAATCTTACTACATTCAAACTACGTCAATAAAGTATTTTTTAGATATCAATGTAACGGTAAGGAATCAAAATGTCATATTCTGTATGTTCCAAGAGAGTTTGTCGATATTGTTAATACGATAGGTATTAACAGATTTCGTATGTGATTGACGTGGTTACGAGTAAGGAATTAATAAGTAGTCATAGTGAATTCAGGCCTTGAATGCAGCGGTGACAGCGATCATGACGCGACATAAATGAGAAGAGTAAATATTAATAATGATGCGCAAAGGTAGGCTTCTGTACCCTGAAAGTTCTTTAAATCCCATTAAATAACTATTTCATGAAAAAGTCATTCTATGTGGTTTTAAGAGGGATATTTTTTTTTGATGGTGGGAATTCATCAAATAACTTCTCCCGCTCTGTGTGGAGCAGGAAGGCGTGTCAGACTTTTACTGACTAAAACCCACCCAGGTTCCTTCAGTTGCCTGTGTGCCAGGGGCCACGGTATCTCTTTCGAACAACCCGCACCAACTTAAGAGGGTTGTATTGATGGTTTTTAATCGACTTCAAAAAGAAGGAGGTTATCAATTCGACATGTTTTTTTTTTTTTTTATTTATGTTCGGGCATAACTCCGTCGTATATTGACGGATTTGCAAAATTATTTTTTTGTTCAAAAGGGGTTAACTCCGAAATGGTCCCATTAAAATTTCTTAAAGATCTGATGATGCGTTTCGGAGACAGACAACGGAACTCTTCAAAAAATTACAGCAAATCAACCGCGAATGTTGCTATCGCATATGTATGCATTGTTTTGACCCCAAGGATGATGAAATTTCGAATTGGTGTGGGGTAGGTAACTAAAAAGTGAAAAATAAAAACTTTTTTCAAAAAAATAACAACCGACTTCCAAAAAAACACTACAAAGCGCAAAATAACTTTAATTTCGGAAGGCGGTGACAAAGAATTAAAATACACATCCAAAGTCACCAACTTCCGAAATTAAAGTTATTTTGCGCTTTGTAGTGTTTTTTTGGAAGTCGGTTGTTATTTTTTTGAAAAAAGTTTTTAATAATTATTATTCTGCAAATACAAACATGTTACGGTTATATTTAGTTCAACATACAGCCTGCTTGACATTGACGTGTAAATTGCAAAAAAAAAACGTAACGTTGCACTTACACGAGCAACTAAAATTGCTCCATCCTGGTCAATTCTCGTCAACTATGACGTCACGACAATATAAGGGCAATATCAACATGTTGCAACCTGTTGCCAGAGATACGGCTACACAATATCAGGCAACATAGAGCAACTTTAAAAAAACTAGGTAGTACGACTCTCCCTCTCCCCCCCCCCCTCTACCGCCGGCCAGTTCCTCTCACAAAAATGAGACGTAGTTATACGTAGGTACAAACGAGATAGAAAGAAAATTGACTAAAACTTTTCAAACAAAATCGATTGGATATTGGAAAATGGAGCAATCAGAAGCAATATCCCGAAACATATCCTCAATTTATTGTTGGTGCTTCAGATTGCTTCACTTAATTGATCCAGATTGATTCATTAGTGTTGCCGAGCAAAAATTGCTCAAAAAATTGCCCGAGTAAGAGCACTAAGTCCGCGGGCTTTTCTGGCGCTTCTCCCTTAAAGTAGGTACAAAATTAACCTTTTCTCGATCATTGTAAATGTTTGTATTTGCAGAATAATAATTATTAAAAACTTTTTTCAAAAAAATAACAACCGACTTCCAAAAAAACACTACAAAGCGCAAAATAACTTTAATTTCGGAAGGCGGTGACAAAGAATTAAAATACACATCCAAAGTCACCAACTTCCGAAATTAAAGTTATTTTGCGCTTTGTAGTGTTTTTTTGGAAGTCGGTTGTTATTTTTTTGAAAAAAGTTTTTAATAATTATTATTCTGCAAATACAAACATGTTACGGTTATATTTAGTTCAACATACAGCCTGCTTGACATTGACGTGTAAATTGCAAAAAAAAAACGTAACGTTGCACTTACACGAGCAACTAAAATTGCTCCATCCTGGTCAATTCTCGTCAACTATGACGTCACGACAATATAAGGGCAATATCAACATGTTGCAACCTGTTGCCAGAGATACGGCTACACAATATCAGGCAACATAGAGCAACTTTAAAAAAACTAGGTAGTACGACTCTCCCTCTCCCCCCCCCCCCTCTACCGCCGGCCAGTTCCTCTCACAAAAATGAGACGTAGTTATACGTAGGTACAAACGAGATAGAAAGAAAATTGACTAAAACTTTTCAAACAAAATCGATTGGATATTGGAAAATGGAGCAATCAGAAGCAATATCCCGAAACATATCCTCAATTTATTGTTGGTGCTTCAGATTGCTTCACTTAATTGATCCAGATTGATTCATTAGTGTTGCCGAGCAAAAATTGCTCAAAAAATTGCCCGAGTAAGAGCACTAAGTCCGCGGGCTTTTCTGGCGCTTCTCCCTTAAAGTAGGTACAAAATTAACCTTTTCTCGATCATTGTAAATGTCATGGAGTAAATATTAGTAAACTGGCCCTATCTCGAAAAGGCTTATACCTACTAAATCTGAATTTCGTAAATTTACTCCAAAACTTCTAATGTAGCACCTTCCAGTACGACTTTAGCACGTCAAATTGCACGAAGGCTTTTCTCGATATCAAAGCTATGTACAAGTACATCGCTATGTGAAGCGACGATGCCTTCTAACTTGCAGTGGCAAGTTATGAGCGCTCGTGAACAGTCAGCAAAGAAAAGTTTGACACTTCAGTTTTTTTTTTTATAGTAGGACAAAATGTTTCAAATCCGGAGTAAAATAGTAACAAAACATTAAAATAAACTAATGTGTCTTAAGCATCACACTGTAGCAATTTTTTTTTGTCATTTAGATTTTGTTTAAAGTCAATGGGAGGCGAATCCGCTTTCTAAAAGGTTTGGTAAATCCGTATCACCAAAATCATTGTAATGTTATGGTACCTTCTTTTTTAATATTTTGTATTTTTTTTTAATAACATGATTAGCTGCTTCAAAATTAGTGTATGAGGATTGTAGCAGGTGGCATTTTATAGTTATAGGGCGCGTTCCCTAGTGGAAAAGTATATTGATAGTTGTCGTAATGATTAATTTATCGTTGGACGACTGACTGTCGTCACTAGCTGTTCCATTAAGAAAGAAAGAAGAAAGAAAATTGCGTTTATTGGCATTATATCGGTAGTAAAAACCTTAAATTATTTAAAAGGAAAAGATAAAAAGAAAAACAGAAAACAATGATAATAATGCCAAAAGGGCCTCAGCTCAGCATATTGTCAGATGGCAACACAGTATGCACCACCTGACGCTGATTTTCAGCTGCAACCCACGAGTACCATACGCTAGAATAATAAAATAAAGACATAGTGAAGTGTGTGTCCGTAATAAATTAATAATTTAAGAAAGTAAAATAAATAAAATAAAATGTTGTGGCATACATGTGCGTGAATATGTGTTTTTTGTGACTAATGAAAAATGAATTAAATACTAATATCTGCATATTACCTACATTATATAGGAAATCTCTAAGTAGAAACTTAGAAAGCACCTATTAGCTATTTGGCAAAAAACGTTTGAATACGTTGTCCTTCTTAACTACTAAACAGATTTACATGGTGATTTCATTTTTGATCTCTTTTTTCAATTAGTGTAAAGACAACAACTACTGACGAATAAGAAATTATCCCAAATTCTCATTGGAATAGATGAAAATGTACATATATATATGTCTAATGATAACATTGATAAAATGAGTAAAATTGATAAAAAAATGATAAAATGATCAAAATTGATATCGATAGGTAGATTTCAAAATCCTTTTGGTGATTTAGTAAAAATTCTTTTAATTTAAGTTTGAAAGTTGGAAAACTTTTACATTAGATCGTGTCGACATTTTTATACGGGCGTGAGGGGAGAAGACAACACATGTAAACGACAAATAGTCGCAATAACGACACATGATTTATCGTCACGATAAGTCGTGACGTTTTTTTTCTGGTCTGGTGACTGGTACCATCACAGGACACTGCCTGCTAAACAAACACTTCTACACAATAGGCATAACGGACAGCCCCTTGTGCAGGGCTTGCATGGAGACCGAGGAAACCGTTGCGCATGTGCTTTTTGAATGCACAGGCGTAGCCCAGATTAGAGCAGAAACCTTCGGGGCACCCAAATGTTACACGGATATTCTCAACAGACCAGGAGTTATAGCCAACTTCTGGAGGAAGATGAGCTGGCTGGAATAACAGCCGAAGCCTGCCATGGCTCACGCACAATGGCTCAGTTGAAGGACTAAGTGCGGAAACCAAACCCATGACATAGAACATAGAGTAACGTTTTTTTATCGTTTTACGACTGTCGTGCTATCCGTTCCCATTGACTTGACGATAGATTGTCAAGTCAATGGGAAAACCAGTCGTGGACTCGATTTAAATACACAAGCCACGACGTTTTAAACGACACAATAGTCTGTTGTCACGACATGCGACATAGTAGGAACGGGGCCTTAGTCAACTCTACTCCCATGGGAAGAAGGCGTAAGTTTAGGTGATATGTAAGATAGCTGCCATAGTACACGTTTTCTCTCGATATTTTAACTGGCTAACTATTTGGCCTTAAAATACAAACCTACAGATAGACACAGCTCAAATAGAAAAAGCTTAGTAATATAGGGTCTCTTTTTCATCGCATGTACGTAGTCATGCAAATTTGTTGGGTCCTGAACGGACCCAATAAATTTGCACGACTACGTTGCTGACCGTACAGCAATTTTAATTATTATCGTAAACTTTTCTGGTATCGAGGAAGCCTTTGAATTATAAAATAACTCGGATGAGACAACAGCCTGGGAAAGTTCAGCGGTAAGATTTCTGGTAAGATGCTTAGGAAAACGTAAGTCAACGTGACGTATTACGTCCGTGTGAAGGTCGAATAAGGTAAATTGATATTCACAGCGTTTTGGCTTCACTATTCTAACCTTGCTTTTAGAAATCTCTTTTTATTTCTGTCGCCCTAGTGTTAATAGTCAGCTCGCGTTTATAAAGTCTATTTATTTTGTAAGCATAAGCGACTCGAATCCACGGGTTCGTTGATTCTGTACGTGTTTGTTTAAAATTCTCTTATACATATGAAAAGGGAGACTGAGAATATCTTAAGACCTAGAATACTGTAACCTGTTATTTTCATGAAGATTCGAACCATTTTCTTTCAGAATAAATGGGAAGCAGGTTTGAATTTATAATGTACACGTAAATGAACACATTTGCTCAGAGTTGTTAGCAATAGCAAAAATGGAGAACAAAAGTAGGTACATACGTAAATATTTTACTTTGAACGTCTCGTGTTTGTCATTTCTGTGAAACAGGTAAAGAATTTTTCCATCAATTTTTCAGTAAGGACTTTTTTTGTAATTATAAAATATTTCTGAGAAAAGTCATTTAACGTTGACGGTAATTATCCCACGGGAACGTGCTATTAAAAAGTCCCGTCAAAATTAGTCCAGTCGTTTCGGAGATCAATTGGAACAAAACGACAACCAGACAAAATTAATAAAAAACAGTGGCACTCCGGGAGTGCTGACAGAAGTGAAAACTTATACGAACTAATTGTAAATACTTATATACAGAGATGTTGGTCACGGTAACGGTAACAGTGTCGCGAGTTCAATTGTTTTTTCCCATCTAAAAAAAATGGCCAACACGCAGTAAAGAACTTTTTACTGCAAAAACCTAGACCTACCAGAGAAAATTCAGTACGAACAGCCGTTAATTTTATTACTTTGTGTGTATGCCTGAATAGCGTTATTTATGGCCTTCTTTTTTAAAACGTACTAGCAAAATAAATACGTACTTTTGCTGGGTGTTAACGAAAAGTATCGATATTTCCACATCTTATTATGTCTAGGCAATGTTTTCGTGACATTTATTGTACTGCGGAGCGAGACGTGATGTGAAAACTAATTGACATTCAGCAAATAAATTGAGACAAACTACTTTTTAAGATATAAATCCTTCGTTTACTAGGTATGTCCTGTTCTATAAGGTTACATTTAGAGATAACAAAGACATTTAGAGAAAATTTGTAGTCTTCATACTTCTGAACCTTACGGAGGACCTTGAGCTATCCATAACACATGCATTAGAATGCTCTATTCATTCGTGATTTGGTCATCAATTGCCTGGCCTATACCCGACTTTGTTGGGTTTGAGTTTAAGACAAACCAGATTCAGTACCAGTATTGTCATTTGCAGATTTGCTACATCGATTTAAACCATGAAAAGTAACAGTCATACTAATACAAAAATACAAAAACCTTCGATAAGAGTCATCATCATCATTTCAGCCGAAAACGTCCACTGCTGGACATAAGCCTCCCCGAAAAGGGGGGTTTTGCCATAATCGCCACGCTTGGCAGGCGGGTTGGCGATCGCAGTATGGTGGTAAAATGCATAGAGAACGCTGCTGCCCATTCTCTTTTATGTATCCCTTAGTCGCCTTCTATGACCCCCACGGGAAGCAATGGGATGGTGCTATTCTTTTACGTCCGACACCACACGGTCGATAAGAGTAAAAAGACTCAATTTACATTGCAACATCGTTTAGATTTTTTACCGGGAACGTAATCCCTGATAAAACCGGAAAACCACAAAATTACATTCAATAAAAACTGAAGCCCCACAATAACCTAACAAAGTATATAACATACGTAGGTATGCCATCCGGTGCAAAACGCCTATCCAAACTCAGATATTGTATTCAAATCATTTTACCCGACCACATTGTTTGTAAAAGGGTCTGTTCACTGAATTTCAACCGTCGCTGTCGTCCGGTTTCCTGGCCATCATATCTGGTGTATTTAACTTTTATTTGATCGTCAGTTATACCCATATTTAGGTCATTTGCAGACAATATGGACCTTTGAATTTGATACCTAAATTGTTTGTGTGTACGTACTTATGAGTTGGACATTACTGAGTAAAAAAATATATATACAACATTGTTAAGATCTGCATTGAATTCGCTTATTAAGCCAAATAGTATAATAATCTAAATTATAAATACTTTTAGAAACCGTTTATTTTTTTCTTTCAGTAAACCATATTTAAGCATCTACCTGTCATGCCTGTGTTTAGTTCATGTAACTTCTGACTTACGTTCAATTCCACGTAGAGAAGTCACATCAGTAATGCTGTATGTTATACATCAAAGTTTTAGTGTACTAATGTTGTAATTAATTACTTTTAAAGTACTATGAATTTACCCCTGAGACTTGGATCTCGTCACTATTCAGCAGTGTTTAAGGTAAGCACGAGTAAGCCTGCTTTGATATTATGTTACCCAGAATCAGTTAGAAATATTCTGGGTAACAAACATTAACAAAGGAAAAATATGGGGAAAAACCTATATGAATAAAAAGTGATGATTTGTTTGTGTATCATTTTGAGTCGTGTATGTGCCACATTTCCGATGGGAAAACATGTTTTTCTAAATTGGCACATATGTTACACAAACAACTTCCTTTGAAATTTCCTGCCAAAAATTGTGAGCAAACAAACATGGAATCGTCGAAATGAGAGAGAATGTGAAGTAGGTACCAATAAAATATAATGATGAGTGGAAATGTTGTGAATTCTTTATTATATTTATTTACTAGCTTTTGCCAGCGGCTTCACTCTTGTGGTGGTCGAAAATTGTCCCACGGGGACGTAGATACTATCGGGATAAAAAGTATCCTACATGTTATTCCAGCGGGCTTAGCATGACGCTTTGTATTTCTACGAAGAATAGACAGTGCTTTTTCAATACAAAGTGACATTTCGTTCCTATATTTTTGTTATCGCACCGTAGATATCCTTCTACAATCTGTCATTTAGTCTTTCGTTTCTAACGATATTTGTCTAGGTCCTTAAAATTGTAGACTATTTCAGAAGAATATTTCTTCCCAAACTGTCAAAATCACACTAACAACAAAACTTTCTACTCGACGGCCATAAAGTATAAACGATTATCAACAAAATCATGATTAGTTTAGAACGCATAACTGTGATAATGAATAGAAAAACATAGCTATCTTATCCTATTGTGCATCATTTGTTTAATAGTCATGTCTATTCTTCCGTCGACAAATCGGTGCTCGTGCTAAGCCTGAGGTTTTAAAATATATATGTGCAAAATTTCATAAAAATCTTTTCGCCATAATTGCGTGTTTTCAACATCCAAACATTTTAAAATACAAACTTTCACATTTATAATTTTAGTAGGATGTAGGATGGAATAAATCCCTGACATGTACTTAACTCATTTTAGTTTTGTGTTGTGTACTTATTTATTATTTATTAGTGATGTTAGTTTTGTTAGTAAAAAAAAAAAAAAAATTATTTCGGTTTTCACGATCCATAGGTACACATACATTAATTATTTTGAATTACAGTCATAATGAATTTGATAGTCAAAAATTAAAATTTACAAACAGATTTAAATAGTATAAATTAAAGTTATTAGCAAATTTAAATAAAACTAAATTAAAACAAACAATTCGAATTAAAATGAAAATTAAAAAAATATATTAAGTAATCATTATAAATAAAACGTAATGTTAGTATTGTAAGGAATCGCCTTTTGGTGTGAAAGCCACCTCCAACTCGTCCCAGGTGCCTCTATCCTTTGCTCGTCTGGGCCATAATTTTCCGGCTATTTGTACAATGTCGACACTCTATCTTTTAAATGGTCTACCCTTCTTTCTCTTTTCGTAAATTGCGTACCAATTTATGTGTGAAAGCAAGAAAGCTTTATCGTAAGAGAGAGCGAAGCGAACTTTGTAATTGAAGCAGTTCGCTGTTGACAATGAGCCCTTGATTCAATTCAATAAAATGCTTTTTTCAATAAAGATTTAGTAATATTTTTTTCAACACACTTGCTCATAAAATGGCTCTAATTTCACCGCAATTAGGCACATAATGACACCTATTATCAAACTGTGACTTTTTATTACTATTATTCACTAGTGAGTTATAGCTTTTTTTTTATTGGTTGAGTTGCTTTGTTCTTAAAAAGTTTCGATACGTCGTGCTCAATAGTACAAATAAATTAATATACCTATTGCTTGCTCATTTCATGCAACTTCCTAGTTAAATAGATAATTTCAACTTGTACGTTTTTAATAAATAAAATTTTCACTCAAATATAACTTTTGTTTTTTTTTCTGTAATAAAGAAAACTTTGAATCCCCATTTTGTACGTGGCTAAAGCCTATCCGCGAAAAGCAAAAAAAAAAGAAACGTCATTCTTTTAGGCCACGTTCCGAGTTACAATAATATCGATTTGACCGCGCTCACACACGACGTCCCGCGAATCGTCATAGATGACGTCGATGACATGCGCCATCTTGTCAAAAATGACAGTTGTGCTGTTATGTTTTAAGTCACATCGAATCTTTAGTTAATTTAGATTTATTTGAAATACTGCTTCTATCTAAGAAGAAAAAATGTGTGGTGTATGAGCGTTCCGTATTGATGACAAAAATGACGGTTATTAGCTGTCAGAATCGTGATATTTAACTCGGAACGCAAAATATCGATGTGATCGCTCACAGCGTTATTTTTCTAATTCGGAATGCGGCCTTAGTATTAGGCCGATCGCCATTGTTAGATGCGCGCGCATTGGAAAACTGATTACTTTTTCCCGCCATTGGCAACAAAAAATTTCAACTCGTTTTCACTGTTGAAATTATAGTTATTTATTCACTAAAATCACTACAAGTACTAGTTATGAAGAAAATTATTTATGTTGTAACACCGCCCGATATAAGATGTGAAGCCCTTAACGTTATGGAAAGTTTACTATCTAAAAACTCAAAGGCCAAATGATTTTTTAGTATTATTTTCTTCACAAGTGTGTTGAAAAACGTCGTATGATACACGTGTCTATAAATTGATGATTACCGCTGAGGCGCCATTGAGACCCGAGCCGGCAGGCGAGGGTCTTAAGAGAGCCGAGGACGGTATCACCAACGTTATACACTTGTACCATAATGTACTATTTTCCTTCATACATAACCTAGAAAAAAGTGTGGTTTCGGATAATGAGACTGTGTCTTCATGTTTATTATTTTTGAGTCGCAGATGCCTTTGTCCATCTGCAATGCATATTTGAGTAAGCCAAGCGCGTAATGAGCTAGCTTGCAACCCTACAATGTGTAAACAACTTTAAACAAGTTTAAGTACGAGTACTAAGCGTTTTTTCTACGCAAGGTTTACGTTAAGTAATAATTATTATAAAATCGGATAGCATACTCATCATTTCAGCCGAAAGACGTCCACTGCTGGACATAGGCCTCCCCCAAAAGGGGGTTTTTGTCATAATCGCCACGCTTGGCAGGTAGGTGGCTTGGCAATCGCAGTATGGTGGCACAATGCATAGAGTACGCTGCTGCCCATTCTCAAGTAAGTCCCTTAGTCGCCTTCTACGACACCCACGGGAAGAAATGGGGTGGTGCTATTCTTTTACGTCCGCCACCATACGGAATGATAGTATATCCGATCACATGATTCGACCATTAATATCTGTCGTCAAGATGACTGCACATATTATGTGATCAGTTGTGGAAGGCAGGCATCTAATTATGTGGCATCACACATCGAAAGCACACCAAAAGTGTCTGATGAGATAGAGGATGCTGCTAAAATCGTAATTCTATAAATTGCTGAAAGACTTACGTGAAAATAGGACGTAATTCTCTTGAGAATACTTAATTAACTTTAAACTAAAATTATTATTATGAAACCGAGACAATAATTTTGAAACTTATTTACACGGATCGTTTATTATAATCCTGAAGCAGACGATTTAACACGCGTTCACAATGAGGTAAATATATCACGGCAGAATTTATCTTGCACTAGCTTTTTAACGCTGTGCTAGGCGCCGTAAGTCGAAAATCTAACAGTCAAAATCAAAATCAAAAGTCATTTATTCAAACTAGGCTGAGAGTCTACACTTTTTGAACGTCAAAATTACATAATACAGTACCCCCAAAATATCCGCCCTTCACCACTTCCTAACGATTTAGCTGGGAAGAAGAAGTGGCGCAACATACTCCCCGGCAGCACAGCTGTCTGTTAAGCGTATGAGTTTTTCGTCGCTCTGGGTTGCACCCTTTTAGATTATCAACGCTCGTCTCAATATCGAGAGTTGAATATTCAGTGTGCGATAACATCCCTCGTGCTTATAGTACTTTCAAAACTAAAAACACTCAACGCTGAGCCAGGTAACAAGACTCAAACACGATAACCGAAAACATCAGATCAGATTATAATGACATCCATGTCAGACCGTCAGACTCCGTAATTCATAACAAACAAGTCAGTGGTCAGCTAATACTACCTGCCCAAACCATGAGTAATATAATGTGGATTGTATTCCTCCTTGCTTGTTTCATTATGTAAACAATAATGGCGTACTGAGTTTTTAGGTAATGAAAAAATGTATTACCTTGTTGCCATGGTTTTTTTTTTTTTGGGTGGGAAATCATCAAATAACTTCTCCCGCTCTGGGTGGAGCAGGAGGGCGTGTCAGACTTCTACTGACTAAAACCCACCCGTGTTCCTTCAGTAGCCCGCATGCCAGGAGCTGTGGTATCTCTTTCAAACAAACCCGCACCCCTGACAGGCATCGGCCCTTGCGGGCCCCATCATTTTTTGTGCTGATATCTCTTTGAGGCGCGCGTGGAACACAACGCGCCGTCGACTTGGGCTTGGTCCTTACCGGACAGCGAGCTACCCATTACTCGCCGTCCGCAAGCCCATGCCTACGGTGGCCGGAAATCGGCCTGGGATTCCCGACGGCCAGGGCGTCTCCGTATCCTGCGGCGGCTGGGGTCGCGAGGGCGCATATGCTGCCTCTCCCTCACGTGCGCCGCCTCCCTCTTCGCGAGCATTACTGCTTCGCTGAAGGAGGTGACGGCTCCCCATGCCCTCTCGCTCCGTACCATGGCCTGGACCAGGGCCGGACGCGAGAGATCGCCGCCGCCGATCGCCTCCACGAGGACACGGCGGTGCTCCGCCCAAGCCGGGCAGACCGCCACCGTGTGCTCCACCGTGTCCTCAGGGCGATCTTCGCAGTGGAAACACCCGGGCGTTTCCTCCCGCCCTATCCGAAACAGGAACCTCCCGAAACAGCCGTGTCCGGTGAGGACCTGCGTCAGGCGGAAGGTGAGGACGCCATGCCGCCTCTCAAGCCACTCCTCAAAGAGGGGACTTACCGCCGCAATCGTGGCGTGCCCATTGTTGCCATGGTTAATTTGATGCAGTGTTGTATGAAATGAATAATAATTAATCAGCCTGTATTATCCCACTGCTGGGCAAAGGACTCCCTTTCCTTTTTCTACTCAACTCAATTCTGAGCCAATGTAGACCAATCCCTCATATGAGCGTCAAGTTCGTCCCGCTGTCGACTTGGGTATTTCGCGATGCCATTGAATGTTTTCAAGAGTCCATGCTGCGGTGGTCTTTGGCCACAATGCATCCAACATACGGCAAACGTGCCCAGCACAGTCCAATTTATACTTGGGTACTTCTTGGGTGACGTCTGCGATTTGTGTCTTAAAGAGCAGTATCGTGTTCCGCATCCGGGCAGTAACTAGAATTCTAAGGATACTTCGCTTCATCGCTTATGTACTGACAAACCTCGCAGGTTCTCTGCTGAACTATCAAAGATCTGATACGGACGGCGTATGTAATTTAGCGAAAGTGTACTTTCAATTAATTTGCGTTTATGACAAATTCTAAGATCTCCTTTCATATAGATTCGCCTTTTAGTGGAAGTTAAAGATATGTGGCAAAATTAGGGTGTACTATACGTACAATCTCTGCCTAAACTTTCAGGCATTACGGGCCCGTAATGCCTGAAAGTTTAGGCCAACTTTCAGGCATGTTATGGTATGTAATTTTTCCCTCAAACACAATAACATAATTCTTGTCTCTTACTAGTATGATATGCCTAACCAAAGTTTTACATAGAACAATGTTATCAAACCACACTACAAATGCCACATGACGTAGGTTGGGTTTCGCTAACACAATCGGATTTATAGTTGAAATGGGACAATACTGATAGGAATAGATGACGATACCCTAAGGGTATTTGTCCACTGCAGCCGTCACCGGGACGTCAGCGAGAAACGAGATTATTCGAACCGAACGTGGCACTCTGGTGACGGCGATCGTCCTCACGACCGACCAGGTGGTTCAGTATTTTATGATAGAAACAAATCGAACGACGCCGGTGCGATGGCAGTGTGTGGACATGATTAAACGTGTTTTGTATTGCCGGCACATCATTTGCTGGAATTCTCAAAATTTTGGTGACGGACGTGCGGTAAACACACAGCCATCTTATCCTACTAATCTTATCATAAATGTGAAACATCGGATGCTTGGATATTTAGATTTTTGGATGTTAATTACTCAATCACGCCAAAATGGATTTTAATGAAATTTGGCACATAGATGATTAACACATAGGATGCTTTGTATCCCGATGGTACGTTTCCGTGGGATGCTTTTCGACCACCAAGCTGGCGAAGCCGGTAGCAGTAGCTAGTTGAAAATATATGAATTGATATTTAGGCGCCGTCATCTCGTTCTTGGTAGCGTCCGGTGATGGCTAAGGTGGACAAACGCTCCAACGCTTTCATGAAAAAAGGACGTTGGCTCCAAAAAGTAAGATTAGAACTTTTGTACATAATGTATGAGTGTTGGTAAGTATTGGGTATGTTATAGGTCGTGTGAGATTAACTGCCATATTGTAGGAAGAAATACTTAGTTTCCCGTGTATATGGTCCTAAATATTTCAATGATCGAGGCCTGCTTTATAAAATGGATTTGATTGAAAAGTTAATATTTCAGAAAGGTTTTTATAGGTCTCGTATTAAAATGTTCCAGAGATCATTTTGTTGACACAAGAACTTTGTCGTGTCAACAAAATGTGTCGTTTCAATACCAGGCCTTTAGGCCTTAAAAAAACTTTCTGAAATATTAACTACATGATGTAGTTAC
The DNA here is from genome assembly GCA_949987655.1 of Polymixis flavicincta. Lineage (NCBI taxonomy): Eukaryota > Metazoa > Arthropoda > Insecta > Lepidoptera > Noctuidae > Polymixis > Polymixis flavicincta. The sequence goes on along the minus strand of OX465183.1, from coordinate 8,314,953 downwards.
TGAAGTATCTATGCAAGTACACAACTCGGCTTCAAATCAAAAGCTAGGCTTATTTTTTTCATCTGCTATAGAAATTTTATTCTTCATGTATTTGCACAACTGTAAAATATACCTAACTTACCTTTGTTTTCTATCTCTCTCAAACATAGAGTTTAGGCACCTTTGGAACCGTAAAGGTATGCAAATATCGGTTACACACCTACAACCGTTTTATTTCGGTTCGTTAAACAGTATTTGCTTTGTTATATTTGCAAGCGCCTTTTTTGTAGGGTTTTGTGTGTAATTTTTAAGTAGGTTGAGCATTTGCGTTTTTAATTTTTCTGGTATGAACGGGTGCAGGTTAAGCCTACAAAATATTTCCCTCCCGAGTGGGTTCCCGCATTGTCGCTGCGGGGGGCTCAGAAACCGTGGTCTCCCAGCCACGGTGAAGCGAAGAGGAACCCAAAGGTGGGGCCGCTCGTCAGGGCTACTGCCTTCAAGCCGATGACGTAGCGGTCAAAAAGTAGGTTGCGGTGAGGTGCACCGCAACTGAGGTGAGCCGCGGTGTTGAATGGGAGGCATCGCGGCTGAGGGTTACGGGCTGCGGCAGAGGAGGAGGCCGGTGCTTCTGAGCAGCGCTCTTCCCTTCCGTGGCCTGGACGGGGCCGCCACCGTTTGATGGCGGACGCGGTGGGGCCGCAGGGGAAGAGGAGTGTCGGTATAGCGTTGGCCGCTCTCCCTATCCCCTGAAAAGTGGTAGGCGGGACGGCGCGTTGTATTCCACGCGCGCCGTCAGAGATGTCAGCAACGACTGGTGGGGTCCGTAAGGGCCAATGCTTGCCAGGGGTGCGGGTTGTTCGAAAGAGGCACCGTCGCCCCTGCACAAAGGCAACTGAGGGAACACGGGTGGGTTTTAGTCAGTAAAAGTCTGACACATCCTCTTGCTCTCTACCCAGAGCGGGAGAAGTCATTTGATGATTTCCCAACCTTAAAAAAAAAAAAAACCCAACGAAATATTTTCTCTTCATGTGTTCAATTTTAACCATAATCAGAGATCAAAATATAATACACGCCTTCATAAACGCCTCTGTGCAATGATAGAGGCGTTGATGTATCTACATATATACGTCATTCTCATTACATAGATGTATCGGACAGTGTCACGTACAATGCAGCTACAAAGCTCGTTCTAGGACGCACCTCGTATCGGATCTTATCAATAGACGCCAACGGTTGCTTTGTGATAGCTAGTCTATAGGTCCCTATATATGGAACTTGCATTGTATGAATAGTGTCTGTGCATTGGAGATTATAACAAGGTGTCAGGTTAAACGAGGGACGAAAACTTTTTTTAATGATTATACAGGGTTATTGGAAAAACACCAACAACCTCTTAAGAGGTCATTCAAAAAAATCTGCTGTTCCTTACATTTATGCTCGTGTAACTCATCAAAAAATAGGGAACAGTAGATTTTTTTTTCGCGATTTCAGGTTTGGTCACATGGGAAAAGTTGTTCATAATAATGAGTGCCTACAATGACCTCTTAAGAGGTTGTTGGTATTTTTCCAATAACCCTGTATATTGCACTATGTCGGGAACAGGTGATTTTTTTATGTTCATAATTTTTTTTTTTTTTTGGGTGGGAAATCATCAAATGACTCCTCCTTCTGAGTAGAGCAGGAGGGCGTGTCAGACTTTTACTGACTAAAACCCACCCGTGTTCCCTCAGTAGCCCGTATGCCAGGGGCTGTGGTATCTCTTTCGAACAAACCCGCACCCTTGGCAGGCATCGGCCCTTGCGGACCCCACCGGTGGTTGCTGACATCTTTGACGGCGCGCGTGTGGAACACAACGCGCAGTCCCGTCTACCACTTTTCGGCCGCAGGGGATAGGGAGAGCGGCTGACGCTATACCGACACTCCTCTTCCCCTGCGGCCCCACCGCGTCCGCCATCAAACGGTGGCGGCCCCGTCCAGGCCACGGAAGGGAAGAGCGCTGCTCAGAAGCACCGGCACTCCTCCTCTACCGCAGCCGCGATGCCTCCCATTCGACATCGCGGCCCACCTCAGTTGCGGTGCACCTCACCGCAACCTACTTTTTGGCCGCTACGTCGTCGGCTTTGAGGCAAAAGCCCTGACGAGCGGCCCCACCTTTGGGTTCCTCTTGGCTTCACCGTGGCCGGAATCCACGGTTACTGAGCCCCCCCGCAACGACAATGCGGGAACCCACTCGGGGGGGATGTTCATACTTCAGGGAAAAAGATGTAGATATTTTTAGTGGACTGCCTACTGTGAAAAGTTAAGATCATAATGAAAAATTAAATTTTGTACATCATACCTACATATTGAAAATTCATGGGAGTAATACAATGCAGACGGCGCGGCATGGGTGTATGACCAGATGAATGAACGTAAGTACAAAAAGGAGTTTGTAAGGTTCGTACCTGCAGGTGGCGTTCTGTAGTGTTTGCCTCCCGTGGGAGCATAAAGACATGCTACTTATGTGTTTATGTTTTTATGCACCTATTCATAAAGAGTATGGTACAATACTTGGTTTAAATAGGTTCATTTTATTTATGTAGATTCTTTTACATATTGTGAATGAGAGAACGTTGTAGGCCTTACAGACTGTAGATTTGTAGACAATTTTCTAATCTTGACAATAAGTACCTGGTACTTATTGACAGGCCTGCACTGTCTTCCCATAACTATTATCACAGTAATTTGAAAACATTGTTAAAGCCAATTATTGTTAACTCCCGACGCAAAAACGACGGGGTGTTATAAGTTTGACGTGTCTGTGTGTGTGTGCGTGTGTGTGTGTGTGTGTGTGTGTGTGTGTGTGTGTGTGTCTGTCTGAGGCAACGTAGCTCCCGAACGGATGAACCGATTTTGATTTTGATTTTTTTGGGACGGTCAATGAAAACGCCAAACAGAGGCCTAGAATTTTCATTAGCCGTCCCCCGCCTTGACAATGCCTTAATCAAAATATTACCTTCATCTTAAAAGGCCTATAAATATTATTATTTTTACTTTTTAGAGTTTTTGTTAGGGTCGGAGGTTTTTTAAATTTTAAATTTAATTTTTATTAAAAGAGTAACCGTGGGGTTTCTCGCCGGCTCTTCTCCATAGTAAGCGACAAATTGGAACCGTGCACCTAGCTTCTGACGTTTCATAAGTGCCCATGCAGGTTTATGTGAAATAAAATATTTCGTTTTGATTAACTGCTCCCAAATTACAATGTTCTTTTTTTTTTACTATGCTGACATATTCTCGTCATCATGCAGGTTTATTTGAAATTTAATAATTTGTTTTGAAATTTTGAGTATAAGTATGACGCAATTTAAAACAAAGCTCCTATGCAATAAGGCCGTTTCTCATTTAAACCAAAATGAAAAGGACGGACAGAATCTTTCAGTTCGTTCTTTGTTTCATTATTCTTTAAAATACTCGAGGCCGGAATAATTAATATTTATCAAAACCTGTACATGGACGTCTTTGTTTTATAGTCTGACATTATTCAGAAACGGTACAGTCTTTTAATTAATACAGATTTTTGTAAAAGTAAAAACAATGCGAAAGTTTTATAGGTAGGACTGTTGGTGTACCTATTGTTTTTGGGTTCTCATTATTATTTTATCCTGCAAAAAAAAAATTCAGAAAACGAACGTGTTGTACATATACCGATCGGGGTAATTTTTAGTTAAGTACTTTTTAAAACCGAAAGTATTATTACTAAGTGTTAGTAAACGACGTGTCATGATGACCTAGTATTTTGCCTTGCCTCTTATGCACGAGGTTTAAATCCGAGCAAGCATAAATGTGCCCTCCTCATTTCATGAATTTGGACTTTATTTAATATAGCAGCGCACCGCGGTTTTACCCACGTAGTTCCCGTGCCAGTGGGAATACGGGGATAAAATATAGCCTATGTCACCCAGGAATAGTGTAGTTTCCCAACAGTGAAAGAATTTTTCAAATTGGTTCAGTAGTTTCGGAGCCTATTCAATGAAAACACACAAACAATCAAATCTTTCCTCTTTATTATTTTAGTAGATTAATATAAATTACAAAACCTTAAAATCTATCTATTTAAGTTGCCATAATACGATAGTTAAGAACCTACCCAAAATGAGTAACACTTAAACTATACATACTAATAATAAATCTAAAGAGTTTTTTTGCATTTGATATCCCAATTCTCGGGGAAGTTTATATACCCTGAAACAATGCTAGGCGAAAACGAAGTAATAGCACGGGTGGGCAGTGCGATGCCGTAAAATATGGCAGATATATTAAAACAAAAAAAAAAAAAAACACACGTAAAAACACGCGAGCAAAAATGAGTAATTAATACAAGTCTGAAATCGTTGACCCGCCTTGAGCCTAATCTATGTCATAAAATGTTTAACAATAACATACAAGGTTTGTTTTTTTAAAGCCGCTGCAGGAGACGCTCTGGGCGTCGGGAGTACACAGCGGACACCCGGCCACCGCAGGCGCGGGCTTGCGTACGGTGCAATGGGTAGCAATGGGTAGCTCGCCGCCCGATAAGGAGCAAGCCCCGGGTCAACGGCGCGTTGTGTTCCACGCGTCTCTCAAAGAGATGTCAGCAGAAATGATAGGAGTCCGCCAGGGCTGATGCCTGTCAGGGTCGCGGAATTATTCGAAAGTGATACCGTAGCGAATACGGGTGGTTTAAACTAACCTTTTTTTTTTAATGAGAAGTCATTTGATGACTTCCCACACAAAAAAAGGTTAGTTTTAAAACACTTTTCCAAACCGCCAAATTTAAGGTTGTGGTACAGACCATGAACAACTTTACCGATGGGACCAGTATCGTAATTGCGAAAAGTTGATCAGCAGTCTCATACAAAACTTAAATAACTAACCGACTATATATGGGATGGCTGAATTTTTATTCATGATTACGATATTGGTGGCATGAAGAAAGTGGTTCAGGTCTTTCAAAACTAACCCTGCACCCTATGTAATTGCGGAACTCACGATTAATCATAATCTGTTTCGTTTTGAAACAAATGGTTAAACTATTGCTTCATATGTTCGAAAAACTTTTCGTCGTATCCAAACTCACCGACTTTGGATATGTATTTTAATTATATGTCACCGCCCTCCGAACTTACTTATTAGGGTTAAACAAAGCAGGTTTATCATTTTTTACTTTTCAGTTTTTTCGGCGGTTAAATTTTTTTGTTAAAAAGTTTTTATTTTATTATTTTTTGTGGCTATAATCTACTAATTGCTTCATTTTTGATTACTTTTTGTAATACACAACTCAGTATTAAAATCTGTGAGTAAACAATCAATCATCCCCTGTTTTCCTACCTCTGGGGTTGGATTTTTTTTTTCATAATTTATATGGGACCGACTTCGGGTTATATATACCCTTTCCAATAAAAAAAATATTATCAAAATCGGACTACTCTGAAAAAAGTTATGCGTGGTCATATATTTCAATCAGTGAGTGAACAATCAGTCAACCCCGGTTTTCCTGTCCTTACGGTTGGTTTCTTTTTTCGAAATTTATATGGGACCAACTTTGGGGTATATATACCCTTTCCAATAAAATTGAATTATCAAAATCGGACTACTCTGGAAAAAGTTATGCGTGGTCATACATAAAAAATATATATTTACGCATCGAATTGAGTAACCTCCTCCGTTTTTTCGTCGGTTAAAAAAATGTGTCTGCTCCACAACCTAAATAACGCAATGTATATTGTTGAACTGTCAAAATGAAACAGATTATGATTAATCATATGTTACGTAATAAGGGTGTAGGTCTTATTAAAATACATTTCATATGATGCTTACATCATTAACTTTCGGGAAAACATGAAATATAATTAAGTACACAAAACTTTCATGTAGAAGATAACATTAATGGTTAAATAAATAATAAAATTAACCGTCATTCGTTTATAACAAGTGGTGAAAGCTGTGCCTTACCCCCTTGACATAGAAACAAATGCTTGGAGACCGTTCCTCTTTGTTAAAAGTATTCTCAACGTAATCGATAATGTTATGGTTACTTGTGGCTCATGTAGGTCTGAAAATATCGCCCGTGGCAGAAAAAACCGTTTAACTAAATCGTTTTTCTTGGTATGGTCAATCATAATAATTATATGTGATAAGGAAGGACGAAACGCATGTGACTAAAATAATTATGATGAAAATGTTGATGGACAGAAAGATAATGACGACGTGTATAATCAAACGTTTTAGTCTACAAAATCACGGCATAGCTTAAGCATAATCAGCCATTAACATTCCCACTGCTGGGACACAGGCCTTCTCTGTGTGAGACGGAGTGGTCCATAATCCACCATTCGGGCCCAGTGCGGGTTAGTGGACGTCACATTTCTTCGAATTTTTGGTTCTAGGACATGCCGGTTTCCTCACGATGTTTTCCTTCACTGTTTTGAGAGAAGTGGTGATGAAATTGTTTACACAAAGTAAAGCGCCTGTCTCGGTTCGAACCCACGACCTACAACTCATAAGTTGCGGCGTTACCACTGGGCCACAACTGCCAAATCCCCAAATCACGGACTGTTACTTATGCCGTTGCACAGGTCTTTCATTTATTTTATTTTTGTTATTGTTATTTTCACTATTTACCTTAATTTTATTAATTATATTTAAAAGTTTTAATATTCTTTTTTTATAAATTTTTTGTACTTCCTGTGCGTATACAAATAATATATTTTTCTTTATTTCTTATCTATCTAGATAAAAAGGATGACCCTCAAAAATCCAAAGTTGTAGCCACACTAAAATCCAACCAACCATTTTTACGTACTCATTTCATTCAACCTTCATAAAACAACCTTTTTAACGTAGATACAACAGTCTCGCACCCTTATAACGAGTGACTTTAGAATTCACACCGTACATGAATGTGGCCCTTCACGGCTCCCTCCTTGGCAGAGTGCCAAGAGAAATGTAGGCTGAAAAGAGTCACTTTATATTGTTAACATTTACCGGATGTCATTGTACCAAGGTCATAGGGTTTAGCGTTTTATAAGTGGTGTAGTTTTACAATGTTTGGCCTTGGTTGATTTAGATTTTACGGTTGTAACTGTTTGTGACGATGGGGATCAGATATGCAGTCGCTCCAAAAAAAATACTGGTATGAAAAGTTTCCAACTCATCTGATCTGTTTTCTTATAGTTTTAACATCAATGAGGTGACCAATATTCCGTAATTAAATTAATAAAAAAAAAAATGAATTAAAATAGTGTCCGTAGACTTTCTGCCATTTCTTCTTCACATGAATCTACGATACTACGGATGGGAATGGGCAACTAGTTCATCTTTCTGCGTGATCGACTCTTTGGCTAGTTTAAAGTGGCTGTCAATCTTCCTAGTGCCAGTAAATAAGCGTTTCCCTTAAGTTTCAGGAATGATAATGTTTTCTACTTTAAATAAATAAATAAAATAAATCTTTATTTCCAGTTTTACAATTTCAAAGTATCCATTAGGTTATACATATATATTTCGTCTAGTAAATTGTAGGTGTACACAAAGTTTTAAACCTCTGTCACCCAAGCTAAGATTAAACTTGTGTTATGGGTGACAGCTCTCAAGTTAACACTAGTTTGACAAATAAAATTTTCGGAACTTTACAGTGTAGGTAGAATAGACCAAAATTAAAGAAAATAAAGATTTTACTGAAGCTATAACAGTCTAACCAAAAAGGGAATCATTTGTATAGTGTGTGTTGTGTGTGTATGTGTGTGTGTGTGTGTGCTTGTTTGCATTATTTCTGTTCTATTACTGGGCAAAACCTTTTCTTTTACCCCATAAACCTCTCTGTTTTGTTTGATTGCCAGTCATGTTTGCTCTAACACCTATTAAAATTTTACCTTTTTCCGGGTACCTTCAATGTTCATTACTTCCTGCTTGTTTTCACACACGTTTGATACACATTATTATTACATCAAGTCGTCAAAACTCCAAATTATTTCAAAATGAACTGTAAAATGCAAGAGTTAAGGACGGAATTTGAAAGCTCATCAAGAAGCTAATTCTCAAAAGCGTCCATTACTCCTACGTATTAAAATAATAAAATTGTGAAGCTGGTTGTGTGCTTTTCATCAAGAAATAAATTGAATTTGTTTCCATCACAAAGGGGAATGTAAAGAGAACATAATTTTGTTAAACAAAAACAGGGTTTGTCTGTTACCTGTCTCACTTCGTTTTCAGTCATTTTCTTTTGTTAATTACTAATTTTTATAGTTATCTCAGTTAAATCTGTTTGGATTTAAATGACCTTTGCAAAGAACAGTCGTGCGAGAGGATTTTGCGACGGAATTCTCATGAAATCTTGATTAAAGCATAAAATGTTGCAATAAAGAAGACATTATGAGGTGAAAAATGCGACGTGTTTTTAGAGTTAATCATTTTGAGTCAAACCCCACTATCTATTTTAGTTAATATGAGTTTAGCGATATTAATTTTGGTTGCCAAAAAACTATTAGCTAATACAATCATAACCATTTTGACTACGATTTTATTTCTAACACAAATTATAATGACAATTAAAACCCCCTTTGATGGACAATGAGGCACCAAATACACCGTTCTTCTTAAGTGTAAGACACGAGCAATCTTTGATATGCTTCCCCAGCCACATTCTTGCATTGAAGCTAGATTGAGGTAAAGAGACAAGCGCAGCGTTGTGCGAATATTATTACCATAGCTATTTTCTTTCTGCCATGTAGGAAAATTCTCACTGATACCCTCCGACTATAACGCTACGGGTTTTACCACTATCATATTGTGTCAGAAACAGGGAGATACTCGTACGATCGCGCCTGCCGGGCCCCTGACTGGGAATCAACCTTCCATACCTCGAAATACCTACACCTATAAAGGTCAACAACCCAGAATAAGCCAAACGTACAAATGAAGTATCGAATCCAACCGTGCAGGATAGATAATTTTATGTGCTCGAAAAAGGCACTAAAATACACACAGACCATCAGTTTGAAGTGTATCCGCGACCTCTCACCACTATGTCCTTACCGCCATCTCGCCCGTAGATTTACGGGAAGGGACGTCCTTCCACCGGCTCGCAGGATTTAATTTACCTCCACAAAGAAGTCGTTTTTCTCCGGTGATGTTTTTCTCAGTGTTCGTAACACGATGCTATGTTGTCATTTACTGTTTTATTGTTCGAAAAATGTTACTTCAAGTTGAAAAAAATAATTGTCGTCATAAATTGTGTAAAAAGTGCATTTTTCTCTATTAAAGTAAATGTAAAGTGTGTAAAAATTGCATTGTTCTCTATAAAGTAAATGTAAAAGTGTGTAAAAAATACATTTTCCTCTCTTAAAGTAAGTTTCAACCGTAAAGGCAACGGTAGTGTCGCTGTACTCACAGTTATCGTGAAATAAAAACTTATATGATAGGTATATGACAGAGGGGTTTCGTGTTATTGCGAGTCATCGTTACCAAACATACAGCTTACCTTTTATTGCGTTTGACCCTAGTATACGTACAGAGGTAACTACCACTTTATTCATAAATCTTCTGTCAGTCATAAAAAAAGTTTCATTTTTTCAGTAGTTAAGCGTGCTTCCAATGAAAATAAAATTCCAACATCGAGTAAGATAACGGAATTTATTGACCTCGTCAAAACATGTTTTTGTATCGTGGATACATTTGCAGATTTAATAATCTCTGCACCTGAACTAACTGGACTTCAGTAACAGCAGATTCAGTTGAATTTTCATTTAATTTGTTTGATGTACGACGCCATTTTAAAATGAATGAAGTTCTGTTTTCTATTGCATTGAAAGGTTTAATTAAGTTCGTGAAAAATGTTCAGTAAAAAATGTAGGTACTTTATTATAAATTACGTTTTTGGTGTTCTGTTGTTTAAATATTTATCACCCCTTTTCGGTTTCAATAAATGAAAAAACATTTAATTTAGTTTGAATGTGCTTTGTTACTTTCACGGATTAATGAACGGTATCCTATCTGTGGATTATTACTTTAATAAATAAAATGAAAAGGACCTCATCCACCCCGTTAAAAAAAATATACAAAGTGAACACAATACGATAGTAAACAAAATGTACGTATGGAGCCATGTCTCATATTTAAACGCGGCTACTACCAATATTTAGTAGTAAATTATCCGATTTTGTAGGCCTGATCCTGGAATTTATAGCAAACTGCATTATATATATTATTATGCAGTTTACTGCCGCCGCTCCCAGTCTATACACGAAAATTCAATCAAAAATATCCAAACATTAAGTCACTATGGCTATTCAAATATTACATAAGATTGCAAACCCCCATAGTCGGCCTGTCACTACTATTTAGTTGTTTGAAGTATTGACTTTTTCATTTCGGTGCAAGGATTTATTTGATAGTTCTAAAACAATCTTATCAATCAGTAATTGGTGTTTGCATACCAAACCCATTCGTTCCACCTGCTGAAAATCTCGCACCTGGACATGAGTTGCCTTGGCTTTCCTGGAAGTCTTTAAATAGACTCCGGACTCAGGTAGACCGAAGAAAAAAAAAGTTCAAGTGGAGATTCACAGATGGCTCTGACCTGAAGCGTAAATGTGGTGCTGTCCTACAAACAGTGGGGCACTTAATGTTTTGTCCAGCGTGGTCTGTGTCTACAGACTACAAGAGCTGATGGACACTGCAGAAAGCGCCAAAATCGTAGACAAATTCTGAACTGTATTTATATTGCTATCGATACGCTAAGAAAAAGAAGACAAATCAGTAGTGTTAGTGTTTTCATTTATTGGCGTATCTGCTCATTGTATAGATCAGGTACCAAACAGACTTTAGAAAAAAGGTAGGTACGTGGTTGGACTCTAAGAATAATTTTAGTATGAAAAAGGAAACTGTCTTAGCGTTGCTTAAACCAGCAAGCTTTCAGTTTTTTCCAGGCCCGGTCTCTGTGGGATTCATAGACAGAATGAGCGAAGACAGACATTATTTCTTCGTATTATAAACTAGCTGTTGCCCGCGACTTCGTCTGCAACCCAGGATAAAAAAGTCTACGTCCTTATCCAGGTTATGGTCTTTCTGTGCCAAATTTCATCTAAATCCGTTCAGCCAGCGCGAAAGCATAGCAAACAAAGACACATACTTTTGCATTGATAATATTAGTTTGGATAACTAGGACAATAGGATATTACATCCACTTTTGAAGTCCTAATTAGATTCTAAAGTGCTAATAAACCACTAAAACAACACAACATTTTTAGTGCCGTAAAAATGCATGTAAATTTTACATTTTCAAACGCGTAATTTGACGAAAACGCTGGATGCAGTGAACGCCATTTGCTCTGTGGGTATGACGTCAGTTTGCTACATATACAAATGCGCTGATATTTTATATGATAATTGTTTATAATAAATAAAATGAGTTATTATTCTACTTATCGTTGGTTTGCTGATCCTGAATGTAAAATATTATTTAAATAATAATCACTTTGGTTACGAAAATAATAAAAGTACAAAATTGTTCAATTGATACGCCTTATGAAGTATTAACATGGCGGCTACTATTTCATGGTGTACAAAAACAGATTAAAAAAAAAACTGAAATCTTTGAACGGAATTTTAAAATTTATTTAAGTTTAATGTGAACCAAAGTCACATGTCTGTCATTTTTGTTGCAATAAAAAGTATTCAAACTCTGCTTCACTTTAGTGGAAATGTTCACAAACGGATTTCTAAATGAAATATTTTAGTTTGCTTTTTTGGTGTGAAAACCTAAAGTAGAAAAATATTGCACTTTGCAAGAGCAAACATAATCTTGATCAAGGTGCTGAAAAGTTGTAATTCATGAATTTTTCTTCAATTAGGCCCTAATGGAAGCAAAGGCCCTAATGGAAGCAATGCATACCCGAATGATTAGGCAATGCACATTTCGAAATACAAAGCAACAGTCGACGCCTTATCGACCGACAGACAAACTTGACGTCTCTTTAAATTAAATTAAGTAACTATGGTTCATTGTCACACAAACAAAATATGAACAGGAACATTTTTGTTAGAGTAGAAATGACGACACAGCGCGACATGACACGACACATGGGTAGGTACGGAGCTAGTTCAGTCGAAGAGCCGAACTCTTTCACAAGGAGCTTTGCACTGTACACGTGGGTTTAATGAATAGTCTGTCTAGTGATTCTAGCCAAAAGGCAAAATAAATACTATCTCAACACTTTATTAAACATAAACCCTTTAATCAAACCAAGAGTCGCATTAATAAAAATAAGAATCAAACTCATCTCCTTTTACGATGTTCACTGAGATTTTCCCCGGAGGTTTCTTGGCAATGCATCATAAAAATCTATTATGGCCTAATTAAATGGCGCGAGTCATAACTTTTAGTAGCCACATATGGACCCCATAAAGCCCACTATAAACGTGTGGATTGTGAATGAAATTGGTAGCCGTTTAGAGTCGTTTTATTGGCAATAATCTAGTCGCGTCTTTAGAATAAATAATTGAATTTGTTTCTAAATATAGTATGGTTCATAATTGGTTTAAGCGTTCAGCAGGGCCTCAATTCTGCTATTACAATAGTGTCAGAATGGTCTATCATTGATTTCATAATTGTTGATTTTGACAAGTTCGGTAATCTACTAATATAATGGCGTCATTATGACTTTCCAGTGGTCAGCAACTGACACTCCATTGAAAGAAATGGCATTTATTGGTAATCTCGTACATAATGACAAATGAATGACTGACTTTGGGGGTAATCTGCAAAAATTTTGACCGTTCCTAAAATAATATGTAAAAATATATACCTACATATCAATGAAATCTGGCATGAAAAAATGTTCAAATTTAGTAGGTAGTTTTTTTCGAAAATCATTTCTACTAACGGGGTTTTATAATAATGGTGTTCCTACGTCACATCGGGCCACACTCCACACCGCGACCGCGGGCTCCCTCCGCCGGCACTCGCTCGTAGACACCTTGATCGTGCGCACACATTTCCGTCGTCTAAATTGTAATCAGTATCCAAAATACGCCAATCAAAATCAAGTAGTGTTTTATTACCAAATCAAGACCACCAGCAGCACACCTGGAGCTTGATACTCAACAAATGGTAATACGAAAAATGCCATTATAACACAATTCTATTACGAGACCATTGACTGACCACCGATCGACCATTATGAATTTAGCAGATTACGAACTTTTAGCAAACTTTTAGGAAGTCGCTCCATGTAAAATACTGGTATTCAGCGGCATCCGGTTAGACTGAAAGCCGACCCCAACATAGTTGGGAAAAGGCTAGGCAGATGATGATGACGAACTCTTAGCAAAATGACGATGGGATCGTGTTGGAATGACGAACTTATAAAAATAGCTGACTTAGGCCCCTGGTTGAGTGATATTTTATATTTTTCATTTTTTTATTTCAGTTTTTGACCTCTATTGCTTTGGTAGCATGATTCATGACATCTGCAGGAAATAGTTGATATTGTTACCACATTTTTGCTTTTATTGCCGCATACGGAATAGAAGTCAAAATTGGTTGAACAGATTGTAAAAAAGGTTTATTTAAACGTCTAATCTTATTTCAAATGGAGTATAGATGCATGTCTATGTATCGCTTTGTGTAAACGTAAAGTATCTAAACTTAATGACTCCCATAAATAAATACGGATATTTTTTTTTACGAGATTCTATCTATATTTAAAGACGCTTTTGTCAATTTATATTGCGCCTCCATTTTGCGGATATTTCTGTTGAAGGTAGGTTGTACCCTATTTCACAGAAATAGTAACATCTGGCTGACCTGTTTCTGTATCTATAGAAAGAACGTGGAGAGTCAGGAAACGTATTCAACATCGAATAATATTGATTAGAGCTGCTAGTAACTGAAACTGCTTTGTTTTGTAATACATATCATCATCATCATCATAATTTCAGCCGAAGGACGTCCACTGCTGGACATAGGCCTCCCCCAGGATGGGGGGTTTTGCCATAATCGCCACGCTTGGCAGGCGGGTTGGCGATCGCAGTATGGTGGTAAAATGCATAGAGAACGCTGCTGCCCATTCTCTAGTAAGTCCCTTAGTCGCCTTCTACGACACCCACTGGAAGAAATGGGATGGTGCTATTCTTTTACGCCCGGCGACACATACGGGACGTAATACATATATCGTAGGATTGTTTAAAGAATATCAGCTCAGTTCAGATCATCAGCCTAGCTTTTTTTCGGCTCGATTGTCGTCCAGTCTAATCTGATGCAGCTCAACACCAGAATCTTACATGGAGTGACTGCCTATCTCACAACCCAGATACTGAGTAACACGATACTCTTTGGTCAGACTGGTAATCAGACTTTCTGGCTTCTATCGACCCGTAACAACCGCCAAACACGAATAACAAACAGAACCAACTTTGTGTTGTGATTACAGTATACGTACAATTTAAAATGGGAGTTGCTTTGCTTCGTTATTAATTAATAAGTAAGCAACTATACAGAATGTAAAGTCTGGGTAATTACCCAGACTTTACATACTGCATAGTGGGCTAGTCTCTAAAGGGAGTACCAACATTTTGAATTCTATCAATTTTATATCAAATTATGATTCCACTATAAAACAAACTCTTTAACCAGACTCCACAAGAATTACCAGAAACGTCACTCCATTTAAAAAACAAGTTCAGAAGTCAAGTTCTCTTTGTGTTCCGAATCAGTTTTAAAATAGAGACAAAGTTCTTCTGACGTTGAATAGAAGTGGTTTTTCATTTGTGTGAAACCTCGTTAGTACCCTAAAGGGCACTTGACGGAACCCTGCCTCGCGAACAAAGTGACCTAAAAATTTTCATGCATATTTTTTGTGTGTTTTGGTTTTGCAAGAGCTTAATTTAAATTTGTTTTTGAAGTTGGGGTTCTTGACGTAATAGTGGGAATGAATGATGGAAAGGAATTCTATTTGCACAAATAATTCCTTGTACTACATACCTGTACCATGTTGTATCCAGGGCCATGTAAAATACTGGTATTTAGCTGCATCGGGTTCGACCCGACTGGCTCCTTTCCGACCCAGATGACCCCGTTACTGTTCTCCAAGAAAAGAATAGGCCACCAGTACAATACACAAACACAAAAAACCGTCCTTCCTACCTCGCCGCCGACGTCCTCGCGCCCCGCGAAGATCCCGAGTTAACGATGAGACCCATGACCATCCCTTGCTTGTTGATGTGCCAGCCCGCGCCGCAGCTGAGCCAGTAGAGTTAAATTCCCCGATTTTTAATAATAATGAAAATATTTTGATCCAGCCTGTCCCCACTCGCTGCCCCCCCGCCAGTAACGTACTGAGCCGATGTCCGTACCCCACAGGGGGCGCCCTCAGCGTGCAGTCACTTTAGTTGAAGTAGGTTTTATGCCTTGGCTGGAGGCTTTTAGTTAACTAAAAATGCCTTCACAGGAAAGTCCGGTTGAGCAGTCACGGCCTCTGAAGGGCAACTGCGAGATGCCATACACAAAAAAAAAAAAAACTGACTGGAAGCCAACCCCAACAAAGTTATAAAATGCTAGGCAGATGATGATGAGGTTCGTAACCTAACGTAAATTAATGTGGTTTTTCCAAAGCGTTAAATACTATATTGTATTAACTGACTTTTCACATTGTAAATGTTTTATCTAATTGCTATTAGGGATTACTTGGAAAAATGTCTTCTATTTTGGCACACTTCGTTCACAAATTCTAGTCAAATTTTCATTTCGTCTACCCAAACACATCATGTGCTTGACCCTTCGTACCCTTTTCTCTCGGCCGACATTTTTACCCTGTCCGATAAGAAAAACAGCTGATACACTCGACGAATATATTAGATGTGGGTACCTAAATTAACTTCGTTTATTGACTTACCATTACATAAACAGTCTATAATATTTCCACTACTGGGAAACAGGCGTCCTCTCAGTGACAGGCAGTGGGCCGTAATAGACCACGCGGGCCCCGTGCGGATTGGTAAAGTTCACATGTCTTCGAATTAGTGGTTCTAGGACATGCTGGTTTCCTCACGATGTTTTTCTTCACCTTTTTTGAGACCTACCATAAAGTTTTTACAAAAAAAAAAAAAAACAAAACAATATATCGATAAATTCTTTTTTATTTCGTTTTAATTTGTTTTGTCTAATGTGATAGGCACGACACGTTCAGTTTCTACCTATATTTACGATTATATTCTTCTATACCTATTCTAACTCAGACTTTCAGTCCACTGCTCTCTCAGGCTGCGTCACCACACCCTGTCCTCCACCTTTCGGATCCAGTCTGTCCCAGCTACCTTTAAGGTTGTCGGTCCGTCTGGTTGTGGGGCGTTCCACAATGTGGGTGAACTTGGCAGATCATTTCCCAGCAGAGCATAAAAAAATGTGAGTTCTATTGGCATGCGGATGAGTTCTTGAGTTCCTTATACTTAAAAAAAATAGTTCAGGCGTTTTTGCCTGAAAAAAAGTCGAATGAAAATATGCTCTGCCAACTTCCGATGGCAGATCATTTTTTCCAAAATTAAAATTTTAGAACTGATTTCGGCACACAGTGATGATGTTCCTTATACTTTTCCGGAAGAGTTCTGCCGTCCTAAGTCATGAAATAAATAAAAAATGAAAATGTTACCCGCTACAAGAAAAAGAAAATATTTCTTTTAAAGAGGCGCCTGGTAAATTTGCACGTTTTTCCTAGATTCCATGAACAAAGTTTAGTAGCAGCCAAGACCCCCGGGAACATAAAAAGAATGAATATGTCTCTAAAAATTATCAGCAGTGCCTTATGAAAAAGATAGATTACAAGAAATCTAGATTTCAAGGAGAGATCAAGTTGGGATGATAAAAAAAGTTTGAATACAACTCAGGAGCTTAAAACTCCAAGTTTCATGTTGTGCAACTATAAAAGGACTATAGTGAAACATGCAAAGGATCCCATATCTCCGTCTCAGGTATCAGCGGAGCATGGTGGAATATATAAGATTATTTAAATCACAATTTAAATCAGTGGTATAGGAAGATGGATAAAAAAATGAGGGGAACTCAGGAGGGGGAACTCCACGATTTCGTTTGCAGCATTAAAAGACCTATCCAAAAACATGCATAGGTATCCCAGAACTCCGACTCAGGTATCAGCAGAGCATGGGTCACTTTTGAGGTAGTATAAATCTGGATTTTAATCAGTGGTTTAGGATCATGTATCAAAAATAATTTTGAGTAGCACCCAGGTGCGAGAACTCGACCGTTTAATATGCACCACTAAATGACTTATCCAAAAACATGCATTGGTTTCCCAGAACTCCGACTCAGGTATCAGCAGAGCATGGGTGAAGATATAAGATAATTTTATCAGGATTTTAATCAGTGGTTTAGGAACATGTATCAAAAAAAAATGTGAGTGGAACTCAGGAGCGGGAACTCCACGGTTTCATATGCACCACTAAATGAACTATCCAAAAACATGCATAGTTATCCCAGAACTCCAACTCAGGTATCAGCAGATTATGGGTGAAGATAGAAGTTAATTTTATCAGGATTTTAATCAGTGGTTTAGGAACATGTATCAAAAAAAAATGTGAGTGGGACTCAGGAGCGGGAACTCCACGGTTTCATATGCACCACTAAAGGAACTATCCAAAAACATGCATAGATATCCCAGAACTCCGACTCAGGTATCAGCAGAGCATGGGTGAAGATATACGATAATTTAATCAAGATTTTAATCAGTGGTTTAGGAACATGTATCAAAAAAAAAATGTGAGTGGGACTCAGGAGCGGGAACTCCACGGTTTCATATGCACGACTAAAAGACCTATCCAAAAACATGCATAGGTATCTCAGAACTCCGACTCAGGTATCAGCAGAGCATGGGTGAATTTAGAAGATAATTTAATCAGGATTTTAGTCAGTGGTTTAGGAACATGTATTAAAAATAATTTTGAGTAGCACCCAGGTGCAAGAACTCCACGGTATCATATGCACCACTAAAAGTTTTATCCAAAAACATGCATAGGTATCCCAGAACTCCGACTCAGGTATCAGCAGAGAATGGGTCAACTTTTGAGGTAGTACAAATCCGGATTTTAATCAGTGGTTTAGGAACATGTATAAAAATAATTTTGAGCAGCACCCAGGTGCGAGAACTCTACCGTTTCATATGCACCACTAAATGGACTATCCAAATCATGCAATTGTATCCCAGAACTCCAACTCATGTATCAGCAGAGCATGGGTGAAGATAGAATATAATTTAGTCAGAATTTCAATCAACGGTGTAGGAAGATGGATCAAAAAAAATGTGAGTGGGACTCAGGAGCGGGAACTCCACGGTTTCATATGCACGACTAAAAGACCTATCTAAAAACATGTTCCTAAACCACTGATTAAAATCCAGATTTATACTACCCCAAAAGTTGACCCATGCTCTGCTGATACCTGAGTTGGAGTTCTGGGGAACAAATGCATGTTTTTGGTTAGGTCTTTTAGTCGTGCATATAAAACTGTGGAGTTCCCGCTCCTGAATCCCACTCACTTTTTTTTTTGATCCGTCTTCCTATACCACTGATTAAAATCTTGATTAAATTATCTTCTATCTTCACCCATGCTCTGCTGATACCTGAGTCGGAGTTCTGGGATACCTATGCATGTTTTTGGATAGTTCATTTAGTGGTGCATATGAAACTGTGGAATTCCCGCTCCTGAGTCCCACTCACATTTTTTTTTGATCCATCTTCGTATACCACTGATTAAAATCCTGATTTAATTATCTTTTATCTTCACCCATGCTCTGCTGATACCTGAGTCAGAGTTCTGGGATACGAATGCATGTTTTTGGATAAAACTTTTAGTGGTGCATATGAAAACGTGGAGTTCTCGCTCCTGAGTCCCACTCACATTTTTTTTTGATCCATCTTCGTATACCACTGATTAAAATCCTGATTAAATTATCTTATATATTCACCCATGCTCTGCTGATAGCTGAGTCGGAGTTCTGGGACACCTTTGCATGTTTTTGGATAGATCTTTTAGTCATGCATATGAAACCTTCGAGTTCCCGCTCCTGAGACGCACTCACATTTTTTTTTGATCCATCTTCCTACACCGTTGATTGAAATTCTGACTAAATTATATTCTATCTTCACCCATGCTCTGCTGATACATGAGTTGGAGTTCTGGGATAAAATTGCAAATTTTTGGATAGTCCATTTAGTGGTGCATATGAAACGGTAGAGTTCTCGCACCTGGGTGCTGCTAAAATTATTTTTATACATGTTCCTAACCCATTGATTAAAATCCGGATTTGTACTACCTCAAAAGTTGACCCATTCTCTGATGATACCTGAGTCGGAGTTCTGGGAAACTAATGCATGTTTTTGGATAACTCATTTAGTGGTGCATATGAAACTGTGGAATTCCCGCTCCTGAGTCCCACTCACATTTTTTTTTGATCCATCTTCGTATACCACTGATTAAAATCCTGATTTAATTATCTTTTATCTTCACCCATGCTCTGCTGATACCTGAGTCGGAGTTCTGGGATACGAATGCATGTTTTTGGATAATGCTTTTAGTGGTGCATATGAAACCGTGGAGTTCTCGCTCCTGAGTCCCACTCACATTTTTTTTTGATCCATCTTCGTATACCACTGATTAAAATCCTGATTAAATTATCTTATATATTCACCCATGCTCTGCTGATAGCTGAGTCGGAGTTCTGGGACACCTTTGCATGTTTTTGGATAGATCTTTTAGTCATGCATATGAAACCTTCGAGTTCCCGCTCCTGAGACGCACTCACATTTTTTTTTGATCCATCTTCCTACACCGTTGATTGAAATTCTGACTAAATTATATTCTATCTTCACCCATGCTCTGCTGATACATGAGTTGGAGTTCTGGGATACAATTGCATGTTTTTGGATAGTCCATTTAGTGGTGCATATGAAACGGTAGAGTTCTCGCACCTGGGTGCTGCTAAAATTATTTTTATACATGTTCCTAAACCATTGATTAAAATCCGGATTTGTACTACCTCAAGAGTTGACCCATTCTCTGCTGATACCTGAGTCGGAGTTCTGGGATACCTATGCATGTTTTTGGATAAGACTTTTAGTGGTGCATATAAAACTGTGGAGTTCCCGCTCCTGAATCCCACTCACTTTTTTTTTGATCCGTCTTCCTATACCACTGATTAAAATCTTGATTAAATTATCTTCTATCTTCACCCATGCTCTGCTGATACCTGAGTCGAAGTTCTGAGATACCTATGCATGTTTTTGGATAGGTCTTTTAGTCGTGCATATGATACCGTGGAGTTCCCGCTCCTGGGTCCCACTCACATTTTTTTTTATCCGTCTTCCTACATCATTGATTAAATCCTGATTAAATTATCTTCTATCTTCACCCATGCTCTGCTGATGCCTGAGTCGGAGTTCTGGGATACCTATGCATGTTTTTGGATAAGACTTTTAGTGGTGCATATGAAACAGTGGAGTTCTTGCACCTGGGTGCTACTCAAAATTATTTTTGATACATGTTCCTAAACCACTGATTAAAATCCTGACTAAATTATCTTCTATCTTCACCCATGCTCTGCTGATACCTGAGTCGGAGTTCTGGGATACCTATGCATGTTTTTGGATATGACTTTTAGTGGTGCATATGAAACAGTGGAGTTCTTGCACCTGGGTGCTACTCAAAATTATTTTTGATACATGTTCCTAAACCACTGATTAAAATCCTGATTAAATTATCTTCTAAATTCACCCATGCTCTGCTGATACCTGAGTCGGAGTTCTGAGATACCTATGCATGTTTTTGTATACGTCTTTTAGTCGTGCATATGATACCGTGGAGTTCCCGCTCCTGAGTCCCACTCACATTTTTTTTTTATCTGTCTTCCTACACCATTGATTAAATCCTGACTAAATTATCTTCTATCTTCACCCATGCTCTGCTGATACCTGAGTCGGAGTTCTGGGATACCTACGCATGTTTTTGGATAGGTCTTTTAGTGGTTCATATGAAACTGTGGAGTTCTTGCTCCTGAGTGCTACTCAATTTTTTTTTTCATACATTTACCTAAACCACTGTTTAAAATACAGATTTATTCCACCTCAAAAGTTGACCCATGCTCTGCTGATACCTGAGTCGGAGTTCTGGGAAACTAATGCATGTTTTTGGATAACTCATTTAGTGGTGCATATGAAACGGTGGAGTTCTTGCACCTGGGTGCTACTCAAAATTATTTTTGATACACGATCCTAAACCACTGATTAAAATCCAGATTTATACTACCTCAAAAGTGACCGATGCTCTGCTGATACCTGAGTCGGAGTTCTGGGATACCTATGCATGTTTTTGGATAGGTCTTTTAATGCTGCAAACGAAATCGTGGAGTTCCCCCTCCTGAGTTCTCCGCATTTGTTTTTATCCATCTTCCTATACCACTGATTTAAATTGTGATTTAAATAATCTTATATATTCCACCATGCTCTGCTGATACCTGAGACGGAGATATGGGATCCTTTGCATGTTTCACTATAGTCCTTTTATAGTTGCACAACATGAAACTTGGAGTTTTAAGCTCCTGAGTTGTATTCAAGCTTTTGTTATCATCCCAACTTGATCTCTCCTTGAAATCTAGATTTCTTGTAATCTATCTTTTTCATAAGGCACTGCTGATAATTTTTAAAGACATATTCATTCTTTTTATGTTCCCGGGGGTCTTGGCTGCTACTAAACTTAGTTCATGGAATCTAGGAAAAGGTGCAAATTTACCAGGCGCCTCTTTAAAAGAAATATTTTCTTTTTCTTGTAGCGGGTAACATTTTCTTTTTTTATTTATTTCATGACTTAGGACGGCAGAACTCTTCCGGAAAAGTATAAGGAACTATAGATCTCATCACTGTGTGCCGAAATCAGTTCTAAAATTTTAATTTTGGAAAAAATGATCTGCCATCGGAAGTTGGCAGAGCATATTTTCATTCGACTTTTTTTCAGGCAAAAACGCCTGAACTATTTTTTTTAAGTATAAGGAACTCAAGAACTCATCCGAATGCCAATAGAACTCACATTTTTTTATGCTCTGCTGGGAAATGATCTGCCAAGTTCACCCACATCATTCCACACTACTTTTTCTAATACGCGGTCTCCATTTCAGAATTCCTGTGCTCCACCGGTCATCGGTCGTTCGACAAATATGCCTAGCCCACTGTCACTTCAGCTTACTCTGCAAGCTACGTTGGTAACTCCGTTTCTTTTCTGAATAATTTCCTTATTGAATATTATTATCCTTCAAGGAAATTCCGTGCGAAGCCCGCTCTTGTGTTGGTGGACCCGCCCGACTGTCAGTGTCTATAATTCGCCACAGCATATACTATGCTTGAGATTGTTATCTACAAGTCCTTTTCAAGACTTCAAGGTATTGCAGCTAAATTCTAGCTACGGTAAGCTGCAATACCTTTAACTCTTGAAAAGGAGTTGTACGTTTGTTTGAATCCTTTGTATTAAATTGATTTAGGGTCTCATATTTTACTTCAGATAACAATGTCAAGTATATATTTATAGTACTAGCGGTCGCCCGCGGCTCCGCCCGCGTGGATGTCGGTTACCGCTGCAAAAAGCCTACCCAGGAAAGACACGGTCAGCAAAATGATTCCCAGGTCAATTCACAGACACCGACAGTAACATCGACGACGCAGTCATTATCCACAGGCTGCACAGATTGTCTTTCTGTGTATGTTAAAGTTGTTAATGATGAAAATATTTAAATGTAATTAATACTAAGTTTTCACTTCTGCCGGCAGTCCCGGAGCGCAACCCGTTGTTTTAGGATAGATAACTAAAGCGATTATTGTAGAGCTTCTCTATAAACAACATTTGACGTTAAATTATTTTCAGGTAACAAAATATGATGGTCGGGAGCCCCGACCCGTGATAGGGCAACGTAAAGTTGACCATGCGTAAAACATTCTTTTCGTAAATCAATTCCCCGCCTTGGTGACGCCCACTTCGCAACGGGCCGTGCAGCAGAAATCGTAATATTTTAATTTCGCCATAACTTCAAAACCAAACGTCCAATTTTAATCATTCAAAGACCAAATATTATCTACATAAACTGTACTTAGTGATGAAATAATTTATTTTGATAAGGATTAATAGCATGAGTAAAATAAACGCGTTTAAATGTAGTCCAAAAAAAATTCAAGATTTTTAAATAAAAAAACGGTTGTTGTGCCTCACTCGACATAGATAGGTATAGCGTGTCGCGGACTTTTTTGTAGATATTTATAAGATCTACAATTAATTAGAACATTTTATGGTTCTGTCTTTTATAGTTTAGGCAGCGTACGCAAAATAAGTAACTTTTCTGGTTAATTTTTTACACCTTGTGTCCGAAAAACCCAAATATCTTACGGAACCCTATTTTTTCCAAAATAAAATATAGCCTATGTTACTCGTGAATAATGTAACTTTCGAATGGTGAAAGAATTTTTTAAATCGGTCCAGTAGTTTTTGAGCCTATTCATTACAACCAAACAAACAAAGTTTTCCTCTTTATAATATTAGTGTAGAAGTGTAGATATGCGGTGCCGAATAGACAGCGAATATTTGAGAGCAAAGTAATGTAAACAAAACAGTGAAAATTTACACATACCAACAGGAAATACGTTGACCTCACATGTGGCTTGGTACCGCAAACGACCATTGGCACATTGTGGCCTAGAACGAAGGGATAAACACGTGTGTGGTAAACCACCCATTAATTTGCCTCTTGGGTGGTGATATAAAAAACTCGGTCAACGTTGACTCCATACTTGAGATGCAATTAACGATAACATGTAAAACCGATGGTCAAAAATTTGTTGCAGGAAAAAAAATTTTCGTGGATGTTTAGAGAGCCACAGAGATAAGAACTATTTCGGTGGACAAATTTTTGATAGCGTCATCAAGAATTAGTCCAGCGAACCAGAAAAAAATCAAAGATTAAAATCCTTAGATATGCCTTCACCGTAGGTATACAGGTCACTCGAAAAAGTGTCTTAAAGTGTCAATCAAGCAACCCGCATGGAATGATAGATACTATTTTCAGTATGAGTGAGCAAATACTATTCAAATGTTATTGTCAGTTTTGTCAAAATCGGTCCAACCGTTTAGGAGATTTGCCGGAACAGTCAGAGACAAAACTAAAATAAATGTTTTTTTTTTGTTATAAGTACCGTGTATACTTGCGTATGCATTTAGTAAAAAGCTGTTATTTTGACATTACTAACAGACACTTGAATGTTATTTATTTATACGTACCTAATGATTGTAATGTGTTTGTATGTACATTTGTGTATGTTTAGATAAAGAAAAAAAGAAGGAATACCGTTGTAACTTACTAGCCTTTCTCAAAGCACAAATTATTAGTGATGATCTGCTACTCTAGTACTGCTTCTCTTAGCTATTTGCAATTTTAGATCTTCTAGCTGCAGATTCTATAGAGTTCCAGAAATAAAATTATACTGTGAAGTAGATAATAAAACTACAAATTAACAAACGTTATCAAATTGCCAACAAACCGAACTCGATCATGCTTCATTAAAAGTTATCAATACCAACAATTACCTTTATTTCATTATCATGCATTACACTCAAAACCTCAAATTAATTTTAACTATCGACTGTATTTTACGAGGACTTCTCTGTTCAATTTTCATTCGCTCGTGTAATTGTCGTGTGTCAATTTTCAGTAATTAAACAAAGCGAGCGATGACAAGTGTTGCTCGTTTTAATTAATTCAAACAAACGTTCGGTACATTGAGGAAGTCGTTCGGAAAATGCTACTTGTTCAAAATGCAGTTGTTCAAAGCTTTCGGTCAGTGTTTTATTTTCTTTGACAGTAACACCTGTGGATGAGTTCTGAGGTTGTGATTCCAAAATTTTGATTAACTAAAACTAGCAAGTAATTTCTAATAAACAGTATCCGCTTCTATAACAAGTTGCCAAAGTCGGTTACAGAACATAGCTATGGACAGTCTTATCAAAAAAGCATATCTTCTATAGTTATCTATATCTATCTTCTATACCTATATCTATGCTATTAATAAAGAGGAAATATTTAATTGTTTGTTTGTTTGCATTGAATAGGCCCCGAAACTATTGAACTGATTTCAAAAAATATTTCAGTGTTGGGAAGCTACACTATCCCAGGGTGATTTGTATCTTCTAAACGCTGTTTAGACGGTCTAGTTGTTGTTTTTGCCTCAACTTT
The DNA here is from genome assembly GCA_949987655.1 of Polymixis flavicincta. Taxonomy (NCBI): domain Eukaryota; kingdom Metazoa; phylum Arthropoda; class Insecta; order Lepidoptera; family Noctuidae; genus Polymixis; species Polymixis flavicincta. Next base: position 8,289,691 of record OX465183.1, on the reverse strand, counting down.
ATTATACCACAGGCAATTCAATGTTACTCTGTTAATCAGACTTTGGAATATGAATGGCAAGAGAACAGAGATAGATCAGACAAAATACACAGATACATAGATGGATATCTTGGAAATTCCTATGACAGTGAATTGAGATGAGTGGAAGATAGTTCAGGTCTGACCCCAAATGAGTAAATTGGAATAAAAGCTGGAGGATCATGAAATTTATGACTGAATACAAACTCGTATACGTCGAAAATAGTTTAATGATGTATTGAAAACGATATTTGGAAAATCGGTTTCATCACTGAACGATATGAATATTATAAATGTTATTTTGTAATGAATGTACGATATTTAGGTTTTTATTTTTGTTGGTCAATTTAGATGAAATAGCATTCATTTGTATTAAACCATTGCTCGTACCGAAAATAAAAAATTGAAATGAAAATTTTTGAAATGCGGCGTGCGGCGGTCTCTTGCATGTATTTAATGTTTCTTCAATATTTTTCATCGCAGAATGAATAGAACCTTAAATACTTTTTAACTGAATGTTATTGAGATGTTCACGATTATTTCTATGAAACTCCACACTGTAACGCAACAGTCACGAAAAAGAATGATGTACTTAAAACAAATGTTGATAGGCGCAAAGCCACAAAAATTGGAACGAAACATGAATCACACTTTGTGGTGTTGCTTCTTCGCTTGAGGTATGTACATTAGTAAACGATTTTTTGGAATCCTAACAGTATTGCTAAATATTAGCATCTACTTACATTTTATTAATACATTTTAGAGAGCAGTGGTGGCCAAGTGGTAACGGCCGCGACTTACGAGTTGTAGGTCGTGAGTTCGAACCCAGACAGGCGCTTTACTTTGTGTAAATTATTTCATCACCACTGCTCTCCAAAACGGTGAAGGAAAACATCGCGAGGAAACCGGCATGTCCTAGAACCAAAAAATTCGAAGACATGTGACATCTAGCAACCCGCACTGGGCCCGAGTGGTAGATTACGGCCCAATCCCTCTCACCGAGAGGAGGCCTGTGTCCCAGCAGTGGGAACATTATAGGCTGATGATGATGACTACATTTTATATACATTTTATTCTTTTATAATAATTGCAGACAGGCCAATATCGGTGCCTGTGGGAAGGCTGATCAGGCTGCGTGTTACCTGATTATTTGTTTTATATATTAACTAGCTGACCTGACAGACGTTGTCCTGTCCGTCCAATAGTCATCCATACCATACCTACCCTACCTACCCTACCTACCCTACCTACCCAACCTACCCTACCTACCCTACCTACCCTACCTACCCTACCTACCCTACCTACCCTACCTACCCTACCTACCCTACCTACCCTACCTACCCTACCTACCCTACCTACCCTACCTACCCTACCTACCCTACCTACCCTACCTACCCTACCTACCCTACCTACCCTACCTACCCTACCTACCCTACCTACCCTACCTACCCTACCTACCCTACCTACCCTACCCTACCTACCCTACCTACCCTACCTACCCTACCTACCCTACCTACCCTACCTACCCTACCTACCCTACCTACCCTACCTACCCTACCTACCCTACCTACCCTACCTACCCTACCTACCCTACCTACCCTACCTACCCTACCTACCCTACCTACCCTACCTACCCTACCTACCCTACCTACCCTACCTACCCTACCTACCCTACCTACCCTACCTACCCTACCTACCCTACCTACCCTACCTATCCTACCTACCCTACCTACGCTATAAACCTCACGGAGCCCAAGACCTTTCCAACGAATGCAAAACCGTGGAAATCAGTTCGTGAATTCTGGAGCGTCAGGAAGGAAAACCCGACTTATTTTTATTTGTTTTTTATATATTTTAATTTAATGATGTATTTCAATTTTTGTTTCACTTCGACTAACTATTTCAATTTTATCTTAATTTATTACAATTCAATTTATTTTAATTTATATCAATTTATTTTAATTTAATTTTAATTAACCTTTTTAAATTTAATTTAAATATAATAGATCTCGTCACGACTAACATAGTTTTTAAGATAATGCTACACTAACAAAATATGGACAATTTGATAGTCTGAAATAAACGTTTTTTTTTTTATTTATTTATTTTAAAGTCCCTATATACTATAGAGTAACGATATAAAATCGTTGATTATATTGTACATTCTCGTACAATATAATCAACAAGAATGTTTAGACAAACAAAATATCTTCAACAAATAAAAGCTACTTTCCTTAACACCACTACGTTGGCAAAGAAAATAAATACAATATTATATTTGCGGAACAAGCAAAAGCTTTTTCGTACTTTCTGAACTATTACAGTTCCGTGTTTGCTGTAAATAGGATTATTGGGATCGACCTAAATAGCTCTTTTGGATCCAGGACGAAGGCATGCTGAAACTATACGTGATTCAATGTCTGAGAAATCAAATGATACAACCTATTACTTAACATCACACCTTGTTTTCCCAAAGGGATGGCCAGAGTTGTGCCTATTAAAGCCACATTTCGTTGTGTATGTGTTTAAAAGACTCGTCAAGGACCTGTCGTTGTAATCTGGTTCTCATACTTTACTGTAATTTTCGATGTAAAGTCATCATTTATTTTCGTTCAGTATGTATGTATTTATGTATATATTATATAGGATAGGGTATGTATATATCTGTGTATCTATTTTAGTATATTGTATATTTATTATTTGTGCTAACAACATCCCCATTTTATACACCAATCGTTGTCCATGCCAAGGTTGCCTGGAAGAGATCGCGGAAAGCGATAAGGCCGCTCATTGTATATTTTGTAGTGTACCTTGTATTTTTTTTGTAATGTATTTTTTGTGGTGTACAATAAAGTATATATAAATAAATAAATTGTAGGTTTTATGGTGCCTCAAGAAACTTAGGTTACCAAATTTCCATTCACGTAATACACTAAAAACTGCTTTTTAAGTCTCTACAGAATTCCACGCCAGAATAAAATACTACATGAAAAAGAGATCCTACTTTAAAAATAAAGACGGTCAAGCCCTTCTAATGGAATGGGAAAATACCAAATTTACTTTTCTGAATTATGGTATAAGAGGCAATTTAAAGCACGTTATATGTAAACACGAGCCGAAAGGTTTAGAAAAGGTAAAATAATAGAAATGGAATTGAAAATTGGTTGCGAAGGTATATTGAAGAATTCAACGAGTCAATGAGACTCTTGATCTGTTTTATACTAATGGAATAACCTAAGTGATCCTTTTTTTAGGATTAGTTGGGTCTTTAGTACTTATGTAGGTAGGAGCTTACTTACGTAATTAAGTATGTTTTCTTAGAGTTTTAAAAACGAAGGAGATTTTAACGAGTAGTCGTACAAAAGTATTTATTTTGGGTATAAAAGTTATTGCAATAAAAATATCTATACCTACACGAGATCCATCCAAAATGAAAAAAAAAAAAATCTGATCGAAAATCAAAAGAAACACTTTTCATGTGTTTAAAAATTATGAAAAAATACGTCACAAAATAACATTGTATCCGAAAACACTTTGAAAAATGGACGCAATACCTATCAAAATAAAGCATCGCTATTTTGCTTAAAAAAGTACCTACTGAGTTTTAAATAACAGAGGGACACAAAATACAATACTTTTATACTAGGCTTGGCTATCACTCTGCACATTGGCTACAAAATATACTACAGCACATATTTTTCCGTAACTGGAAACTACTCTTTGCATTTTTATACTGAATGACGTTATTGTTCGTTCGGAAAATAAACGAAAATGGAACTAAAAAAAAAATCTAGAACATTATTGGATGTTTGGTGTACATATTTTTCCTTTTTTTTATTTTTTGTCGATATACTTTTCTGCATATAATCATGAGAGCAGTGGTGGCCCAGTGGTAGCGGCCGCGACTTACGAGTTGTAGGTCGTGCGTTCGAACCCAGCCAGGCGCATTACTTTGTGTAAATAATTTCATCACCACTGCTCTCAAACGGTGAAGGAAAACATCGTGAGGAAACCGGCATGTCCTAGAACCAAAAATTCGAAGACATGTGACATCTACCAACCCGCACTGGGCCCGAGTGGTAGATTACGGCCCACTCCCTCTCATGGAAGAGGAGGCCTGTGTCCCAGCAGTGGGAACGTTTATAGGCTGAGTATGTATGTATGTATGTGTATAATCATACTTGTTCAAATGACACGAATACCTTCCCTTAGTACAAAAGTGATGTCTTAACAATCACTGCGAAACAAAAAAACAAAAATTCTGTCGCATTATTTTTGTTATTGGTTTTCAATCAATCAATCAAAATATTTTATATATCTATATAAATAAAAAGACAAGTCTGACTGACTGACTCATCAACGCCCAGCCCAAACCCTTGGACCTAGAAAGCTGAAATTTTGCACAGAGGTTCCCTTTGTAATTTAGACAAGGAATAAGGAAGGATTTTTCTAAATTAAACCCCTAGGGGAGTTAAATAGGGGATGAAAGTTCTGCGCGGGTGAAGCCGCTGGCAAAAGGTAGTTTCATATAAACCTGCAAGGGCACTTATAAACGTCAGAAGGTAGGTGCACGGTTCCAAATTATTACTTCCTATGGAGAAGAGCCGGCAAGAAACTCCTCTTTTAAAAATAATTGGCTTTAACAATGTTTTCAAATTACAGTGATAATAGGTATGGGAGGACAGTGCAGGCCTGTCAATAAGTACCAGATGCTTAGAAGAATAAAAATGCAGAATAGAAAATTTTCTACCAATCTACAGTCTGTAAGGCCTACGTGTATAACGTTCTCTCATTCACATTATGTAAAATAATCTACATAAATAAAATGAACATATTTGACAAAGTGGTTTTAATAAACACCTTCATCAGGCATACGCTAAATGTATTTACTTTGTATGGATTGATTCCAGTTCTTGAGATATTCAATATAAACGCGATTATTAAAAAAAAATTGCCTACCTTCCTAACTTGTACTGATTTGAGAATACCCAATCAAATTACGTTTTCTATTCACGTAGATAGTTGTTAAACTCTCGGGCTTCGTGAGGGTTTTGGATGATGCTCGCTTAACCTTGCGAGCTGGTAGATGCTGGTAGGTCATGAGAATCCTCGAACTTGGTGAGGGTCATATGTCCACAATGACACTACCTGCTGATGGGTTCCCTAAGTTTCTCGGGCCGACTTCAAATATAAAACACGGAACTACAATCCAATGTTTATTGTACTGTGCTATCCGGTCACCTTACTAAAATATACAATGTGAACCTTATGACACTAATGTTATATGTTATCGGCGGAGAATCTTAACACCGCAATAGTTTCGGTTAAATATTATACGCAAAAACAAAGAAAAAACATCATTGGTTTCGTGAAACAAGCCTATACCATGCATACTTTGGGATAAAAACTTGTTCGTCATAATAAAAAGTGGGTGCTGACTATGTAAGTTTTTGGGTGGAATCTATGCGGCAATGGAGGCACGTAGGACGTAAAGGGCTTACATTTGGAGTGCCGATGACAAGGACTGACCCAACTAATGATGGAATGGGCAACTAGCTTCATCTTTCTAATTCACCGACCTTGACAATTCAAAAGTGCCTGTAATTGGTTTATTTGAAATAAATGCTTTTAGTTTGAGTTTGAGTTTAATCATTTTAATGACTGTTACTTTTGTGCTGTGAATATGAAAGGTATTAATCAATACAAAAATCTTCTTTCAGTCAAATAGTTATAAAGCGTTATCTCATTTACTAGAGTAATATAATAAATCTGATATTTTTCTCGTATTTAACATACTGAACTTACACGAAATTAGCTTCAACGTACCATGTCGCGGCGCACGTGAGGGAGATGCAGTCTTTGCGCACTCACGACCCTAGCCGCCGCAGGATACGGAGACGCCCTGGGCGTGGGGAATCCCAGGCCGATTTCCGGCCACCGTAGGCACGGGCTTGCGGACGGTGAGTAATGGGTAGCTCGCTGTCTGGTAAGGACCAAGCCCAAGTCCACGGCGCGTTGTGTTCCACGCGAGCCTCAAAGAGATGTCAGCACAAAAAATGATGGGGCCCGCAAGGGCCGATGCCTGCCAGGGGTGCGGGTTTGTTCGAAAGAGATACCACAGCCCCTGGCCTACGGGCTACTGAGGGAACAGGGGTGGGTTTTAGTCAGTAAAAGTCTGACACGCCCTCCTGCTCCCCCCAGAGCGGGAGAGTTATTTGATGATTACCCACAATAAAATAAAAAAAACCTACCATGTCGCAAAGTGACTGTTCCCCAGAATTGTTAAGGTAAAAAAAACCTAATGAGCAACATTTTATGAATCAAATTATTTTACTTAGAATTCTGCTCGCCAATTTAAGATATAGCTGCGGTACCTACTGCCAAACCGTTTCTAATATCATCCTTCCTGCACATTTATAACATATCCATACACATTCTTGTTCTCCTTCGCAATTCACTTGATTTGTGCTCGCAAAACGACATCCTTACATAACTCATCAACATCATCATTTCAGCAGGAAGACGTCCACTGCTGGACATAGGCCTCCCCCAATTTGGGGGGGCTTGCCATAATCGCCACGCTTGGCAGGCGGGTTGGCGATCGCAGTATGGTGGTAAAATGCATAGAGAACGCTGCTGCCCATTCTCTAGTAAGTCCCTTAGTCGCCTCCTACGACACCCACGGGAAGAGATGGGATGATGCTATTCTTTACGTCCGGCACCACACGGTATAACTATCTTAGAATAAATGGCATTCTCCAAAAAAAAATCAGAATAAATGGTATTCTCCAAAAAATTTAAGCTTGGTTCTGAAAAACCAAAACGAGTCGTTTTGCTTATCAATGTTAGCAGTTTTTATTGCAAAACTGGGCATAAAAATAGATTCGTAAGCCAATTTTACCTGTGATGAATACTTCCATATGGGAGTGTTTAATATGCGAAGCTATGACGTCTTTAATTTATTATTGGTAAAGTTACAAGACTTAATTTTAACCAATTTCGGTCCGTAAATCGGCCATTAATCGATATTAGAAACAACAAGTTATTTATAATTGTTTTGAAGATAAAGATCTCGAAAACAACTATGATAAAATAATTTCAAAGAAACCACTCACCTATTTCATCTCACGCTGATTGATCGTAAAAGGAAAAGTTTTCAACCTTTGACGTTCCAACCCTACCTTGGCTTGGCTTGAGCTTGGAAAAATTACTGTGGTTCACTTTTCTTTGATAGAAATTTCGTAAGAGCTCTCTTTAATGTTCCATCAATCAAATCGTAGGAAAGAAATGAAGGTAAGCGTTACCGTAACAGAAATATTTTCTCATCGTTGTAGGACTCTCTCTTATCATTGTTTTTCTTTTGTATCGTTTTTGTGATATTGTTATTTTTTGTTTGTATTTCTTGTGCGTGTTCCAAATAAAATATTTTTTCTTTTCGTTCTTTCATTATATTCTTTTTACTGTTGTGATTTGATTTCTCGGATTTAGCGCCGAGTATACGGTATATAGCATGACAACCATCTTCAGGTGCCACCGGAGCGATTCAGATCACCGTCACCGATCTGAGCGTGGTGGTTCAGTGTCGGTCACTGTTCCGTAGAGCACAGAGTACGTCTTAGGAATTTTTCACGTTATAAACCTGGGCAAGTGTGTTGGACTACAATTATCATACCTCCAAATTTATAACAATTTACCTTTTTTTAATATTGGCCATAAAATCGGCTTCTGTGAACAAGTTTCTAACTAACTTCGAAGGTAACCTGGGTCGACGGCGCGTTGTGTTTCACGCGCACCTCAAAGAGTTGTCAACACCAACTAGTGGGGTCCGCAAGGGTCGATGCCTGCCAGGGGTGCGCGTTGTTCGAAAGAGATACCGTGGCCCCCGGTACACAGGTAACTGAAGGAACACGAGTGGGTTTTAGTCAGTAAATGTCTGACACGCCCTTCCGCTCCGCCCGGGGTGGGAGATGTTATTTGATAATTGATTAATCTCAGAAAAAAAAACCTAGTTCAGGCAAATTACCAACTGTGCTATAATTTATTGTGTTAAGATATTATTATTCCTTTTATTAATTTTCATTCCATAATATCTACATTTTTAAATATTTTTATAAAAGTAAATTCACAAAAACATTTAAAAATATAAAAAATAGTGGTTCACCTGCATCGGGAGCAGAGTCCAAGCTACCGGTGGTTAGGGCTCCAGAGACAGGAACCTCCTGTTAAGATATTTATTGTTAACGTGTTTCTTTTACAAATAAACTATGTTTTTATTTCAAAAAACTTAAAGTTCGGAAGGCGGTGATATATAATTAAATACATATCCAAAGTCACCGACTTCCGAACTTAGTTATTGGGGTTGGACAAAGTAAGTTTATTATTTTTTACTTTCGGTTTTTCGGCGGTTTAATTTTTTATTAAAAAGTTTTTATTTTATGTTTTTTTTGTCGCTATAATCTAGTAATTACTACATGCTTAATTTTTGATTACTTTTTGTAATACACAACTCAGTATTAAAATCTGTGAGTAAACAATCAATCATCCCCTGTTTTCTTACCCTTAGGGTTAGAATTTTTCTTCGAAATGTATATGGGACCAACTTTGGGGTATACCCTTTCCAATAAAAAAAGAATTATCAAAATCGGACTACTCGGAAAAAGTTATGCGTCGAATTGAGTAACCTCCTCCGTTTTTTCGTCGGTAAAAAAAAAATGTTTTGCCGTTGGATATCCCTAAAACTATGAAACAGCTGATGACCTGACTTTATAAGAGACTTATAAATTCTAAATTCAGAAAGAAGGTACACTAGGTGGAAGATACTGCATTCTATTAAATTGCTTTATTTCATAAACTTGTCGGAGAAATATCAGTTAATCTTCGCCATTTGCATATTATATTTTTCAGGTAAAAGTCAGCCATAGCTAAATATATTTTAATTTTTTTTTTCATTTAGATCTACACGAAAAAGGAAAGATATGAATAAAACAACAGTTTATAGCAAGAACACCGATTTCTCTTCTTCTTGACCACATTTTTCATTATTTACATAATAATTTTATTTGGAAAAAACACAATGTTTCATACAACAAATATTCCAATTCCAGTCGACATCGATATGGTATAACGTTACATGCTAAAGTGTCCGACCAAAAGGTTTTGAATTTCCCCTCTATTTGAAAAAGCCTGATCCAGTCTCTGATCTGGGATTTTACTGCTTTCAAATGTCATGTCCGATGTTTGTGATTGGTTACCCGAAGTAACAATAGCCAATAAAATCATTGGATACCTGAACATCCTTCCAGACAGTGCGAAACATACCACAGAACACTATTACTATAAACGGAGAAAGCATACGCCGCAAGGGCAATCATTAGTTTGTCAGATGCTTCAACCAGAGATAAGCGTCACATACGTGGCTATTAGAAACACGAACCCGTGATTTTCTGAATGTACAGTCCCGGACTTTAATTGATGAGCCACTTTTAAACTTTCCAATTTTGCAGTTTTATGCACTCACGAGATTACAGAAACAAGATGAAATCGGAGATAGTCTTATTCATAGAGGTTGAACGTTGACTAATAAGTTGTCAATGAATGTTACGTCAAAACACTGTTGCATACGTTTATCCAATCTATTTGATACGTACCTCCTTTGAATTAGAGCTCATTAAATACTCGTTATTTCTGAAAACCTATCCGAAGACAGTGACAGTTGAAATGTCAACTACAAAACAGAAATAGTAAATAAAATTCGTGATCAATTGTTCCAAGATGGCGGCAGTTAGGTGTTATTTATGTTTATGTGCAACAGCTATCATGATTGTCATGAACGTTATCTTGGGCGCTACGCGTTTGGATAAAATCGTGGATACGAGTTTTTCCGATGTCGAAATTACCAATAATAATATTTCTCCGTACACTAACATTACTACCACTACGCTAAAACAATTGTCGCTAGGTTACGGTTGCTAGCCCTGCAATTGGTTGACTTTGGGTTGTCACTGTGGACTATATACGAGTATAACCGACTAAACCCGATTTGTATTACACGGCTAAAATAGGAACTGTGGCAAGTGGCTCATCAATTAAAGTCCGTGACTGTACATTTCGATTTGAAAACAAAAGCAATTTAACGGATTGTTTTACAAACAAATCAAAACTAGTAGAATGCAAAGCTGTGCTTACGTAGGACAATTTGACGTTATCTGTAAAAAATATCAGCTTTACGATGAATTACATTATTGTTTTACGAAAAATTATAGTCAATCCGAGTTAGAAAAATAAAAGCGTTTAAAAATGAAGATACTCAATGGAAAACAGATTTTTGTCAATTTATAGACGACATAATATGTCATGGTCGATTCACTTGCATTTGTATGTATTCCCTGTATCTATTTACATACATTTGGAGCAAGAGTATTGACCATGATATATGTGTCGTCTGTGATTTGACTAAAATCTCACTCAGTATAAAATATAGGCAGCCTGTATTTTAGATACGCAAATAATACGGAAACCACGTTAAACCTTAGGTCCCGGCTGTTATTTGTAGATCTTCTAAAAGAACGTGTAGACAGAAGCCCAAAAGTGTAATAACCAGTACGTATTCATAAAGGAATTACCAATTAAGTCATATTAGGTGTAATAGTAATAACTGGGATGTGGGTGTCAGATTCGCAAGACATTTAATGTAAAATACTGCTATTCAGCTGCATTTAATGCTACTGGAAGCTGCCTAAAGTAGTTGGATATAGGATAGGGAGATGATGGTAACTTAAATTAGCCAGAAACATTAAATAGTATTAAACCTTGTCTAGATAAGGGCACAAGTTGCATGACATTCGGAACATTGCAAGACAACTTTAAAATTATTTTTGAAATCCATACTTCTAAAATAAATATCGACTTTCAGTCGGACACTACTAGCCACAGAATATTACACTTATATATTACAGAACACTGATTTAATATAGTTTAAAAAATTGTGATTTACCTATCTATACATTTTTATTATTTTATATAAAGGTAAAATAACACATGGATATTTAAATACAACAACACATATTTTTATTATATTAATTCTGGCTTTGGTATTTAATTGCTTCATATTGACAGATAAAAATATTCACCTCTTTTTGTATAAAAACTGCGTTCATGAAAGTGTAATAGTTTTGAAAATGAAACATTTATAGTAAATAGACACTTATGTATATGTATAAGAACTCATTTAAATATCAGATCAAATTATATGTTAGTTAAAAGTTTGTTGCAAAAAGCCAGCCTTAAAAAGTTATTATCTATTTTGGAGAGGGTTGATACAGACAATGATGAATTCACACAGATCACAACAACTATTGTGCCATTATTATGTGTAACACGTAATTAATATAGATAATATATATAATATAAATAAATGTTTGACTAGCAATTCCTTTTCCAATACATATAAAGAAAAAAGTTTAAATAACTAAAAACATGAAATATGTAGTATTTTTATTCTAATTTCTGAATTTGAACAAAAATGTAAGCTCTGAAAATAAAGTACAAAATATTTCGGATATGTTTATTTCTGTGATGATAAAATAATATGAAGAAGATTTTAATTTCATATACTGCTATCGAAGTAACAACAAACATCTCCATCTATATACAATATTATAAAAATACTTTCACGTCAGACAATTTGTATAACATCGAAAATACATATTAGACTGTCCATTTATTATGTCAGTGTCCGTATAAAAGTACATAGCATAAGTGTTATAAGAACTCTTCATTCGACAGACCAAAGTTAAAGAACATTATGATATACACATTCATGACAAAAAGGAGACCCGTGAACATTATCGTGGTTGGAGTTTATTGAAAAACATAGAAAAAGACCTATCAATAATCCGTAATATATCGTCACACAAAAATTAAATATTTTCTTCACACGATTTTTTACACACTTTATCATACAACACTCGAACGCACTCATGAATAAACCTTCATTGTGTATTATTTACTAACAACAAGTATATGAACCATATAAATTTCAATTGTTTTACATATCTTATCATACAGTTAAAAGTCCGACACACAATGTCGATACGTACCAACCAGAGGACCAGCCCCTGAATTCATAAGAATACGAAGAAGTTTCCGAAGCGTCATTGATTTTAATACAATATTCATTGGCGAGTCTTCGTCATCGCCGCTAACTAATCTATGCTAGCTGTTTCTAGAAAACGGAGAAAAGCGCGTCTTTACCTCGAGTACCCCACCGTATAACAACGGCCGCGCTTAGAGGAGGTACTCTCATTGGTCCGGTCTATCAAATGATGTATTCGGAGTGCTCTCCACTTTTTTCAGTACTATTTTGAATGCAAAAGTGTGTTTTGGAGACACAGACGCTGGGCGAGGCGTCTGAGGAGAACGTGGAGGAGGTTCAGGTGGCATCTCAGATCGAGTCCTCGTTCGTCGAGGTGCCGGAAGATTCCGCATCACTGGAGCCGATGCTGGCTCCTGTGGTCTTTGCGGAGAAAGTCTATTTGGAGTTAAACGCCCGGGCGATGGCTCCGGAGTAATTGGTGGTAATGTTAACGGTGGAAGATTAGCACACGGTGATCCACGAGAACCTCGACGTTCTTTCAATCCCATCTGTGGAGGCGGTGACATAGGCGCCTCATCATCCTCAGCCGCCGCAACCACGACCACTGGCTCAGTCCTCAACAAAGGAGGCTTTATTTCAGTCGTATCTGATGCGATAGACCTCCTAAAATAGTTAAATCCATTTTCTATCTCAGCTAGCGCACGCCTCACGAAGGGGAAACTCTCAGATATCTCTGAAGTGGACTTGCGGACTGGAAACTCTGTTTCACTGTCCCGCTTCCTCGGTCTACACCGCTCAAACGTTGGGTCTCCTGACGCTCCCACCGTTTCGGAGACCTGTCTTGTTAGAGCTGCGTGCTTGACAGAATCCGACTTTGATCGGGGCTCCCTTGTTTTCGGTGTAGGAGAACGTCGATCGCCGAACTTCTTACTAGCAGCACGCTTGATGGAGGAGAAAAGTCCGAGTTTCTCTGGAGGCTTGTCCGTGGGGGGTGCGGGAATGGGTTGAACAGGAGCTGAGGAAGGGCCAGGGGTGGGTTCGGGAGGAGGACGGGGGAGGTTCCCCTCGCGTTAGTTGTGCCGAGAGTCTGACGACGGAACATCGCTCGAGCCGGTAGAGGAGAGGGTGGTGTTGGACCCGTAAGGGTCGAGCGAAGACTGCACGGACATGGAGCGGCCAGCGCGTCGGACTCGCGCTGGGGAGAGTTTGCCTGGATCTACGCTGGCCGGGTCTGCCTGCAACAACAGCGGTTTCAGCGTTCTATTCAATGCACTACTACTAAAGGCAATAGCATTTTAGATCAAGAAGAATAGACATTACAATACATAAAGCACAAGACATACATAATCAGCCTATCCCACTGCTGAGACACAGACCAGCTCTCTTGGAGAAGAAATGGGCTTTAATCTACCACGCGGGCCCAGTGCGGGTTGGTAAACGTCACATGTCTTCGAAATTAGGTTCTAGGAGGACATGCCGGTTTCCTCACGATGTTTTAATTCACCGTTTTGAGATCAGTGGTGGTTACATTATTTACACAAAGTAAAGCGCCTGTCTGGGTTCAAACCCACAACCTATAACTGGTAAGTCGGAGCTGATAACACCTGGCCAACATGGCTAGCATGCACAAGACATGAGGGGAAAAATTATGAGATATCAGTATTGTGAGCGCCATTGCTAACTATTCTAATTGCAAAAAGTGTGAATAGATTAGAACGAAGAGTAGTTTCAGCAGCTTTCTATTCTACTACACTGATCATTCAAAGTGAGTAGAAGAAGTGAGGAGAGGGATCAGCAACAAAGAATAGACTTGTCTTGCGGAAAATATCATGTGACTAAATCTACGCTCGGCCTTGCCAGGGCAGACACATGAGCCCAATCTTGAACAAATAATTAAATGTGTTTCGTAACAGCACCTGGTACGCCAGCGCGTTCATTATGATGGAGTAAGGTACCAGGCCGAGCGGGTGGACTTCCCTCATCAGCACGTTAGCAGGGATCTTGTGGAACTGGATATACTCCAGAAAGTTGCCGATGACTTCCTTCAAGTTCATGTTCTGGTTAGTATCGCAGTACTTCTTGCTCCACATCAGGGCCGCCTAGAAATGATAAGATGTATTATTAGAAATTTCAGTGTGCATCCAGAAAATGATGATATTTATTTTCTTTAATTAGGGTGTTTACTTGGGAAAAAAACGATATCTCCATTGTGTGTCTCATGTAGGTAAATGTTTCACATGAAATCATTTCATACATACTCACGCCCTCTTCTGAATGCCACCTATTACATACTCCGGTTGCCTCGTTTATTGAATCATTTACTTTAGAAAATTGCAACAATCGGCATAACAATCTGTATTTTATAAAAATGAGTGGTAATATCCTAAGAGCCTACTGTGTCTAAGTTCAGTGAAAGTCATTGCTCTTAAATAGCTGTCGGCAAAATATGCAACAGAACTTATCCAGCCCAGGACATTTGTATAAACTCAGGCCTCCTCGTTATGCTAGGAAATGGGCCGTAATCCTACATGATTTTTTAACAACTGAAATATTATGTGTTAACATACCTGAAACTTAGTGAACTCATCAGCTCTTAGCTCATCCCGTGCTAGTATTAGCCTCACAACATGTTGAGGAAGCAGCGTAAACGATCCGAGATTCAACACTTCATTGCCGTGTTCATCTACAAACTCCAAAACCTGCAAATGAAAATTATAGATTTCTATTAGACCAAACGCTGCTGCTGGATAAAACTGCCTTTCGCATAGGGATGTAAGCAGATTTTTTGTTTGTAATGAAATGACACAACAATAGCTTGAATAAACTGACCAATGGGTCATCCACAGTTATTATCAGCCCATAATATTGATGAAATTGAAGCTGCACGGGTCAGGTTAAGCTAAGCCAGGTTAAGCTACGCCTGCCGCGGTTGGTCTGTGGATGGGCGACCATCTTTACATACCAAGACCCCTCCGTGCCTCGAAAAGCACGTTAAGCCGTTGTTCCCGGCTGTCATTTGTGGATCTTTGACAGTCGTTACGGGTCGTCAGAAGCCCGGAAGTCTGACAACCAGTCTTACCAAGGGGTATCGTAACCAGTAACTGGGTTGTGGAGGTCAGATAGGCAGTCGCTCCATGTAAAATACTGGTAATCAGCTGCATCCGGTTAGACTGGAAGCGGACTCCAACATAGTTGGGAAAAGGCTAGGTAGAAAGAAAAAACTATGATGAACTAGAACTTTATGAAGTTTCAATTTGAATACCGTTTTCTTTAGTAATTCATGTCGGTATGTAGTGATTAGAAATAACTTTTGCTGATGAACACTGAAAGAGACACAACAGAAGTTTTATTGTTATTGCGTCTGGAGGTTCTGGAGTGGCGACCGCGAAATTGAACATTGTCTTCCCATGATCTCGCCTTTTCATGATCAATGTGATTTAAGTAAACAAACCTTCTGCACAAGCGACTTGGTGCACTTGTACTGTATGTATCTCTCGGCAGACGCGAGAAGGGCGCACACCGTATCCACAGTGATGCAGCATTGCACGAAACCTGCGCAGGCGCGGCGAAGCTCGTCTAGACCATAGTAGTCGGCGGCGTTCATCACACCTGAAAATGTAGTGATAGTCACGTTATAGTAGAGTGAAAACTGTTTTTATGTTGATAGCACGATCAGGTACTTGTTACTAGATTTTGTTGATATGCTTTAAAAATAGATTCGTACATCAAACGAATGCATAAATCTAGCACCTTCTTAAATGTACCAAGTTCTGCTGCCGTATTGCAATATAATTTTCACACGAATTTGAGCTCTCTGCAGCTGTCAGAAGTTTACCAATCCAAACATGCACGTTTGATTTTAGAGGTATCATGCCTATTACCTAATGGGATCATAGTAGGCTGATTATGCATAATATATAGGGTGTCCCGTAAATAATCGATCAAACGTAACGGGTAGGTAGCTTACCTCATTTCCAACAACTAATTTGAACAGTAAAAAAACCGATAAGGTAACCAAGATATTTTTTTTTTCGATTTTTACTATTTTCTGTACCAGCATTCAGTGTTTTTAATGCTGTTGCTGCAAATGGTATCATATTTAGGTGTGATTTTTGTCAAACATTTCTGAATAGTTTACTAATGTTATAAGATACCACTGAATGCTGGTACAGAAAATAGTAAAAATCGAAAAAAACAATATCTTGGTTACCTTATCGGTTTTTTTTTTACTGTTCAAATTAGTTGTTGGAAATGAGGTAAGCTACCTACCCGTTACGTTTGATCCATTATTTACGGGACACCCTGTATAAGCCTATAATGTGCCCACTGCTGGGACACAGGCGTCCTCTCCGTGAGAAGGAGTGAACCATAATCAACCACGCGGGCCCAGCGCGGGCTAGTAGATGGCACACGGCTTCCAATTTTAGATTTTAGAATATGCCTGTTTCCTCACAATGTTCCCGACTATCTTTTGGGGATCTTTGACAGTCGTTACGGGTCGCCAGAAGCCCGAAAGTCTGACAACCAGTCTTATCTAAGTGTATCGTGTTACCCAATAACTGGGTTGTGGAGGTCAGATAGGCAGTCGCTCCAGGTAAAATACTGGTATTCAGCTAGACTGGCATCCGGTTAGACTGGAAACCGACCCCAACATAGTTGGGGAAAGACCAGGCAGAAAGAAAAAAACTAAGATGAACTAGAACTTTATGAAGTTTCAATTTGAATACCGTTTTCTTTAGTAATTCATGTCGGTATGTAGTGATTAGAAATAACTTTTGTTAATGAACACTGAACGAGACACAACAGAAGTTTTATTGTTATTGCGTCTGGAGGTTCTGGAGTGGCGGCCGCGTACCGGAAGACGACTACCTCCGACCAAGTGGACCGATGAACTTGTGAAGGCCTTAAGAATCGGATGCGGGAAGCACAGAATCGCACTCTAATTGCGAAACTAATGATTAATCATAATTTATTTAGTTTTGAAATATATCGTTAAACCATTGCTTCATATGTTCGAAAAATGTGTCTGCTCAACAACTTAAATAATGCAGTGAATAATGTTGATCGGTCAAATTGAAATAGATTTTGATTAATCGCTAGTTACGCAATTAGGGTGCTGGGTATAGCCGAGCTTGGCGTTTAGTGACCCTTTTTTTTTTTTTTTTGGGTGGGACATCATCAAATAACTTCTCCCTCTCTGGGTGGAGCAGGAGGGCGTGTCAGACTTTTACTGACTAAAACTCACCCGTGTTCCTTCAGTAGCCCGTGTGCCAGGGGCTGTGGTGTCTCTTTCGAACAAACCCGCACCCCTGGCAGGCATACATCTCTTTGAGGCGCGCGTGGAACACAACGCGCCGTCGACTTGGGCTTGGTCCTTACCGGACAGTGAGCTACCCATTACTCGCCGTCCGCAAGCCCATGCCTACGGTGGCCGGAAATCGGCCTGGGATTCCCGACACCCAGGGCGTCTCCGTATCCTGCGGCGGCTAGGGTCGCGAGGGCGCATATGCTGCCTCTCCCTCACGTGCACCGCCTCCCTCTTCGCGAGCATCACTGCTTCGCTGAAGGAGGTGACGGCTCCCCATGCCCTCTCGCTCCGTACCATGGCCTGGACCAGGGCCGGACGCGAGAGATCGCCGCTGCCGATCGCCTCCACGAGGTCACGGCGGTGCTCCGCCCAAGCAGGGCAGACCGCCACCGTGTGCTCCACCGTGTCCTCAGGGCGATCTTCGCAGTGGAAACACCCGGGCGTTTCCTCCCGCCCTATCCGAAACAGGAACCTCCCGAAACAACCGTGTCCGGTGAGGACTCAAAGTGAAACTTGTTTTCGTTCTGTTAAAATTATGTTCAGTGAATTGAAAGTGACATAAATGTCCCTAATATGGGCCCTAATATGTTTTCATTAAATTTCGATATTGATTTGCTGGCATTGAATTTTTGAGGCTCTCGTTAGAGTCCACAAGCAACGATGAGTACGATATTTTACGGTGAAAATTTAGGATTACATGTCATCAAATTGAGTGTACATTGTCTGGTATAAGATGCTTCTTTTTATTTAGCATTTCTCATGCACAATTGCTGCAGTATTTTCTTTCTTAATATTTTTATAAGAAACGTGAATATGATATACAATCAAAATCCCGCTTTTAAAAACATCAATCAAACTCGTAGAGCTTTCTAACAAAATATTAAATAATTGAAACTGAATCAAATGATTCAAATTACTTGGACCATTAATTAACTCGCTAACTGAAGAAAATATTCCAGGAAATCATTGTAACAATAATTTTCAAGCAAAATCTCTTCACAACTCGCAAAAACGGCTCCTTTGTGTCGTTTTATCAAAGTCTTCAAGTCTCAGGACTTGATGCTTAGAGCTTTTTAATACAGAAATACTTTATAAATAACCTGATTTAATAACACATTACATCACGTTTGTATTCCCTTTAGATTGACTGTACTGCGCTGTACCCCTGGGTTCAGCGCAGTACAGTCAGGGACAAAATTGTGGTAAGTTGCAAATTGACCGCCCGACGCTAGTTTGCCTGGTACGCGAGCATTACTGCTTCGCAGAAAGAGGGGATCCTTCTGCGACGCAGTAATGCTCGCGGGAGGCGGCGCACGTGAGGGAGAGGCAGTATGCGCCCTCACGACCCTAGTCGCCGCAGAAGACGCCCTGGGTGTCGGGAATCCCTCATGATTTTAGGCCACCGTAAGCGTGGGCTTGCCGATGGCGAGTAATGCGTAGCTCACTATCCGGCAAGGACCAACACCGGGTCGACGGCACGTTGTGTTCCACGCGCGCCTCAAAGAGACATCAGCATCAGCTGATGGGGCCCGCAAGGGCCCATGTCTGCCAGGGGTGCAGGTTGTTCGAAAGAGATACCGTAGCGCCTGGCATACAGCAACTGAAGGAACAGGGGTGGATTTTAGTCAGTAAAAGTCTGACTCGTCCTCCTGCTCCACCCGGAGCGGGAGAATTTATTTGATGATTTCCCATCCTCAAAAAAGAAAAAAAAAACAATTCGGTAGTTTACCATGTTATGGCCATTTTATGCAACTGTCCAATAATGACATGTGTGATTTGAACATACGGACTATAAGTTGGTAACTAATTAATTTCCCTAAATCTACGTATCTTGGTGACCAAGTCTTTTACACTTCGGTATAAGCTTAAAGTAATCATCCACATAGCTGGCACGAGTTAAGGAAACTTTATTTTTGAACTCGAAAATCTACAAATGCTAGCTTTGCCCGAAACTTCGTCGTCGTGAAATTTCCTGTGTTAACATTTATAAACAATAATAAATAAACTTTTATTTTCAGAATCACTTCCATATTTGTTAGTAGCAATGTAGACTCACAAACTAGTGTTACTAACATTAATACACACACACACTAAGGAAGAAGCGGCGCGAGGCACGCCGATCCTGGGGACTGTCCACTTGACTGCGTGAACTCGTATCCATCGCCCCAAAATCGGCGATACCTGCACAGCTGCATGCAACGACGAAATAGCTGATGTTAGAGGAAATATCGTAGTAAATGATGTGGTATCCCACAGCATTAACTTGCAATCGAGGTACAGTAAGTTTGACAGTGTAAAAATATTTAAAAGAAAACGTTACATAAAAATCATACAATAAAAACAAAGTGAATTGCATAACAGATGGACAATAATAATACAAATGCACAATTAGATAAATAAAGAATATCCGTAAAATACAACACACAAAATAATAAAATAATACGAATATTGATATAGATTGAGCTTGAATATGACAATTCTTACGTACAACACAGTACGATGAGAATGAGTTGTTTTATGAATAATAAAGTCTCATTGTTTGTTAGTCGGCAGTTAGTGAGTCTGCAAAGCTAAGATAAACTCAAACCAAAAGTTTGCAGACTGTTTGTCAAGAAAAGCAGGGAAGTTATTATTTTCTTTTTTCCGCATTTTGCTTTCAAGCATTACCTTTTCTATTATTATAATGTAAGTACTAATGTACCTATGACTTTCGTCATCTGCCCAGGCTTTTCCCAACTATACTGGGGTCGGCTTCCAGTCTGATCTCCATAACCTAGTGATTGGGTAATATTGGTGGTCCCCTTGGTAAAACTGGTGGTCAAACTTTCGGGCCTTTGACTACCCATAACCATTGTCAAAGATCCACAAAAGGCAGTGGGGATCAACGACGACGACGACGACGATGGACCACTTTCCGAGGCACGGAGGGGTCTTGGTATGTAGCCATGCACAAATCGACCGTAACAAGCCTGATCTATCAATCCGTGCTGCCATAGACACGAGCCCCTCGTACCTAAGACTTAAATCAATAATGAGTTAGGTAGGTATACAAAAAGATGGCGACTTCTGAGATGCCCAATAATAGAGAAGGATGGAATAAGAAGATATTTTGTAATAGTCCTTATTATCTATACAAATACTAATAATAAAGAGGAATTTTTTTATTGTTTGTTTGTTTGCATTGAATAGGCTCCGAATCTGCTGAACCGATTTAAAAAATTATTTCACTGTTAGGAAGCTACACTATCTCCGGGTGACAGGCTATATTTTATCCCCGTATTCCCAGGGGAAAGGGAACTACGCGGATGAAACCGCGGAGGGCTGCTTGTGTAAAACATCTTTAGTCATAGAAAGGTACATTCCAGATTATTGCCTTCAAAAGCAAAAATAAAAATTGAGAAAAAGAGGCCGAACTTGGAAGGGCTAAAAAAATATGTATTAGTAGATACTTATTTTTTTTTGTAATGTTTCAAGCAATTAATACCATAGTACGTACGGACGTACGTGTGTAGACTACATGCAAAAAAGTCACAGCTATATTATTATAATATTAATATAATAAGTAAAAACGTCGAAGTCCCTGAATCTTTTAACACGTTTTCACAAAGGCTGATATTTTTTTAAATACTTTACTTTATTAAGGGTGCGATATGTTACGCCGACCCCAAATAAGTACATGAAACTAATCTTAACTCACATGTGGATCACTGCATGATAAATTATAATCTTAAACTAATCATCATCTGCCTAGCCTTTTCCCAACTATGTTGGGGTTGGCTTCCAGTCTAACCGGATGCAGCTGAATACCAGTATTTTACATGGAGCGACTGCCTATCTGACCTCCACAACCCAGTTACTGGGTAATACGATACCACTTGGTAAGACTGGTTGTCAGACTTTCGGGCTTTTGACGACCCGTAACGACTGTCAAAGATCCACAAATGACAGCCTGGACCAACGGCTTAACGTGCTTTCCGAGGCACGGAGGGGTCTTGGTATGTAAAGATGGTCACCCATCCACGGACCAACCGCGGCAAGCGTAGCTTAACCTGATCGGTCGACCCGTGTGGCTATTGTTACTTAGCCGCAAGCCCCTCTTAAACAATGTGGAAATTAATTCCCTCTGGTACAACTTAATTAACATTGATAATTACCAACATCCTTTGTTAAGTAGCTAACATAATTAAATCTTATGTGTGTCACGTTTAACTTAGATATAACTTGGAAACTACGCTAAATGTAATATGCAATATTATCCTAATTTAGTGTGGACTAGCTGTGCCCGCGACTTCGTTCGCGTGCATGTCGGAAAACAATAATGTGTCGCTTTGACGGTGTAGGTACCACTCCTCCGATCTTCCGATCTATCCTGGTAGGAATCTACCACAGCTTTCGAATGCAGTCCAGAGCCTAGAGACAAAACACATTACTCTTGGCGTTCACGCTAAACGGTACGCCAAAATGTATGGGAATGACATTACCTGCGGAAAGGACACGGTAATGTCATTCCCATATATTCTGGCGTAGAGTTTAGCGTGAACGTTAACAGAAAGGTGTTTTGTCTAGGCCTGCAGGCGTCTTTAGGGGTTATAATGATATTGCGACGAAGTCTCACTCAGATTTTTAAGAATAAATATAGATCAAAGCGCCTGGTCGAGGCTCATTTTATAATAAATGTGCACCTGCCGTAGGTACAGTAAAAGCTCTTTATTCGCGAGGTATACGTTCCGTAAAATACCTACCGCGAATACAGAAACCGTGACTATGGAATGGTAATTTATATGGGATTATAGGGGATACGTTCCTAAGTGACAAAAAAAAAAACAATTTAATTGAAGTTTTTGACCATATTGATTAATTGTATGAGCGTGATATGGATGCAAGCGACTCTCCAAGGCGTAAACGATCAAGCATTTCTATGCGTTAAACAGATTTTTTCGCGTCGAAAATCGTTTCTAAGTAAAAAAAAAATTTCAACATTTTGCAATAAATGGAAAGATGAAACAATAGGTAAAACACGCAAAGCGGCTCGTACCAAAGGATGGAATGTCTATTAAGTCGCAGCATTTATAAATGTGGGGGAGGCCTATGTCCAGCAGTGGACGTCTTTCAGCTGAAATGATGATGATGATGATATATAAATATACTTTATGGTGATGAGGTTGGTTTCATTATGTTTGTTTACATTCTCAAAAAACTTTTTTCTAAAAAAATACCAACCGACTTCCAAAAAACACTACAAAGTGCAAAATAACTTTAATTTCGGAAGTCGGTGACGTTGGATGTGTATTTTAATTATTTGTCACCGCCTTCCGAAATTAAAGTTATTTTGCACTTTGTAGTGTTTTTTGGAAGTCGGTTGTTATTTTTTTGAAAAAAGTTTTTATTTTTCACTTTTTTGCTACCTACCATACATCAATTCGAAATTTCATCATCCTTTGGGTCAAAACAATGCATACTTATTCATGTGATAGCAACATTCGCGGTAGATTTGCTGTAATTTTATAAGAGTTCCGTTGTCTGTTTCTGAAACGCATCATCAGATCTATATGCAGGGCCCAATCTAAGGGGGGGCAAGCCGGGCAAATGCTCAGAGCGGCAAAAATGAGCGGCGGCAAAATGTATACTTACAAACATACTTTTTGTATACTTGTTCAGAAGCCGTAGTAGACTAACGTATGTGAATATTATATAGTTAAAAGAATATCACATAGTTATGGTCATACCATCTTTGATGGTGTTAGTGCAAAGGGCGGCGAATGTTATTTTTGCCCGGAGCGGCTAAATAGCTAGATCGGGCGGGATAAAGAATTTTGCAAATCCGTCTATATACGACGGAGTTGTGCCTGAACATACATTAAAAATATAAACATGTCGAATTGATAACCTCCTTCTTTTTGAAGTCGGTTAAAAACACCGACCGCGGCGAAGGCGGCTATTGTAGATGTCAAAGGCCGAACCAATACAGCGGCGATATCATTTGACAATGTACTTTAGGCGAAGTTGTAATAAGGTCTATTTCACTTTTTTATAGTCCATCTGACGACGCGTTTACAAAGGATATTGGGTTGGATACCTATTGGAATCCTTTTTGTTATTTGTTAATATGTATGTACCGATGTACCGATTAGACCCGCAAATAAATAAATCTTTAGCCGCGGATATAGGAATTGGGTCGCATTTTTTTAATCCGCGAATAGTGAAAACGCGAATGAAGGAAGCACGAATAAGGAGCTTTTACTGTACTTACTCAATAAATCGACTGCGCGTCTGGTTGAGTGTGCTGAAGCATTATTCCACGCGGGGGCGGGCGCCTAACTCGGCCCGTACAGGCGCGTGTCTTTTAGCTTTGTTTATCAAACGTTGACCACTGAATAAAACCACAGCAGTGGGAATGCTCTGCACGGACTGCGATAGGCCTCGACAGGTAGCAGTGCAGTAACACCTGACGCCACCTGTCAGTTAACGGCCCGTGGGA
The DNA here is from genome assembly GCA_949987655.1 of Polymixis flavicincta. Classification (NCBI taxonomy): domain Eukaryota; kingdom Metazoa; phylum Arthropoda; class Insecta; order Lepidoptera; family Noctuidae; genus Polymixis; species Polymixis flavicincta. Next base: position 8,265,793 of record OX465183.1, on the reverse strand, counting down.
CCATGGCGTTATCACGATGAAGAAAGATCACGCTGTAAAGGTGGATACTGACCGGCGTCACGGGTCAAAATGCACCTAATATGTTACCAAGCAAGTATTCGTGCAGTCAGTAGTACCTACGGCAAAACATGCGAGCGAGCAACACTGATTTTAGCACACGGCGTAAAGACATGCTCGCTGCGAATGTTACCATTACCTACGCCCCGTAACGTCGGTCATTATCCACATTAAAAGCGCTGTTGAAAAAAAAACCAAACCAGGCAAAAAAAACTATTTAATTGTATAGCACGGGTTTTCTATGAACATAGTAAGTACGATGTTGTTGCTACGTAGTGCCATACCGCGCGCGCCCCCACCTCTCTCCCCGCTGCTGACGCAGGCAGCAGGAAGAGAGAGAGCCCGATCCCGAGGATAATGGACGTAACAGAGCGATCCTCCGCGACTCTCAGTTACGATGCCTTTTTATTGTAAATTGTAATCAAAAATGTTTCAGTGTTTCTTTTGTTCAGCCATACATTTATTTGTAGACCAATAAATAATTATATTTAAAGAAGCGACTTTAAAATTGTCAATATTTTACTATTGTGATTTCTATTGTTCCTGTGTAGGTAATGTATCCTTTGTTGGAGATGCCAAATGGATAAATAAATACATTTTTAAACTTGTTTTAACTAAGAAAATGCTTCTCTGTAAGCGATGTTGCTCAGAAGAGCATCGACATAACTACAGTTGCCCGTGTGAAAACCTATCTATTTACTCAAATCCACCAGTAGTTATGGTCACAATTTTGGATTTTTTTTCCTGACTTTCACCATCCGACCTCGCTTGAACCCCTCCCCACCTCGAAAACTAACATCACGAAAATTAGCACATAAGTATTTACAACTCTTTACTCCCAAAACTCCCATTATTTGAATCGAGTAATGCTGTAAACACGCATTTAAATTTAACATTTCGCGCGAAATCAAGTTGTTGTCTTTGCATGTTTGCTATTCAAACCTAGATGGCGTTACTGACGCTAGAGATTAAGAATTTCTATGGAGATGTTCCTCTAGCCGCTCTAATTTTGCTATATTATGCTAGATGGCGCTACTAAGACTTTTATCACAATTAAAAATGAGATTTCTTCCCCTCTATTTGTATTAATTTGATTGATAAAACTAATAAATATTTATCTAACATTGCATTCTAGGTATATGACTCAGAACACCACGTCAGTTAATATTATCACAACTTTTTATTTGAAATTCTTTAAGCTTTTTTGATTCGTGGGAATCAACCACCAACGGAAAGCGATTTTAGTAATCAGTATCATTACTTTTTTAAATAACACAGACACAGTAAGTAACTTAAATGAGAATGACGTGTGTTAATATTAAGTATTCGTTAGTACCGTTTCACGCCAATAGATGTCGCTAAGTGTTTCAACATTACGTAAATAAATTCTTCTAGAACACTTTAAATTATTTAGATAGGTTGACCGAAGCGATTGCGATGAAACAAAGACTAATATAAACTCTGAGTTTTAAACAATATTTGAGTATGAAAGATAACCATATTAGTTTCGTTCTTTTGACGTGATACTTGATCTATTCAACATAGAAACTGAAAAACCGAGCTACAGACAAAAATTTTGATAAGGGTTAAAATGTCATCTGTTGATTATCCCTTACCACCCCAAGCAATTATTTTCGAAATATTTTAAATGTACAGAAAAAGTTCCTTTACAGATTTATTATATGTATAGATATAGATATAGATTATAACGTAATTACGAACAAAACAGCCGTCTCGTTGATCTAAAGGTTTGGAGAAATGAGTATATCACACGTTTTCATCAGGGAAATTAATTTCTAATTAAATTGCCTTCCAACTTAAAATGTCCGGAAATATATTCAAATCACAAAAATAATTCTTGGACATTTGTATGAAATGGTTTTAACACGGTAAACTGACGTTGAGTGTCAATTTACTTATCAGTGAATCTTCCTGAGAGCAGTGGTGGCCCAGTGGTAACGGCCGCGACTTACGAGTTGTAGGTCGTGCGTTCGAACCCAGCCAGGCGCATTACTTTGTGTAAATAATTTCATCACCACTGCTCTCAAACGGTGAAGGCAAACATCGTGAGGAAACCGGCATGTCCCAGAACCAAAAATTGGAAGACATGTGACATCTACCAACCCACACTGGGCCCGCGTGGTAGATTACGGCCCACTCCCTCTCATCGAGAGGAGGCCTGTGTCCCAGCGGTGGGAACGTTTATAGGCTGAGTATATGTATGTATGTATGAATCTTCCTGACTGTACCTACACCTCAGCATACATTTTCAGGGAACAGAAACGTGATATAATGTATTATTAAATCAGATTCTTTGTAAAGTATTTCAGCACTAAGAAGCTCTAAGTATCGAGTCCTGAAACTTGAAAACTTTGATAAAGAAACAAAGGAGCCTTGTTTGCGAGTTATGAAGAGACTTCGCTTGAACATTATTATAATAATTATCTCTTGGAATGTTTTCTTCAGTTAGCGAGTTCACTAATGGCCCAAGTAATACGAATCTTTTTGAAACAGTTTCAATTATTTCTTATTTTGTTAGAAATTTCTACGATTTTTTATAGATATTTTTAAAATCGGAATTGTAATAATATATATTTGCGTTTCTTAAAAAAAAAAAAATAAGAAAGAAAATACTACAGTGATTCTGAATGAGACATGCTTAATAATTAGAAGCATTTCATACCTAAAAACCGAGACACGATTGGAAAGAAATAAGTCTGAGAGTGTTATTATTTCTTTACAGTGCTCAAGAAAATTTCACACCACTGTGGCGCCATCTGCCACGCCACATGCGAAATAGGCATTGCGTTGACGTCACGCAAAATCCTACATCGCGCAAGCAAAGTTCGACGCACCACTAACGTTTATTCACCTGCGTGATAAACATCGACTCGCTTCGTGCTCTTACCTTAGGCGAGGCACACACAAGCAAGCTTGGTTAAACAGCCTACAACCTCCTAGGTTGAACTTGCAAGATGCTATAATAACAAAAAAGGACGGCAGGCAGTAGCCCACCAGGCTCAACACCCGTCGTAGGATCCTCCCTTTTCTATCACCATTTCAGCCGAAAGACGTCCTCTGCTGGACACAGACCTCCCCTAAAGGTTTTGCCATATTCGCCTCGCTTGGCAAGCGGGTTGGCGATCGCAGTATGGTGGTAAAATGCATAGAGAACGCTGCTGCCCATTCACTAGTAAGTCCCTTAGTCGCCTTCTACGACACCCACGGGAAGAAATGGGACGATGCTATTCTTTTACGTCCGGCACTACACGGAACACCTTCAAGGATCATCAGTTTTCTATGGAGGATGAGAAACTTTTCACCCTGTTTCTCATACCTCTATAGGTATTTAGTTACATTTTAAAGGAGTAAGCGTTCAAAAAGCAATATCTTGTAAAATGTAAAACAAAACAAACTTCAATCCTTTGTACAGTCAAAAAATAAACGCGTGAGTACAAACAGTTCTAGAGTTCCTAAATATAGACCAACGGAAATTCACTCCTACAACTTCCTTCTCTGTGGAAATAGCAATTCGCGGCAAGACTACTTGGAAAATACAATTCGCGTACCTATAGGTTGAGTGTTATTCCCGGCTAAATAAATAATCCCTTACTGTGTGCGATTCAAAGGCAACTAGCTAGCTAACTTCGGGAGAATTGTATCTTGCCTATTTTCGTTATTTGTTTCTATTATTCTTCCTTACGCAAGTGGATGACCTACAGCATAATTACGGCGAGGAAGACCTGCACCCTAATTGTGTTACTCACGATTCATCATTATCTGTTTCGTTTTGAAACGAATTGTTAAACTATTGCTTCATATTTTCGAAAAATGTGTCTGCTCAACAACGTAAATAACGCAATGAATATTGTTGAACTGTGAAAACGAAACCGATTCTGATTAATCGTGAGTTACGCAATTAGGGTGCTGAATGAGACTCGGAATGACCAGGGAAGCATGGCACAATATCAAAGATCACGTCATAATTTACGTTTTCACCCTTACCTACACACGTTTAACTATCTTTCAAGGCAGCCTTTGTAAGCCAAGCCTCCAATTAAACATTATCTAATCCTTCCGTATGATAATATTCATACGGTTATTAATTCCACTGTCAAGTACTGACCTTTCATAGTTAATGAATAGATAATATCAGAACAACAGTTGATAAAGGTAGAGTTTATCATGTTCTTGATTAATTTCGGTGATTTTGTAGAGGTACTTGTTATTTAGACTGTTGCCATGGTTACGGCCTTGGGTTCGGGTATCAGGATACTTTATAAGAGGGATAAGGTGGAGTACCTACCTTACATCTTAGTATCGTTTAATGTTTACTCATCATTTTAGACAAGACGTGGTTATATTACTTCATTACGGATTTTTTTAAATCCACATTGATAAATTAAGTGTAATTTGTGTACAATGTCATGTCTATTTACTTTTTACGTTTATAATTAATATATAGATGACCGAGCTCTGGTCGTTTTAACTTTGTTTGACATTTTTATGAAATTAAACTTATGTAGATCGATTTATCGCCTCCAAAACCCCCTGTATATTTCATGAAAATCGTTTGAGCCATTTCCGAGATTCAGATTATATATTTATACATATATATAAGAATTGCTCGTTTAACGGTGTTAGATTATAGTTATTGTGAATGTAAAATAAAAATAAAACGTGACCCATGAGGTGGGGTCACCACACATGAGTCACGTTTTATTTTAATTTAATTCTTTCAGCAACTTTAATCTAAATCATGGTCTGGAGTAATTTTTAGGGGGCTTGTGGCTAAATAACAATAGCTGCACGGGTCGATCGGTCAGGTTAAGCTACGCTTGCCGCGGTTGGTCCGTGGATGGCTGACCATCTTTACATACCAAGACCCCTCCGTGCCTCGGAAAGCACGTTAAGCCGTTGGTCCCGGCTGTCATTTGTGGATCTTTGACAGTCGTTACGGGTCGTCAGAAGCCCGAAAGTCTGACAACCAGTCTTACTAAGGGGTATCGTATTACCCAGTAACTGGGTTGTGGAGGTCAGATAGGCAGTCGCTCCATGTAAAATACTGGTATTCAGCTGCATCCAGTTAGACTGGAAGCCGACCCCAACATAGTTGGGAAAAGGCTAGGCAGATGATGATGATGATCTGGAGTAATTTATGCGTTCTACCCAAATGTTCTTTCTTTAGTATTGTTCGTCGAATCGTTGAGCTCCTATCGTTTTGATTTGAGCTGCATAGTTACTGACCAATGTATGCACTGATTGCTAGCAGGTCCATTGTGGTTCTTTCCTTAGAATACCATTTCATACATTAATCTACATCGGCTTCAGATGATGAGACCAAAATTGTGTGTGGACTTTAAAAGAGACGGTGACCTCTGAGTTTGTTTCAGCTTTTCTTCTCAGAGTAGTCAATTAGGGCATCCTGCCTGTCATCTAGTTTTTTAAACATGATTGACGTGTAAAAGTGTAGGTACGTACCTCCCCGAGTGGGTTCCCGCATTGTCGTTGCGGGGGGGCTCAGTAACCGTGGATTCCAGCCACGGTGAAGCCAAGAGGAACCCAAAGGTGGGGCCGCTCGTCAGGGCTTTTGCCTTCAAGCCATTGACGTAGCGGCCAAAAAGTAGGTTGCGGTGAGATGCACCGCAACTGAGGTGGGCCGCGATGTCGAATGGGAGGCATTGCGGCTGAGAGTTACGGGCTGCGGTAGAGGAGGATTGCCGGTGCTTCTGAGCAGCGCTCTTCCCTTCCGTGGCCTGGACGGGGCCGCCACCGTTTGATGGCGGACGCGGTGGGGCCGCAGGGGAAGAGAGTGTCGGTCAAAGACGTCAGCAACCACTGGTGGGGTCGGCAAGGGCCGATGCCTGCCAGGGGTGCGGGTTTGTTCGAAAGAGATACCACAGCCCCTGGCATACGGGCTACTGAGGGAACACGGGTGGTTTTTAGTCAGTAAAAGTCTGACACGCCCTCCTGCTCTACTCAGCAGGAGAAGTCATTTGATGATTTCCCATCCAAAAAAAAGAAAAAAAAAAGTGTACGTAAAAGCCTACTTACAGAAATAAAATCATTTATCACTTCATTGTTAGTTTAGCTCAAACGCAGCAAGCACGATAGTCAGCCTGGTAAACAACTTGTTTACTAGTTTACATTTAACCGTCGAGAATGTAATCATCATCATCATCCTTTCAGTCCAAAAACGTCCAGTCCTGGAAATAGGTGACGCTCAAAAAAAAAGGAGAGGTTTGCTATAATCACCAGGTTTTTTTTTTTTTTTTTTTTTTTTTTTTTTTTTTTTTTAAAAAAAAAACGTTGCCCCACACTAGGAATTTCTCCTGTATTGTGGGTGCGTTTACAAACATTTAAAACTCACATACACAAACAGCCAGACCCGGAACAACTAATTGTAGGTCATACAAATACTTGTTCCGTGCGGGAATCGAACCGGCGACACGTAGCGCAGGAGGTCAATCGCTTAACCACTGCGCCAACCGTGCCGTCGAACGTTTGGCAGGCACGTTTTTTTTTGTTGGGTGGGAAGTCATCAAATAACTTCTCCCGCTCTGGGTGGAGCAGGAGGGCGTGTCAGACTTTTACTGACTAAAACCCACCCGTGTTCCCTCAGTAGCCTGTATGCTAGGGGCTGCGGTATCTCTTTCGAATAAACCCGCACCCCTGGCAGTTGACAGGCAGGTTGGAGATCGCAGTATGGTGGTAAAACGCATAGAGAACGCTCCTGCCCATTCTCTAGTAAATCCCTTAGTCGCCTTTTACGACACTCACGGCCAGAAATAGGAGAGTGCTATTCTTGTACGTACTCGTACGTCACGGCACGGAACTACTGAGATACTTTTCACCCTGTTCCTCATACCTCTATAAATATTTAGGTACACTTTAAAGGAATTATAAGGCGTTCAAAAAGCAATATCTTGGAAAATGTAAAACAAAACAAACTTCAATCCTTTGTACAGTCAAGAAATAAACGCGTGAGTGCAAACAGTCCTAGAGTTTCTAAATATAGACCAACAGAAATTCACTCCTACAACTCACGTCCAGCACCACACGGATCTAGTACCTAGATGGTTAAATGTTAGCGAGGTAGAAAAAAGTTCCTCTAGATTCTAGATGAACTTTCATCATGACCTCATCTTATTTCAACTAAGGCAGGAGCTGTTTGTTAATAATGTTTCGTTTCGTGAGAAAACGACAAAAAATACATTCGTTATAAAAGAGAAACCGACTGGCACAGCAAATAAGTAAGCTTGGAAAGAGTATTTGCGAAGGCAGTTTGTAATATTCCTTCCTAATTAGCAGTCTGTAGGATGCAGCGAATATTCATCTTCATGACATTTGAACGTAATTTTGTACCGCCCAAAAACAAAGTTAGTCATTTGTTTCTTTCGCAGGCTACTTTACGAAGTAAATGCCTCTACTGTTAAATTAGTCTATTGCATAATACTGTCATCTAATATTTTTGACCAATCGGTTTTCAGCTTTTTCTCGCGATTTTATTCATTTTGTTCTTATAAGCACGATTATCACCTATATATTCGAATACGATTTAAAGAGAACATCAAGATCATTTTTTTTTTTGTTAAAAGAGAAACGTCAGATAATAAAAACTTTTTTCAAAAAAATAACAACCGACTTCCAAAAACAACACTACAAAGCTCAAAATAACTTTAATTTCGGAAGTCGGTGACTTTGGATGTGTATTTTCATTATTTGTCACCGCCTTCCGAAATTAAAGTTATTTTGAGCTTTGTAGTGTTGTTTTTGGAAGTCGGTTGTTATTTTTTTGAAAAAAGTTTTTATTTTTCACTTTTTAGTTCCTACCCCGCACTAATTCGAAATTTCATCATCCTTGGGGTCAACACAATGCATATTTATGCGATCGAACATTCGCGGTTGATTTGCTGTAATTTTTTGAAGAGTTCCGTTGTCTGTCTCCGAAACGCATCATCAGATCTATATGAAATTTTAATGGGACCATTTCGGAGTAAAGCCCTTTCGAACAAAAAAACATTTTGCAAATCCGTTTATATACGACGGAGTTATGCCCGAACATACATAAAAAAAAAAAAAAAAATATAAACATGTCGAATTGATAACCTCCTTCTTTTTGAAGTCGGTTAACAAATGGGTTAAAAGAACCAAAGATTGGGTCCCACTTAACGCAGGACGCTACCGCGGCAGGCCGAGACGAAGATGGCAGGACGAGCTTGATCTTTCACTGGTAAGACTGGCAAGCACTAGCAAAACAAATAAGTGTGTGGCAGAAGCAGAGGGAGTTATTTGCCTTGTAGTGGGACAATACAGACTAGTCAGACGATCGTTGACAACGATCTACAAATCACAGCCAGAACGTGATGATCGCTCATCCACAAACAGACCGCGGCAAGCGTAGCTACCCATTCGATCGCTCCACGCGGCTATTATCATTTAGTCACGAACCCCGAAGTATTCATGAATATTCTAATTCAACGACTACTAAAAATATTCATCTAGGAAATACTAGTACTATTTGGTGGATCATTCATATATCAGTATAGCTGTAATAAACATTTGTCACGTTTCTCATTACTTCTCAAGTGTTCCAGACTTATGTCAAACTTATTCTAGCATATAAACATCATTCTTGAACCAAAAATGGTGATAACATATTATAATAGCATCTCTAACCCCCAAACGGTAAGGCCCTCCGTTACCGTTTGGGAATACCTAAGTACATCGACATTTCTCCAGTTATGTTTAAAGGCGACGAAGGTGAAGATGACGTCACGGCACGACATGGCAAAGGATTTTATTTTTAATCAAGTTATTTTTGTCCTTAGGTATTTCATCGAGTTTAGAATTCGCACTATTTTATTTCGATACAATTATACCGCGCCAAGTCGTGGCATGCTGTGGGACGCCGCGGCACGTCTTGGCATGCCGTTTCATTACACGGACTGCCATGGTATACAACTGCGTCACCCCGCAGCAGTCCGTTGCGTCCCGCAAGTCACTTATGTCACAGGATTATGGCAGCTAAACTAATTGAAATAAGATTTGAAACGAGTGCGGCGGTAACCAAATAACGACCCAACCAACTTTGGATCCATGCAGAGCAAAACTAGTTGAATAGTGAGTAGCTGTGCTTGCTGCGAGAAGCCACGACGTGACGCGGCATGCCGTGACATGCCGCGTCTTACCAAAGCGTCCTTCGAGCTGCTGAAGCACGCCGTGCCGTACCATGCCGTGCCGCGACGTCAGTCTGGGCTGGCCTTAAGTGTCATGTAATAGGGGTCGTGTCTATTGCCACCAGCCGGGCACGAATGAAGACTCCAAGCTGCTACTGAGAAATAGGTTTGAAAAATCCAATAACGCTTTGCCCGACCTTGGAATCAAATCCCTGGACCTCATGCTCATCAGTTGCAATTGATACCACCAGAAAACATTTCGTACTTCACAGTTTGTATCAACGTTTTTTCTTAGAAAACAGTGAATATAGTCTCTTCTTAGATGTATTTTTTATTTTAAAACAGAGACCATGGAGTTTCTTGCCCGTTCTTCTCCAAAGGAACATAAGTAGGTGCTGCATTTTTGCATGGACAACTAGCTTCATGTTTGTGACTGACCGGCCCCTTGATAATTCAAAAGTGCCTGTAATTGCTTTATTTGAAATTGAGTTGTGTTTGAGTTTCCATGAAACATTGTAAAAAGATTCTCTCTCATTGCTACCTTCAGTAGCTCTGATACACCAGGGCCGCTCAATAGGATATTTTTATTTACAGTATCGAACAAAAATAGCAGAGAAAAGACCTTTTGCATAAGGCTATTATTAAAAAAGACTGCAACGTACAGAGTATGCTTTACTCAACATAATTATTATAGAGACAATGATTTGTTATCTAGATCAGTAACTGCCTCAAGCGTAGCGCTTGCAAATACGTCAAAACGTTGATAACTTTTTTTATTCGATTATAAATGATTTTATTTCTGATAGGTTTGTACAAACACTTTTTCACGTTAAATATTTATACTAGATGAGATCGGCGTTTCCTATCTGACTACTCTGAAAAGAAAGGCCCAAATAAACTCAGAGATCGCGGCCTCTTTTAAAGTTAATCTAAGTCAGATCATGTGAATGCCATAATCGATGTCTGAAATGTTTTTTTGAGGAAAGAACCACAGAGATTGAGTTAGCGGTCTTAAAACATTCAGTCTGTTCATTGAAAATACACATTCAGTTGATTTTTGCAATGTGTACAGCATAGGAAAAAAATATTAATCTTAGTAATAATATCATCTGCCTCTGCCTACATCGTATAACAAGTATGTTTTTAAAAAACTAGACTCACAAGGCTGCCTCCTATGTATTCATAAACATTAATGTTTTGTATTTGAATTTACACTAAATCAATTGAAAGTCGATATAATTGTACAAAACATCGTTCACCGTTTATTTTTATTCTGCAACCCCAATGCATGTAAAGCTTTTAACAGACCAGACACAGTCTAATACATTTACTAACCATATCGACGCAAATGCATCTGTAATAAAATTCCTAACATAGTTTATACATGAAGCGTTTGTGTGGAACGTATTCTGTATCCTATAATGAATCGAATTTAGGGAGAGTGTATGTTCTAATGCAATTTACGTCCGGGTTGCGGTAGTAGCAAATGAACTTACATTAATGGCTCATTTACACGACCGGATCTTCGACTCTTGAATAGGCGATTTTTGAAAGATAAAAAGCGACAATTTTCGCTTTTCCACATACGCGTTTCGTACCGACGTACGATACGCGTATAGGGAAAAGCGAAACTTGTTTCAGCTTTTAAATTGGAAGGGTCGGCGTCCGTGTAAACAAAAATTCGTATTTCGAATCACAGCATATGAACAAAACAATTAGAATACATCTTATAGACTTTTTTTCTCGCTAGAGTGAAAACTGACTGCGATAATCGCCAACAAGATTCGCATAACCGTTCTATCCAATCGATATGCAAGAAACTCTCCTCATATAAATGTGCTTTAAGGCTGCTGTCACATGCAAACCGGTTTGACACTTGTAAATAAACTGTTAAGTTTCAAGTAATTAACACAATTACTTTTCTATTTTATCAGCCTTAGTGAGTCTGCCTAACAGACGAGAGGATAACAATTGCCTGCTTTAATGACATAGCTGACATAATTGTATGTGGGAGGAGACATAATTTGTTAGCGTTTATGTCACACTATGGCCATAACTAAGCATGAACATATCTGTCAGAAGGCTGAAAGTTACCCAAAGAGTAATGGAAAGGGCTACGCTTGGAGTTTCCCTACGTGATCGAATCAGGAATGAAGAGATCCGCAGGAGAACCAAGGCAACCGACATATCCCGGAGGATTGCCAAACTTAGGTAAGCGGCAGTGGGCAGGGCACATTGCTCGCAAAACAGATCGCCATCCGCCGATGGGGCCGCAAGGTTCTGCAGTAGTGACCGCGTATCGTAAAACGTGGAGTTGGAAGGCCTCCCACAAGGTGCACCGATGACCGTGTGAAGACCGCAGGAATTCACTGTATTCGGGAAGCACAGAATCGATCGAAGTGGAGGAGCTTGGGGGAGGCCTATGTCCAACTGTGGATGTCTTTCGGCTGTAATTATGATGATGACCTTAAATGCACTACTCTTAGCTTATGTACACGCAGGTGTCTTTGCTGTGTAAGACTACGGTTTATTCGCCGTGTGTAGATACACTGACAATAGTTGTCAGTGTTGTATGTATTACTATGGAAGCTTATACATGAACACGTTTTTTCTACGGCGCGATTTATACGATATACCGTAACGAAACCGTGCCTTGCATGAAGGACTTTACACTATTGATGGTTATGTACAATTCTTGAAAATGACTCAGGTCTTCAAAATGTGGTTTTGGCAGTAACATTGGCAACCCTTATAATTTCGTTATGTCCATCTGTCACGGTTTCAATTTACTTGAATACACAAAAACCCTATCAGAAACAGAATTTCTAAAACTTTCACAAACAAAATCGAGAGTTTATTTGTAAGCTGTCAACATTTTACACTCCTTTGTGAATATATTGTAAAGAAGATGTTCATACAAAACCAATTTCGAGGTCCTTTAAATATTCAGTTTCGACAAAAGGCTTGAAATTGCATTGAGTTTGACAAGGGATGAAAGTTTTTAATGGGAATATGTCAAGACCTTACATTTCAATGTTATAATGAACGAAGCTATTACCCAGTTAAATTGGATGCCCGTTGGTGTAAACAATTCAGTTAGGTTTGAGCATTGGTTCCCAACCAGTGGTCTGCAATAGCTAAAATACGCGAAATGTTTAAAAACTCTTATTTGTACTTTTTTACTTGTAATCAGAAGGTGCAGTAGGGTTATGGAGGGACGAACGGCAATCATTCCATGTAGCTGCATCCGGTTAGAGTGGAATCCAACCCCAACATAGTTGAGAAACGTTGGCAAATGATGATGATAGTGACAGAAGATGCATTTACCACAGAAATCATATCGATGGAATCCGAATTTAAATTTTGTGTTACTTACTCGTGAGTACATTTTAATTTCAAGTTTAACGAATCTGTTAAAAGTTTATAGATCGAGACAATTATTTTCCTTGAACAACAAGGTCCCTCCTAAAAATTTTCATTGACATCTTTGCAGACTCTTTTTACCAATTCCGTAAAAAACGTATCGTCCAACCATCCATAACATTTTGATCACGTTTATTGCAGTCGTTTTACGTATAATAATCACACATAAGTAAAATTATAATTAAAGTTTCCATTAGTAATTGAGTAAATCTGATGGATTTTCTTATAAATTGTCTTTCTATGGTAAAGTAGGTCTTATTTATTTTATTATTGTTTTTAGGGTTCCGTACCTCTAAAGGAAAAAACGAAACCCTTATAAGATCACTTTGTTGTCCGTCCGTCCGTCCGTCCGTCCGTCTGTCAAGACCGTTTTTCTCAGGAACGCGTGGAGGTATCAAACTGAAATTTCTATATGATACTTAGTTCTACTGTCCCTGGAAGCTGTAGAAAAATCAACCTTCTAAGTCAACGCAATCAAAAGATACAGCCATTTAGGCCGCAAAATTCCGCAAATTTTCGAAACTTCCCGTGAACTTAGAATCTTGAAATTTTGTACGAAGACACGTCTTATAGTACAGATATAGGAAAAATTACGAAAACCGTAAATTTTTAGTTTCGTCATATAAAAAAAAATATTTTTGACAATTTTGAACTTTTACTTATATACCCACAGGTTTGTACGGAACCCTCGGTGCGCGAGTCCAACTCGCACTTTACCTTTTTTTTTTATATTTTAAATCACTTTGAAATAGGTTTCATAATTTGTATGTACGTTTTGATTTATGCTGTTTACTTCTTTAAGTGACAAATTCACCAAACTAATAGATATAAGGTGAACTTTTAGAAGTTCTTTTATGTAACATGTTATTAGTGAATAAATCGTTGGAGTACCTTATATAAATAAATAAAAAATAAAAAAATAAATGAGGTCCTTAATAAAAAAAGTTTGAGAACCACTGGAGAGGAAGTGAGAGGGAAATTTATGGATATTGGCGATTAATTCGTGGAAACTGAAGATACGCTTCAATGATTTACATCGATTTTCGGAAATCCATGTCTGAGTTTGGATTTCCTACCCTAGTTATAGTTTCCGTGAAAACTAACCACTGTGGTTAAACTAGTCACAGCGTTAAAACTTTTTAATTACATCGGTTTCTGTGACAATATTCTTTTGCATCTTGGAGAATAAATGCATTTCAAAACATCTGCTTTAATATTGCTAGTTACCTTTGAAGTAGGAAGTGAAACTTCATAGTTACAAGAACTTTGAAGCCTCATTAACAACTGGGAAAAGCAAGACGATTGCAATAATAACCTGAGGAACGTTTCTGTGAAGGTACCTCCTTTTACGTATTACTCTATCAAATAATTTTTAAACGATAAAATATGACATTACCAACCCCTCTAATGTAATTTATCATTGACATGCATGTAAAAATTAATTTTAATAGAATAATCATTTATTAATAATCATTTAATTGACTAACGAATATATATTTTGTACACCAATTTCATTGGTAGGACATAGAGCCCGACTAAAATGTACCTTAACATAAGGCCCATAATGTAATACCTGTGTTCAAAAATAAAGATTGATTGATTGATTGTAACATTTTTTCACTTTGACTTGAAAACATCTGATTTGTCAGTAAGAATCAACCAAGTCGTGGAGCGAGTTGATAAAATGTATGGTACCTAAATACGAAATTTTCCCACATATAACACAAACACCCTAACTTGAAGAGAATATTTTGTACGTGATGTGAAAGTTTGACCCCTGGTGGCATTCGGGTCGTCTTTTTTTTTTTTTTTTTTGGGTGGGAAATCATCAAATAACTTCTCCCGCTCTGGGTGGAGCAGGAGGGCGTGTCAGACTTTTACTGACTAAAACCCACCCGTGTTCCTTCAGTAGCCCGTATGCCGGGGGCTGTGGTGTCTCTTTCGAACAAACCCGCACCCCTGGCAGGCATCGGCCCTTGCGGGCCCCATCATTTTTGTGCTGACATCTCTTTGAGGCGCGCGTGGAACACAACGCGCCGTCGACTTGGGCTTGGTCCTTACCGGACAGCGAGCTACCCATTACTCGCCGCCCGCAAGCTCATGCCTACGGTGGCCGGAAATCGGCCTGGGATTCCCGACGCCCAGGGCGTCTCCGTATCCTACGGCGGCTGGGGTCGCGAGGGCGCATATGCTGCCTCTCCCTCACGTGCGCCGCCTCCCTCTTCGCGAGCATCACTGCTTCGCTGAAGGAGGTGACGGCTCCCCATGCCCTCTCGCTCCGTACCATGGCCTGGACCAGGGCCGGACGCGAGAGATCGCCGCCGCCGTTCGCCTCCACGAGGACACGGCGGTGCTCCACCCAAGCTGGGCAGACCGCCACCGTGTGCTCCACCGTGTCCTCAGGGCGATCTTCGCAGTGAAAACACCCGGGCGTTTCCTCCCGCCCTATCCGAAACAGGAACCTCCCGAAACAACCGTGTCCGGTGAGGACCTGCGTCAGGCGGAAGGTGAGGACGCCATGCCGCCTCTCAAACCACTCCTCAAAGAGATTCGGGTCGTCTTCAAAGTAAGATCCCTTTTAACAAAATCTACCGAAACCAAGTAGGTATAGTCGACCTCATAGCTGATTTATCACTCATGATCAAAATTCCCAGTAAATTTAAACTTCACTAAGGTTGATATTTATCATAAACTTCTACCTTATGAATCACTCCGTCGATTGGTGAGTTCAGTAATTTTTGAGTTTATTGCGTTCAGATAGATAGACAGATAGACCCGGCAGGAGAAATTTGTTTAAAAATATGCAGTCATCTAGCTGTCACAGAGAATAATAATCTTTTGATTATATGACGTACAAGTTAAGTTTAGTTACATTTGACCCAAAACTTGATTTACCCAATGTAACTTTATTGCCTGTGACATACAATAAAATTTAAGTTAAAATTACTTATATCGTCCAATGACTGTTAAGACGGTGCTACTTTTATTGTAGCTTCAATCTATGCTATGCCACAGACAATTAAATCGCACAGCGTAAATCTGGCTTAAGGGTGGCATAATAATTACGAGGTCGACTATAAAAAAGTAGAGGACGTACGTACAGTCACGGACTTTAATTGATGAGCCACTTGCCACAGTTCCTATTTTAGCCGTGTAATACAAATCGGGTTTAGTCGGTTATACTCGTATAAAGTCCACAGTGACAACCTAAAGTCAACCGATTGCAGGGCTAGCAACCGTAACCTAGCGACAATTGTTATAGCGTAGTGATAGTAACGTTAGCGTACGGAGAAATATTATGATTGGTCATTTCGACATCGGAAAAACTCGTATCTACGATTTTATCCAAACGCGTAGCGCCCAAGATAACGTTCATGAATAAGACTATCTTGTTTCTGTAATCTCGTGAATGTATGTGTATAAAACTGCAAAATTGGAAAGTTTAAA
The DNA here is from genome assembly GCA_949987655.1 of Polymixis flavicincta. Taxonomy (NCBI): domain Eukaryota; kingdom Metazoa; phylum Arthropoda; class Insecta; order Lepidoptera; family Noctuidae; genus Polymixis; species Polymixis flavicincta. The sequence goes on along the minus strand of OX465183.1, from coordinate 8,249,687 downwards.
AGTGGCTCATCAATTTAGGTCCGGGACTGTACATGTACAAAGTAGTTCAATGAATACCAATAAAGGCAGAAAACAACATGGTCGCACGCAATTGGTATTCTGCGTTGGCAACTAATAAAAATTCAATTTACGCCAACGTTAAACTTGATTTTCTTTTCAGTGGAAGCTTTTAATATAGGTATCGATTTTGCCAATTCGTAATAAATTCCACTCGGCCACGCTCCACTCCACTCATAGTCGGTAAATCGGAAATTGAATCGAGTTCGCAGTTTTATTTTTTATTTCTCGTTGAATGGTCAGACTAAAATACTTTTTTTGGACCTAGTTCGAGGTCAAACTAGGGCCGAAAAAAGTATTTAGTCTAGCTCGGATTTTATTTTGACATTCTAATTAAATTTAGATTTTCTAGATACTTTAATGAACTTGTAGGTTAACGTTTTAATTTGTTTTTGTAACTACATTTGTTATAAATAAACGAATAACAGGACTGGCTGGAGTTACACCCACACAGAACCTACAAAATATTTCGTTAGAATATCCAAATTGAAGTTTTTTTACACTGAGGTAATATGTACTAACGTTAGTACATATTACCTCAATTGTGTTTTTACTGCATAAAACATCCAAATACAAATATCCTGAAATCTAATTTCAATTAATCATTTTTCTCAGTACTCGAGTTTTCTTGATTCGTTGATTTTCATCCAATAAATACTTTGATAAACGAATATCCTTGTATTTAAATACGAACAAATCGATCCGTCGTCGTTCAAGAGATAAACAATTTATTTTATTTACACCCTTTGAGAACAGTTCAAATATTTTATCACAGTTTTCCGTCTCCCAATATTTGAAGACAGCTTCAATCAAGTTCGAATTTCTTTATTGTGTACACAGTATGGTGTTTGAGGCGAATACAGATATCGCGAGACGTTCGTTGTGAACGGTTTTTAACGTATACTTCAGCCTGTATGTGCGGGTTGCTCACTGTGAGCAATCAACGCTACGCCTCACGATGTCTGTATGCAGCCTTAGGATATCTTACCCAGCAATGTCCTGGGTTGCAGAGTCACACATCCAGTGTGAATGTATTCAATCAGCTGGCGAAAGACATCAGGTTCGAACTCTTCAATGATCAACGTCTGATGTTGCTGCGATGATGGCTGTCACAAAATTAATACAAATTAGTTTTTTAGAACACATTACAAAAACAGGTAGCACGGTTCTGTACCAAATTCAAATATGTGTGAAATGATTCGTCAAAAAAGACAACGCTTTTCAGACGTGTAAGTATATAACAGTTTATTCGTTAATTTATTCAAATAATTGTATTTCGTACAGAATCTCTAAAATGCCGCTTTGAATTTTATTCTAAATCATATTTTACACTTAAAATGTTTTTACAGTGCTTTTATTCACAACTTAAAATTAAGTGCCTTATAAAATCATTTATAAACTGAACTGAAAGCAATTTACAAGGCACAAGAGATTGTGTTTTGCATAATCGAATACGCGTTGAAGGTTCAATAAAATAAAGTTCCTGTCTATTTTGTGGATCAAATGGAAAACTTGAGAATGAAAATTAACCAGAAGGAAAAATATTAATAAAGAAAGACCATTGATCAAAGTAAAAACAACATCGAAGATTATAAAACATGGATTTGTGGATAGAACAAAAAATACGTCAAACATGCTATTTACTACATCAGGATCAAAAAAATATGACGGTTGGATGAGAAGTGGAAATGACACAACATCGATTTACTCACCTTTTTAGGAGAATACGAGAAAATGTCAACATTAACATGCAACACAACAATTGTGACGCAAAAACCTAAAGTAATAAAAATGTATTCAAAAAAGATTTCAATTTGATCGGACGAGTTCCTATCTACATTTGTATTGAAAAGTGAAAATTTATACAATATGAACACCGAGTACTCAAACCGATAAAAGTGAGTTCCCTAAAACACCGTTAATTTTGTTTTTACCTCTTGTATTGGTGCCAATTGCTGCGCGAATGTCGATCTCTGAAGCGAACACAGTAAAAATTCAACGTTAACATTAAAAAAAAATATCCATGCTACTGCAATTTGTAGAATAATTTTCCCCTTTTCTGTCGCGTAAACTTTATTTATGCAAAATATCAAAGGATTTATCTTTTAACAAAAAGTTTTCCGCATTCGTGCATTCATGTTATCGAGTTAGTCTGGCTCGAGTAATGAGAGGAGTCCTTTTGAATAGTGCAAATATATTGTTGTTCATAGTGTGGGTAGATATGTGGGACGAAGGATGAACCAGAACGGTACGAGGGTTTCTTTGTGCATACTGGAGTCTTCTTTGCAATGAAGTGAGAAAGAAGCTCTTAGTTTTCCAGAAATTTTTGACGATCCACATTAATACAATCATGTCATTCAATTAGAGAAGTACCAAAGTACAACCAGTTGCATTAATTTCGAATAGAAAGAACTCAGGGAAACTAATTGTTAACAATTTAAATTGTGCGTCAAATCACAACTGTCATTTTTTGATCGTTGTATGAAAAAGGTGTAAAATTGCAAATTAACATTGGGGGTCTTTGTCTTAATCAATGATGTAAGATGTATGTAGATCAAGAGAAAATATGCAACTCATTGAACTCAATAACGAATAATCAGGACTTTTAACAGAGCTTAAGAACTGAAGGCCATTGACAATGATGATTTTAAGTTATAGGTTGCCATTAAGGGAGGTTCAACATTTAACATTCTCTTGCAGTCCAACACAAGTTTTTACAGGGTGACAAAGTCTTTTTTACCTGCTGAGCAGCGTTCTGAAGGTTGAGCAGGGGTTCCGAAGATCTCTTTAGAAATAGTCGTAGTTTGTTCTCCCTGGGTGCTGGTTCCTTCTTCCGTTGGGGACTGGGAGCCTGGTAGAGCATCTTTTGGAATACTCTGGTAACAAAAAAACAATACTAAATTTTATTACTAAATCAAAAGAAAGAGAAGAAATAAGGCTGGGCTTAGTATGTATCCTTGTCGTATTCCTAATTTTACTCATGAACCCGTAGAAATCACATCAGCGGTGTCTATCCTTTGTACACGGTTCGATTAAAGAGATAAAACCTAATCAATAAATCCTATTTCGGGTGGTAAACTTTGAGACGAAATGTTTTATTTCGTTAGTCCTTTTTGATTGGTAGGATCATTAGCCTATCTTATAATGAATATTCATCTCTAGTCAACGACCATGATGTTTAGCATGAACATTTACTACCAAAGTCGCTTTAGTTACTAAACCACGTTATTTACGAGTGTCAAAACTTTACTAATGTTTTCCCAGATATGCAGTGTCCAGAGTGTAACATGGGTCACAAAGGACTTAACAATAATGTGAGCTATGTCCAACCTCTTGTTGAAAACATTTATGAGCGGCATTCCAACATTCTTTGCTTCTGTAATATTTTAATAAAGTCCGTTACATATTTATATAGTACTATCCTTTGCCAGCGGCTTCGCCCGCGCTAGGTAGAAAATTATCCCACTGGAACGTACTACAGGGATGAAAAGGAGTTTATCTGTTCAGCCAGGTTATAAACTATCTGTTTATCGAACTTCATACAAATCCGTTCTGTAGTTTTTGCGTTAAAGAGGAACAAACATCCATCCATCCATCTATCCTCACAAACTTTCACATTTATAATATTAGAAGGATAGTCACACATCTTATCGGTCAGACAAACCTAAGCATACGTCTCCCAAATATTTCCTTCAATTTCCTTCTTGAATTCATAATTAAACTGTACAGTGAAATAAACTGTAGTTCAAGTGCTAACTTTAAAATAAAGAACACGTGAATCAAGTGTCTTCCCCTTAACTTACAGTGAATAAGAAAGACGTTATTGGACGATTTCTTAGTTTTATAATTACTTAGCAGTTTAAGTTATATTTAAATTGCTTATTAGCTAATAGGCTAGATTTTACTTATTAGCTAATAGGCTAGATTTTAATGTGAATAAAGTATCATCTATTGTGATACTTTATGAAGGAAAAAAAAATTCATAATTATTTGACTATGACACGGAGGATAAAATTTTAATCAGTCCGCAAACTGTAACCATGAATTGAGCACATCATTCTAGATCCCTAGCGTAGACATTTTTCGTCAGTTGTATAAAAAAAAAATAGCTGTTCCATATATTTTGGCCGCGTAGGCTTCACACTTTTTTTGTATAACTGACGAAAAATTTCTACGCCATGGATTTAGAATGATATGCTGAATTCATGATTACAGTTTGCGCACTGGTAAAAAAAAATACCTTAAATAATACGGTTTTGATTGAAACTAGAATGAAATATGTTCACTAAGTTTTCATTTACCCTACCTCGCTACTGAAGCTGCCCACCATATACTCCAAGTTATAATTAATGATGATAATGATGATTTAAGCACGAGTAATACGAAATTAAAATTTACAAGCAACGTTGTTTTCGTAAAATCCAATAAATTCTACCTACTTACTTTGATTTCCGCTTCAATGTTTACGACTAAATTGAAGTATATTAAAATGAAATTGATAGAAACTAACAGAACTCGAAATTGAAGAAGTAAACTCGAAAGCGTTAATGCTTCTTAATACAAAGTTTTTTTTTGAAGTATTCTTACCAGTGGCACCACCATTCAATGCATAAAGCTCCTTTTACACGTCAAAAATAAATAACTATATTTTATAAAAACTTTTTTCAAAAAAATAACAACCGACTTCCAAAGAAACACTACAAAGTGCAAAATAACTTTAATTTGGGAAGTCGGTGACTTTGGATGTGTATTTTAATTATTTGTCACCGCTTTCCGAAATTAAAGTTATTTTGCACTTTGTAGTGTTTCTTTGGAAGTCGGTTGTTATTTTTTTGAAAAAAGTTTTTATTTTTCACTTTTTAGTTATCTACCCCACACCAATTCGAAATTTCATCATCCTTGGGGTCAAAACAATACACATTTAAGCGATAGCAACATTCGCGGTTGATTTGCTGTAATTTTTTGAAGAGTTCCGTTGTCTGTCTCCGAAACGCATCATCAGATCTATATGAAATTTCAATGGGACCATTTCGGAGTAAACCCCTTTCGAACAAAAAAAGGATTTTGCAAATCCATCAATATACGACGGAGTTATGCCCGAACATACATAAAAAAATATATATATAAACATGTCGAATTGATAACCTCCTTCTTTTTGAAGTTGGTTAAAAACTGGATTTTGTCAGTGTTAGTGTAACCGACTACTCTGAGAAAAACATCGAAACAAACTCAGATTCTCTCGTTTGGTAAACTACCAATTAGTGTATATTATCTGGATAACCGAGCCTTGCCAATTTTTTTTTGGTTTGCCTTTTTCTAAAAATGAAATATATATCCTACTATCCTATCCAACTAATATTATAAATGTGAATGAGTTTGTATGTATGGAGGTTTACATGTTTGGATGTTTGTTACTCAGTCAAGCAAAAGCGGCCGAACAGATTTGGATTAAATTTGCCACATAGATAGTTTATAACCTGGATTAATACATGGAATACTTTTTATCCCGGTAGTATGTTCTCATGGAATAATTTTCAACCTCCACTTGGGTGGAGCCACTGGTAAGAAATTAGTCGTACATATTTCTACCCCAAACAGAATATTTGTGTCTCATTTTTCAGGCTGTAGGTGCCAGTTTAAATAAAGGCAAAAGTGACCTTTAAGCTTTGCCTCTAGATTGGCCAGGCAGCAAATGTCAGTAGCAGTCGGTGATCACTGACGGGGACCATTGACTTTTTTACAATATACACCACGAGTGGCTATACAGTGTGCCCTGAATATTAAGCTCCGCTAGTATTTGGGTTTTTGGCAACAAACACGTGTTTCCAAATCACAGTTTTTTCTTACATAGTTAATTCACGAGAAAAACGTAAGAAGAATGAACAACAACAAGTTAATGCCCGCGGCCTTGCTCGCGGTTTCAGATTATTTTGTACTACTGTGATAAAAAGTATCGTCCCAACTTAGGACATGGCATCAGTTCATCATGCATTATGACAATCAGTTCAGTCGATATAGCGTGAAAAGGTAACAAGTCTTACTTGACTTAACTTAAGTTGGTTTTTTGCATCAATTTAAAACGTTTGACTATTCCGTAATGTTTCTACTTATTGTTTTTGGAGGCGCTTTACAAAGGATCATCATCATCATCATCATATCAGCCGAAAGACGTCCACTGCTGGACATAGGCCTCCCCCAGGCTCGTCCACTTCGACCGGTCTTGTGCTTCCCACATCCAGCGGATACCCGCGGTCTTCGCAAGGTCATCGGTCCACCTCGTGGGAGGCCTTCCTACTCTACGTCTTCCGGTACGCGGTCGCCACTCCAGAACCTTTTGGCCCCATCGGCCATCTGTTCTGCGAGCAATGTGCCCTGCCCACTGCCACTTAAGTTTGGCAATTCTTCGGGCTATGTCGGTTACCTTGGTTCTCTTGCGGATGCCTATATCTAAAGTCGCCGCCTGGACTTGGGGTCATTTTTAAATGTGTTTAATCTCAAATAATGGTTCATTTAACTGTTCTGATAACATACTGTACCAATAATGCTGAAAAATTTCGGTTCTAATTTTTTTTTGTTACTGTATCGAAATCCCCTATCACCTGTCTTCGTTTTCGGAAGCATTTTCTTTACACCCTGCATAATGATAATAATTTGAATAAGACTTAACTGGCAAAATGTGGATACACCTCTACACAACCCTTCGGGCAAGCAAGGCGTGGTATTATGGTTGGAAATTATATATTGTAGACAAACCTGCTCCTAGCAGCCAGCACAGCCTTGACAGCACACACTGGCTCCCTGGTATCTCCCACCAGAAATGTGACGTCGCACAGCTCAGGCATGGAGGCTAGGAACTTCATGTCCTCCGCCAGGCCTGACTTGTTCTCGAAAGTGCTGAGGTCAGGCTCCGCCTCCATTGCCGCTAGCGCCCCGCTTCGCATTGACGACTGCAGAAAAAAAGTGTTATTAAAAAATTTTTAGTTTCTAGCAGCAGCGTTTGAAGTTTATTTTGGTAAAAAATCTGGCCCTGTAACGGATAGAAAGACAGATAGATAGCATTGGCTTAGCATTAGGTTTTCCGTTCACAGATTTTCGTTACGGTTTCCAGAAAACGATGCGTCATATTAATTGAAGTAGAATCTAGAATACGGAGAACGCAAACTCCATTATTCTGAAATAATGAAAAAGATTTTCAGCACAATTCCAAAACCTCTGGTAAAGATATTTTCTGTATAAAAGACAGGCACGTTGTTACAGCGAGCCGAAGAGTCCCGTGAAATAAGTGTCTATAAAAAAGCACATAAGTAGGTAGTTCCAATCCTAGGAAATGATTTTTGGAAAAATCTAAATAAACGGAGAAGGGACCTAGTATAATATAATAGACGAGTACTGCCTCAACATGTCACATCTTACATAATATTATAAATGACGTACGGTCGTTGTAATATTGGTCATCATTATCTTTTTGGTTATGACAGTACCTAACCATAAGAGATGGCTATACCGAAGATTGGGTTTCTCATTAAGTCTCGATCGGTCCTTTATCGATCGTGTTTGAAAGGGTTTCGCCATAATAATCTCGATTATGGAATAATAAGATGCTGTTTTCCTTGATAATAAACTCTAAATTCGCAAATTAGTTAGTCATTTAATTGAGTGCCTTGTGTAAATAGTTAGTTGTGTTGAATAATGTTTAAAATGAAGTACTTAATTAAACAACCGTAAGATTGGGGTCAGCTTCCACTTTAACCGGATGTAGCCGAATATGGAGTGACTGCCTATCTGACCTCCACAACCCAGTTACAGGGTAAAACGATACCCGTTGGTAAGACTGGTTGTCAGACTTTTGTGGCTTCAGGTTACCCTAACGACTCTCAAAGATCCACGAATGACAGCCGGAACCAAGAACTTAGCGTGTCTTCCGAGGCACGGAGGTGTCTTGGTATGTAAAGATGGTCAACCATCTACGGACCAAGTTCGGCAAGCGTAGCTTAACCTGGTCGATCGACCTATGCGAATGTAATTACGTATCCACAAGCTATAACAATCCTCAAAAGTACACCTGGAAAATCGTCAGAGCTTCAGGGAAATACACAAAATAGCCACGACGCTTTGTGATGCGTACATATATATAACAATAATTAAATAAAATATATTGACATTCTGAAAATTAAGAGAATTTTTTGAATTTATTCAACCAAGTTTTTTTTTAATAATTGGCAGCAGCGTTATTTTTAAAACTAAATTAAAAGGTTATTCTGATGTCGAAATATTTAACTAAAATTTATTTCCATTATAAGTATTTAGTTTTCCTCTGAAAAGTAGTAAAACTTCGAATCTTAACGGCTGAATGAACTTTGGTTTTTCTTTGAATTTAATCACTACCCATAAACGTCTTTCATGAGAAATATTTCTGATATTTATACTAAGGTGACGGGTTTTTCTGTGGGTCATATCCCTTAAAACCTGTAAGCATTAGACTTGGTTAACTCCAATTATTTAAAAACTATTTTGTTGAATATTTAATTTCGTTACATAAATGTTGCTGATTTGATCTCCAAACACAAAGATTTTCCTTACTCAGAAACCAGAATTAAACTGTATTTCTGTGAAGCAAACATCGTCTGCCTTTGATATAAAACCTTTGAAGATAGTAAACGAAAATAATTTAATCTTAATCGAGTTAATACTAAAAGGTTTCGAAGAGTTTAATAAGGAGTTACGATGTTCAGTAATTAGTGAAGATTTCCGGACCGACCCAGCAACGTAAGATCAAAATAAAACATTTGATAAGCCAGAAGTACCAGGCAAAAGAAGATTAACTTAGCTGACAGATTAACTAGGATTTAGAAGGAAATGTTAAAGGAATGTTACTTGGAGATTAAATGTGATGGTATTAAGCGCTTATAAGTTGATAATTCTTCTATTACTTAAAAGATTTGGGTACTACGGGTGTTTTATTTCATTATAACTTTCTTATTTATTGGTAAAGTTTTTACTTTGTTAAACAATTTTATATAAAACTTTGGCTGCTGATAATATAAGTTTATTTTTAAAAGAGTTTATGAGAACGACCATTATTGTTAAGCCTCGTAGCGATAATGAACGATTACTGATGATCAAAGTCGGTCTCTCAAAATTGAACGAATTTTCGTGAATCAATGAGTTGGAGATATGAATACCAAGCCACGGTTCTTTATGCTCGATTTCTATTCGTAATGTCAAACATTTCAAATGATATTGGACTGAAAAACAAATATATTTCAGAAGTGAACCAAAAATAGACTTCCAGACCTCGTATAAGTCACGTTCCTCGTTCGGAAGGTAACATAAATAATACTCAAGTTATGATAAATTGCGAAACACGAGCCCTCTTCGCTACTATTTGCAAGATGAGCAATTTTGTGCTCGTCTTGGTAAGTGGAGTTCGGTTCTTGAAATATATAGAATTCAGATATTACCTATAAATAAAGAAAGATATGATAAATAAATAATAAAAAAAAAACAATACTGCACTCCAAAATTCACACAGTTGACGTGGCTTAAAAGGCTGCCCAATATAATGGGACTGGGCACGATATGTCCGCCTGACAAACGTAAATCACGCAGAACTGGTGCCCTGACACAGTAAGGCTGGGTCGCGGCTGAACACGTAGTAATGAGTCGAGCAGTGTAGATTCAGTCATACTGGTAGGAGGATGCGGGCTCGCGAAAGATGGAAGGAGTGGAGAGAGGCCTTTACCCAGGAGAGACCAACGTAGCTAGTAAAAAAACATCCAGAGAAGTCCCATTACAAGGCAAAGGCGTCTCCTCATACAAATAAGAAGCGAGTATTGATCACCAAGCTTGCTCCAGACTGGTTGGCAATTTCAGGTTTATATTAACTACTAGCTGTGCCCGCGACTTCGTTCGCGTGCATGTCGGAAAACAATAATGTGTCGCTTTGACGGTGTAGGTACCACTCCTCCGATCTTACGATCTATCCTGGTAGGAATCTACCACAGCTTTCGAATGCAGTTCAGAGCCTAGAGACAAAACACATTACTCTTGGCGTTCACGCCAAACGGTACGCCAAAATGTATGGGAATGACATTACCTGCGGAAAGGACACGACGTGTCCTGTCCGCAGGTAATGTCATTCCCATATATTCTGGCGTAGAGTTTAGCGTGAACGTTAACAGAAAGGTGTTTTGTCTAGGCCTGCAGGCGTCTTTAGGGGTTATAATGATATTGCGACGAAGTCTCACTCAGATTTTTAAGAATAAATATCAGGTGCTGTGTTTGTGTGGATGTTGTTTTCAGCTAATATAAAAAGGAAAAATCTAACTTCGTTAAACTCTCAAACATACAGTTCATCTGTATGTTCAGTGGCAGTTCGTGTGTTATGCATCAGAATACAGTTTTTGTTTTTTATTCTGGAAAAAATTACACATTACTCTGGTACAAACCATCTAAAATGCTTGGTCAAATAGTTTTTTTTTTTTTTTTTTTAATAAAAACAATACATCACTCTAAAAACCCTTATACAGAAATCTCTGTACGAAACAACTCTTTGACAATCTCATTTCTACATCGTTCGCTATGAATCCGAATACGATTCCCGTTCGATTTGTTCGTTATCAAGTCGATTGTATCGTTTGCGGTTTTCTGTTATTCATTAACTCTGTTGCTTTAGTGGACAGCGCATGTATTTCCTGTTTTCTTTTTCTAAATAATATTGAGTAGTGCATAAAAACTTTTTGAAAGATAGAATTAATACCTCGATGCTTGAACCCACAGACATATACTGTTTATATGTCTGTGCTTGAACCGTGTTTTGTGTATTGAAAGTGTATTGTGGTGTGGGTGGAGTTTCGGTGACGTTGGATGTGTATTTTAATTTTTTGTCACCGCCTTCCGAAATTAAAGTTATTTTGCACTTTGTAGTGTTTTTTGGAAGTCGGTTGTTATTTTTTGGAAAAAAGTTTTTATTTTTCACTTTTTTGTAACCTACCATACACCAATTCGAAATTTCATCATTCTTTGGGTCAAAACAATGCATACTTATTTATGCGATAGCAACATTCGCGGTTGATTTGCTGTAATTTTTTGAAGAGTTCCGTTGTCTGTTTCCGAAACGCATCATCAGATCTATATGCAGGGCCCAATCTAAGGGGGGGCAAGCCGGGCAAATGCTCAGAGCGGCAAAAATGAGCGGCGGCAAAATGTATACTTACAAACATACCTACTCTCATGAATTTTTGTATACTTGTTCAGAAGCCGTAGTAGACTAACGTATGTGAATATTATATAGTTAAAAGAATATCACATAATTATGGTCATACCATCTTTGGTAGAAGCTCATGACTTATATGGTGTTAGTGCAAAGGGCGGCGAATGTTATTTTTGCCCGGAGCGGCTAAATAGCTAGATCGGGCCCTGTCTATATGAAATTTCAATGGGACCATTTCGAAGAAAAAAAAAGAATTTTGCAAATCCGTCTATATACGACGGAGTTATGCCTGAACATACATTAAAAATGTAAACATGTCGAATTGATAACCTCCTTCTTTTTGAAGTCGGTTAAAAACACCGACCGCGGCGAAGGCGGCTATTGTAGATGTCAAAGGCCGAACCAATACAGCGGCGATATCATTTGACAACGTACTTTAGGCGAAGTTGTAATAAGGTCTATTTCACTTTTTATAGTCCATCTGACGACGCGTTTACAATGGATATTGGGTTGGATACCTATTGGAATCCTTTTTGTTATTTGTTAATATGTATGTACCGATGTACCGATTAGACCCGCAAATAAATAAATCTTTAGCCGCGGATATAGGAATTGGGTCGCATTTTTTTAATCCGCGAATAGTGAAAACGCGAATGAAGGAAGCACGAATAAGGAGCTTTTACTGTACTTACTCAATAAATCGACTGCGCGTCTGGTTGAGTGTGCTGAAGCATTATTCCACGCGGGGGCGGGCGCCTATCTCGGCCCGTACAGGCGCGTGTCTTTTAGCTTTGTTTATCAAACGTTGACCACTGAATAAAACCACAGCAGTGGGAATGCTCTGCACGGACTGCGATAGGCCTCGACAGGTTGCAGTGCAGTAACGCCTGACGCCACCTGTCAGTTAACGGCCCGTGGGACCATGGCGTTATCACGATGAAGAAAGATCACGCTGTAAAGGTGGATACTGACCGGCGTCACGGGTCAAAATGCTCCTAATATGTTACCAAGCAAGTATTCGTGCAGTCAGTAGTACCTACGGCAAAACATGCGAGCGAGCAACACTCATTTTAGCACACGGCGTAAAGACATGCTCGCTGCGCATGTTACATTACCTACGCCCCGTAACGTCGGTCATTATCCACATTAAAAGCGCTGTTGAAAAAAAAAACCAAACCAGGCAAAAAAAACTATTTAATTGTATAGCACGGGTTTTCTATGAACATAGTAAGTACGATGTTGTTGCTACGTAGTGCCATACCGCGCGCGCCCCCACCTCTCTCCCCGCTGCTGACGCAGGCAGCAGGAAGAGAGAGAGCCCGATCCCGAGGATAATGGACGTAACAGAGCGATCCTCCGCGACTCTCAGTTGCGATGCCTTTTTATTGTAAATTGTAATCAAAAATGTTTCAGTGTTTCTTTTGTTCAGCCATACATTTATTTGTAGACCAATAAATAATTATATTTAAAGAAGCGACTTTAAAATTGTCAATATTTTACTATTGTGATTTCTATTGTTCCTATGTAGGTAATGTATCCTTAGTTGGAGATGCCAAATGGATAAATAAATACATTTTTAAACTTGTTTTAACTAAGAAAATGCTTCTCTGTAAGCGATGTTGCTCGGAAGAGCACCGACATAACTACAGTTGCCCGTGTGAAAACCTATCTATTTACTCAAATCCACCAGTAGTTATGGTCGCAATTTTAGATTATTTTTTTTTTCTGATTTTCACCTTCCGACCTCGCTTGAACCCCTCCCCACCTCGAAAACTAACATCACGAAAATTAGCACATAAGTATTTACAACTCTTTACTCCCAAAACTCCCATTATTTGAATCGAGTAATGCTGTAAACACGCATTTAAATTTAACATTATCAAATTTCGCGCGAAATCAAGTTGTTGTCTTTGCATGTTTGCTATTCAAACCTAGATGGCATTACTGACGCTACAGATTAAGAATTTCTATGGAGATGTTCCTCTAGCCGCTCTAATTTTGCTATATTATGCTAGATGGCGCTACTAAGACATTTATCACAATTAAAAATGAGATTTCTTCCCCTCTATTTGTATTAATTTGATTGATAAAACTAATAAGTATTTATCTAACATTGCATTCTAGGTATATGACTCAGAACACCACGTCAGTTAATATTATCACAACTTTTTATTTGAAATTCTTTTAGCTTTTTTGATTCGTGGGAATCAACCACCAACGGAAAGCGATTTTAGTAATCAGTATCATTACTTTTTGAAATAACACAGACACAGTAAGTAACTTAAATGAGAATGACGTGTTAATATTAAGTATTCGTTAGTACCGTTTCACGCCAATAGATGTCGCTAAGTGTTTCAACATTACGTAAATAAATTCTTCTTGAACACTTTAAATTATTTAGATAGGTTGACCGAAGCGATTGCGATGAAACAAAGACTAATATAAACTCTGAGTTATAAACAATATTTGAGTATGAAAGATAACCATATTAGTTTCGTTCTTTTGACGTGATACTTGATCTATTCAACATAGAAACGGAAAAACCGAGCTACAGACAACAATTTTGATGAGGGTTAAAATTTCATCTGTTGATTATCCCTTACCACCCCAAGCAATTATTTTCGAAATATTTTAAATGTACAGAAAAAGTTCCTTTACAGATTTATTATATGTATAGATAAGTCCAGGTTTCCTCACGATGATTTTCCTTCATCGATATCAGTAATGTCCAAGATAACATCCGAAAGAAAAGAAAATACTGAAGACGAGCCCGCAACGTTGTTCATGAGGCATAAGGTGAGGTCTTAACCACTGGGGTACAACGATATTTCATTTGAAAAAGAATATTATAAGTCTGTTTTCACAATTTAAATATGTAGTAACTTTAAAGGATTATGGCGTTTCACTATAGATACCGAGAAATATGATGAATCGAATATAGCGCGGACATTCTAGGTTGAAATTGATCAAAGTGAGGTTCCATGAAGCAATTATAAAATCAAAAGCTTGAAAAGGAAAACAAAAACAAATAACATTTTGTGAACAACAACAAATGGTTAGCATATTATGAATACTAATTGAGGATTGTGGAGTCTTATTATTTAAAAGCTTAAGTAACATAATTTTTAGGCAGATATTTATTTTATGCAGAAGTGTCATGAATGATTTAAGATGAAGAGAAGATAACTCATTATCAATTGCATGTACATACTCATACTTGTTTTGGAAATCGACTATATTCTTTAAATCTACAGCAAGAAGAAGGATTCAGTAAGGATTTGCATGCAATAAACAATTTTAGATGATACTTGCGATGAAATTCACACAATTTTCTTATTTTATTTATTTATGTGTTTGTGATATTTTATTTTAACTATAGACATCTAAAACTGCGATGTAAATGTTGATAAAAATTCATAAAATAATTAAAATGACAAAGAAGATTCGATCAAATCGAAACTTCAACTTAAAATAGAAAAGGTCTCGATTAAACTAAAATACCTTTGAACCATCCTGAAACTCAATTCACTAGATTTGAAACAAGTCTTGAACAATACTTGAATAGATCTTGTCCTTCGTCTAGTAAGATAAACTTGAATGTTTGATCTTACTCATAGGTATGTTAAGAGCCTTTGAAGTGGAATTGTAATAATGAAAATCTAAAATAATTATTTTTGGAACTCAAAATCTCTAATATCTTAAAGAAAGTAGGCGTTATTAATGTAATTATAATTAAGCAAGAAAGTTTTTCAAACGTTTAATGAAAATGAAAAAAATATTAGGAATATGCAGATTAATACAGTGATTAGCTTTCAAAACTTTTGGTAAAATCGTACAACACCAATTCAATTAATAATACAGTCAACAACATTTTACTAAAAATACTCACTTCATCTAAACTAAAGTGTCTGGTAATAGTGATATCCATTTTGAAGACGATGGAAAAAATAATTTAAAATATATGACGGATAAGACAGCAGCGACCGGTTCGCGCGGCGTCTGAACTGCGACTGATGGAAAATAGGAAATGGATGTGACGCGTGCCTTCACCTAGAATGAAGCATTTGTGGTCCAAGTTAAAAAAGGTTTTTATATTGTGGAAATTGCATCATATTTTATTTCACGTCCACATTTATTTGCCGTTCATATTTTGATGGTATTAGGTATGGATTGCTTTAATCAAAATAACGGTAGAATTTAATTTTTAAATATGTACAAGCTATCCGTTTTTAACTTAACATGGTTGAGAATTTGTTTTGTTCACCTATTCACAGACAGGATAAATATAGTGACCTAACTATTATTCGTAAATACATTATGCAGAACTGTTTTCATGAGAGTTATTTACATTATTTTCTTCATTGATAAATATACCATTATGGAGTACAAAAAAAACTTAAAGGATTACTTCTTGCGGCATCTACATCTTCAAAGAGGTCAACAACTTCTAACACTTAGTTTTAGGTCACATAAATAGAAAGCACGTTAGAACCAGTTCCTTTAGTAGCGGAAGCAGTAAGAGTAACGGGAATTTCCTCAAAGAAAATGGAATGTCGTACTTCGTTGCTTTGAAGTTTATATCTTTGACTTTTGCCCACTTGATTGTAAAGAAAGATTCTACTAAATTTCAGCTTCCAGGTTCGAAAAAGCTTACTTATATGTTGGTATTGATTTTAAAATGTTATGTCGAAAACTTTTGATTTGAGGAATCAGCGTTTGAACCGAGGCTTTTAATTTTGGAGGTGTTTGCTGATTTTTCACCGACCACAAAATTTGAGTTTATTTATTCGACGCAGTTATTACTTTAATCGATACGAAACGACTTACTCAGCACATCAAATAAATACAACAAATTTTGCAACTTGTACCATGCACAATAACGTTTTTGAAACATTTTTGTTCCATTTCTGGCGAATTCTTGTCTCATCGAATTTCCAATGTTGTGCTGATACAAATATGCATACCTACCTACAGGTAGCTTCGGGCAAGGCCCTAATAGAATTTGGACAATATTATGCATAAAACATAGGTTTTTTGTGCATTCGGCGACGCTTGGACAGGGCGACTAAATTGATTCAATTATAATAAAACTCTATCAATTAGGTACACGCGTTCATTCAAGCCTTACTGACGCAGTTTGGCCCATCCTGATAATACTTAATGATTTATTGAATGTTAAACAAAAGGTTGGGATATATGCAGAAGAACAGAACAATCACTCAGGCCCGGAAGAGCTAAGAGTCGATGGATCAAAGACTGACACCGGAACCGGAGTCGGAGTTTTCTCACACGATATTAACATAATCATATCCAGCCCGCTGGGAATGTTCAACAGCGTCTACCAGGCGGAATGTGTGGGCATTGTACAGGTGACATACGCGATTGAAGCCAGGGGAGTCACAGATACCCACATACGTATACTCTCCAACAGTGCTTCAGTTCTCCAATCCCTAGACAAAAAAAACCATAACGTCGAGTTTAATACTAGAATGTTACATTGCATTAGAACGAGTAACAGTTTCTAACCGCAACACTGTTGGGCACGCCACGATTGAAGGTAAGACCCCCTTTTGAGAAGTGGCTTGAGAGGCGGCGGGTTCCGCCTGACGCAGGTCCTCACCGGACGCGGCTAGTTCGGGAGGTACCTGTTTCGCATAAGGTGGGAGGAAACGCCCGAGTGTTTCCACTGCGAAGATCGCCCTGAGGACACGGTGGAGCACAAGGTGGTGGTCTGCCTGGCTTGGGTGGAGCACCGCCGTGTCCTCGTGGAGGCGATCGGCGGCGGCGATCTCTCGCGTCCGGCCCTGGTCCAGGCTATGGTACAGAGCGAGAGTGCATGAGTAGCCGTCACCTCCTTCTGCAAAGCAATAATGCTCGCGAACACGGAGGCGTCACACGTGAGGGAGATACAGTATAAGCGCCCTCACGGCCTCAGTCCAAAGACCACAAAAAAAAAACCGGAACACTGTGACACAGCAATGGATAAAAGGACATAGCGGATCACTAGGCAACGATGCTGCTGACGAACTGGCTAGAAGGGCACCCAGCGCGTCAGTCTGTGGACCCGAGCCCATTATGCCCATCCCATTCAACCAGATTCGCCAGTTGCTTCAGGACTACACCCACACACAAGCAGAGAGCTGGTGGACCTCGACACCAGGCTGCAGGCAGTCTAGGGAAGTAAATCCATCTTTAAATGGCAGGCTAACCAGACGTCTGTTACGCCTGAACAGAGAGAATCTGCGTATGGTGACTGGGACCATCACAGGACACTGCCCGCTAAGCAAACGCTTCTACACAGTAGGCATAACGGACAGCCCCCTGTGCAGGGCCTGCAAGAAGTCTAAGGAAACCGTTGCGTTGTTTTAGAATGCACAGGCGTAGCCCAGATTAGAACAGATACCCTCGGGGCACCTAAATCTTACACGGATATTCTCAACAGACCAGGAGATATAGCTAACTTCTGGAGGGAGGTGGGCTGGCTTGAATGACCACCGACGGCCACCATGGCTCACGCACAATGGTCCACTTAAAGGACTTAGTGCGGAAACCAAACCAAATAACATAGAACATAGAAGATTGGGATAATTCGATAATTCATCATATTTATGTTGAATTTTTGTATATATTGGTCTAGTCTAGGTATCAAAGCTTTTGAAACTGACGAGCATCTGGAGATTAATTTCCGATTCCTAGAAAGAGATATTAATTTTCTGAAGTTGGTGGGGCTAAATAATGAAACGTTTTTCTCAGTTAATGGTAATTGGAATTATGTATTGAATAATTTGGTATCGTTTCGAGCCCTACCTTAAAATACAAATATTTTCAAAAGCACTGCTCTAGGCTGTCTAAAATTTCTCTGAAAAATCTACACACAAGTCCCCTTTCAAGATACAGAAATGAGAACAGTATCTCACAGAAGTCATCTTTATTTTTCTCGGAAAACAAAAGGCATATTATGCAATAAAATTCTTCTTAAAATAGATCAAATGCGAGCGTTGTTAGTACTTGAAGGAAACTGGATTCATTTCCTTGAAAGGTTTGCGCTGAACAAACAGCAATTTAATTTCACAGTTTGCGAAACGGTTTAGAATCTAAATGAATATTTGCATAGCAGTAATCAAAAAGATTTTGAAATCATGTTGGAGTTAATACTTTCACACCGTTTTGTGTGTTCTAATCGAAACTTGTTCGATGGGGTGGTACTGTGTAAACGCTTATATTAGTTTGTATTTTAGTTGTGGTTTCGCAAATGGAAGGTTGTTTGATATTTGTAATACATTAACGTTTAGATTTTCAGAAGGCATGTCAGGCAGACACTTACTTTTAGTTTTTCTTTTACTCTACTATTGTTAACCACCACCTATGTTTCAAAGTAATATTTTTACTTTTAATTTTCAATTTCCAGTAATCAGCTCAAAAACTACTGGGATTCTGGTCCACTTTATGTGAGAAAGTGTGCGGTGGCTAGACTTCATGATGAGCTCATTCTTTTTTTATCATGCCGTTTTCTTATGGATCATCATTTCAGCCGAAAGACGTCCACTGCCGGACATAAGCCTCCTACAAGCTCCGCCACTTAGACCGGTTCTGTGCTTCGCGCATCCAGCGGATTCCTACATCACAAGGTAATCGGTCCACCTTGTGGGCCTTCCAACTCAACGTCTTACGGTACGCGGTCGCCGCTTCAGAACCTATCGGCCCCATCGGTCATATGATCTGAGAGCAATGTGCCCTGCCCACTGCCACTTAAGTTTGACAATCCTTCGGGCTATGTCGGCTACTTTCCGATGGATGTTTTCCTACAATGAGTTTAGAACAAAGTTCCTACGACCTAAATCTTGAAAGACAGTTAAAGCCACTGATAAATGTAAACACCTTGTTTTCTTGTAATGACAGCTTTCAATACCCATTAGTGTATTGTGAACAAAACCATCAGTCACTGTAGTTTTCATTATAAGTTGATGGATCCGTTCTATTAGTCACTGAAGTCTATTGTTAAATCCATTTCACAGCCGACAAGATTTCTTTTGTTTTCGTATGTATATGACATTATCAGTACTCTATCATTCCAAAAATTCATGTAGGTAGCTATATATCAATTGATTAGCCAAAAGATCCTTTTCATGCCTACCAACCCACAGCCACCTGGCTAGTTGACTACCTTGTTGGTCAGTAGACCAACAAGGTAGTCAACTAGCCATAGCTATGTTAAACAGTAGCGCTTGCGACCAGTAGGTCGCAAGCGCTACTGTTTAACATAAGGAGGTGAGTTCGATACCCAGATGGAGCAAAGTTTTTATTGAGTTTTTCCATCAGGAATTTCAGGCAGCTCGGAGTCAGAATTACTGCCCGGTTGATGGCAATAGGCTCGGCTCCTATTAAAAGGGACTTCCACATAACTGGCGCAATGTGTTAGTACACACGGCTACACATCAAGCTATAAATATCCAGTATAAGCTGATCTCGCTTTGTATAAGATTTCCGTACATAGCGAGATCAGCGTAAACTGGAACAGCTTGATGTGTAGCCGTGTCTACTATAGGATACGGCTCTGCTTTACCCTTTGGAGAATACATGTGTGATGTTATGTTAATTGTTCTTTAATGATTTACCTTAAAATATGACCTGCTACACTACCGCTAACCGCACTTCTAATCAATTGAAAATGTTAATTAAGTGACTAATGCTTAATTCCTTGTTATTGTGTGTAAAAGTTTCTGAAATCATTATTGAACAAAACAAAGTATTTACTAAAACAACCTAGTCCTATTATCGGTAGCTTGCATTGTAACGTCGATCCAAATTGATAATAAGTACGCTTACTGCGACTTTTATTTGTTTATCTCTGGCACGCTTTGATATCTATTAAACGCCCACGGGAAAATGCAACTAATGATACAGAGCGGATTCCTACTAACAAAGATTTTTGTTTACTCTTTACAGTTTAAAGGTTTAATCTGTTCTGATTTCCAATTGTTTTTGCATTAAAAAACGAACGTACTTCACTTGTTTTGGACGTGAATAATAAATTAACTCACGTTGCCAAGCAAACGGGTGCAACGGATATAGGTAGTTAATTCCCTTAGAGGATCGTTAACGTGTTCCAGTATATAGGACAGGAGCAACGACCCGTAAGAGTTTGCAGCGTACCCAATAGTCAATATTGATTTTGTGAGAATTTACACCCCTTAACGAGGTGTAGGTGGGATTTGAGAGGACTTGAGTAATACGAGTATTCTGATGATCGATAAACTTTTTGAGATGTTGTTTAATTTTTCTAAGGGCAAGAGTTTTGAGACATTAGTAAAATGGCGATTACAAAGTTTTGAAATGAAAGAATTAAAAATATAAGTTTGCCTTATTTCTTATACTATATACTACTACTACTACTGGGAAAAAATCTTAAAGGTTCAATAATCGCAAATTAGAATACGCTGTCAACAATGCATATCGAATAATTAATTTAAAAAAATCTTGATATCTTCATAAGTATATGCTTTAATTTATAAAAGGTAAGGACGTAGCTATCAATTGAAATACTTTGCCTGTTAAACTTGACGCTAGAAACCTGTTGTGATGAGGTTGGACATATGTTACACCTTTTCTAGGATACATTTATATGTAGAAGGAAAACTGACGTCACTCGTCGAGTTAAACAATTTATCGAACAAGATTCTCTACGACAATCCATTTGCATCTACCACAAGCATCTTATTTGAATCGTACGTGAGTTGAATTTATTTACCGTCGTTCAGACTACGACAAGCCAGATGTTCCACCCACGCAGTTTGTCTGGAGTAACGCCCACTACCACCGTACATCTATACGTTTGTCATCAGATAACTATAAGCAAACAAAACCTACCTGTTGATGTATCACCTTATACACTTCAATGAAACAGTTCTTTGAATTATTAACGTGCGGCCAATCTACACTGAATAGAAAATGTTTTATCAATTACACTGCATTCGTTAGTTCGTGCGAATACACACAACACTATATCGTCTAGATAGACTAAACTGTACAAAGAAGGAGCTATAGAACAAAAACTAACTACTAAATGTATTTAAAACACGTTTAGAAAGCCATTTCGGTATAATGCAGACTTATTATTGCAGCTTGACAGGTTTTGGTACATGAAGGTACACACTATACACAACATTTGAAACTGGTGGTACGCATGCGCGGGACCCAGTGCGCATGCTCCAGGATGATATCAATATGACGCCGTCGCGACGGAAGGTCGTTGTTCAATGGGTGAAGGTGAAATTCATGAATGAAACGAAGCTAGGGAAAGCTTTATTTCAATTGCAAAAATTAAGCATCGTGTCATAATTGACTGACAGGAATGATAAGATTGCAGAATCCCAAATACCGGGAAAGATAAGACTTGTCTTGTTATATTTACATTAAAAAACTCGGGTCTCAACATCTAGTGTTATGATCACTATTCTTTGTTATTATTTGTATAATAAGTTGGAGTTAGACGTTAATGAAGACCATGTAGAAACTTTACAAAGCATTCTGTAGGTATACCTACCTATATCAGAGAGACAGCAATGAGTCTATTGTAGAATATATTATATATTTTGGATACGAGGAATTTAATTATTGTGCTTTAATCTTAAACTGATTGTTAGTTCGTTGATATAATTTAGTAAAAAAAATAGTGTAAATTTCTTTTTTCGGCAGACGGTTGGGCTATAAGCAAAAAGGATGACACTTTTTGGACGATTTCTTAGTTAATTTTTTACGATATCAAGTCTTGGAAGTCTCAGTGGCATATGCTTTGTTGAAAACCATGCGTAAACAGTTACGTACAGTTCACTAATTAAAAAATTAACATTTAACAATTACTAAGTAATTACTTATGTAGTTATTAAACGAAGGTTTTGCCTAACATAATAATTTAGTAGTTAGATTTTAATATGCCTCTTAACTTAAGGAAATTAACTACTCCTTAAGTAAAATTATATTACTTGGTAATTTCCCATCTTTACGGTCTTACCACTGAGCACAAATGAGAGACATCTATCACATTCCAAAGGAATTTATGATAAAGGAACGATACAAGTCTGCTATGATGGTTAACATTTTACCCGCCCGCCCAAGAGACACTCGGTAAAGAGCGGGTGGCATTTGAACTTCATGCAGGTCTGAAACGTTCAAAGTAAATCCCATAGATGGCGCTAAATCAAAAGATGAGTGAAGAAATTGAAATATAAAAATGATGCTTTATCCTCCAACACATACATTTTAAACTTTTTAATTAAGTTTACGTAATAGTTTCAACACAGAAAACACAGACTTCAGAAGTCAGATACTTAAAGCTAATCCACAATTTAAAAGACACTACGTCTGAAACCAAATTAATCCGTACAATACTATTCTAAATTACATGCTATAAAATCTAATTCAATAGTTAAATTAACGTTCACCTTAAGGGTAGCAGCTGAATTTAATTCTCGGTACCATTTAAGACATCTTGAAGGGACGGTTGTATGTAAGCCATTAATTAGAGGCATCAGTGTGGAATCTCATACGATTAGTAGTGTAATGGAGCGAGGAGACGTGGAAGACGTTGATGTATGTACGTTTAGTAGACGTAGGAGGTATGTATGTAGGTACCTGCTTGGCAAATGATGTGTGTTCTTTTTGATATTTCTGTCGTGACGTAGATATGTTTTCGTGGCGTGTAATTAGAATGTTACCGCATAGTATTCTTTTTTTATCTTTATTTATTAACGAGGGTTTGATTACATAGTGAACATGTCACCCTCATAAGAAACCTTTTTTACATGTAAATCGTAACATCTACGCTTAGTACTTAAATTAACTAATTTGTACAATATTTTATTTATATATGCTTTGGATGCTGGAAAAGCTAAAATAATATTACAGTCTCCTAATTGACAAATATTCATATTAAATTGGTCTTGAATCAAATATCTTTCCACTCCGTTCCGTACACACTCCATCATAATATGAAAAACGTCTTCAACCACATTGCATTCCGTGCAGTTTGGAGATGTAACTTTGCCCATCAATGCAGCAAAACTATTCAATGGGATGTGTCCGGAACGAAGTCTCATACTCGTCACAATTTCTTGTCTACTCATATCGGCGTTATGAAACCAAGGATAATAGGGTATTTCCAATTTAATAAAAACTATTTTAATTTGAAGATTGGGACGATACATATAAAGAAAAATAAAAATAAATTTATTTAAATCCATTTTCTCAATTGAAAACGATTAAAATCACATTTTGTTTTCGTTGTTTTGAATTTACCCGTTTGTTCCCGTTGAGTTACACCTTTTTGTGTCACACTGTTACCCATTGGGAAAAAAATTACCGATTAGTAACACTGTAACTCAAAGCCACATTTTTTTTCCCTTTCATTGACAGTGTAACTCAACAGAACGCTGTGTTCCCGTTTAGTAACACCTTGGGTAAAAGAGCATTGTTGAAATACATCTTGACTAATTCAACGATTATCCCACAATAACGACTGTCTCTTAAATCAACTAAACGTTTGATCGTAAAATGCACTTAGAAACAACGGCGGAACCAGAACAATCCAGGCTCAATGTTGATCGTCTGTTATCTGCACTAGACCAGCCAGAAATCGAATCCGTTCCTCACAAAGCATAATAATTATGTAGTTTTAATTGCACCGCAGCTGCGATGTCACAGTATATTTACAGAATATTTAATTCAGCGGGTATGTTTATTTTGTAGGTAATGCCACAATATATATATATATATATTTTTTCTCATTTTTAACTTTATTTTAAACACTTTTTTTTTTAAATCACTGTCTTTATTTTTTGCTATTATTTTGAATTGTATCAAACTGCTAGAGGGTGGAGACCTGGCGACCTGAAACACAGGCCCTTAAAGCCTAGCTTAGGCACCAGTCTCCCACAGTTAACTTAACCATATGATGTACTGTAAGTGTAATAATGTCTGCAATGTTTATTGTGGTGAGAAAATAAATACTTATACTTACTTAAAAAAAAAAAATCATTTTGTTAACTACCCTCTATCTGACATACTAAATCGAAAACAGTTACTATTTTACTTCTCGGTCGTCTACCATGTCGGAAATTGCTAATAGTAGTTCATGTAGTAATTGTGAGTTTGTGTATGTTAAAAGAAAAGGAGGAACTATTCTTTTGCGTGGTGGACATCAATACTACGTCAGAAGAAAACACAAAAGTGGTTTGACAGTGTGGACGTGCATAAAACGAAACATATGCAAAGGGCTTATGAGAATAAAAGTAAGTTCCTACCTACTTACCAAATATTCTTTAGATATTAACAATAAATTGCATTGTTCAGAAATAAAATGATTCAGTGTTCAAAATTCATTTTTTATTACAACATATTGTGCCCGGCACGGATCTTGACGTCAAAAAAACGTAGTAGGGATGACTTTGAGCACCGTACGCTCATAGGCATTAGGTCTATTTTACTTCGGCGCATGTGACCTTGAAACTTGTTCGCCGATGCCGATCATTATTACAGAGACTTCGCTGTCTGTCCGTTTGTCTGTCCGTCCATCTGTCACCAGGCTGTATCTCATGAACCGTGATAGTTAGACAGTTGAAAATTTCACTGATGATGTATTTCTGTTGCCGCTATAACAACAAATACTGACTAAAAACAGAATAAAATAAAACATATGCAACACGTGAGATTTTTTGCCGTTTTTGTAGATAATGGTACGGAAACCTTCGTGCGCGACTCCGACTCGCACTTGGCCGGTTTTTTTTTAGTTTAAGCGTATAACCACGTCTGTCGGGCCTTCTAATTAATAATATGTATTATAATTTGATTTTTTATTATAGGATCAACAAATATTAGATGAATGCGCTCATTCCTCATCATGCAAGCCAGATTTTGCCAAGAACGAAATTGATGAATCGCTCGACAAATTGAAACAACAACTTACCAAACCGGAATGCCCCAACGTTCCAACATCCTACAATAGTATGGTTGCAAATTTAAAAGACTCAGGGCTAGATATTATAACAAAAATTCCTAATTTCAATAGCATTAAGAACTCTTTGTACCGACATCGAAATAGTGCAGCACAAGTGTCAAAGCTGCAAAGTAAAAACGTACAAGAAGTCGAGGTGCCATTTGGATACAAAGATTTTTTATTAGCCGATTATTTATACGGCAACAAACGAATTTTGGTATTTTCTGCACTAGAATCGAGGCAAACCATGAGTAAATTGACAGAATTTTATGGTGATGGCACTTTCAAAAGTTGTCCCACTCCATTTGCTGAAGTGTACACAATACACGGAGATATAGGTAGCACCGTCAACCACACAAATATTATACCTTTGGTATATGCTTTGTTAAGTGACCGGACTACATCTACTTACGTCACCTTGTTTAGATTAATACTATCCCAAGTACCTAATTGGCTCCCTACTACATTCAAAGTGGACTACGAAAAAGCAACGATGAAGGCTATTGCTATAGCTTTTCCTTCGGCCATTATAAAAGGATGTTATTTTCACTATAATAAAGCAATTTTTAAAAAAGGCAGAGAGATGGACCGATTGAATCCAAGAAAAATGCGGCTGGTAGGGCTCTGTGCTGTTTTACCATTGTTGCCCGAAGAAAAAATTTTGGAGGGTTGGGCTTACATTTATCAGAGATACGGTATTTTTGGCGAAGATATACAGATCAAAAAGTTCATCAAATACATGGAGAAACAATGGTTACTCGATGATTTTACTAAAGTGTGGTGTGTATACGGAGATACTCATCGAACTACAAACTTTTTGAAAGGGTGGCATAATAAATTAAACAAAGCCGTTGGAAAAAAAACCAAAATTTGATGCAACTATTGCACGTGCTCAAAGAAGATTCCTCTCTTTATGCTGTGCGTAATATCCAAAAGAAAATTAATGTGGCCCCAAAAAGAAAACGGGCTCGGAACACTGTACTCAATGATGAGTTCATACAAGAGGCACAGCTCGAATTAATAGAAGGTTCTGTGACAGTTGGCCACCTTCTAGAGATTTTGCGGCATTGAAAAATAGAAATCTACGATTTAAATTTTGATTGAC
This sequence comes from Polymixis flavicincta, assembly GCA_949987655.1. Lineage (NCBI taxonomy): Eukaryota > Metazoa > Arthropoda > Insecta > Lepidoptera > Noctuidae > Polymixis > Polymixis flavicincta. The sequence continues at coordinate 8,223,323 of OX465183.1, read as the reverse complement.
AAAATTATTTTGGAACTGACATTTCGATTAGGATTAAAATTGATTGTGATATTTTTATAATACTGGTCTAATGCAACATAAATATTTTCATATTGTTAATTTTTGGAGTGGTTTAAGTAGCATTGTAGAAATTATTCTATCTAGATTATTATAGAACAATGCTGTAGACATACTATTTTCGACTTAAATTATAATTAATTATATTTACGAAAATAGTATGGCCTACAGGTATAAATTTAATTATGATTATGTATCTGCAATGATTTATGTATCTATCATTTGTGTTTTCAGCGACATTAAAATCATTCTAAATGGTTATACTTATTAAAAATATATTTTGGATTTCAATGGTTTTATTCTTTAATTGAACATTATAGTTCTGTAACTCTTTGGGACATTTTGTTCCCGATATGTAACCCTATTACGTACTATTAGGGTACAGTGTAACTTGATGGGAAAATAAAAATGGCATTGAGTTACAGTGTTACTAATCGGTAAATTTTTTCCCAATGGGTAACAGTGTAACACAAAAAGGTGTAACTCAACGGGAACAAACGGATAGAAATACTTAATTTGGCGCAGTTTTAGAAGTATTTGTGCACAGAGGCACCGCACACCAGTAATATCACTTTCTATCTATTAAAAATCTTGTTAATTATAAACTCGACATTCACTTGTTTACTTACTAACTATTTTAGTTTACACAAAGTTGACGTCACGTGATAAAAAGTCATCGTTACGAGCGTTTTGGCGGTAAATTCAAAACAATTAAAATTTAATTTGATTTAAATCGTTTTTAATTGAGAAAATGGATCTAAATCAATTTGCTTTTATTTTAATGTTACATATTTCGTCCCAATCTTCAATTTAGAATAGTTTTCAATAAATTGGAAAATACCCGATTCTGAATAGTTGGCTGCATCGTCCGTTAACATATACCTTCTGTCAATGATTTTTCGTCGAAGTATTCTTTCCAAAGTTCGTAACAATTTAATCTAACTTTACTTAAAATATATGACCTATTAAGGTTTATACGTCACCGGAACACTCTCTTAGCACGCTTCTTTTGCTAAATTTTCAACTTTTTCATTTTTTTCAACGTCATTAGGGGAAGGCACCTATTGTAAAACAATATTTTTATTTTACCACTTAATCTACGTACTTATAGAATCTATTATTTTGTATGCTACTGGATAACCACGAAAATTTCCTTAACACTTCGTCAAATGTTGAAGTGCGCTTTTACATTCAGAACAAATTACAGAATCTTGAAAATCCACCGATTCTAGGTATGAGATGGCTTCGAAGATGGCGATTAACTCGGAATACATGACAAAAATGTTTGAATTTAGCTTGAACCTAAAGGATTTATTAATTTGAGGGTCAAAAAACGCTGCTCCCACATTTTCTCGACCTTTTAGATCCATCCGTATAAATCCTGTAATATCCAGAATATGTAGCTCCTGCTAACATTCCTATTACATTTATTTCGAAGTTCATCGTGATCGTACGACTTCTTAGCCTCGGTAACCTCTTAAATTTATGGTTTAATCGAACAATACAAGTTCACACCGTTTTTATAGACGCATTTATTATTATTTTTGGCAACATTTTGAAGCATTGAATGTGAAAGTAAAGCAAATAGATAGTCGATCAAGTAATTCGTGATGAAAAACAGTGCCTGACCTATTTCATACAAAATTATGAAAAGTTTTATTAGGTCTTTATGAATGCATGGATTGTACATATTATATTTTAGTGTTCTTTCTTAGACTAAATATCACAGGTTTGAGAATACAAATGCCATGGTGATCTTAAACTATGATACCAGTTGGTTATGTTTTTATTAATATAAGTAGTAAACGTTCTCAAACATATATTTAAACCATTCCTGTTTTTTTTAAAACTTGCTAGAACTTAAAATAAAGCAATTACATTTTAAGATCAGAAATAATACTTAATCCCAAACTCAAAGTTTTGAACAGTTATTCTGAAGACAATGCCAACATTTTCTAAAACCATTTTCAACTGAGTGCACTCCAAAAGTCTATTATCATAAGAGAACTTGGCTGCAGATATATTAAATCCCTTCTCTCGGGAAGTTCCCGACCTCATAGAATAGATTTATGCAGAAGGGAAACACGACGACAAGCTAAGATAGGTACACAAAGACGATATTTTAACTATTCACATAAAAGTACGCTTAAAATTCTACGAATCCTATCCTAGTCCTATTCAATATTATAAATGTGAAAGTTTGTGAAGATGTTTGGATGTTTGTTACTCTATCACGCAAAAACGGCTAAACGAATTTGGATGAAATTTGGCACACGGACAGATTATAATCTAGATAAACTCATAGAATACTTTTTATCCCATTCCCGCGGGATGATTTCCGACTTCCACGCGGGTGGACGTTAGTAATTTCATAACACATAACATAACGCCTCGTTTCGCCGAAGAGCTAGCCAGAGGTATATCTATAGTACATCCACATTTCTCCAGTCATGTTAAAGTCCCATGTTATAGGGGCTTGTCTCTCGCTATTAGACTACGGGCTGCTGCTGAGAAATTCCAGATAGAAAAAACCCAATAACACTTCGCCTGATGATGCTTTTCGGAGACAGACAACGGAACTCTTCAAAAAATAACAGCAAATCAACCGCGATTGCTGCTATCGCATAAATATGCATTGTTTTGACCCCAAATATGATGAAATTTCGAATTGATGTGAGGTAGGTACTATAACTAAAAAGTGAAAAATAAAAACTTTTACCATAAAAAACAACCGACTTCCGGGAAAAAACAATACAAAGTGAAAAATAACTTTAATTGCGGAAGGCGGTGACAAAAAATTTAAATACTTATCCAAAGTCACCGACTTATGAAATTAAAGTTATTTTTCACTTTCTAGTGTTTTTCCGGAAGTCGATTGTTTTTTTTTTTTTTTTGATAAAAGTTTTTATATTTATGCTAGAAGTCAGCCTTCTGAACCTTCATATTCTGATCCGATACGGTGCTCCAATGTCTCATGTTGATGTGACGTGACCCCATTTCACGCTTAATTGCTCAAGTGCCTTTTTGTTTTTAAATGTAAATCGATAAGGACATGGTTTTGTTACGTTATTGATTTCTTGTCTTGTTTGAGTAGGTTACTAAAAATTGTGGGACAGTTTGATTTGATAGTATTTTGAAGAGTACTACCCCCGTTTTTGTTTGTGCAAATGTCACAGATGTTTTTAATATTAATAAGCTTAGTTATGAGACAGAACGTTTTGATTTAATCAACTCAGCCTATTGCAGTCCATTGCTGAACATAGGCCTCTCCCATGCTGCACCACAACACCTTGTCCTCCGCCTTCCGCATCAAGTTTGTCCCAGCCGCTTTCGTCTAGCTGGTGGCGTCCCATACTACGCTTGCCGATACGTGGTCTCGGACTCGTCTGCTCCACCGGCCTGTAGTTCTTTGACAGACATGGCCAACCCACTGCTACTTCAGTTTGCTTATTCTGCAAACTATCTGCGATTTTTTTCCGAATAATTTCATGTCTGATTTTATCCTACCCCTCGCATGTCAAGTGTACAGCATGTGTTCCGATAACAATAGAATTTGTATTGCGTCTGCGAATTAGACGCGCGACGAAACTCTGTGCTCCCTATATACCTATTTATAACAAGGATTTTATTTTTAACTGGACTGCCTCGTTGATCTAACGGTCGTGAGTGTTACTACTGAGCATGACGTCTTGGGTTCAATTTCCAGGTCCTTGAAAAGTGTTATTGTGTTTATCCATCTGGAATTGCTTCGAGTCTGGATTTATGCTCAGTTTATGGCAATAAACTCGCCCCCTATTACATGGGACTTAAATATTACTAGCAAATTATGGGTGTTGTAATGGTTTTTTTTTTGGGTGTTAAATCATCAAATAACTTCTTCCGCTCCGGGTGAAGCAGGAGGGCGTGTCAAATTTTTACTGACTAAAACCTACCCGTGTTCCGTAGCCTGTGTGCCAGGGGAGGCAGTATGTCTTTCGAACAACCCGCACCCTGGCAGGCATCGGCCCTTGCGGGCCCCATCAGTTTGTGCTTTGAGGCGCGCGTGGAACACAACGCGCCATCGAACTTGGCTTGGTCCTTACCGTACAGCGAGCTACCCATTACTCGCCGTCCGCAAGCCCAGTCTCCTAATGGGTGCGTTGAATAAATGTTTTCTATTCTATTCTATTTTATAGAGCAACCACGGCATAACCCTTTGAGAAACATAGACTAGATGTTATATTTTAGGAACTTTCTAATTTTGCTTCCTAATTGTTGTTTCTAGAAACTTGACATTCTAGTTACCTTCGTCCTTAAAACTTGAATACTTCCTTACATTCCATCCATTACGTAACCTGGTGGTACTCGTAGGTTGAGAATTTCTAAAAGATTTTTCAGACATTCTAAGCCAAATGTTCCGGCTATATCATAAAACGACGTCACGTGTTTCAATCCCACATCTCAAAATTCAGAGTTCCACAATGCTGCATAAAAACACCCAACGGGAAGCGTGCCTTGTTTGAACTGGCTGATGAGTTGTTTGCGTTGTAAACGAGACCCGTATTTATTAAATATATTCCTTCCTTTTATATCGCGAACTCAGACAGAACGAGCTTCCTAGACACTTTTGGTTGATTTATATTCTTCCTTTTTATCATATATGTGTATTGTGTATGATCCTTGACAATACGAAATTGCCTGTAATTGTTTTATTTGATTTAAATGCTTTGAGTTTGAGTTCTTCAGTTTTCACGTGAATATCGTGTTTGGACTGTCGAAATAAACTCTTAACTTAGTAATTAAATGGCTAAAATCAATTTCAATATACCTACACAAATCAACAAAACTTATGGCCACGGTAACGTGGTTCCAGCCAGAACTGTTTTTGTCAAATAACTAAAAAACTAGCACTACAAAATTAAAAATTACGCTACAATCACAGAAGTCGACGTAGTAATAAATTCTTATTATCTATTATTATTACACTCAAATGCTGATATTTGTCATTTTCTGACTGGGGTAAGAACGCACGCAAAATAACTCATCATTTGGGAATATAAGATAAAAAATGACATAAAACAATTTATCTGTTTGGTTGTAATGAGCGTTTATTCTGAAAGTTGGCAACGTCGCAAATATATGTCAAATATTTACCTGTTTTTATTAATTTGTTAATATTACTGTATGGAAATACGAAATGTCGCTAACTAGTGACCTAACATTATGAATAATGATTTGCAATTATAACACTGAATTTGATGTTGTAACCGTTTTAGGTGTAAAAAGGCATTTGGAAAATTTCCAAGTTCTTTTTTACATCTAAAACTAAATATTCGGTGTTAAGATGTTAATTATTGCATTTCATAATCAATATTTTAGGTCACTAGCTAGCGTTCATATTTCCATACAGTAATATTAACAAATTAATAAAAACAGGTAAATATTTGACAGCTATTTGCGACGTTGCCAACTTTCAGAATAAACGATCTTAAATCGTAGACGAAAATATTTAGATAATTGGTAATTACCAGGAATTACTTGGAAGATCATTGAAATTAACAAAAACGACCTCACAAAATTATATTAATTTAAATTATAGATAATATTAATATTATTACTCGTCAGAAATACCAGTTAGAAATCAGTTTTAAACTATCTATTATATTTATACTTACTCGCTCATTGAAACATTTTTTACGAAAAACCTAGAACAATAATAGCACAAAGTTCTGTCACTACGCGAAATCCTCGTCTTATATTTTCTCATTTTTACGATTTCCCTTACTTATGAGCGGACATCTAGAATGTCTCTTTGCGAGATCTATTCCAACTTACCCCAGATTTGGAACATATTTTTTGTTATTTGTACGAAACATCATTCTTGCGGACATCACTTAAGTTTCGTCCTTCTGTCCAACTGCTCCAGTATTTTATATTTTTGATGAAAGTGATCCCAAAAAACTTACAGAACAATTTCCTTTGTCATTTGTTTTATTTGCGTACACTTTTCCTGCTTCTTGACCTTTATTGACTTCAATTTATTTATCGTCTTCTTGTTTCCTATCTTTAATTTTATCAGTGTTTGATTTTTACAATTCTTTTTCTTCCAAAATGTCCAAATGCTCGGGGAGAGCATAATTATATCCAATAATGATAGTTTTTCATCTGAAAAGTGATAATAAATATTCTGTTCTTCCCTCAAATACATTTCTTTTTTTCCTGTATGTTCTGAAATAAAGCCTTGAACTTCATAAGTACTTAAGCACTAACGTTGTAACGTAGATCCTGGCTTTTAGTATCTGCGCAATCAATCACTTGATAAGCTACCCATACAGCGGCACGCAGTCGGAAGCGCCTGTAATGAATGGCCTGAAGATATTACGCGTCTCCATATTAATTCATGACTTTGGACAAGACGTTGCTGTTTTGTTTTAATACAACGCTTGAGGAAATGGAATTAAGATTATCTCCACGATATTATTAAGCAGCGACAAATTAATTACGATGAGTATCTTTACAGCTTATATGCGGGGTTGTGGCTAAGTAATAATATCAGCATGGTTTGATCGATGAGGTTAAGCAACACTTACCGCCGTTGATCTGTGGAGAGATGACCATCTATCATATATTACACACATCCATTTACATACCAATTATACCGAACCACCTTTAATCGCGAGACTTTGTTGTTATAACATCAACAGTTAGGTTTCAGAAAAAAAAAGCACGAGAACAGTAGAGAAGCGTTTTATCGACGGAAGAGTAGACAAAAGTGACGATTCCGTGTAGACAGTTGACAGTTTTGAACCGAGAAATGTAGACAAGCGATTCCTATTCTACGATATAAGCATGCAGGTATCTTCAATGTTGCACCTGCCATGCTTCGTCTCTGCATCGCCCATGTTGTAAAAACCTCTCCATGTCTCGGAAAGCACGTTAAGGCGTCGGGTCCTGGCTATCATTCGTGGATCTTTGACAGTCGTTACTGGTCATCAGAAGCTGGAAATTCTGACGGCCAATCTTAACAAGGGGTATCTTATTACTCAGTAACTGGATTGTGGAGACCAGTCGCTCCATGTAAAATACTGCTAGATTCAGTCGATTCGAGTACACTGGAATTTTTGGGGTCAGCTTCCAAGACATAGTTGGGAAAGGGCTAAGCAGATGATGATCTTTAAAGCTTATAATCTCTTAACGTTGTTTTGCATCATCAATTTTATTATTGTCATGCATAGTGGTATTAAAATATTCCCATCACTTAAGACTATTTCGCCAAAACGGATTAAGTACAGCTTAAGTGTGATCATCAACAGAATATCAAAATACGTAACGTCGATCCTTAGCACCGTCATGCGTAATATTAGCCGTAATTTTCCATCCATTACTCGGTTATCTGTAGTTCCCGCCACTAAACCACCTCCCGTTATCTCTGACGTCACGTATACGGTACCTTGCATCACGTGCTCATTACGTTTCCCAAATTAAAGATAATTTGCGCCACCCAGATTACGTTATAATGCGAAGATGTAATCCGAGTCACCTGACGTTGAGATAAATTTGGGGTCGTATTAGATGAATAGTTCCGCGTCCCTTCCATCGAATCCCAGTAAAAGATGGATTACCGGCCAAACTGAGATTAATTACGTCGGTCTCTATACAGACATCGTCTATAGCTTCAATTAGGTTCAGGCATTATTCAAGAGAAAGTCTAGATTAGGTTTTTGTTTAAGGTCTGGGTTTTTGTTGACCGAATCGCCTTAATTGTCTAGACGAGAGTTTATCAAGGAATTTAATACTGTACTTTTATTAATGACTAAAGACTCGTCTAAGTATTGTATTTTTTTGAGAATTATTTTGTGCGTGTTTGACTGTGTTGAAAGCATATTAAAATGTCAACTAATGGTTGCCTTGTAAATCTAGTTTGCACTCTTGTGTCAAAATACTATATTTTCAGAGCAGAAAACATTTAATTGATCTTCTAAAATATTCGTGGGAATTATTCGTGGATCAATTTAAACCGTGCCTTGTACAACGTGCTGATATTGTCAAAATTGTATTCAACAAATATGTTCAGTATCTAGTTACAATATACATTAATAATTTAAATGAAATAAAAACAATATGCAAAGCAAACAATCACAATCACATTAGACCGGAAAAAGTGGAAAGCGGGAAGGGATGCCTTTTCCTGCTGTGGGGCAACACAGACGTATAAAAATAATAACCCCATCACCGTATCTCTACGTTGATATCGTGGGGGGCTTTCGGGGTTGCCCTTGGGTACACTTGCATAGTGCGTACAGGGATAATCGTCGGTTGGTTCCTCATTTCATTAAAAGCTTCTAACGAGTCTCTGCTATTTGGTTTCAGTCCCCTCGTATGCCTTCCAAAGATCCGGGACCCCGAGAGATGTCAAAGACATTATAAATAACAGTAACAATACAGCCAGTGGTAGCCAAGTGGTACCGGCCGCGACTTACGAGTTGTAGGTCGTGAGTTCGAACCCAACCAGGCGCTTTACTTTGTGTAAATTATTTATTCGCCACTACTCTCAAAACGGTGAAGGAAAACATCGTGAGGAAACCGGCATGTCCTAGAACCAAAAACTCGAAGACATGTGACATCTACCAACACGCATTGGGCCCGCGTGGTGGATTACGGCCCAGTAGGCTGATGATGATGATGATGATGATGAACAATACAGCAAACGTCATCCTTAAATGTCGGCAAAGAAATCTGAAGGGGTTGTCCTTCTTTTTTTTCCTGTAGCCTTAAGCCACTCTTTTTCAAAACAACATTACAGCTCTATTTCCAACATTATACAAACAAAATAATAATATGTAAATAGCAAAATAAAATCACGCATACATGGAGCATACCGAGTTTAATTACTGAGAGCCAGCAAACCGCAAGCGGGGCGGGGAGAGCACAGAAATTATATCCCAGATAATGGGGAACATTAAGACCTACGGCGACATCTATTGTCCCGCTGCACAACATGCTCCATGCACCATGTAGATGGAGAGTGGAAAATGTGGATAAAAGATAATTATATTTGGTTATATGGTGTACATATTTGAATGCTTACTATAACAAAATGTGAACAGAAGTGCTGCTACCAGTTTCTGTTTTCGTACACATACATACCTACTTATGTATTTGTGTGTGCTTTTAATGTTTGATGTTTGGTTACCACTAGCGCCATCTCTTATCGAATAGCGGAATTAATGGTCAATATCTTTCCAGAAAGTTCGATGCTAGAACTTTCTGGAACTATCGACATGTGTTCGGTCAGGGCCGATATGTACTCGAACATTCTAGATGCTTCTACGGTAGAAGGTTCTGGAACTATCCGAGGGCCCTATATAAGCGGGAACGGAGCGCGTCTCGGGGTAGTTCATTGGAAGCGATACATGCGAGAACATCTAAAGCGATCTTCAAGTGCGACTTAAGAGTGATTCATTGTGCAATTGTGTTGTGTTATTAGTGTGTTTAATTAAAGTGTTATTTTTGGTAATTCATATCGGCAGTTTTTAATTGTCACGAACCCCTAGCTCGTAACAATTGGTGTCAGAAGCAAGGATTAAAATCATGCCGATTTTACCTAAAGACGACACGGAGGGTATCCGTACCCGGAGTCAACGCCAGCAGGAGACGGACCAGAGGCGATTTGGTGGAGCAATGCCACAGACGTCGGAGGGCCAGCTACCAACCACAGAGGCCGGCCCGTCCACAGCTGCTCCAGCATCACCAGCACCAGATTTTGCTGCTCTGATGATGATGTTGCAGGAGCAGGCCCGCCGACAGGAGGAACAGGCCCGCCGATTGGAAGAACAGCTCAAACGGGATAAAGAGGAGCAGGCCCGCCGACAGGAGGAACAGGCTCGCCGACAGGAGGAACAGGCTCGCCGTTTGGAAGAACAGCTCAAACGGGATAAAGAGGAGCAGGCCCGCCGACAGGAGGAGCAGGCTCGCCGACAGGAGGAGCAGGCTCGCCGACAGGAGGAGCAGGCCCGTCAATTGGAAGAACAGCTCAAACGGGATAAGGAGGAGCAGGTGCACCGCCAGGAAGAGCAGATGCTCCTCATAAAGGACCTTCACGCAACCTTCGGGAAAGACATGAAGGAGGTGAAGGAGAAGGTTGCCCAGCATGACAACCGCTTGTCAGAAGCTGAAACTCAGATCAGCAAGTTTAGTGACGTCATTGCTGATGTGAAGCAAGAGTTGAGTAACCTCAAACTTGGGGATGGAATCGCAGCTCCCGTAGCGACAACACCTTCACTACGTGGATTCAAAGTGCCGCCGTACGATGGAACTTCTTCCTGGTCGGCCTACAAAATTCAGTTTGCGGCTGTCATGAAGGCGAACGGGTGGAATAAAAGTCAAGCCATGACTGCCCTCACCCTAGGCCTGCGCGACCAGGCTTTAAATGTGCTGGAAGCTCTCGGTAAGGAAGTGACTTACGAGCAGCTCCTCGAGGCATTGGAGGCAAGATATGGCGACGCTCACCTGGAACACGTGTTTCGTGCGCAGCTCAAGGATCGTGTGCAACGCAGTAACGAAAACCTGCAGCAGTGGGCCCTTGAAGTGGAGAAGCTGGTTCGAAAAGCGTACCAGTCCGTACCTGCGCTTATTGATGGGAACCTGGTGCAGGCATTCATCGACGGCATCCGGGACCTTGAAGTTAGAGCTGCTGTGAGACTCGGTCACCACGGGACGCTTAAGGACGCCTTGGCCCATGCACTGGAGGTCGAAGCTGTGCGGCAGGATCATCGTTCCCATCGCGTCAGGGAGGTTGTAGCAGCTACAGTTCGCGATCGTAAAGGATACAGCCCTAGGTGCTACGGCTGTGGGGAAAGGGGCCACCTTCGATCCAGTTGCCCTAAGCGAACTGCAGAAAGGGAAGATGGCCGGTCTCCAGAGGGTAGAGCGGCTAACAGCACTACCCAGCAGCAGCAGGGAAACGAGTAATAGCCAGGACTGCGGGGCGGGTGCTGGCTGATGTTCAAAGAGCCCCAAGGATTTCGATCACACAAACCCATGACGGGAACACCTTAATCATCAAGGGCGAGGTCAACGGAATGCCTTGTAAGCTGACCATAGACACGGGAGCCTCTCGTACGGTCGTCAGTTCCAAAGTTATGAGTCGGCTCCTTGGGGACTCCGCATACAACCGGGAACGCATTAATTTGGTGACAGCCACCGGTCAGCGCATACCCGTCCGTGGAGAGAAGGAGATGGAGTTGAAGCTAGGCAACAGGACCTACCTGCATAATGTCATCGTGGCTGATATAATGGACGATTGCATCCTGGGTCTTGACTTTATGAGGAAGAATTTTTGCGAGATTGACGTCAAGCAAGGAGTTATGAAATGTGGACGAGAGGAACTTTTTATGGAAGGGGCGTTATCAGGGAATGTGTACAGCCTTAAGGAAATTGTTCTTCCTCCGAGATCAGAAACGATTGTGCCGGTTAGTCTTCCTCGGAATCCTGGGCAAACTCATCGTTGTGTACTCGTGGAAAGGGTAGACAATGACCTTCCATGGAAAGTGGCACGAACTTTGGTCAGAGCCACCGACATCTCAGGGATACGTGTGCTGAATCTTTGTGATCAACAACAGACTATTGAAAAAGGCACACTGATTGGTACTTGCGAGGAAGTGGATTGGCTGCGTCAATGCAAATATCTATCGACTAGGATCCCCAGCAAGGATGCACAAACGAGAGTGAACACACTTTTAGAAGAGTGTCGCAGCGCTCTGTCTCATAATGAAATGGCCAAGGCGAAAAAGATGTTACTGAAGTACGCCGAAGTTTTCTCCCTAAACGATAGTGACATTGGAAAGACTGGCTTAGTTCAACACAAAATAAATACAGGAGAAGAATTGCCTATCCGTCAGCGGCCAAGGAGATTGCCGGTAGCGCGTGAAAAGGAAGTAGAAACCATGATTGAGGGAATGGTGAAGGATGGTGTTATTGAACCTTCATCTAGTCCATGGTGTTCACCGGTAGTGCTGGTAAGGAAGAAGGACGGCAGCATGCGGTTTTGTGTTGACTATCGTCGTCTGAATGACGTTACGAAGAAGGACAGCTACCCTTTGCCAAGAATTGATGACACTTTGGACATGCTTACTGGAGTAAAGTGGTTTAGCACGCTGGACCTGAAAAGTGGCTACTGGCAAGTTGAAATTGACCCCAAGGACAAGGAGAAAACAGCATTCTCGACAGGAAAGGGTCTGTGGCAATTTAAAGTTATGCCGTTTGGATTGTGCAACGCTCCGGCAACGTTTGAAAGGTTGATGGAACTTGTACTAACTAAGTTGATTGGCGATGCCTGTCTGGTCTACTTGGATGACATCATCATCGTAGGCCGTACGTTTGAAGAACATCTTCAAAACCTGGAACGCGTGCTCATGAAGATCCAGAGTGCCAACCTCAAGTTGAGTCCGAAGAAATGTTCACTATTCAAACGGCAAGTTAGCTTTTGGTAGTGTCGGAAGAAGGAATCCGCACGGATCCAGAAAAAATCGCCGCTGTCAAGGATTGGCCAGTTCCAAAAGACAAGACGCAGGTCAGAGCGTTTTTGGGGTTGTGCTCTTACTATCGGCGATTTGTTAAGAACTTTGCAGATATAGCCAAACCCCTGCATAAGCTAACCGAGGAGAAGCGACATTTCTGCTGGGATGAAAGTTGTGATATCACATTCCAGGAGTTAAAGGACCGACTATGCAAAACACCTATTTTGGGGTACCCTGATGCAGGCAAGGAATTTATAGTTGACACAGACGCAAGTGACATAGGACTTGGTGGTGTGTTGTCTCAACGGAATGGTGATCAAGAGGTTGTGATAGCGTACTTCAGCAAGTCGTTGTCAAAGCCGGAGAGGAACTATTGTGTCACGAGACGGGAATTGCTTGCTGTGGTAAAGTCATTGCAGCATTTTAGCAAATATCTTCTGGGGCGGAAATTCCATTTACGTACCGACCATGCTGCACTGAAATGGCTATTGCAGTTCAAAAATCCAGAAGGACAAGTTGCGAGATGGATTGAGCTACTACAGGAATACGACTTTGTGGTGGAACATCGCAGCGGGAAATCTCATGGCAACGCAGATGCATTGTCAAGAAGACCTTGTCCTGAAGACTGCAAGCATTGTACTAGGCAAGAGAGTAAGGAAATGGTACCTGTGAGGATACTCAGGACAGACCTCAGCAACGAGTGGAGGGAAAGCCTACAACGTGCACAGCAGGAAGATTCGGACATCAAGCCGATTCTGGAGTGGATAAAGGCCAGAGCTCCTAAGCCCAGGTGGAGCGACGTCTCAGCAATGAGTTCCATCACAAAGAGCTATTGGGCCCAATGGGACAGCTTGGTGATTCAGGATGGAGTCCTGTGCCGTAAATGGGAAAATGCTCGGGGAAACAGCTGTCATTTGCAAATGGTAGTCCCTAAATCTCAAGTACCGGATGTTCTGCAGCTGTACCATAATGGTTGTTCAGGAGGTCATCTGGGAGTAAAACGGACTCTACTGAAGATACGAGAACGGTTTTACTGGGTCCACTGTCGGGACGATGTCGAGGACTGGTTTCGCAAATGTACAAGTTGTGCAGCTGTAAAGGGACCTCAGACGCGTAGCAGAGGTGCATTGAAATTGTACAATGTTGGTGCACCATGGGAGAGGATAGCCCTTTACGTTGCGGGGCCATTTCCGGAAAGTGAAAGTGGTAACAAGTATTTCATGGTTGTGATGGATTACTTCACTAAGTGGCCGGAAGTCTTCGCCATTCCAAATCAAGAAGCTTCGACAGTTGCAGATAAATTAGTTCATGAAGTCTTCTGTCGTTTTGGAGTACCTTTAGAGATTCACAGCGATCAAGGAAGGAATTTTGTGTCCCAAATATTCCAGGAAACTTGTTGAGTTATGGGTACTCATAAAACAAGAACAACTTCTTACCACCCACAATCGGATGGAATGGTGGAACGATTCAATCAGACATTAGAGAGGTACCTAGCAAAAGTTGTGGAAAATCGGCAACGAGATTGGGACAAGCACATACAACCGTTTTTGTTGTCATATCGAAGCGCTGTTCACGAAAGCACATCGGTGACACCAGCTTTCGCAAACTTTGGAAGGGAATTACGGCTACCTGCAGACCTGATCACCGGAATACCACCTAATGCCCCACGCAGTATAACCGATTATGCGAATGACTTGCGGAACAAGATGAATGACATTTATGAGCACGTCAGACAATCAGCCCAGCAAATGTCTGAAAAGATGAAAACCCGTTATGACCGCAAAATGAACAATAAGGGTTTTGACGAAGGTTCACTAGTGTGGTTGCACAATCCAGTCCGCAGCAAAGGGAAATCTCCTAAGCTTCAAGCTAACTGGGACGGACCGTATCGGATTGTGACAAAGATCAATGACGTTACCTACCGGATACAGAAAGGTGCAAGGGGTACTCCTAAGATAGTCCACGTGGATCGACTGGCGCGTTATTATGGGGCCGATAATGCTCGGGACGAGCATTTCTTAGGTGGGGGCAGTGTTGAGCCGCACGATTGATGTTTGGTTACCACTAGCGCCATCTCTTATCGAATAGCGGAATTAATGGTCAATATCTTTCCAGAAAGTTCGATGCTAGAACTTTCTGGAACTATCGACATGTGTTCGGTCAGGGCCGATATGTACTCGAACATTCTAGATGCTTCTACGGTAGAAGGTTCTGGAACGATCCGAGGGCCCTATATAAGCGGGAACGGAGCGCGTCTCGGGGTAGTTCATTGGAAGCGATACATGCGAGAACATCTAAAGCGATCTTCAAGTGCGACTTAAGAGTGATTAATTGTGCAATTGTGTTGTGTTATTAGTGTGTTTAATTAAAGTGTTATTTTTGGTAATTCATATCGGCAGTTTTTAATTGTCACGAACCCCTAGCTCGTAACAATACTCTGCTACACTGGTGATGATTCTGTTGTGCACCACCGAAACTTAATTTAAGGTATTTCTATCTTTTAACAGCAAATGAAACAAGAAAGCAACGGAAATAAAAATGAGCTGCCTTTAGCTGAACTAGTTTTTTTACGACGCGACCACGATGAACTAAAATCATCATGCTTAAAATCACACCGAATCCAAGACTTAACGGCACATAATTTAGTTTGACAGTTGTAAAGTGTAATTTGTCTTATTCTTTCGCGGGCTGTCAGTAAGAGATAGCAACACTCATATTTTAGTTCAGGTAATGAAAAAAAAGAAGATGAATTTTAGCGATAACACCAATGTCATAAATTGGTGTTTAAAATAGCACATTTACATAATTTAAAGTTACACGATATTAAGTAGGTATTAAATTTTTTAAGAGTCAGCGCTACAGCTGCACGGCTATCTGTGCACGTGTATCTTCTAGTCATGGTTATCAGCCGATATAGCAGGAAGTAGGTATCCTTTTCTTTAGCCAAAATTACTATTGCGACTGACTAGTTAACGTTATTAAAATACTCTATTGGAGAATTGCAACTAAACCATTTATGAGATAAGGCAGAATTATAATAGGTCTTTACCTATGAAATTGCCGTTTTGTATGAAAAAATTTAAACGAATTTTTTTCATGAATTTTTTATTTGTATTAATCGAAGTAATCACCCATGCAATCAATGCATCTTTGCCATCGCAGTGGCAGTTTATTGATGCCCTTCTTAAAGAAATCAGCTGGACGGGAGGCAACAAATTCTTCAAAGGCATTTTGTACTGCCTCTCGGGTATTAAATTTTTTTCCCGCCAAGAAATTATCCAAATTCTGGAAAAAGTAGTAGTCTGTAGGCGCAAGGTCTGGTGAGTAGGGCGGATGACGGAGAGCTTCCAACCCCAGTTCTTGCAACTTGGAGACCGTCTGCTGTGCAGTATGAGGTCGCGCGTTGTCGTGCAGGAGCAGCGGAGACGAGCGATTGACCAATGCTGGTTGGAGATGCGCCAGCTTCTCCATCATTGTGTTCAGTTCTTCACAGTACACATCTGCAGTAATGCTCACCCCGTTTGGTAAGAAGCTGTGATGAATCACACCGGCGCTAGACCACCAAACAGTGACCATCACTTTTCTAGGGGTAAGTTTTCGTTTAGGGCATTGTTTAGGTGCTGAACCAGGATCCAACCAACTTGCTGAGCGCTTACGGTTATCAAACAGAATCCATTTTTCATCGCAGGTAACAATGCGGTTCAAAATTCCTTCATTTGTGTGTCTGTTGAGCAGTGCAAGGCACGTCTCGACGCGTACTTCGCGCTGGCGATCATTGAGTTCGTGGGGCACCCATTTGTCAAGCTTTTTTACCTTGCCAATTTGACGCAAATGGACCAATATTGTTTTGACGCTAACGTCGAAAGCTGCTGCTAATTCAGCCGTAGATTGTGTATCATCAGCTTCCACAATCGCCTTTAATTCGTCATTGTCGACCAAAGTCTTCGGACGACCGCGAGGTTCATTTTTCAGGTCGAAATTTCCAGAACGGAAGCGAGCAAACCAATAACAGGTGGTGCGTTGGTTTGTAGTGTTAGCTCCGTAAACGTCGTTGATGTTGCGTGCCGCTTGTGCCGCGTTGCTGCCACGACGGTACTCATATTCCATAATTACTCGAATTTTTAACGTATCCATGATGACGAAAAAGATTGAAATGCGATGAAAATGTAACACTAATCAATAAAGAAATGACTACTCTTAGAAAAAAAAATCCATGTTTTTAAAATAAAATTAATTTGAAATTAGAATTATTAGCCAAACAAAAATTATTTTGATTTGAAATGGCCAGTACTGCAGAACGGCAATTTCATAGGTAAAGACCTAATATTATATTTCCTAAATCAACACCAAAATCATCTCACAACTTCACCCACAACTAACCGAGATCTGTTATAACGACCAAAATATATAACCCAGTACATATACATTCAGAACATGATGTTCGCGAGCCGAGTCAAGATACAGCGGTTTACTAAGGAAATACGCTCTGAAGCGTATATAGGAGTTGACGCCTTTGAATTTATGAGCGCTCGAATTTTATGCACAAAAGTGGAACTGAATACTATCCTGGTGAAGTACGGGCAAAGGATGGTGTCGGAATTTGTACTGTAGGAGGAAATTGAGAAGTGGTATCGTTAGATCGTCAACCACAATAATAATCACAACCATTCCCTTCAGAGGAAGGGAATGGTTGTGATTATTGAGGGTAAATTTAATTTTAAACTATGTGACACTGTTATTTGAGAATTTGAGAGAAAAATTGAGAGACTCCTCCTTTTTGAATAACTTATGTATCAAGAAAATAGGACGAACTATAAAGACGATCCAAGGTTTTGAATGCCAGTGGTGGCCTAGTGGTCTACGGGTCGAACCCAAACAGGTGCTTCACCAGGTAAAGTTTTTTTTCATCTATGGTAATCTGACTCAAGACAAGACTGCCCTCAAAACGGTGAAGAAATACAGCGTTAGTAAACCAGCGTGTCCTAGAACCAAAAATTCGAAAGCAATATAATATATTGCATTTACAAACCCACGCTGAACCCGCGTGGTGGATTACGGCCCACTCCCTCTTAACGAGAGGAGCCCTGTGGCCCAGCAGTAAGATAAATAAACAAATCAAATAAAATTCACTTATTTCAGGCAAATCCAAAAAAACAAATAAAAATAAAATTCACAATGCTGCCACAGAATAAAATGTCATTATGAGATATTTTTTTAAATAAAATTTTTAACACAAGAACACAGAATTGGAATTTCAATAAAATTAACCGGCCAAAGAATTAAAATTAAACTAACAAAACACATGGTAAAATTGCACAATAATCAAAACAATACAAAGAAGTAATTATGAATGTGTATAGTGTATAGTATCATTATATAGTGTTACGAGTTATAGGGACATTAAGGTTTTCAAAATATCTTAATCACGGATGAAATATGAAAGATTATTGAGGGATCAACACACTTTGTAATTTATTGTGTGTTGTTGATCTCTATAGTCTCAAATTGTTATACGTTTTTTTTTTTTTTGTCTATTTTACAATCTAATTTATAATAATCTAGCATAATAGACCATAACCATTTAACTCTTACTCATGATTTTACGTGATACGTTATATTAATTAAAGCCACTGATAATTAGTAAAAACACTTTGTTCATGTGTAAAAACCTCAGCGCATTTTAACGTTATTTACTTAATTTCAAGATCTTATCACGAGCGTGCCGCAGACCAATTTCCGACAGTTACGTTTTACGTGTTCTATCTTTTCACGCTTCTTGTCACTTTAATTCGATATCCTATTTCACGATTACATTCTCCATATTACACTTATTCCTGCTTCATCCCACCAGCAACTATTCTGTATCTTTCAAGACGTTTTTCTTTTCAACGTTAGTTTTAATATATATTTCCCGTACAACATCGCGTGCATGAATAATACATGAAAAGGATTATCTCCATTAAAATTCCTTATCATAACGCTATTTGAAATCATAAGAGCGCATTGAAAGGCTTTCCGTAGTTATGAGCATTATCTACCGCAGTGTCTCTCACAATGCATCTGCCGGGACCCATTCAGCTTCGCAATTGTGCCGCAATGTCAGTTTATTCAAACCTTTGGATAGCATTGGGGGTCGTTAAAACTATTATAAGTGCCTTCAAAACAAAAACTTAGCTCTTTAGAGGTCCACTAGGTTCCATGGGAATGTGTAAAAAATGTTCCCTGTATTGCCGGACGTAAAAAATAGCGGTATCCCATTTCTTCCCGTGGATTGCATTGAAGCTGATTATGGGACTTACTAGAAAATGGGCAGGAGCATTCTCCATGCATTTTATCACCATACTGCTATTTGATCCAATCCGCCTGACAAGCGTGGCGATTATGGCAAACTCCCTCCTTTTGGAGGAGGTCCACGTCCAGCAGTGGACGTCTTTCAGCTGAAATGATGATGACGATGATGTGTAAAAAATGTTGAATACAATCTACATTGGTCTCAGTACTCTAGGTCAGGATCTTGGCTTGTGCAAAGAGTTAGTCGACCATCACAATTGTTTCTACATCTTAATGGAAACTTAAATAGATTATCGAAAAGTTCCATATGCCATCCGAGGGGCTTGTGGCTAAGTCATACCAGCCGCACGGGTCGACCGATCAGGTATCGCTGCGCTCGCTGCGGTTAGTCCGTAGATGGGTACCCATGTTTCTATGTCAAGACCTCTCCATGCCTCTGAAAGCACGTAAAGCAGTTGATCCCGGCTGTCATTCGTGGATCTTTGACAGCCGTTACGGGTCGTCAGAAGCCCGAAACGGTTGGACTGGACGGCGACCCCAACATAACATATTTAGAAAAGGGCTAGGTATGTGATATTTGAGGTTTGGCCCTTTTTTTGGGTGGGAAATCATCAAATGACTTCTCCTGCTCTGGGTGGAGCAGGAGGGCTTGTCAGATTTTTACTGACTAAAACCCGCCCGTGTTCTCTCAGTAGCCTGTGTGCCAGGGGCGACGGTATCTCTTTCGAAAAACCCGCACACCTGGCAGGCATCGGCCCTTGCGGACCCCTCGGTCACCTTGCGACGGGTCAACAACAGTGGCCCTGCCGCCTACCACTTTTCGGCTGCAGGGGATAGGGAGAGCCGTCAACGCTATACCGACACTCCTCCTCCCCTGCGGCCCCACCGCGTCCGTCATCAAACGGTGGCGGCCCCGTCCAGGCCACGGAAGGGAAGGGCGCTACTCAAAAGTACCGGCACTCCTCCTCCGCCGCAGCCTGTAACCCTCAGCCGCGATGCCTCCCATTCGACATCGCAGCCCACCTCAGTTGTGGTGCACCTCACCGCAACCTACCCTTTCTGGCCGCTACGTCGTCGGCTTTGAGGCAAAAGCCCTGACGAGCGGTCCCACCTTTAGGTTCTTCTTCGCTTCACCGTGGCTGGGAGACCACGGCTACCGAGCCCCCCCCCCCCCCCGCAACGACAATGCGGGAACCCACTCGGGGTCCCGGAGGTTTGCTCCGTTACATAGCCCTAGTAACACCCACGCGCCGATGACTCCACCCTGGAGTGTAGATGTGGTGCTATTCCACAAACAATGGGCTACTTAATATCGTGTCCAATATGTCCTATTGTTTGCACGTAACAGGAATTGATGGACGCTACTGATGGTGCCAAACTTGTTACCAAATTGTAGGCCTGCTCTATCTAGATTGCCTTCGACACACTAAAAAGAAGTTACCTAGCTGGATAGGTAGCTGTAAGTGTTCTTAAATGTAATAAAATAAATAAAATACCCATTACTGTCACCTGGTGCTAAAATATACCAGTAAAATTGTTACATAGTAAAAGGGGAAAAATTACGTAGGTACGTATATTTTCCCTTTTGTTAAAACAATTTTAATAATAACTCTTCTTCAAGTGTGAAGTAAAAGTTCCAACAAATAGCTGCCAAATGTGTTACCACATTTCTACATAATTATTTAGCAAAGTCAAAAAAAATCTTCACAATGTTTTTTTTTTTTTGTTTTAATTCAAAACTTCTTGCTGTTTATAAAACATAACTTTGAGCTGTTAGAATTTCATTTTTCACGTAGTTCTGAAGTTATTTTCAACGAAACAATGAACTAAGTTGTTGACTCGCCCCGTCTTTATAAAGTAGGAATGTGGAGACCTTATTTCATAACGCCAATTTCGAAGTAATTTTGAAGCTTGTAATTGAAGAGTTGGTATTTCTTTTATGTTTTTGTCAAAAGGAAAAGGTAAGCTTCAGTAGACGTGTGAACGCTCTTTCATCTATGGTAATCATAGTGTCTGGTATTTTATTAAGCTCTGTCAAATTGAATTCTCACTAATAGGTACTGTAGAGGTTGTTTGCATGAGACAACTTTACAATTGTATAGGCTGGCTCTAATTACTTTAATAAATTCGAACTGTCAACAAACTTATTAAGAATAGGAAAGAAAAAAAAAACAATATGAGAGAGATCGGGCTGACAAGAATAATTAACGAAATTCTCCCACAAAAGACTTTTATTAATAGACCTTGGTACCAGGGAAGGGACTACACCGTTCCTAAAGTACTATACACATTTCAGGGTTCCGAACCAAAAAGTTACTAATCCTATTACTAAGATTCTGACGAACGTCTGTCCATCCGTCTGTTATTGGGCTGTATCTTTTGAACCGTGATCGGTATACACTTGAAATTTTCAGAGAGTCAGTAGTACAACATCTGTGAACATTTCTAGTTTGGCATAAATGTGTAAGGCCGCTGTAATAAATAACTAAAAGAGTTCAAAATAAAGGGTTTTTTTTGGTGGGATATCATCAAATAGCTTCTCCCGCTCTGGGTGAAGCAGGAGGGCAGACTTATACTGACTAAAACCTACCCGTGTTCCTTCGGTTGCCTGTGTGCCAGCATATTTTTTTCGAACAACCCGCACCCCTGGCAGAAATTAAAGGGTGTCCCTATAATAAGAACCGTGAATTTTTACTATAGTAGGTATTATAAAAATATGTGCGTTTTCGAGTCCATTCCTGACTCTCACTTGGTTGCTTTTTTCTAGGTTAAATAAATATTGTCAGCGTATCTGGTGAAAACTGGTACCTACGCATTTTTGACCCTTATGGGCCGTATAATTTAGAAACTTACTTAACTTCTTAAGAGCTTGTCATTTGAATGAAAATTATAATATTTATATGCATCGTCCTTGGAACACATTTATAGCACCTTAAGTCGCTTCCAGAGCTTTTAGCTTCAGAGACTCTTTTATCCCGGTAGTACATTCCCTTGAAATAATTTCCGACCTACACGAAAGCGAAACCGCAACCAAAAAGTAGTAGGCTACTTTTAACGCATTCTTTTTATTCCAAATTACCCAGAACATAATAAAAAGAAATAAACTCATTAGTGGCACCAATTGCCACAAAGTTGAGATTTTTTCCTGCTAATTACCTCAGTCAGACATTTTAGTATTTTCCCACTAATTATCTGTTCCTCTTCAATTCAATTAAAGGCTCCGTTACGACGTCATCCGTTTTATGAAGGAGAATTGCGTTGTGATATTTATGAAGATGGCAATTTTTTTCTTGCTAAATTACTTACACCCATGTGGAATCAGGAGAAAAGATTTTAAGCACATCAAAAAGGAATATGCATGTGATTCAATTATGGTTATTTTTTTGTAGTGAACTGTATTACTTCAGAATAATGCCTTCATGAAAATTTTTGGTTACAATTAATTTTTAGCAAGAAATTAGTGTTTTAAAACTGCAAAAAATCGACATCATCAGTCGCAGCGAATTCGATGTTAGTCTGTGACAACATGAAATGTCAACGTCTTTCATTGGAGTAAATTGCGATTCAGTCCGTTGTCAAGGTCATGGCCTATGACATCACAACAAGCGCGCCAAAAAGTAGGCGTTTAAGCAGGTGTCGGTTGGCTATTTTTTACCCTTTTTCACGTATTTTCAATTGCTTTTTTGGCGTTGAAGTTTTTTTTCCTATTATGTAATAAATACATACATTTTTAACCGACTTCAAAAAGAAGCAGGTTATCAATTCGACATGTTTTTTTTTTAATGTATGTTCGGGCATAACTCCGTCGTATATAGACGGATTTACACAATTCTTTTTTTGTTCGAAAGGGGTTTACTCCGAAATGGTCCCATTAAAATTTCATATAGATCTGATCATGCGTTTCGGAGTCAAACAACGGAACTCTTCAAAAAATTACAGCAAATCAACCGCGAATGTTGCTATCGTATAAATATGCATTGTTTTGACCCCAAGGATGATGAAATTTCGAATTGGTGTGGGGTAGGTAACTAAAAAGTGAAAAATAAAAACTTTTTTCAAAAAAATAACAACCGACTTCGAAAAAAACACTACAAAGTGCAAAATAACTTTAATTTCGGAAGGCGGTGACAATAGTTTAAATACACATCCAAAGTCACCGACTTCCGAAATTAAAGTTATTTTGCACTTTGTAGTTTTTTTTTGGAAGTCGATCGTTATTTTTTTGAAAAAAGTTTTTATCTCTATTAGAATTCTATAACACAGTAAAAAAAAAACAGTTGGTATACAGTCCGTCTGTTCCGTTCTTAAGAATTGCAAAGAATGAACGCAGAATCGAGACTGATGGAAGGAATGGCTGGAGGTATTAGCCCAGCATTGGGACTGAGCAGTAAAAATAATAAGTAATTCCGTACACATAAATTATGGATTAAATCAGCGAATATTAATAATTGAAAACAAAGTTATCTATGAAGGAAATATCACTGAAAGTTTATCAAAGTTTTAACAGGAAAACAATGTTGTCGGCCTCTGACATTTTAAGGCTCATTTCACTGTCGTCATTCATCATTTTCGTGAGGTTGCTCACACTAAAACTATATTTGGAGTTTTAAAAGAATGAATTTTAATTATTTTAGTACATAGGTACTAAAATAATTCGAATACAACATTAATCAAAGTGAAGAAGACCGGATTCGGTCATATTTATAAAGATTTACGTCACACAAAATAAAAAAAATCCATTTACCTACCTTCAAAACTAACGTCATATATCACATTCATGTTCTTTTATTTGTGCCTCTGCTACGCCGACCGCTACGCTGCTACGCTCGCTACGAACCACTGCACTGCTACGCGGCCCATGCGACAAGCAAAATTTTAAATGATAATTTAAAAGATCTCTTTGGTTTCGTCTATGAAAACAATTAACCGTGTAAGAAAGAGTTAAAGGAATTGGAATTTGCGAATTAATTTACGTAAATAAAATAAACAAATAATTAAACCATTCATTACCCACCTGTTTCTCCCTGACTGTAACAAACCATTTTAATTCTCACTCTCACTTACTTTAAGACGATAAATACCGGGACACGCTAATCAGTCTTTAAAGCACTCGTCCCAAAAACGCAAGATACTAAAACATTTCGAGGGAAATTAAAACCACCAGTTACATTTAAATGGATACTTTGTTACCACGAAACATTCATTACTGCGAACTGGGAACACGAAAGTAAATAGAAAAGAACGTATGAGCCTATGTGAAAAATGTTTTGTACAGCTAAGTAAATTTATTGTCCAACTAATTAATGGCTCTGTTTCAATTTCACGTGTTATTATTATATATCACAGGTGTGATTTGAATCCTAGTAAAATTATACATGTGAAAGTTTGTTTGCTTAGATGTTTGGTTATTCAGATGTTTGCTACTCAATAATGCAAAAACTGCTGAACGGATTTGGATGAAATTTAGATATAACATCTATCTTCTATATAAATAAAAAGAGAGGTCCTGACTAACTGATGCCCGGTTTCTGAAGTTCCCAGTTAAACTCCCAATAACTATTGATTCAATAAAGTTATGTATAAGATAAACATCGGTTAACTGTCACTGTGTTCAGAAGAATCCACAACAAGCCATTCAATTACTATGCAACCCTTAACTAGTTCCTTAGTTGGCGCTAGATGGGTCTGTTGAGGACATCGGCTTTAAAATTCGTTTTTGTACGCAGATGTTGTCACAATTGTGATGTCGACATAATTGTCTCCTTTTTTTTACAAAGAAACGTTCTTATTTTTATTATTTTGAGTAAAAAGTCTATTTGTCTTTCCAATCGTTTGTGCTTTATCCCTTATTTTGTAAAAAAAAACTGACAATGGACATTTGTAAGGCATAAGGGGAGCAAGAGCAGGTCTGATCATAATATTCTTATAACTCAATCTATATTCTCAATTTAAATTCCTCATCCGTAAATATTTCGAAAGGATTTCTCCTACGTAATAAGGTATCTGGATACATAATGATGTTTTAAAAATCAATAAATTGATAGTCTGATTTGGAGCTGCTTGTAATTCATTATACTAAAACTCATTGTTTTTAGATTTTAATATTTAGCTTTTGCTGGCCATTTAATACACGTTATAAATATAACTCAATTTTTAAATATTTTGGCTATGAAATGAAACCTCAAATAGTTATGGAACCGATAAACGGCCAACATTGGTCAAATTTTGCAGACAGGATCCCTTTATAATGTATACAGTAGAACAAGTAGAAAAATCTTTCGCGTCCCACCCTGGTCCAGGCCATGGTACGGAGCGAGAGTGCATGGGTAGCGGTCGCTTCCTGCTGCGAAGCAGTGATGCTCACGAAGAGGGAGGCGGCGCACGTGAGGGAGAGGCCTGATGGGGCCCGCAAGGACCGATGCCTGCCAGGAGTGCGGGTTGTTTGAAAAAGATAGGTACCGTGGCCCCTGGCACACAGACAACTGAGGGAACACGGGTGGGTTTTAGTCAGTAAAAGTCTGACACTCCCTCCTGCTCCACCCAGTGTGGGGGAACTTATTTGATTACTTCCCAACTTCAAAAAAAAAAAAAAAAAAAACATATGATCATTCACACAGTTCATCCGTCGTTTCTTTGGTCTCCCCTACTTTTATAGCCATCGACATTCACACTCAAAATTTTCCTCCTTCCTCTGTATTACATGCCCATACCATAACATCCGATTTCCACACAACATTTCAGCTATCGTGGCATTTTGAGACTTCTCTTACTTCTGATATCATACATTCAAGGATCACAGTATCTTAAAACTGTAATAACCTCTAGCACCTTAGCTTCGTACATCGCCCCTGTCCAGCAAAGAAGAGAAATTATTTTTAATTAAAGTTAAAATTAACAACTACTAGAGTGGACGGCGCGGTCTGCAGTTAAAAGCTTACTTATTTAATATTATAAATTAAACCAATCCCGTTTTACGGTACCACTTGACAACTTACAAACGGGTGAAATAAAAATACTTTTTAAGTGCTCTGCTGTTATTTGGTTGGCATTTTTAGGTGTTTTGGTATTGTGTATCAATGGTCTAATGGTCGAAAGCGTTAATGTCGAGTATAAATGAGGTCCTGGGTTTCATGCTCAGGTCGGGCAGAACTCTTCTTGAGTTTTGCACCTGGAACTGTGCAGTTGCAGTCTTGAGTCTGAATTTGTGCCCGATTAGTGGCAGTGGAATTCAAAGATAACTGGCGAAATTTAGGTGTGCTTTGGATACCTTCACCTCTGCCTAACTTTTCGGAGAATACAAGCGTTATGTTATCAAATCAAAAGTCATTTATTCCAACTAGGCTGAGAGTTAGCGCTTTCTGTAGGCCAAAATTACATAAGCAGCACATAAAGAACAAAGAAAGAAAGAAAAGCACCGTCCCATCTCTTCCCGTGGGTGTCATAGGAAGCGACTAAGAGACTTACAAGAGAATGGGCAGCAGTGTACTCTATGCATTTTACCACCATACTGCGATCGCCATCCCGCTTGCCAAGCGTGGCGATTATGGCAAGCCCCCCTAAATTGGGGGAGGCCTATGTCCAGCAGTGGACGTCTTTCGGCTGAAATGAGGATGATGATGATGATGAAAACGTTAACAGAACTTAAAACGTAAATTAAAACCTTCACGTTGTGTCGTGTGTAAAGGATGTGTCCGCTTACGTATGCAATACTGCAATATGTTCACACAGCTCTAGCTAGATGTAACAAATCTTAAACTGGACCTTCTTCGGAGCAAAATAAATAAACAGTTAATACAATAACGTCAGAAAGACGACCAGTCACAGCATCGGTTCAAGAGCATATCGCAAAGATTAGACATTACTCCTCTCTCCATATTTGAGGGAAAGTTTGGGAAATGTATGTGCACAAAACTTCAAAACTTCCACCATAGCAAAATAAAACCACATCTTCCCAAACAAACAAATGAAATAAACAGAAACAAAAGCTAATAAATAATTCATTATATTATAATAAACATTTACGTGCGTAACGTAGGTACGTGTCTTCATGAAAATTGAAATTCTTATACAGGGCAGTTTTTTTATTCCCAAGTATAATAATGTAAAGGTTTTAGTTAAAATTCTGCGCCGGTCTTGCCATTACCCTATCAACCACGTGACAGACAGTCAGAAGATAACATAGACGTGACGAATGTGTTTAGTGTTGCCATGTTTTGGGGTAAAAATGTTTTTTTTTTTTTGGAAGACGGGAATAAGTAACGTTGGATAAGATATTTTTTTTTTTTTAAGTACATAAATGAATGAATGAAATGTACCGATCCCAGCGTGGCTTGAACGTGGAATGAACCCCAAGATTTGCACTAGCCCCTGGAGCCTCATGCTTCATGGTGTTACAGAGGCCATTGCATATCAAGAAGTAGACTGGGGGATGCGGTAGTGGTCAGGTAGACGTACCCTTAGGATAGGAAAGGATTTCGAGCCAACCGGATATGCATCCTGGGTATTTTATTTTTATACAGTGGTAGTTTTTTTTTTTTTGTGATCTGTTAATAATTATCAACAAGACGGTCTGTACAGGCAAATCTTACAAATAGTTCTAAAGCATGCTGTTTCGGTCAATTGGCTAAATAATAACTTTTGCATCGGTCGATTGAAGGTTAAGCTACGTTAGCCGCCGGCGGTTCGTGGAAGCCGTTGGTCCCGGCTGTCATTCGTAGATCTTTGACCGTCGTTACGGGTCGTCAGAAGCCCAAAAATCTGACAACCAGTCTTACCAATCGGGTATCGCATTAGCCAGTATTTAGGTTGTGGAGGCCTATAGGCAGGCGCTTTATGTAAATTGCCTGCCTAGCCTTTTCCAAACTATGTTGGGGTCGGCTTCCAGTCTAACAGGATGCAGCTGAATACCAGTATTTTACATGGATCGACTACCTATCTGACCTCCATAACCCAGTTACTGGGTAATACGATACGCCTTGGTAAGACTGGTTGTCAGGCTTTCGGGCTTCTGACGACCCGTAACGACTGTTAAAGATCCACAAATGACAGCCGGAACCAACGGCTTAACGTGCTTTCCGAGGCACGGAGGGGTCTTGGTATGTAAAGATGGTCACCCATCCACGGACCAACCATGGCAAGCGTAGCTTAACCTGATCAATCGACCCGTGCAGCTATTGTTATTTAGCCACAAGCCCCGCAAGCAGGCGCTTTATGTAAAATATTGATACTCAACTGCATCCCGCCAGAGTATAAGCCCACTCCAATATAGTTGGGAACATGTTAGGCAGGTTGATTAAAAAAAAAAAACATTGAAATAGTTTCGAAATTTATTATCAGTTAACCTGTTTACTACGTTGATAGAAAAGTTTTTCTCTTTTTTAAAGTTGGTTATAACATCTGAAGGGTCATCGTTTACATTGAGGCGCCAACCAGCTCGCAAGCTGAGGGCGTCCCATAGGGTCATGGCGATCAGGATGATCCGAGGATATCGCACGATCTCCGGCGAGGCGGCGGGCCTCCTTGCCGGATTACCGCCATGGGATCTGGAGGCAAAGGTCCTCGCGCAGATATGGGAGTGGCGCGAGGAGGCCAAACGCCGGGGCGTAACTCCGCTGCCGCGGGAAATCGCGGCACAGCGGACAGAGCTCCGGCGGGATCTCATGGTGACATGGAGAGAGCGATTGTCGCAACCCAGTGCTGGGCACGCCACGATTGCGGCGGTAAGTCCCCTCTTTGAGGAGTGGTTTGAGAGGCGGCATGGCGTCCTCACCTACCGCCTGACGCAGGTCCTCACCGGACACGGTTGTTTCGGGAGGTTCCTGTTTCGGATAGGGCGGGAGGAAACGCCCGGGTGTTTCCACTGCGAAGATCGCCCTGAGGACACGGTGGAGCACACGGTGGCGGTCTGCCCTGCTTGGGCGGAGCACCGCCGTGTCCTCGTGGAGGCGATCGGCGGCGGCGATCTCTCGCGTCCGGCCCTGGTCCAAGCCATGGTACGGAGCGAGAGGGCATGGGGAGCCGTCACCTCCTTCAGCGAAGCAGTAATGCTCGCGAAGAGGGAGGCGGCGCACGTGAGGGAGAGGCAGCATATGCGCCCTCGCGACCCCAGCCGCCGCAGGATACGGAGACGCCCTGGGCGTCGGGAATCCCAGGCCAATTTCCGGCCACCGTAGGCATGGGCTTGCGGACGGCGAGTAATGGGTAGCTCGCTGTCCGGTAAGGACCAAGCCCAAGTCGACGGCGCGTTGTGTTCCACGCGCGCCTCAAAGAGATGTCAGCACAAAAAGTGATGGGACCCGCAAGGGTCGATGCCTGCCAGGGGTGCGGGTTTGTTCGAAAGAGACACCACAGCCCCTGGCTTAAGGGCTACTGAAGGAACACGGGTGGGTTTTAGTCAGTAAAAGTCTGACACGCCCTCCTGCTCCACCCAGAGCGGGAGAAGTTATTTGATGATTTCCCACCCAAAAAAAAAAAAAAAAAAAAAAGGGTCATCGTTTCAGCCAGCAGACGTCCACTGCTGGACATATGCCTCCCCCAATTTGGAGGGCTTTCCATAATCGCCACGCCTGGCAGGCGAGTTGGCGATCGCAGTATGGTGGTAAAATGCATGGAGAACGCTGCTGCCCATCCTCTAGTAAGTAAGTTCCTTAGTCGCGTCCTACGACACCTACGGGAAGAGATGGAATGGTGCTTTTCTTTACGTCCGGCACCACACGGTAATTCTGAGGGGTAATTCTCGTAATTTTAAGAACATTCACAGTCTGATCTCAATCTCAATCTGTCAAATATAACCTATAGTTTACTTAAATTTTGACAAGTTTTTGACATTTTACTGTCACCGAGATGAGATTGCGACTAGATTTTGGACGTTTTAAATGACGAGAATTGGCCTTCTGATCTCAGTCTCAAGCTATCAAAAATACCTCAAGTTCCCATTAATTTTTGACAAGTTTTTGACATTTGATTTTCACTGAGAAAAGACTGCGACTAGATGGTGAATGTTTTTAAATACGAGAATTGTCCTTCAGTTCGCTATCACAATACGTACAATTAAGTTTAAACGCAACCTTTTACATCATGGCAACCCCAATTACAGTAAATTCTTTCTTATTCTATAAGCGTACGTCTTTGTGAACGCCCACTCGCAAGACGAATGGTTGAATAAGGCCTGCATGCTTCCAGAAAATCGTATACGTAATAAAATATGCTACGGATCATCCTAAAATTTACAGCCGCGTAATAAAATATTTTTCGTAGTATTGTATTTTTAGCGATCGCTTCGTTGAATTGTGGCATACTGTAAATTATTAAAACTAGTAGATGTAGTGTTATTTGTTCCGAAGAAATTGATTTAGTTTTCCTTAAAAGCGACCCTAATAATATGGCGTAACTCACGATTCATCATAATCTGTTTCGTTTTAAAACGGATTGTTAAACCATTGCGTCATTTGTTCGAAAAATGTCTCAATGCTCAACAACGTAAATAATGCAATGAACATTGTTGAAATGTCAATACGAAACCGATTATGATCAATCGTGAGTTACGCAATTAGCGTGCTGCTAGCATTAATTTTGACAGCAGATTCAGTGATTACATCAGTACTTAAAAATCCAAGAACAAACAAAAAATTACTTATTTCAAATGTACAAGTTCACCTGGTTCACAGGAAATCTCTAAAATATTCAAAAGTGTTTAAAACCAAGACGAAGGACTAGCGCCCAAAAGTTTTCCCTACTGAATTTTTGAACAGGCTTTTTGTAAAAAAACAATTTGTTTTCGCGTCCAAGCCGGATTTGTTCGCCCATAACAAACCTGATTACGTCTTTAAAAATATTGTTTAACAAAGAAATTTGCCAAACAAATCTGGTTTTTACCGGTTCCCACCGGTTTTAAGTTAAACGAATCGGCAGAACTTTGATTCGTTCTCCCGAAGTTTTGACGAGATTCGCCGAAGTTTGTGAAATTCGGTGAGACTTGTCTGAGTTACTGTTAGCTATTCAATTATGGAGGTGTTTGGTGATATAAATATGCTAATAAATATTTTTTGTTACGCTAAATTGGATTATTTCTTTTTTTACCATGAAAATGCGTTATCATTACACATTTCAGAAGTGCCTACTTTTAGCAGATTAAAAGTTTTTTTGGGTCATCTCTTTTTTTTCTGTGGAACAGTTTCTCCGTAAATTCTTTCTAAAACAATATATCTTTTTATCTTCAAACATTCCTTCCATATTTCACAAAACCTCGATACTGTACCTTCAGATAGATACATAGCTGTTATTCGCCGAAAGTATTGTCGACGTGAGATGTGTGCGCAAAAACTTTCTTTATTTATTTTTATTCTGTTTTTTATTTTAGATGCCTATAAATAAATAGAGATGTATCGCTCGTTTTGGCAAAAGATTGCAAAAGGAAACAGTTTTATTTTCTTCAGATCTTTTGTTGACCTTGCAAAGTTTTCCGCCCAATATTAATGTGTTTATGTTCAAGTTGTTTTAACCTTTCCGTCAAAGTTGTAACTATAAAAATGTATCGAATATGTTTAAACAACAAAGTTCAACTTGAACTTTTAAGAAGGAAGTACTTATCTTAAGCAATTGACATACTTAGACAAACTGATCTAATATTTTGTACAGGGTAGCGTCTTATTTTTAGAAACAAAATTCACGTTGAGCCGTAAGTAACAATAGATTTACTTAAAACATGAGATACTGTCACACTGTTTGAGAGAATCGGTCCTTTCAATACACCGCTTTTCTTTGTTCAATCAAAACTATTTTTTTTTTAATCAAACTGAAACTAAAGCATTGGTAGAGGTTAGTACCTTTAGTTGTACATGAATGTTTTGAAGCCGCCATCGCGCAATTATTCTTTCAATAGAAAGCACAAGATGGCGGCGTTTTTTTTTTTTTTTTTTTGGTTGGGAAGTCATCAAATAACTTCTCCCGCTCTGGGTGGAGCAGGAGGGCGTGTCAGACTTTTACTGACTAAAACCCACCCGTGTTCCTTCAGTAGCCTGTATGCCAGGGGCTGTGGTGTGTCTTTCGAACAAACCCGCACCCCTGGCAGGCATCGGCCCTTGCGGGCCCCATCATTTTTTGTGCTGACATCTCTTTGAGGCGCGCGTGGAACACAACGCGCCGTCGACTTGGGCTTGGTCCTTACCGGACAGAGAGCTACCCATTACTCGCCGTCCGCAAGCCCATGCCTACGGTGGCCGGAAATCGGCCTGGGATTCCCGACGCCCAGGGCGTCTCCGTATCCTGCGGCGGCTGGGGTCGCGAGGGCGCATATGCTGCCTCTCCCTCACGTGCACCGCCTCCCTCTTCGCGAGCATCACTGCTTCGCTGAAGGAGGTGACGGCTCCCCATGCCCTCTCGCTCCGTTCCATGGCCTGGACCTGGGCCGGACGCGAGAGATCACCGCCGCCAATCGCCTCCACGAGGACACGGCGGTGCTCCGCTCAAGCAGGGCAGACCGCCACCGTGTGCTCCACCGTGTCCTCAGGGCGATCTTCGCAGTGGAAACACCCGGGCGTTTCCTCCCGCCCTATCCGAAACAGGGACCTCCCGAAACAACCGTGTCCGGTGAGGACCTGCGTCAGGCGGAAGGTGAGGACGCTATGCCGCCTCTCAAACCACTCCTCAAAGAGGGGACTTACCGCCGCAATCGTGGCGTGCCCAGCACTGGGTTGCGACAATCGCTCTCTGCATGTCACCATGAGATCCCACCGGAGCTCTGTCCGCTGTGCCGCGATTTCCTGCGGCAGCGGAGTTATGCCCCGGCGTTTGGCCTCCTCGCGCCACTCCCATATTTGCGCGAGGACCTTTGCCTCCAGAACCCATGGCGGTAATCCAGCAAGGAGGCCCGCCGCCTCGCCGGAGATCGTGCGATATCCTCGGATCATCCTGATCGCCATGACCCTATGGGACGCCCTCAGCTTGCGAGCTGGTTGGCGCCTCAATGTAGGCGCCCACACCGGCGCCCCGTATAGGGCCATGGACCGCACGATCCCCGCGTAGAGCCTCCGGCAGGAGGCGTTTGGCCCCCCTAGATTGGGCAAGAGCCGCTTCAACGCAGCCCCGGCCCGCTCCAGTCTGGGAGCCAAACGGCGGAAATGCTCCGCGAAGTTCCACCGGCTGTCGAGGACGAGTCCCAGGTACTTCATGGTCGACTCGACGCTGATGTGAACCCCTCCCACCGTTATCTGGGAACCCGTCGGTGGCGCATTCCGAGCACCATGAAACCACATGGCCTCGGACTTGTGCAATACCACCTCGAGTCCCAGTTGCCGGATCCTATCGACGATTGTCGCAACCCCTTGTGTTGCTAAGTCGGCCGCCGCCTGGTACGACCTCCCTTGCGCCAGGACCAGCGTGTCGTCAGCGTAGCAAACTACACTGACGCCGCTAGGGAGGTAGGCGCGCAGCACCCAGTCGTACCCGATGTCCCACAGATGCGGCCCCAGGACCGATCCCTGTGGGACACCGCACGACATCTCTCACCGGTTCCACTCTCCGAGGTGACCGGAAGATGCCGGCGGGATCTCATGGTGACATGGAGAGAGCGATTGTCGCAACCCAGTGCTGGGCACGCCACGATTGCGGCGGTAAGTCCCCTCTTTGAGGAGTGGTTTGAGAGGCGGCATGGCGTCCTCACCTTCCGCCTGACGCAGGTCCTCACCGGACACGGTTGTTTCGGGAGGTTCCTGTTTCGGATAGGGCGGGAGGAAACGCCCGGGTGTTTTCACTGCGAAGATCGCCCTGAGGACACGGTGGAGCACACGGTGGCGGTCTGCCCTGCTTGGGCGGAGCACCGCCGTGTCCTCGTGGAGGCGATCGGTGGCGGCGATCTCTCGCGTCCGGCCCTGGTCCAGGCCATGGTACGGAGCGAGAGGGCATGGGGAGCCGTCACCTCCTTCAGCGAAGCAGTGATGCTCGCGAAGAGGGAGGCGGCGCACGTGAGGGAGAGGCAGCATATGCGCCCTCGCGACCCCAGCCGCCGCAGGATACGGAGACGCCCTGGGCGTCGGGAATCCCAGGCCGATTTCCGGCCACCGTAGGCATGGGCTTGCGGACGGCGAGTAATGGGTAGCTCGCTGTCCGGTAAGGACCAAGCCCAAGTCGACGGCGCGTTGTGTTCCACGAGCGCCTCAAAGAGATGTCAGCACAAAAATGATGGGGCCTGCAAGGGCCGATGCCTGTCAGGGGTGCGGGTTCGTTTGAAAGAGATACCACAGCCCCTGGCATACGGGCTACTGAAGGAACACGGGTGGGTTTTAGTCAGTAAAAGTCTGACACGCCCTCCTGCTCCACCCAGAGCGGGAGAAGTTATTTGATGATTTCCCACCCAAAAAAAAAAAAAAAAAAAAAAAGATGGCGGCGTTAATTCCAATTTTTTAATTGGAGTTTGGTCATTTGTGCAAATGTTTACCAACAGCGCCCCCTGTCAACGTCATTCAAGCACCAAAAGGTCCTTTTAATACTGTATATTGTAAAGAGATAATTTCAAAAAATAATGCAGGGTAAAGAAACAGCTTTAAAGTAAATAAATAGAAGTTATCAAACAAAACATTTTGGTCCATTAAAATATCGCACACTAGAAGCCGTTTGCATGAAAACGCTCAACAGTTTTCACGACTGTAATTATTGTCAGGAGTGTACTTTTTCTCAAGGTCTTTTCTTTGAAAATCATGACTAATAAAACAACATATTTTTTCCAGATCTCCATTATTATAACAAACTTCCAGTTAATTTGAACTCATATTAGGTGTAAGTTCGCTATAACACAACTTCGTACTCCACAAAGTTACACAACGGTGTAAGTGTCGGTCACTTATCTAGCTGTCAGTACAGACGTATACAAAATTGTTTTCCCGGTAGTACAGTCGAGTCGTGCCGTGAATTGTGATCGTACACTTGTTTACTTGACGATACTCTTTGTCACATGAGGAGGAGGCTCTTTTCCTCGTGGGTGTATTAATGGCTTTAAAAGTGATTCAATTAAGCGTTTATATTTTACTTACAGGTTTTACTTTTTAAAAGGAAAAGTATTGTGAAGGAAAGTATTGTGGGAAGCCTGGAATTGTAAAGGTTTACCTTTCAACGTTCCCACTGCTGGGACACGTCCTCCTCTCTGTGAGAGGCAGTGGGTCATAATCGACAACGCGGGCCCAGTGGGGGTTGGTGGATGTCATAAATCATGGAGGTTTTGGTTCTAGGACATGCCGGTTTCCTCACGATGTGTTCCTTCACCGTTTTGAGTGTGGTGATGAATTATTTACAAAATGTGGGTAAATAATTTAATCGCCTATCTGGGTTCGAACCCACGACCTACAACTTGTAAGTCGGGGCCGTTACCACTGGGCTACCACTGCTCACTGCTGTTGGTACTTAAACTAAGTATTTACATAGGAAGATACCCCAAAAGGCCATCTATTTGTATTCCAGAACCACACGATATGAATGTATTGATATTTGATGGCCTTCACAAGTTATATTTATCCTTATGAAAATATCTTTGGGCCGTAGGATTAATATTTGATTGTCATAATAAAACGTAGACAGGTCTATTTGTGTCGTAGTCCTTTATCTGGAAAAATGCTTGAATTATTGGAAATGTATTTCATAAAGTTCTATGTGGAGTAAGTAAAGTTTGGGGGAGGCCTATGTCCAGCAGTGGGCGTATTTCGGCTGAAATGATAATGATGATGATGATTTGATAAAGCGAAATATATTCTTATATTATTCAACCGAACAATATTTATCGAGATATCGCGAAGCGGTTGCTCGAATCTTCACGTAACCAGAGTGTTGCCTTACTTTTTGTCCAAAGAATCAGTATTGCCATACAAATTGGCAATACAGTCAGCCCTTTGAGTACTTTTCCAGTGCATCTAGCTTCTGACGTTTCATAAGTGCCCATGCAAGTTTATATGAAATAAAATATTTTGATTTGATTTGATTTGTTGATAGCGTTGCGGACTAACTTTTTGATACCATGGCACCAAAAAGTTTGTCAGCAAATATATTATATATGTTGAATACTTTTACATATTTTATTTGTTAGCCATGATGATGTAAATATTATACTATGACAATAAACGAATAATGTAGTCGTTTGTAGGTACCTACATAAAAAAATACCTGGCAACATTTTAACGAACCAACTTAACAAAATCAAAAACAAAATTCCGTAAACCCATTAAACGCAACGCAAACAAAATTCAGGACGGCTTCATGCAATAGCTAGTCACCACTTAATCCATAAAACTGTATAATCGTCATTCGTTCGCGCCCATTGCGCGCTAAATGGGCTTTAAACGATTGACGTAAAGGATGATTTGATGCATTTGTGCCGAGCGTTGGTGAAACGCAAATTGGTGCGATGCGGTCGACAGAGCCAGCATTTCTGTTTAATCAGCTTGGGTACATTGCTGATTGTACCGTCCATGTTTTGGGGGATTTAATATAGCATTGCTTTTTAAAACGCTACAATTAGTGTTGCCAGAATTTTGGTTTTCGGTTTTCGTAAAGTTTTTATTAATCTGCACACTATCTCTCGATCTTGCTAATCCATTGATTCCTATGTTCGAAAAAATTATCTGCTCAGCATCGTAAATAACGCAATGAATGTTGTTGAACTGTCAATATCAAAACCATTCCTACTGTTAATGTCTTATGCAATTACCCCTCGGAGATACAGAGGCCAGCACATCAAGCTACTCCAAACTGCCATAAAAAAAAAAAAAAGATTTTCAACTTTATTTCAAAAACATGTTGACGTTCAAAAGTGCCTTTTCTGTGGAGTGGAGATGTGTGGAATGGAAAGAGCCTAATTGAAATAAATGCTTTGACTTTGACTTTGACATAAGGTTCATGTTCAATTGGGAAAATTTGACAGTTTGGGGTAACTTGATGTGCTGGCGGCTGTACTTGCAATAATTTGACAGTGTCAACGGCAAATAAAACCACAGAATTTTGGTTCCCTTTTCATCTATTTTCAGAAATACCACTGTAATAAACAAACGTTATCAGGTCGTAAATAACTTAAACAGCAATTGGAATAATTTCCGATCTCCACGCGGGCGGAGCCACTAGCAAAAGCTAGTTATTAAATGAGTACTATTAAAACATTGTGGATACAAAAGTTAAGCTAGTCAATATACTCATTATAACTACCCTAATAAATCCTAGTGATCGTTTTTATCGCTGGCTAAAGAAAGGTCAAAAATAACCAATTGAATGATGACTATACACTTTGTAAGCCAATAACGTCTAGTGTGGAGGCGTTGATTGATCCCATTACAGGCCCGAAAAAGAAATGGGTGAGTGAATGATTTGTTAAATGTTCTAAAGGTTAGACTACAAGATTTTTCACTGTCACCAAACCATTTCGGTCAGTCTTGGAACGAAACGTGAGTGAAATTACGATGTTCTAGCGTTCTAGCGTGTTGAGCTACTTCCATTTTTGAATAAGAAAATTGTGATTTCATCTTCGTTGGTTTAGGAGATTTTTCGATTAAGTTATAATATGCCTTGACAACATTTTTGAGTCAAAATGGCTGATCGCTACTCATATTATTTTTACTGTCACGTTTCTTTCGTAATATTATTCTGATATAAAGATTTAATGTGCTGATATGTTTATGCATTAAATATCTTGTCCTCTTTTATATTACAACATCTAACAGAATAAGATCAACGAAATCGTTCACCAAAATGCGAAATATCATCTCGAATAAGAGTCGCGAAAATCGTTCAGAGAATCATTTTCGAACTATTCATCCTCTCCGCAGCAGGGCGTCGCGAAATGAGTTTTATTTCATTATCTATTGTGTATTGACCCAAATTTGTGATAAAAACAACGTGAATTCAACCATCAATACTTGTTAAAACCCACGCTTAGCCCACATTCACAGTCCCGCTTTTTAACGCGTAATTTTTGACCGTGCTCTGTATTTTCATCTCTCACCCTCGAGCCGAACGTTGAGAATACAATAGAGTGAATAGCTAGCAGGTTAAAAAAGTGCACAATTGGATTTTAAATTCACTTCCGTAAGCCTAGCGTTGAAAATCCATTGCTCGGCAAGAAACATCAAGTTAAAAAGAGCGTCTGTGCGGACGTAGAGTTACTGAAAACAAATGTCTTTCGCACTTAAACAACTGTTTTAGGCAATAACAAAGAGGTTGTAGTTCGTGTTTTAGGCTTTAACAAATTAGTTACATTCATCAACCTTGTAGTAACTGTTCACAGAATGCTACTTTGGAAGTACTTAATATAGTAGAACAATTTATTAAGGTACTTACTCTTTTGGTGAGAAACTAATTTGGTGAATGAGAAAGTGAAAGTGGGCAGGATACATTGGATGACGAAGACTAAGTCAGGTATTATAGCCCAGCATTCAAATATTCAGCGTTCAATAATAGATGGCCACAGGGTGGATGAAGAAGCATAATTGAACTATTCAATTTTGTTCAGATTGATGAAAGTTAACGAAGCAAAAGGAGAATATGGACCGTAGCAGGTCATGTTCTGAAGCAAGCTTGAGTAATTTTGAACAGGACTTAGAATATCATGCTAAAGTTGTGATAACTGTATTTTTTCGTTAATTTTGAGTGAATAATTACCATTTTCAACGTACTTTTCCGTATACGTTTCCGATGAAATACTCGTTTGAAATAAGTCCCAGCCTGTAAAATATTGTCACATATTATTTTAATCGAAAACGTAACAATAAGACCG
Organism: Polymixis flavicincta; assembly: GCA_949987655.1. Lineage (NCBI taxonomy): Eukaryota > Metazoa > Arthropoda > Insecta > Lepidoptera > Noctuidae > Polymixis > Polymixis flavicincta. The sequence continues at coordinate 8,184,734 of OX465183.1, read as the reverse complement.
TTCGTAAATTGTGGAATCCTTTCCAATGACTAGCAATTTATTGAAGTAAATAAATAACACATATTTGTAACTGTAATTACTGGTTCGTTTGTACATACCTACATATTTCTTTATAAAATATTTTATATGACTCATCAATACTGGCTTCATTTTGCTATAATTAATTCCTTTGTGAGTGTTTGATTTTAATTACGTATTTTATGCTAAAAGCAAACAATAAATAAAAATAATTACAAAAAAGATGAATATTGCATACTTACAGAATGATGATTAAAATTTATTGTTTAATGTGAAATAAAAATAATTTTACAGAAATCCATAATACTTAATATTATTTTCATTATTTCGCTTACAAAATAATTTATATTCGTTCACATTACAAGTAATTAATTGTGTTTCCTCTCACAGAAACTTAAAAGCACTAAACCTTGTGCAAAAATTAAATTCCTAGACGAAACCAACGGAATGAAAAGAAGATGAAGTTGCGAAAAATATAAAGTACATCAGCAGAACCGGAAAAATCCAGTTCTTCCACCGCAGCTCGTGTTGATATTTAAATAAATTTCACCTCTATTAAACCCTCCGCCGCTCACGTTCGCAACTTTTTTACGAGCGGACAACTTCTAAAGGCACTGCTTATTAAGGTCAAGCTAGCCCAAAGGGTAATAAGGGCCATGCATAAAGCAGGCCTACAAAAACTTTTCCATTTAACTTGGCCCGTGTCATCCTGATTATATCTGCTTATACTGACCCAGCCTGACTTCACTCGGGAGCAATTTTTGACTGACAAGCACCTTAGTGGCCGCATTTTCGGAGCTTTTATGGGACCTTATGAGAATGGAGGGTCTCATTGGAATTTTCCATATATTTTGAAACAAAAGGAACTATATAATTTGAGGCGAATATTTTTCTGATGCTGCAAGTAATTTTAGAAAGTACAAATAATTTATAATTTTGAAATCAAACTAGATTTTAAGATTATAGAAAATCTTAATGCTCGGTTGGTATTCTCTTTTTACAAAAATTGTAAATTCGGCGTAAGCGTAATTTTAAATAGTAAAAAAAAAATGGTGATCTTCCCCAGACAGACAAAAATACTTTTTCGCTTTAAAGGAATGATACTTATCTAAAATTCCGGGAGGGGATGATAAAAGTTAACAAAACGTTACAAACTTAGATTAACTACCTAAAGAGCGCCGATTTGGCTAAGTAATTTAGAATTTTTGGTCTCAAAGGCCCGAAAAGGTTTTCAAGTAAAAATATTGAAATTTTAATGTCGTTTGAAAATTCTTCTGTAATTGTTCTTCTTATTTTGTAATGTAGTACGAAATTTTCCATTACAGGAAAAAAAAAATTGTTTTTTTTTAAGAAATAGAAAAAAAAAATACTTATCAAGTTAGATACTTATGCAAAAGTAGGTGCTTTATCTTTGTGTTAATTATTTCGTCACCACTGCAGCTCTCAAAATGCTGAAGGAAAACATTGTGAGGAAATCGGGATGTCATAAAAACAATAAAAACTTTTTCAAAAAAAACCGACTTCCAAAAAACACTAGACAGTGAAAAATATCATTAATTTCGGCAGTCGGTGACTTTGGATATGTATTTTATTATCTACAAAGTTTGAGGGTTGCCCTAGATTTCCCTGGGATTCCATCATCAGATCCTGACTTGGTGCCAATGGGACCACCTCAGGAGTAGACAGACTATTTCAAATAAAAATAATAATTTTGAGAATCGGTCTACAAATGGGGGAGAAATCGCGGAACATTCATTAAAAAAAAACATACAGTGGAACATATAACCTCCTTCTTTTTTGAAAGTCGTAAAAAATTTGAAGACATGTGACATCCGCCAACCCACTGAGATCGCGTGGTCGATTATGGCCTACTCCCTCTCACAGAGAGGAGGCCTGTATTTTAGCAGTGTGAACATTGTAGGCTGATTATGCTACTTCAAAATATCTCACGAACCTCGTAAGTGGTATCTTATTTTTATAAAACGCATTGAAGCAGATGATAAAGTTTATATAAATAAAAAGAATAGTCCTGACTGACTGACTGACTCATCAATGCACAGCCCAAACCCTTGGACCTTGAAAGCTGAAATTTTGCACAGAGGTTCCCTTTATAATGTCGACATGGAACAAGGAAGGATTTTTCGAAATTCAACCCCTAAGGTAGTTAAATAGGGGATGAAAGTTGGGCGAAAGCAAAAGCTATTATTTTATAAATGTAGTAACAAAAGTTAGATCCAGACCGTATTCAAAGTTCCTAAATAGAATTTGCAAGTCGCCTTTCTATAGAGTGACCTTAATACTGTATCCACTTTCGAAAATGATTCAATACGTTCAACTTAAGCAAGCTCTTCATAATAAAGGTTTCGTGGTGATATTATGGCCATACATTTTCTAGATGAAGTTACAGAATCCAATCTTTGACGTGAAGGGTCCTCGAAGAAAATTATTAACCTCTATATTTTATTACGTCGATGAAATATTATATCTTGCGTAATATGTGATATTACATTGTTATTATTATGTTTATGTACGTTTAATTTATGTTTTTCTGAATTAGTTATGTCATTTACTAGCTGTCGTGTTTTATTTTCTGTAAAATAATATGTTATGGATATAAAACTAACCGCTTCCGATCCTAAATTTTTCTCCTAAACCAACTTTTTGATACAATATTTTGATTTAAAAGAGTGTCCTTGCAGTTTCTTGCCCGTTCTTCTCCATATAGGTACCTACTACGGTTTGGTATGAGCAACTAACTTCATCTTTCTGACCCCTTGACAATTATAAAGTCACTATAAGTGCTAACGATTGGTTTATTTGAAATAAATGCTTTGAATTTAGTTTTGAGTGTCTACTCCTTGCGAAAACTGATCAACACAATTCTTCTTCTTTTCGTAACCTTGATACTTTGATTCACTATTCTTGTATTGTTTGAGCTCAGTAGCTGGCCACGTTGAATGCGGCATCAGTGGCAACTTTAGGTCATCAAGTGAACGAGGATACTCCAGCGGATTAGGATATGGTCTGATCAGAAGAACCACACTCGCACTAGGTGTTGGATGGTCCAGTAACTTCACATTTCGTTAAATTGTATATATTGCGAACCCACGAATGCAATTAACACAATAATATTCTCCGAAAACAATTAATTATTTCACCACTACTTACACACTACACCACACTAGAAATTTTCTCTCCACTTATCCAACATTTCCACAAAACATTTCACCCCATTACTGAAACCTTAATCTAAACACATCTGTTAGCATCATATCTGACCAAAAAGGTTACTCAAAATAACATTAATAACAATACATTAGATTCAGCAGTCGAGAACGGTGTTACAATTTATTATAACAAATGATACCGGTTGCTGCTTGCTTGTACGGGAAGGATCAGTAAGATCCATCGTTTATCATCTCAAGTGATGGAGTTATGAATGTACAAAATATGGGTTCTGTTGTGTTTTCTTTATTGTTATAAGTGTGCAAAGGCCTTTGCAGATTTGGGATGGAAACTATCTTTCAACTTTATTTCATAACAATTGTAGTAACGCCATTATAAGATGTATATTTCACACACTTTTTTCATAAAAACCTGGCAAATCAACAATAACAATCCACTCCCCTGATCACACTTCCACGAGTGATGAAGATAACGTGCCGAAGGTTTACTCTTTGCACGATTAAGAAAGTATGTACCTATATGAAATGATCAAATAGATGTTAGTATGTCATCAAAGCTCACTCCCTGATTGGGCAGATTCGGCGCGAACAGAATTGATTTTAATTGGTTTGCTTTAATAGGGTAAGCGAGAAGGGTCAGTTCCAGAGTTTGATATATTTTGCTTACAAGCTCGAAAAATTATTCTTCGTAAATATTTTGAGGCATGCCAACCTACAGTTCTGAAACGCTTGAATTCTTGACGGATTTTATCTATGCCACCGTATTTTGTCTATCTCTGATGGTCGCCGGTACGAAAACTCAACCTGTTAATATATTTTAAATTACTTTTAAGAAGGTTGTCCTGTAAGAATTAAACAATGCCTTACGATATAGGATACATTGGCGCCATACATTTTGTTCAATTATTTGAATGAAAGCCATACTAATACTACTGTGTGTATAATTACACCGCAGCAACATCAACTGTTGTGACTGGTTGATTGAATTTTATACAGGAATTTTTTTTAACCAGTGCGCAAACTGTAATCATGAAATATAATATATTACCTATATAATAATGATTCTAGACCCCTAACGTATTTTTTTTTACGTACGTTTCATGGAAAAGTGCAATACCCACGCGATCAAAATGTACGGAGCAGCAGACTTCTATTTTTATTACCGACTAGCACCGCCCCGCGGTTTCACCCGCGTAGTTCCCGTTCCCGTGGGAATACGGATAAAATATAGCATTTGTCACCTGGGGATACCAACAGTGAAATAATTTTTCAAATTGTTTCTGTAGTTTCGGAGCCTATTCAATGCAAACAAACAAACAATCAAATCTTTTCTCTTTAAATATTAGTATAGACTATATATTTCTACGCTAGTGAATCTAGAATCACATTTCAATTTTTGATCACAGTTTGCGCACTGGTAAAAAATAAATCCTGTACAAACAGTGATTGACTGTTTGGCATCAATAGACTTGCGTTTGCTTTTGACGCGTCAATCATTTTCGTTCCAGAAACCGGGAGTTAGTAGAAAATTATAATTCTTGTATGATATCGCTACCAGTTAGGACATAGAATGTAGACAAATGTTTGTAATATAGAAATTGCCAACGTTTTCAGCAGCCGCGGTCGGGAGCGAGATGACACGAGAATCTTTGGAGTAAAAAAAAATATCGCTGTTTTAAACTGAATAGGAAAGTTCTAAATGCGTAGCACTAGAGGTTTGCAAACTAACGTAACCTGCAAAGGCCTCTGTATCTACAATAACAAATATAACTTCCCTATAGATTTAAAGCCCAACTAAAGCATTCTTTGGCCATTTGTATGGATAGGATCAATTGGCCCAACTTTCACTTCCGACGCGGGATATCGGTCCGAAAAGTTTTTGTTTAATTTCACCCTACATTTTTATCGGTCGGGTGATCGTATGAGGATCGATCGATTCTGAATTTCGGAGCTGGATTTGCGTTGGAAGTTTGTGTTTGAGTTGGTGTTTGTAACGAACTATCCAACACTAATATAAGTCTCACATAATATATTGGTTCCTACCCACAATTTTTATCATAAGGATTAGACATAGATTTTTATTTATCATAGTATGTGACCGACGTCATCGTAGAAGTGGCGTAGTATCAAGTAACACGTAGAAGATACTAAGTTAAGGCCATCCATTGTATTTTATTTTATTAAATACATACATAAATTACATTTTTAAACATTAGAATATAAAATATGTAAAAAAAATTAAAAATATAAAAAAAATAGTAGCCTACCGGTATCGGGAACAGGGTCCAAGCTACCAGCGGCCAGGGCTCCAGAGAGAGGAACTTCCTAACAATGTATTTTATTAATTTTTACATTAATTTTTTGGTATTTAAATAATGTACCTATATTTAAAGATTTCAGTACCTTTTTATTTCCTTTTTTTTTCACCTTACCCACTTAAATGTTTTTTTTTGGTGGGAAGTCATAAAATAACTTCTCCCGCTCTGGGTGGAGCAGGAGGGCGTGTCAGACTTTTACTGACTAAAACCCACCCGTGTTCCTTCAGTAGCCCGTATGCCAGGGGCTGTGGTGTCTCTTTCGAACAAACCCGCACCCCTGGCAGGCATCGGCCCTTGCGAGCCCCATCACTTTGCGCTGACATCTTTTTGAGGCGCGCGTGGAACACAACGCGCCGTCGACCTGGGTTTGGTCCTTACCGGACAGCGAGCTACGCATTACTCGCCTTCCGCAAGCCCACGTGGCCAACGCCTCGGTTCGCTGGGCTGCCTCGACTGAGAGTTTTAGAGTTTTTGTTTGTGTCGGGGGTTTTTTTTAATTTTTAAATTACATCAACCTAACAGCTACTTCCATAAAAAGAAAAGTAAGTATCTACCGTATTGCCAATGCAATACAGTACAAAATCAAAATCAAAATATTTTTATTTCATATAAACCTGCATGGGCACTTAGGAAACGTCAGAAGCTAGGTGTAGTACATATTTAATTTTCAGGGCAATGCTGATCCCAGATTATTTTTGTTCAATTTTGTTGTAGGTTAAGAAATAGCATAACATAACTAACAAATGAAAACTTAATACAAGACTACATTTTACCTAGCTTAGCAAGAAAAACGTCTGAACAGAGCTTTATTAAAAAATCACCCAGTGGGTTCCCAGACGGGAGTGATGGTCAAAAATTCAATTTGTGTCCTCGCGAGCACGTGGACCCGGCTCCATGATTTATCGTCCAGCATGGCTGATGTCAGGCACGAAACTCCTGGACGTGACAACCGAGCTAACATGCACCAAGCCTTATTTATATTTTAGACCTTTCCCTTCAAAGATATTTGAACTCTATAGCACTACCAAGGCACAATTACTGTGCCAATTTTAGTGTTTACAAGCGGTTTTGGTTTAAAACTTCTTGAATTCATGCAGCTAAGATTTTTTTTTGCGCTGTCCCTTTTACGAATTTCAGCCTTAGGTACTAGAGCAGAATAAGGTGTGTTTAATTAATGTTTCGATATCTATTTGAAAAGTACCTATTTGGTTTAAAATGTAAAATTTTCATTTAAGGCTGGTTTCTCCAATACCATTACTCCGAGGAATGGTTTAATTGAAAAATAAAAATAAAATCGCCTGCCTGTAGCCTTTATAGAACTATCTTAAACATAGTAAGCGTAATCATACATTCAAATAATAATAAAAAGTGTGGGGTCGGGGGTCCCCCGTCGGGAACGAAGTTCCTTAGGTACGCTTTTTCTTAAACTCCAAATGTGATTCAAACATAAAAACATAACCATAAAACAAAACCTTTTCATTTTCTTATAGTTTACTCCTACCGCAAGCCGAGATAAATTACGTAATTTCAAAATACGTAGGTTTTTAAAAGAAAAACCAAACACACAAATAATTGACATTATAATAAACAAAAAACAAAATATGTAATATAAATCATCTTGTATCTTGAAAGAGATTAAATATTTAAAACGTGAGGTAATTGTTATTTCACTTCCATAAGCAAAAATTTGTGATTCTTCACCCTAATTGCGTGACTCACGATTAATCATAATCAGTCTGTTTCAATTTGAGAGTTCAACGATATTCATTGCGTTTTTTACGTTGTAGAGAAGACACATTTTTCGAACATATGAAGCAATGGTTTAACAATATGTTTCAAAACGAAACAGATTATGATTAATTGTGAGTTACGCAATTAGGGTGCTGGATAGGTATGGCCAACCCGTCAAAAACATGTATAAATTTTAATTTATAGTTTCGTCGTAATCGTTAAACTATTAAAAATGAGAAATTGAAAAGGAATTCGTAAAAAATGATGTCCAAAGATAAATCTTTACAAACCTTATTCATGTCTGACATTGAATGTCGTCATAGTAACGAAAGGTGAACAACATCTACTTATACCTACCGTATAACTATCCGATTTTGGAAAACTACCCTGAATAAACGCCTTTAACAAAATATAAAGCACAGGTAGGGGACATACACCTAACTAATTTTATAACACAGCAATGAAAAAATATTTATTACTAATAAAACTATGGTAATTTATGTGTTTTAAAGCGCAAATAACCTCTGATTGAAAAGATTGAAAAACAAATAGTTTCAGAAATATATACATAAACACATGTCCTTTTTCCTTGTAGGTAGAAAGTACAGAGCGCCACCTAGAAAAAATATTAATTACCACTTAATATCAAATGTCCTACAAAAGATTAAGTACCTAATAATAGACTTTAAAATAGAAAATCTATAACGATTTTCATAACTACAAACATCAATTTGATCATAGACATTTCTGACGATACCTCACGAAGTTTGGAAAAATATATATTTCAAGCAAAACAGATATTGTAAATCACGGTAACGAAGCCATCCATTTTGCGAAATAAACATATTTTTTTCTTTTCATCCCTGATTTTGCTCGTTTGCGCCATCTTTTTGAAGTAGAAGTATCATAGGATATAATAGAAGGTCGTTATAAGATTATTTATCGTCGTTACGTCGTAGAAGTTCTTGGTATTCAATTTAGAGATTTACTTTGTGCCTACTATTCCAGAACACAAAAGATTACATAGTTATTTTATGTTTCATAAGCTATCTTCTCAAAATTGGCTCTCCAAACTCTTTCAAAAGATTTTGGAAATTGGCGTATTGGCTATTTTATATAATTTACCAACATCATTATCAATAAGTCTAAATGTAGAAAACCTTTTAATAACTAACTTAAAAACCTTCACACTTATATTCAAGTCTTTTTGAAACTTTCCAATCACACATTACCTACAAACCAAAGGGTAACTTCAAAAAAACTTGAACAAAAATTCTCCTCGACCAAAAATTTCCCGGTCATTTTATAACAACACTGTGTGCGCCAGTTGTTACACGATAAATTAATCTTGTCAATGAACCGATCGGCTCTGCTGCGATACTATTGAAAAACGGCACGTTCACGTTGACATATGGCCGGAGAAGCCCACGTCGCTGTTTTCCATTTTTTTGAATTTTTGCTAGATAGAAATTTTTTGGGCAACGAGCGAGCTGGAAATTGTTCGTTAAAGTCTAAAAGCTATGAATATCTATGAGGTACGTGCTAGTTTCTTTATTGAATTGTTGAACGTTTTTGAGCTCTGAAATATAAGTCCTGTAAATTAGCTGACGCAGATAAACTAAACTTAAATAATATTTAAGACGGAAGAACAATTTTTTGAATGAAATTGATGTTCTATGAGAAACTTTTACAAATAGCGCTACTTAAATCTAAGCTTGAAATAATGAAATCGGAAAGCAAACAAATTTACAGTGAAATATATACATTAACAAGTTTCAAAGACAGCAAAGTTAAAACAATCCTTTAAAGCAGAAAACACGCACTCATCCGACACCAACACAGCGATAATCCCTACAGAAATAAAGAAAGAAGTATAAAGCAATACGTTTCAGGATGCGATCCAAATAAACACACAAACTTTTCCTCGCAACGCTTGCTAAAAAGTCGAAGCAACTTCTGCTAGTCTAGATATTACCTTCGGAAATGAAGCTCTGTACAGTCCCGACGAAAGCTAACATTGTATTGAAATAGAAACCGACGATGGAGAGCCTCAATGTTTTTATTTGGAAGCAAGTTGGTAACGAAGTTTTACAAAGAACGTGGTGGGGCTTGTTGCGTTTTTGTTTGAAATTGGATTGAGAAGTTATGGGAAAGTTTAGTGACAAAATTTAAAGTAGGTAGACACAAGATTAATCAAAGATTAGTTTAAAAACAATAGTCCTGACTGACTCACTCATCAACGCTCAGCTAAGCCTTGGATCAAGTATGCTGAAAGTACAAAGGTTCGTCATTTTTAAAGGAAAGAAAACACTTTTCTGCCACATGAATACGTATAATTTAGTAAACCACACCACCACCACAGATATAAATATAAAAAGGGGTGTATATCAATTATTGACTGCAGATTTATATTTTAAGGAAAAGATTTAAAAAAACCGGTCAAGTGTGAGTTGGACTCGCGCACCGAGGGTTCCGTACAAACCTGTGGGTATATAAGTAAAAGTTCAAAATTGTCAAAAATTTTTTTTTTTATATGACGAAACTAAAAATTTACGGTTTTCGTAATTTTTCCTATATCTGTACTATAAGACGTGACTTCGTACAAAATTTCAAGATTCTAAGTTCACGGGAAGTACCCTGTAGGTTTTGATTCCCGTGCGAGTTTCGAAAATTTGCGGAAATCTGCGGCCTAAATGGCTGTATCTTTTGATTGTGTTGACTTAGAAGGTTGATTTTTCTACAGCTTCCAGGGACAGTAGAACTAAGTATCATATAGAAATTTCAGTTTGATACCTCCACGCGTTCCTGAGAAAAACGGTCTTGACAGACGGACGGACGGACGGACAACAAAGTGATCTTATAAGGGTTCCGTTTTTTCCTTTAGAAGTACGGAACCCTAAAAACGAGTTGGCGGGTAATCAGGTTATTGTACACAAGGCATTAAGACTAAATTTTCGCAGTTCTCACGAAATGAAATAAAACGCTTTTAAAATGGTAATACAACAATCTTTTTTTCACTTCCTGACCCGACAAACGATGTCCTGTCAAAATTGTAAACTATAGAAAAAAAAAACAGTTTAGATTTTCCTTTTCCCGAGTTATTCAATTTTGCGGGCAACTTTTCCAAATTTCTTTCCATAAAACCTAACCGAATTCCTAAACAGGACTACGAAAATTTTAGACCAAAAGATTGCCAAATTAGCCCAGTCCAACCTGAACCTGAGAATAGTTGAAGGCTGGACCGACTTGGCTTATCAATTCCAACAAAGAGCACTTCTATAAAGATTATTGTGTAATAATAAAGTTCGAACCAAAGGGCCCGATCTTTTCAAAAAATTCCCTTTTTTCAAATAGTCCCTTTAAATAATGTGTACATTTATATTTAATTAAAAATAGGACCAATCACCTGATGTTTTGCCTCGATGTTTTAACATGTCGCTACATAACTTAAGTAAATAGATTGCACCCGATGTAAGCAGGTAGTCGAAAGGTCTCTAGTACTAGCTGCACTCCGCGGTTTCACCCACGTAAGTCTCAATCCCTAAGCAATATCAGGATAAAAAGATAATGTTACGTCCTAATCCAGTTTATGGGCAAATGCGCCAAGTTCATTCAAATCCGTTCAGCCATAAATGCGTGATAGCCAGTGATCGGAATAGGCTGACTATATTTGCCTAAACTTCGGAGAACAGAGACAGAAAGTGGAGACTTCCTTACGACTATATTTTTTCCCGGGATTCGGGAAAAATCTTCAGTAAGTTGAAAATAAGCTTTATTTAAGATGTGTCAAAGCTATTTTTAACTAAACTTGCAACTACCAAATTTTCAGGAATTTCATGTAAAATCCCGAAATAAATAATCTAACTTTAATTCATGATTTGATACAACGGTTAGTTGGATCGTAAATATAATTCGAATACATGAATATAATTCGAATAGATTATTTATTTCGGGATTTTACTTGAAGATCCCTAAACTTTGGTAATTGCAAATTTAGTTAAAAATAGCTTTTAAACATCATATATAAAGCTTATTTTCAATTTACTGAAGAATTTTCCCAAATCCCGAAAAAAAAAATATAGTCGTAAGAAAGTTTCCACTTTCTGTCTCTGTTCTCCGAAGTTTAGGCAAATATAGTCAGCCTATTCCGATCACTGGTGTTAACATAACAAATAAACATACAAAAACTGTATATTCTATTTACAATAATAAGTTTAGATTTAATGTGTGCATTCATTGTTTCTGTTTCATTTAAGCTAGGCATGAATAGTTTGCGAACTAGTGTCAAACCAAAAATTAGCTACGTCTGCCAAAAACCTGCTTTAAAGTTTGGCACTACTTATAATTATGAAAATGAGGTACTTACCTCATGCTACTGGTTACTTATAGCTATCAGTAAAAACTAAAATCAAAGTAGGTACTATTTCCAACAAATCTCGAAGTAGAAGCAAAAATCGTCAAAGCAATAGAAAAGAAAACCCATGCGGCCAATAAATAGCAACAAAAAAGAAAACGCCAAAAAAAAAACATATTTTCGCAATTAATTTTTCCGTAGCCACTCGGTCGTCTCGACAAAAAAATTTCATAAACTTTAATTACGACATCGATGACCAAAATAAGTACGCTAAATGTAAATGACAGGATATTTACCTCTCAAAAGGACGGTAATTAGCGATGCCTATTTAAAAGAAAAATCTTTCTAAGTAATTTATTTTGTGGACTTCTTTTTACCGGAATGGCCAGTGAGACCGACGTAATTACGGACAAGCGGGGTCGCGTTGAGAATTAAAGAATAACTTTTTTGCCAAAAATGTTGAAGAAACAGAAAATTAAACAATTGAGTGGGCCAAAATAAACATTGGTCGTTTGGCGGAACGAAATTTTTTGCTCGAAATTTCCGCAGTCATTTTGGGTTAATACCGATTTTATCAAGTGCCAGAGATATTGCGTAGTGTATTTTATGGAAAAGAATTTGTAATGTGTTCAGAGTAATAAGATTTTATAGAATACATTTTTTTTTGCTGATTTATTTTCCTCATCGTTTGGTAATTATTATGTGAAATTTAGCACACAGTGAGCCCTATCAGAATACCAGCGCTGCGACACTTATTTTTAAATGTCGCAGCATCATGCTGAGATAGGAGCCTTTTGCACAGATTTTTGTTTTTTTTATTTTTTAACTAAATTATGTTTTTTAGTAGGTGATAATATGGGTGAAACTCTCAATAAATACTTTTTTCTTGTCCATCTTAACATTATGATGTTTTCTTTTGTTCTTTTATTTCGTCCCACTGCTGGGCAAATACCTCCCCTTTTTCATTCCATACCTCCCCTTTTTAATTCCATACCTCCCTTTTTGTGCATTCTCTGGCCATGTTGGAACTGCAAACGTTATCAAATTGTCACACCATCTTTGCCGTGGCCTACCTTGACGGCGAGGTCCTTCCTCAGGCGTCCAGTGAGTGACGATCTTTGGTCATCCCTCCGGGTGCATACGCGTGATGTGTCCAGTCTACTCCCACTTCAGCCTGGCCGTTTTTTCTCCAACATCCGCGCATTGAGCTAACTAGATCTGTACGTTTGTCACCTACTACGCTGCGCTCCATTACCCACTATCAAATCTTGAGTTTGAATCTTTGTGGTTCAATAAGAGACCAACTTTGTGCACCGTACGTGCAATTTTGATGAGATTTCTTTTCAGTCATTTATGAAGACTACCTTTCATAGTGTTCTTTTGGTTTCATTATAATTATAACAAAATAGACTGTTTTATATGACCTTACACATTCTTTTACATTTCTACCACACGGCTGCTAGGTATCATCATATCAGCTGAAAAACGTCCTACTGCTGGACATAAGCCTGCCCAAAAAGGGGAGATTTTCCATAATCGCCACGCTTGGCAGGCGGGTTGGCGATCGCAGTATGGTGGTCAAATACATAGAGAACGCTGCTGCCCATTCTGTAGTAAGTCCCTTAGTCACCTTCTACGACACCCACGGGAAGAAATGGTATGGTGCCATTCTTTACGTCCGGCACCACACTGTACCTGCTAGGTATATCCTGTGAAAATCCTTAAACTTTTCTATAAGTCAGTGTAATCCTGTTATCATCGAAATAAGTTATCAAATTTTCTTTTATCAAACACCAATCTTGCTCGGTGCTCGTAACTTGCGTATCATGTCAAAAAAATTACATGGAGTCGTGAAGCAACATATTATGTGCTTTCAGTTTTTGGATGTTATCGTGTGATAAACACACCTGACATTAGGAACTGCCAAACTGTAGCAGTATTTAAAAGAAGAGTGAAAGAACACTATCTCTCCACTTTGTCATAAGTTGCATTTGTATTTATTATTTAAATTACATTATAATTATAAATATTTTGTTGATATTTATTTTAGTAGTATGTAGGTATGTATGTTTGTATATTCTTATATGATATGTGTATTTATAAATTAGATTAGATATAATTTGTGCTATTATGTTTTCCCTTCTATTATTATTACACGCGTTGTCTACATCTCTGTTATCTTCTCTCCTATCGCAGGTGTGCTGGAAGAGATTTCTGTAGAAATAAGCATTACCTTTGTACGTATTTTTCTGTTCCTTTATTCTTGTCTGTTTATATGTGTGTGCATAAATGGTTAAATAAATAAATAAAAAAATCATGAGAGCAGTGGTGGCCAAGTGGTAACGGCCGCGACTTACGAGTTGTAAGGTCGTGAGTTCGAATCCAGCCAGGCGCTTTACTTTGTGTACATTATATCATTACCACTGCTCACAAAAACGGTGAAGAAAAACATCGTGAGGAAACTGGCAAGTCCTAGAACAAAAATTCGAAGACATGTTGTGACATGTTGGGCCCGAATGGTGGATTATGGCCCGCTCCCTCTCACAGAGAGGAGGCCTGTGTCCCAGCAGTGGGAACATTACAGGCTGATGATGATGATGAAAAAAACTCAAATTATATCTTTACATGAACCGTGAATACTTAACAGTACTTTTAATTTAAATATTCAATTTAAGAGGACATACCTTTTTGTGATTGTATTAGTCAATTTCAAAGTTTTGGCAATACATTTTTAAGAGACTTCAAACAAAGAAGGTTTGTATTCGACCCGTATTTATGTAGGTACGAGATTTTCTCAAACGACTGATTATATTAATACGGAGTATTCATTTTTTAAATGCAACGTTCATTTTCAGGGAACATTTAAAAAACCGAAAAACAAAACCAATAACACCGTAACTAAAGTTAGTTTTATTTAAGTAGTGTTTTTTTGGAAATCGATGTTTTATTTTGCAAAAAAGATTAATTTTTAAGTAGTAGTGTATACCTACGAGTACAATACCTAAACTAGTATTAGAATGTACCATTACTTAATGGCTGACCTTTTCCTTGGTGATATGCGCATGGTCCTACCGAGTGAACGGGGGACGCGGATAAAATAAAAGACGCGCATCGTATTCTTCCATTAGTAAATTATAACCCTCTTACTAATAAACACAGAATAAAGTTATTCAAAGGTTACAACTTAAGAAAATGTATGGTTATTCCTTTGTTATTCCTGGTATATTTTTATTCTGTGTTTATTAGTAAGAGGGTACTTGTTTTAGATTAGTATAACAATGGAAGATTATATTATTGTTTTTCTATATAAGCTTAAAGCATCAACTACGTGTGCGCTGCCAGATCATGTTTAAAACCTACTTTAAAATAAAAACTCGTCGTTGCTTCTTTCTTTTGATTTCTCAGTCCTCACATTTACGATAAATGCAAATAATATAATACATCATGTCATTGTATAAATAAAATTCTTAAATGTCAATGTGTTTAAAATAACGGGATGTAATTTTAGACTACATGTAATTTTACCAAGTTATCAGTCATTTTCAGCGATTTTCTGTCGTAACTGACAGACAGAAAGGCAGTCAGGCAGAGTTACTTTCGCATTTATAATATTAAAGTAGGTATTAAATTACAGATGATATTCGTCATATCCACGCGCCTAGTCCTACACATAGCTCAATGGTCTCATGTATCCAGAAGTGCGAACTTTTACCAGGTAGGGCCAAAGTTTGATTGAATATTTCAGGAGGGTAAGCCAACTTTTTCGCTTTCTTCACCCCAATTGCATGGGATTAGATTGGCATGCGTTCCCTTGATTCCATTGCCATTTTATGTAAATATAGCACAGATTCAATTTGTCGAGTTTTCGCTTTTTGTTTGTTTATGTTAGAAAATTTCGAGGAAATAAAAATGAGAAGTTTTTCGGTAGCTCCAAATCTATATTGGACTTTAGTTTGGGTAAATAAAAAAAATAGTCATATAATAAATAATTAAAAATAAATCGTATATTTTCGGTAATATATGTGAGATAGAGAGTGATTATAGAGATCATTTCAGCAATAGTGATATCCGAATCGTAATACTCGTATATGCCAATATTCTACCATTTTATTTTCATTTACCTACGCCAAAAAGCAACACTCTGTACTATAAACAATAACTATCTTGGTATAACCCGCAAGAGGAAAAATGTAAACACACTTATTTTCTAAAAGAATAAAGACATGTTGCGCCGACCTCGAATGAATTGAGATAATAAATAATGATGATGATTATAAATTAATATACCTTTTTTATTCCCCAAAAATCGATTATCCTGCCTTTCCACCAATATTTACGAGAAATGTTTGAAGATTTTTCATTTTAGTACCATTTCGGTTTAAATCGCAATTCCTTTTAACTTCATTTTAGAACTGCATTTACCACAACGACTACTAAAAATCTTAAATCCTTTAAAAGCTATATCACAGAGCCTTCTATCCACCGTTATCAGAGAGACTCTCCTCGGTTCTCACCTTGCAATGTATCGGCTGATCCAACTTTGATGAAGACTAACTTTATTTCTAACTCAATTTCACTTCGGTTTCAAGTTAGTAGGTACTCGTACACTGTCTTCTAGTGCCTTCCGTTCAGTTTCCTCGGGTAAAAGGATTTTGGTTTCGTAACAATTGTTTAACCGACCAAAAAACAAAAAATACATATATTTTTTTGTTTTTTGGTCGGTTAAACAATTGCTAGAACGACATTTTTGGTTCTTTTAAAGTTTAGTTTAATTTAACTACCAAATTAAATAATTCGCCGTATATCTGTCTGTGATTTCCTTTACAAAACTACTATTTTCTAATTTAAGTTTTGGCATCCAATTCCATCCAACTTCTTTAGCGTAATTTACTCTAGGTACGTAAGTGGTACAAGTTCGAGTTTGTAAATTGTACGTAGCAAACTTCAGTAGTTGGGGCGGTATCATCAAATTGGACACCGTCATCGAATTTCAAGATAATTTAGTTACGTTGGTTTAGCAATATGCCTCTCGAAAACACATGCATCAGTAATCGTTGAAAAATAAATAGGTTAATATAATAACTCCGTTACGTTATCGAAATAGCGACACCGCAATTTTTTTTCTATTTGCGTATCGGAGTCAATTTGTGGGTGGTTTTTACATGGATAAATCAGTTCTTTGTGAATGAAATCATGGTCACGACGCAAACAGAGCATTAGTAGTAGCATTATGATTTGGGTTGTTAGTCTTTTGTAACCTACTTCATCATCATCATTTCAGCCGAAGGACGTCCACTGCTGGACATAGGCCTCCCCCAAGCCCCGCTACTTTGACCGATAATGTGCTTTCCACATCCAGCGGATTCCTGCAGTCTTCACAAGGTCATCTGTGCACCTTGTGGGAGGCCTTCCAACTCTACGTCTTCCGGTACACGGTCGCCACTCCAGAACCTTTCGGCCCCATTGGCCATCTGTTCTGCGAGCAATCTGTCCTGCCCACTGCCATTTATGTTTGTCAATTACCTACTTAGTAGTAATTATTAGCAAAATATCAAACACCGAGTGACCAATCGGGTTCATCGAGTGACCAATTTTCATTAATTTATAATTAATATTTTTTATATTTATAATTTATTATTATTTTAAATTTATAAAGGTTGTATTTCCTCTTCCAGTAAACTTAAGGTCCACCAAAACCACAGTATAGTGTTGCTGAGACACAGGCCTCTTCTCTTCGACAGGAAGTGGGCTATACCACGCGGTCCCAGTTCGGGTTGGTAGACATCACATGTCTTCGAATTTTTGGCTCTAGGACCTGTCTGTTTCCTCACGATGTTTTCCTTCTCCATTTTGAGAGCAGTGGTGATGAAATTATATGTATTTACACAGGGTAAAGGCTTATGGCTGAGTAACAATAGCCGCACGGGTCGATCGATCAGGTTAAACTACGCTTACCGCGGTTGGTCCGTGGATGGGTGACCATCTTTACATACCAAGAGTGCCTCGGAAAGCACGTTAAGCCGTTGGTCCCGGTTGCCATTTGTGGATCTTTGACAGTCGTTACTGCTAGGTTGTGGAGGTTAGATAGGCAGTCACTCCATGTTTAATTCAGCTGCATCCGGTTAGACTGGAAGCCGACCCCAACATACTTGGTAAAAGGCTAGGCGGATGATGACACAAGGTAAAGCGCTTGCTCAGGTTCGATCCCACGTCAGTCGGGGCCTCAGTTCAATATAATAAAACTGTCAACTTGCAAATTTATTTGTCGTTCTATTTTCCGCCAGAAAAAAGATTTCTAGGAAAAAAAAAAGAAATTATGCCATGAACATTGTAGGAATTATGTGAACGCAATTTAATCATTCTTTTTAAGGGCTGCTTCATAACGTACCGATGAGTATCTGGTTTTAAATGAAAATTGCGGAACGTGCTTCTTTTTATTTTATTTTTGTGTACATTTTTAACAGTAGATACCTAATAACATCATCATTGTGGAAAATCTTGTGCTGGGACATGTAATAATAAAAGCCCATGTTTAAAATGGATTTTTGTGACTTTTATTCCAGAGTGTGTGAAATCGCTTGAAAACCTATTGTGGTTAAAATAATATATGTATGTCCTGTAGGGACTTTATAATATAAATTATTATTTAAATAAATTAAAATAAATTAATAAACCATGACTATTAATAATTATTACAATATTTCTGGAAAAGGCACTTTCTCGTTTACCGGATTTTACAATTTTCTGCTTGCATAGGAGCGTGGGAAGCACAAAGTGGTCGAAATGGAGGAGCCTGGGGGAGGCCTATGTCCAGCAGTGGACGTCTTTCGGCGGAGATGATGATGATGATGATAGGAGCGTGAGGATTGGAACAACAAAAGAGAAGGCCTATTATCAGCAATGGGCGAAGTTTGGTGATGATGATGACGTTAGCCAGACCAGAGCGGTAAAAAAAACACAAAAATGCTCTATACCATGACGTTTTCATTTTGAGTCACATCATCTGCCTAGGTTTTTCCCAACTCTGTTGGGGTCCGCTTTCAGTCTAACGGAATACAGCTGAATAATAGTTTTTTGCATGGGTTTTTTTTAGTCCCTATCTGACCTCTACAACACGGACACTAGGAAACACAACACCCTTGGTAAGACTGGTTGTCAGACTTCCGGGCTTCTGAAGACCCGTAATGACAGTTAAAGATCTATGAATGACAGCCGGGACCAACGGCTTAACGTACTTCACGAGGCATGGAGGGGACTTGGTATGTAAAGATGGTCACCCATCTACGGACCAACCCTGGCAAACGTAGCTTAACCTGATTGATGGACTTGTGTACCTGTTATTGCTAAGCCACACGATAAAAGATAAAAGTTTGTACGTGTATACTTTAGATACACTTAAAATATTTCCCTCGACCGCCATTTTGTTACTTTCACAATCGCACCACACTTTCCGTCAGGTCTATCCTTATGGAGACCACATTTATCCAAAAAATTCGAATAAAATATTCACGAAAAATTATTTTTATGAACGCTTAAAGCCGGGGTCTATTATATGAAGGTATCTTCCATATTATTGCGCTGACACTTCCCCTTGGGGGCCAACAGGCTATATCGTTTTTATGTGCTCTCTTTACAGTCCAGCAGTTAATGTGGCTCTATTTTCATGACTTTTATGTGGATTAAAAACACGTAATAGTCACTTTATTATGCATTAGCAATGCCATTTAAGTTGAGAGTAAGGGATGTTTTAGTTATGATATAAAATGGATAAGTTGCAGTCATTATGATAATGTTCATTTTTCCTTACATATTTTAAAACTGATTATTTTAACTTGAGTCCCATAGCACCTTATGTAATTTGTTCTAAAAAACATCGCCGGTAGAGCGGACTAATTAATTAATAAATTTTATATAAACTAACAATATTAACCTATCTATCTAAGTGCTATTGTTACTAACACCAAAATACTAACAAACATATTGACCTTATATCTTAAATAACGTTTAATTAATTTTATTTATAATATAAGGTATAGAACGTTCCGTGTGGTGCCGGACGTAAAAGAATAGCACCATCCCGTTTCTTCCCGTGGGTGTCGTAGAAGGCGACTAAGGGATTTACTAGAGAATGGGCAGCAGCGTTCTCTATGCATTTTACCACCATACTGCGATCGCCAACCCGCCCGCCAAGCGTGACGATTATGGCAAAACCTTTTGAGGGAGGCCTATGTCCAGCAGTGGACGTCTTTCGGCTGAAATGATGATGATGATAGAACTTTACTTTCAAAAAACATTCATAAGACTTGGATCCCATCAATAACACAATTCTAACACCTACAAGAAAGCCTATAAAAAGGGTAGCTATTTATGTGGAAAACAGCTTTTCCAATGTAACTAGCGAGTATCAATTGAGACGGCATTCCTAACATCATGCTGGCCGGCTTTAAATTTAACCACAGCTGAAGGTAATTCGTCTCCATACTGCGAGAGCTCAAAATCTCCTCACGGCTGTCATTCGAGTGCCTGCGCAGAGCCTTAGAATACTTCGTTCACATTGCAACGAAAGACGATGGCAACCTGGAAAAGCTAATCGTGACCGGCAAGGTAGACGGGAAAAGACCTCGTGGACGCAGCCCAATACGATGGTCTGACCAGATCCGCACGGCCCTTGACTTCACAGTCCACAGCGCCCTTCACATAGCCAGTAACAGAGGGAGATGGAAAAATATCATCCGAGAAAAAGTGATACTTTAGGGAGGTCACGACCCTCAGCATTGAGGAGTACGACGCAAGGAGGAGGAAGCTAATTCATCCATCGCATCTGGAGAAACCAGGGGGTCTAAAAACGCCACATTATGCAGTTCCTCTAAAACGATTGATTTCCTGAATTCCCTTGATTCTGCAATTTGACATTTAACTTTACAATAGCAATTCATAATTTCTGGACCATTTTACGAATCTCCATACGAAACTACGTAGCTAATATTATAAATTGTCAGTTTGTGACCATTTAACGATTTTAAATATGATTCCCTTATCCTTATAAAATTCTGCCAAAACGGCTTTTTTAGATCCCCAGAACGCCAATTCTCATAAACATAATCAAAATCAAAATATTTTATTTCATATAATCCTGCATGGGCACTTATGAACAGTCAAAAGCTAGGTGCACGGTTCCAAATTGTTATTTATAGGAAAAGAGCCGGCAAGAAACTCCATGGTTACTCTTTTAAAAATAATTGGCTTTAACATGATTTTCAAATTACAGTGATTACAGTGAATAAGTACCAGGTACTTAGACGAATGAAAATACAGAATAGAAAATTGTCTACAAATCTACAGTCTGTAAGGCCTACAACGTTCTCTCATTCACAATATAAAAAAATAATCTACATAAATACACATAAACATGTTCACAATTTAGATGCAATTTTATCACGGCGATATCAATGTAAAAACTTTGTCCATTTAGGTGTAAACTCAAGGTATTTCTGACAGGTTGAAGCTGAGAATAGAATGCAAACCTTCCAAGGATTTTGCTCAAGCTAGAAGTGCCACACTCAACAAAATGATAAAGTACTTAAACATTTTTCTTTGAACAAGGAACCCAAGAAATAAAACTTGCAATACCTAAACCATGCAAACCTACAAGTGTGCAGGATATGGATTTACGAGCACATGTGTATCTTCTAGTTACACTAAGTACAACAAAATATGTTGTTACTGAATATTCATAGATATTGGTAGTTTGCGCGAAGTTTTTGGGTATACGCTGTAGGGAATACTAAGTGATCGTTTACTTACCTAAATGTACTAACTAGGATATGTACCAATATTATACAAGATGTAACAGAATAGAAGCAAGACCTGAAAGGAGTTTGTTCCTAATTAACTACTGAATCAGTTTCAGTACATTTGAATGAAGGGAATAAAATAAAATAAAAAAATATAATGTTCATCATGATATAGGAGGTTATAAATGTTCCACTGTATGTATTTTTTTTAATGTATGTTACTCGATTTCTACCCCATTTGAAGACCGATTCTCAAAATTCTTTTTTTATTTGCAAGAGTAGACTCTTGAGGTGGTCCCATTGGCACCAAGTCAGGATCTGATGATGGAATCCCAGGGAAATCGAGGGCAACCCTCAAATTTTGTGGGTATTAACAATGTTTTTAATATATTTTCTAAAGCTATTGAGACATTTGCGTATGGTCATCATCATCTCGTGATGCTGAGCTGATGAAGGAAGGTACAACTCTTTAACGGTTAGGAGTTAGGTGGAGGTTCGGGCATAACTCCGTCATAAGACCGATTTGCAAAATTCTTTTTTTGTTCGAAAGAGGTTTATTTCAAAATGGTCTCATTTAAATTCCATATAGATCGGATGATGCGTTTCGGAGACAGACAACGGAACTCTTCGAAAAATGATAGCAAATTAACCGAGATTGCTGCTATAGCATAAATATGCATTGTTTTGACCCCAAGGATGATGAAATTTCGAATTGGTGTGGGTTAGGTACTATACGAGTAGCTAAAAAGTGAAAAATATTTTTTTTTCAAAAAAAAAAAATTACCTACTTCCAAAAAACACTAGAAAGCGAAAAATAACTTTAATTTCGGAAGGCGGTGACAAGAAATGAATAAAATACATTGGGAGTCGGTTGTTTTTTTTTTTTTTTTGAAAAAAGTTTTTGTCATACCTACCGCTAATTAAGCCAAAAATAAAGTCTTGCCTGCTGTTTAGCTAATAGAAAGAAAGAAAGAAAGAAAGAAAAAGTATTTATTGTGACTCGCACAGGAAGATCACATAATAAAATAAACTAGTACAAAAATTATAAAAAAAAACAAACAAACTTGAGAGTAAAAACTATTAAAAATAAAACAGAAAGTCCTGCACGAGGCCAAAAGGCTCCTACCTCAGCATAATGCTGCGACATTTAAAAGTGTCGCAACGCTGATATTCTGGTAGGGCCCGAGCGATGTGATGTCACGGGCAGTTACAGTCTAAATAAATAATCAGTACTAAAGTTAAAATGTAATTATGTAAATGTATATAAACGAATAAAACATAATACCGTCAGCGCAAAGCGTGACCTCATTATTTGTCGATGCCATAGCAGCCTGAGACACTCTGTGGCATTCCTGTGACAAGCAAAGGGTCGCAAGCGCCGACATAGGTACATGAACATTATTTACATTTTTTTTTTCCTCTGGATTTACGGCTGTATAAGGAACAGTGCAGTAGTGAGTAGTGTTATTTGTGTAGTCAGTCAGTATACAATAAAAGTGATGTGTGGTAGTGAAGTAACGGCATTGATAATGCGGAAAAATAAAAATAAACTAGTGACTGAGAGTGCTGTGTGATTATGATTTTTACAAACGACAAATTACAGACAACGCAAACAAAAGACCAGCAATAAAAACATTCGAATAAAGGTGCTACGGCTACCAGTAAAAGCGTGGGGTGAACAACAACATTCAAGATTAAGTAATTAAATCTTATAAGTATGGAAAAAAAACAAATTAAGCGAAGTAAATATCTGTTTAGAGAACAATCGCTGCCAGGGGTAAGTTCAAAGTTTGGAGTCTTTTTGAAGCTGTAGAAGGTGTTGTTTAAATTTTATTTTAAAAGTACCAATTGACTTTATAGCACGAAAAGGAGGTGGCAGGTCATTCCAACAGTGGGAGGCAGCAAATTTGAAACTACCACGGAAGGCAGCAGTTCTGTGTGATGAGGCTAGCATGAGGTAAGAAGATGCTCTAGTTTTGATCTTGTTTACATCACGTGACCAAGACAGTTTCTTATATAAATAGTCTGGTTTCTTTGTGAGAATAGTGCCAAAGAGTAGGGTAGCCAGGTGAAGCTTTCTGCGCGCTGACATTCTCATCAAATTACCCTTATTTAAAAAAGGAGTGATGTGGGATCGCGGTGGGACATTGTAGCAGAATCTTGCACAAGCATTCTGCACCCGCTGAATCAATTTGTCGCTTCTACCGAGAATACACGCTCCATACACAGTGTCAGCGTAATTCAGCTTGGATAAAACTAGTGACTCACACAGCATAACACGCATATCCACACTTATGTAGGGACGGATGCGATATAAGAGCTTCAGTCGGTAGAAGCAGTTGCGTACGGCCTCCAATATGTGGGTTTCGAAATGCAATTGCCCGTCAAATACAACCCCAAGATTACGTGCTTCCAAAACCCTTTCTACACAACAACCATCAATCTTGAGGTCCAGGTTGCAAGCAAGCATTTTATTCAGGAAGTTCCTCGAACCCATCACAATATACTTGGACTTACATGGATTTAGGACCAAGGAGTTTCTTCTGGACCAAGCCGAGATCCTTCCAAATCTTCATTTACTCTGCTTATGGTTTCAGCTATGTCTTGGGAGCGGAAAGGGAGGTACAACTGCAGATCGTCAGCGTAAAGGTGGAACTTGGTGTTGATCAGACAGCTTGTAATGTCAGCACTGTAAAGGATGAAAAGAAGTGGACCCAGAATTGATCCTTGAGGCACGCCCCTGTCCACATACTTCGGACTAGAGGACATGGTATTTCCGTTGTCACTTGTCACCTGGACAAACTGTGACCGATATCTGAGGTAACTTTCAAACCATTTAACTGTTTCAACATCACACCCATAGTAGGACAGCTTGGAGAGAAGAAGTGAAATATTGATTGAGTCGAAAGCACGCGAGAAGTCCAATAGGACAAGCAGGGTTCCCTTACCCTGGTCTCTAGCCTCAAGTATGTTACCGACTACATCCAGGAGAGCTGTTGCTGTGCTGTGGGCCCTGCGAAATCCAGACTGAGCCAGTGGCAAAATATTATTCTGTTCAAGATATGCCCTGAGTTGGTCACAGACAACCCTCTCCAGAATCTTGGACAGACATGGGAGTAGGCTTATCGGACGGAGGTCTTTCACGCTAGTAGGGTTAGGTACTTTAGGAATCGGCCTAACTATTGCCATTTTCCACAGATCAGGGAAAGAAGAGGAGACTATGGATTTATTGATGATAGCTGTGATCACTGCAAGTGTTCGAGGGAGTGTTAACATCAGCATCTCCAGAGAAATTTGGTCAGAGCCCTGCGCATTGGACTTAAGACTGCGCAAGATCCTCAGCACCTCGTCCTGCTGGACAGGCTCAAGCTGGAAATGACTGTTACCATGTCGATGGTGCTCAAAATAGGTTAAATCTGCGGTAGTGACCCTACCACTGCCCGGTACATCCAAAAAGTGTTGATTAATTGACTCTGGGTTGTTGCAGAAATGTGGCAGACTATGCTCTGGTTTTTTAGAGGTGGCTACAGTTGATTTTATATGACTCCATAACTTCTTAGGTTGTTTAATATTATTATTAATACATGTTTTAAAATATGCGCACTTTTCACTTTCAAAAGCAGCTCTAACAAGATATTTCAACTCTTTGTAGGATTTTATGTGCTTTTCGGATTTTGACGATTTTGACTTCAGATGGCACTTATCACGCAACCTCATCATTTCCCTGACAGTGTCTGTGATCCAGGGATATGATTTCTCTTTAATTAGAACTTTTTTGAGGGGAGCATGCAAATCAAACAGTGTTAGCATGTATTGATTTAACTGTACAACCATGGAGTTCACATCTTCCATATTTTCAATATGTTCCCAGTCCATTTTGTTTAAGTCGTCATTAAAAAATTCGGGAAGGATGTCCTTAAGTGGTCTATAGGTAACCCAATGTGGAGGAGGCTTCTCTAATTTGAAATTTAATTCGACTGATATAATTGCGTGGTGACCTAGCTCCGGTATGTGTGATACAGATACCCCACACACACGGGCATCAGTGCACACAACATCAATTAGGGTTTCACTATGATCCGTGAAATGGGTTGGCTCAGTAACAATTTGTCTAAGTTTGCAGCATTGTACAAAATTGTTCAGTAGTTTATATTTGTTGTCAGTTTGATTTAATACATTAATATTAAAGTCACCTAACAAAACAATTTTGTCCACATTTGCAAAAGAGGAAAGAGAGTCAGTAATCGCATCCAGGAAGACATTCACATCAAGCCATGGTGGCCTGTAAACAGTGCCAATGATTACTGAATGAGAGTTGATGTTTAGCCTGAGCCACATCTGCTCGACTTGCGACGCCGGCGGGTGCGGCACGGCGCGCACGCGCACCCCGCGGCGCACGTAGAAGCCCACGCCGCCCCCGCGCCCGCCGCGCACGGTGCGCGCGCGCGGCGCGTGTCGCAGCCGGTAGCCCGGCACTGTCGGCGCGCGACCCTCCTCTCCCTGCCTGAGCCAGGTCTCATTTATTGCCATAATGTCTACCGATAGGCTCTCCATAGCGACAAGAAACTCCTCATGGCGTGAACCGAGCGACCCTGCATTGAATAATCCAACTTTAAGATTTCTTGTCCTGTTCTCTGTAAATACTATTGTATATAATAGCAAAATGTTTTAAATAGTAGATCGAATCGAAAATATTATATAGTGTTGAATTTGTCATAAAAATATGAAGTGTAAATATACTGAAATATCCAATATTACGTGTAATTCGTAAACATATAAAGTTAGGTGTTGTAAATATTGTAGAAATATACATAGTCAGCCATTTGGCTGACAACAACTTTGTTAAGATATATAGAGAACGTAAATATATTAAAAATACCATTAGAAATAATGAAGGCGTGAAAGTAGCTAGCGGAAGTGAGATACTTATAAAATATACATAAATAGTTTTCGGTCGAGCAGCTGGGCCACCACGAGAAACCAACGAATACTGAAACAGGAACATTGCTGGTCTCGCACAAGCTAAACTTACACACTTGATTATAAACCAAACAAATATGAAAAGGTTAAGTTTTAGAGTAAGGTTGACTATACTATGATGCTTGCCAGGAACCATGCAATTAGACTTCCTTTTCAGAAGGCATGTCGCAGCCAAAAACACGCGCAAAGTCCTCCTCAGAGCGGATGCAGTGGGTAGACTTGCCGTCGCCCTGCTTAGCTAGAATGCGACCGAACTTCGTCCACGTGTACCTCCAGCCGAGACGGCTGCCAGCTTCACGCACACGGTAAAACAATTGTCTGTTTGCTTTGGTGAGCCTCTCGTTGACAAAGAAGCGACGCGGGGGCACGGGGAGACCAAGGTCCGCGGTGGCAGCTCCACGCCGCACGCGCGCGCTGTGCAGCAGGTCGTCGCGCAGCGCGCGCCGCGTCAGGCGCACCACGATGCGCCGCCCGCGCGCTGTCGTCGCCGCTGCTCCCCCCGGGCTCGCTCCGCCGGTCGGACTCGCGCCGCCCGCAGAGCCCGTGTGTGGCTCTCGCTCGGCTCGTAGGCCCACTCGTTGCGCGAACACTATGTCCCGTTCGTCGAGAGTCACCCCAAGTTTTGCTGCCACCAGCCCGACGGTGTGCAACACATTCTCACCAGGAGTCTCCGGGATGTTAGCGATCTCAAGGTCGGAGCCAAGTAAATCCTGCTCGCGGTCATTGAGGTCAAGCTGCAACTTAAATACCACGCGTTCGAGCTGGCCCACTTTGCAGTCTGGCACTGCCTCACTTTGCCGACTTTCTATTGCCTCAATCCTGGCTTCCAGGCTGTCAACCCGCTCGGTACAGACCCCCAACGACGAATGCAGGCCGGCCATCTCACGACGAAATTCTCGCATTTCGTCTCGAACCTCCCGCAGCTCGCAACGGAAGAGCCTTATCTCCTCACGGAGGGTCAGCTGTGTATCTGGCGAGGGATCAGCACCCTGCTCGCTACCAGCCCGAGACAGCACCTTGGCCTCGGCAACGTGGGGCTTAGTCAAAGTGCCCCGAGCCTGAGTCGCCGCGACTGGCGACCTGATCATGGCGCCTACGACTGGCGCTGCCGCTGCCGTAGCAGAATCCGCTGCGGATCCCGACGCTAACTTAACGGGGGCTGCTGCCGCTGTCGACGTTGCTGCTGAAGTAACAGCAGGACCACTACCCAGATCCTTGACGGGTGTGGCGCTGTTGTCTCCCCTGGGCAGCTTTTTCCTGCACTCGGGGCACAGCCAGCCACTGCTTATCTGCGAAGTATCGGGCAACAGCAAGCAAGCGAGGTGATATCTGTTAAGGCACGTCGAGTTGCCACACGCAGCGCCCCCTTTTGCAGAAAGAAACCTACCGCAGGCTGCACACTTCACCATAGTACGGCTAGGAGCAACTAGATGTCGCACAGCTTTCTAACGGCTCTTTTAGACGATAGATGGCGCCTGCTGCTCAATGAATTATTGATTCGCATAAACAATCTGTGGTAGTGTTGTTTACTCTTGTCAAAAGATGTAAAAAGTTGCACTTTTTGGGGGTATCAGTGGCACAATGTAACCGTATGACCTCAACATCAAAATAGTTGGTTGAATTGAATATAGTTTTATGCGCTTTTACACTACCGAACTGCAGTTATAATGTTTTGAAAACAACCACACGCGTAAGGAACACTATAGTGCTAACGTAAACAAGAATTATACTGTGAACTGTTCATCATGTTCAAAATGTAAATATGAATCAATCCTAATTCATCTCGCACTGTACAATGTCTACCCGCACAAATCAAGAATTAACGGAATCATACAGTTACCTTACTCTGATAATGGCTAGTCAAATTAACCTAATTGATGACATTGACAGTACCGATATTTTTGTTAGTACAAAGCATGACATCGCTGAGCAATGTGTGAAAGACTTGGGTGACGTTAAAAACCAACTTACCATCGTTCACCAAAATATAAGAAGTATAATGAAAAATTTCGATAATTTCTCGGTTTTCCTGGCCCGACTAAATTTCCTACCCGACATTATTATACTGACAGAATGTAGACTTCATGATCACACCCCAAAAGTCCAATTAAATGGCTACGAATGCCACTATTCACAATTTTATTTAAATCAAAACGATGGATTAGCAATTTTACATAAATCTGCACTTAATGTCACCATTCTTGAGCCACCACTAAAAGATGCAAACTGCTTAGTTATTAATGTTGGCACAGAATTTACCATTTTTGCTATCTACCGATCGCCCTCAGTGTACAACATTAATAGTTTTTGCGAATCTCTAGAAACACTCCTCAGCTCCAATAATACTTCATCCATGGTAATTGTAGGGGACATAAATATCGATATTAAAATCGGTACGGAAGACAAACGAGCCAGTGAATTTCTTGATATTACCGGATACTACGGTTTCTACCCAGGGCACCAATATCCGACACGCGAAAATTCTTGTCTTGACCATGCATTAATAAAGACAAAAAAATCCGCAAAAATTGTCGTTTGCCAATCCTCTCTCACAGATCATGATACAGTGCTGATAGGAATTAGTAAAGAATCACCAAGTCAAATATCTTGCCCCGGGCAATCTAAATATAAGCTCAAGTTGGATTATCCTAATATAGTTAGCGAAATAGAAAATACAGATTGGAAACCTATTTTAAACTCTGATGACCTGAATACAGCAGTGAATATACTTACAGATAATTTACAGCACATCATAAATCGACACACCAAAAAAGAAATTTTACGCAATTCTAAAACCATTAGAAGACCCTGGATGACAAAAAATCTACTGAAATGTATACGTAAAAGAGACACACTTCACTCCGAAACAAAAAAAGACGAAAATAAAGAGAACTATACTTTGCAACAAAAATACAAAAACTACAGAAACCACTGTAATAATATTATAAAAAATCTCAAAAATGCCTATGATAAAAATCTCTTAGACAGTTCTAAAGCAGATAGTAAAAAAACCTGGGCAGCAATTAAAACAATATGTAACATCAAAAATAAAAAAACGAAAAGTTTAACTTTACTCAACGCAAATCCTGATCCGGTTGTCTCACTGAATATGGCCAATAATTTTTTTTACTGATGTGGGAATACAACTCGCCGAGCATTCCCTGACTCAACTTAAAAAAACAGAATTAGAATTAGCAAACTTAGCACTGACGCTGGATAACACTGACCCTTCTCTATCACAGTCCTTCTTCATGACTCCAACCGACGAAACAGAAGTTGGTTCTATTATGGCAAACCTCAAAAACGATTCTGCTCCAGGCTGGGATGGTATTCCGAATCGTGTTTTTAAACTAGCTCAAAATTGCCTAGCCTGTCCCATCTCATACATTTGCAATCTGAGCATGTCGTTAGGAATGGTTCCGGTTCAGATGAAAACAGCGAATATCTGCCCAATCTATAAAGCTGGAGATGCATCAGTCCCATCCAATTACAGGCCCATTTCACTTCTTACGTCTCTATCCAAAATTCTGGAGAAGCTGGTGAACAAGAGACTATTGGCGTACCTAGAAAAGAACCAACTCCTATCGGCCAACCAGTACGGCTTTCGCAATGGCAGATCAACGGAGGACGCAGTTTCTAAGTTGGTGGATCATGTCATTAACAGCCTTGACAAGGGCAAAAAGTGTGTTGGCGTCTTTCTTGACCTTGCCAAGGCATTTGATACCGTTTCGAGGCCCATACTGATCAAGAAGATGGAACGTTTAGGTATCAGGGGTATTGCTTTGGAATGGTTTACGTCCTATCTCTCCGAACGTAAACAGAAGGTTTGTCTGGGTGATTTCCAAAGTACCTCTGCGAGCGTAGCATACGGAGTGCCCCAGGGTAGTGTCCTTGGCCCCACCTTGTTTCTCCTGTACGTCAATGGACTCTGCTCACTCAATTTGGTCAACGCGCAAATATCTGCTTACGCTGATGACACAGCTATAATTTTCCATGGCAACTCTTGGAAGGAAACCTATAGTGCCGCAGAGGCTGGAATGAAGACCGTTACCAGTTGGCTGCAACACAATCTGCTCACCCTTAATATTAAAAAAACTAAGGTGGTTAACTTCTCTGTAAGCAAAAAAACAACTGCTCCTAAACAACTTGTACTCAAATCCCACCATTGCAATTATAGTCTAGGGGATAGTTGCAGCTGCCCTGTTTTTGAGCAAGTTGCGAGTATCAGGTATCTCGGTGTTAGCATAGACGAAAACCTGACATGGGCAAAACAAATTCAGTCTGTCGATTCGCGCGTGAGGAAGCTTCTTTACATATTTAAAAGACTTCGTTCTGTAGCTGACAAGGATACTCTAAGGATGACTTATCTGGCTTTATGTCAGTCTGTGCTTGGTTACTGTATAGTATCTTGGGGTTTCGCTTGTAAAAGTCATTTAATTACGGCTGAACGTGCACAGAGAGCCATTCTTAAGGTCTCTCACAGATTAGGAATCCGTTACCCCACTGATATGTTATATCGAGAAACGAGAGTGCTTACGGTGCGCCAACTGTTCATTTTATCAGTGCTACTTAAATTCCACAAAACTTCTGTGGCCACAGTGGTGACGGATCAGCGCTCACGTAGAAAACCCAAATGGAACAGACCTTTCTGCAGGCTTAAGTTTGGCAATAAGGCTTTCTCATGTGCGGGACCATACCTGTATGAAAAAGTTAATAAAAAGCTCAACATCTACTCATTGACGAAGTTTGGGTGCAAAAAACAGGTTCAGGATTGGCTACTTGGTCTTAATTATACTGAAACGGAAAACCTTCTATCTTTCAACTGTTAAAGTTCTTATTATCACCCACACATCTCATCCACATACTCACATCACACATACACTCATCACACACACTCTCTTCACAGACACACTAACAATCATCACACTGACATACGTACACTATCACCGCAAACATACTCTTCGTTTCCTCTTATTGGATGTGGCGAATCATTATTTAGTATTAGTTTTATTGAATTATTGTTTAGTATTAGTTTCATTGAATTATTATTTAGTATTAGTTTTAGTGAATTATTTAGCCTTAATTTTAGTAAATTTACTTTGTAATTTAAACCGTTGCTCTGGTATTACACCTATAATATTTTCATACAATCTGTCGAAAGAGACTGGATCCTGCGACACAGGGTATCCTAGTGCGGGATCCAGTGTCACACCTGTACTGTAACACTTTTTAAAAAAAAAAAAAAAAAAAAAAAAAAAAAAAAAAAAAAAAAAAAAAACTGATTGGTGTTTTATTTTTTATGAGTGCTGACACGAACAGCTGATGTGCACCGTAATCCGTCCGTGACGTCATTTGAGGTACTCGTTACTAATAAGCCGAACGATAACGCGCGCGTGATCTATCTATACCAATAATAAAGAGAAAAGATTTGATTTTTTGTTTGTGGTTTGTTTGTTTGCATTGAATAGGCTCCGAAACTGCAAAGCCGATTTGAAAAAATATTTTACTGTAGGGAAGCAACACTATCCCCGGGTGACATAAGCTATATTTTATCTCCGTATTCCCACGGGAACGGGAATTACGCGGGTGAAACCGCGGAGCGCTGCTAGTCCTTTAATAAACTGACTTGAAGCGAATGGAGGTGACGACAATCATGATATTTTTTTTGTGATAGATTAGAATAATTTTTATCCTGGTAGTACGTTTCCGCGGGATAATTTCCGACTTCCACGCGGACAAAGCCGGGGGCGGAAACTATTTTTATATTAGAACAATCTTCAGTGAAATGCCGTGGCCATTACCAGAAGTTTAAGTACAGCACTAATTTGTTCTTTAATTTAAATAAGGTGGTGTGATGTTGATTACTATATCATAGTACAAGCCTATTTCTGTTTGCATTTAAAGACTATCACTGATTGTAAAAGTATTTAGTATTTTTTTCTTGTAGTCAATAAGTCAAGATTGTTTGTTGGCACGTCAATGCCATATTAAATATTTTTTGGACAAAATGACTCGTAGAGGTTAAGAGGTTCGCCATCCCTGTATTGGTTGATTATGATAAAAGGGATATTGCCTTAACCAACATGCATGCAATAGAGATTGGTGATTGAAGTAAGGTTCTAAAATAAGCTTCAACATTACATTCGCGCCACAAAATCCCGTTTTAACGGCATTCCTGAAAAAATATAATTCTTTCCCTAGATTAACACGACGAAATATCGTGTATAAATTATGTACATTCACAAAAAATAAAACAACAAATACAATATATCCCAAAGCCAGGTGCCTAGCATAGCAATAGACGCGAAAATCGTCCGTTCATAAATTCTGAACGCCCGTAACATATTTGTTAACCCTCATTCTACTCTTCATTTAAGCAGAAACCCGTCATTCAATTCTCAACCCTATTTCTTTACAATAAGAGCTATAAGTAACATGTAAATTAAAGGTTCCAGTTTCCAGGGCGCGATGCTGAAGCAATTTTTCTTCATCCCCTCCCTTCAATATGTTGGGAAGGCCCTGGAAAACGCCGTATATCTTCCTATGTGCCCATTATGCAAATCAGCGCGAGGCAAATATATGTGGCTGGACATATATTTTGGATTCAATGTTAGCTGTAAAAGTTTTCCGTTTAATTGAATTACTTTTGTGGGCGATTAGGTGCAGTTTATTTCTTGGAAGTAATACTTTAAAAGCCAAGCATTTTAAAAGATTCCTATTTGCCGATCTAGGGAAGTAGTCATAGAAGTATGTTGCTAAGATTAAATATATGTATTATCACATCACAACAAATCACAACTGTCATTCTTAATGACTATAAACACGCAGACAGAGTATAAATATAAGCCAAATATTATTATTTTTTTCAAACTTTCTATCGGCAAAAGATCATAAATTTATGAATTACTACGTGAAAACTAGAGGGGGAGGGGGGTCTTGGCATATGTAACACTGTAAATTGACGTAGGGTGTCATTTTTAAGTACAGTCGAAAAAAGGTATAAGTGTGCAGCCTGCTTTTAAAATATGCTACAACTTTTAAGCAATGTTGAGTTTGCTAAGTTGTCAAGTAGGTATATTACATGACTTGCGATAGAAACTATAGTATGGTATATCTTAGTATAGTTTAAATTTATTCCTTTCAGATCTAGTTCTTATGGTGAACGGTAATAAAACATTTGGCGCCAAATAATTTTTAGTCGACATACACATGGACGTAATAAAATCGCAGTGGGATCTTCAACGCAATGCTCTACGCCGAGAGATGAAAATCGAATAGTAAAACACACTATTCGATTTTCGACGCGCTTAAGATGCACTCTGGTAAATTCTCAAAGCTCGGTAAAAAAAGATACGTTTTCCATCGTATTTCAACACCACCAACAACTTTAATTACCCATCACAGGTTACCACAAAACAAACTCCACTGTGTACGGACACTGTGCAGTAATCTCATTCACTTTGCGGTTATCGGCAAACGCTGGAGCCATCGTTCAGGTTAAATGGAAAGCATGGAATAGCTCAGTAGGTAAAGCTGCTGGTTTGAAAAAAAGCCATTTGTTAGATTAAAAAAGTGAGGTGGATCTAAGTAATGGGCATTGATGGAAAATAAATCAGGTCTTTCATTGAGCTTTTTTTCTGATCATTATTTTAATGGCATAGATTGCGATGGTAGTTCATACTCCATCTATAAAGAAACAAATGATAACTAAAGCAAGCTCTCACAACTGCTTTAAGCAATTACAATTTATTGAGCATAGAAAATACGAAATAAAGGAATAGACAGATTTCTATTAATTAGTTTGTTATTATTTTTACATATGGGATACATTTTTAAATATTTAATAAAATGATGAGATATAAAAAATATTAAAAAATAAAAATAAAACTTTGAAAAGCTTCGGCGTTATCAAAAATAAAATAAGAACTACTGTTTGTTAGGGCTTCAGAGACAGAATCATTGTAATTATGAATTAAAAAACGACTTCATTAAGAATAAACCCCAACCATCGAACCCTTTGACCTAAGTATTTCGGTCAGAATTTAATGCCTTTACCAGCGACTATTTCAAGGTTCCCAAATCCTATAACTTCCTTTTAAGGATTTGAAAATATCTCCCGTGAGCCCTGCTTAGAGAATTAATCCTTCCTTTCTGACCACATGAGTTCGTATCTGTTTCTGCATACCCCTAATTTAGTTTAGTGGCCTTTATTTGTCGATATTTTGGAGATAATTAATAGTGACAATTTCTGTTTAGTTTTCGTTCTTAAATTAAATTGGTTTGGGTGGTGTAAATTATAAGATTTCTTTTAGGATCAATTTTTTATTTTAGTTAGCAAATTTTTTAATATTTCAAGTCTATTCCTCAATTATCTGTCATCCAATGTGGCACCAGCATGTCTATAAGTACCTACCTGGGTATGGAAGTATTAGCTTTATTTCAAAAATTACAAATAATTACTTAGTTACTTTATATAGTGTAAGTAAACCTCGACGTTTTCAAGTTAAAAGTTAGCTAAAAGCAAAGTAATAGTACAACAAACTATTATCAAGGGTTTGCCCTTGCTTGAAGCAGACCGCACCACTTTCTCTTACAAAATTCTCCCCAAACCGTGGACCTTGTAATTTATTTTGGCTGGCCAAAAACAACAACTAAAATCCAACATAATCTCCACTAAGGTTAAAACAAAAAACCTTCCCAGAAAATTTTGTTTCGGCGAAATATTTTATTTAATAGCCACAATTAAGTTAATCCGTAGGTAACGCCTTCTTTTACAAAAAGGTACATTATAAATTACCAACTTCGTGTTTTCATTTTCACGTGTTCGTACTAGGCTTTTTGCAGATTAAGAGACTTGGTCTAGAACATGTGTGAACGGGGCTTCATTTGTGTTTTTAAATGAACTGTTAGCGCTTTTTTGCTTCAAGCGCTTATGAACAGTCTGTTTGTAAAATGTTGATGAGTATTCACGTTTACAGTGATGTATATTTTGGAACTAACCTTTTACCGGGACAGGAAACCCTAGAAGACATGGTCACCTTTTATGTTACAGGGTTTGGTTTTCGTATTTAGTCCTTCAAGTGGACCATTGTGCGTGGCCCATCGCTGGCGTCGGTAGGTAGTTATTTCTTAAGGACAAAGTCACCTTATTGATAATGTTCTTCAAAAAGATCAGGTGCTTAGTACTGACCGATACCGATGTACCGTGCCTTAGGTATGGGCGCGGCGAGACGGGGGAGCAGAGCAGGCCGCTGATTCGTCAGTGCAAGCGGATCTCACAGCGTCCCGTCCCCCACCTCGCCGCGCATACCTAAGGCGCGGTACAGCGGTATCGGTCAGGCTATACCAACCAGCGTGCGTATATGACCAACTGCATGAACGTAAACGAAACAAAAGGAGTATGTGAGGCGATCCTCACATACTCTTTTTGATTCGTTTACGTTAACTGCTGCGATTAGCAGTGGATGTTCTGTAGTTTTTGCCTACTCCCATGGGAAGAATGGGAAAGATTATGTCAATCAATCAATCAACTCAGCCTATCGCAGTCCACTGCTGGACATAGGCCTCTCCCGGGCTGCGCCACAACACTCTATCCTCCGCCTTCCGCATGCAGTCTGTCCCAGCCATCTTTTTAAGGTCGTCGGTCCATCTAGCCGGGGGGCATCCCACACTACGTTTGACGATACTCGGTCTCCATTCCAAGACTCGTCTGCTCCACCGTCCATCGGTCCTTCGAAAAACATGGCCAGCCCACTGCCACTTCAGCTCGCTCACTCAACAAGCTATGTCAGTGACTCCGATTCTTTTCCGGATAATGTCATTCCTGATTTTATCCTTCAATGAAACTCTGAGCATAGCCCGCTATATAGCGCGCTGAGCTACCTTAAATTTGTAGACCAGCCCACCTTTTGTATGTAACTTTTTCAGACTGGAATTTAAACAGTATACCTACTTAATACTTTCAACTGTTTAAAGCCTTCATTTTTCAATTGTATCCTTCTTAGACTGATGTTTAAAAATATACCTTCAAACAACTTAGATATAGACGTGCATTTTATTTGAATAACAGCTAACTTAAAAGAGAAAATCTTCTTAAAAATAAACGAACATTGCATTTCTCAATCTGTATAAATTATCTCATTGTATACGGAGGCAGGGTATAATTGTGTATAACTGCTAAAAGCGACAGGTAGACAGATAATTGCCGTATTTATCATTAAAACAAACAGCCGTTACGACACTGAGTAAAATTAATTAGTGTTTGTTAAAAGATAATAAGTTTTAATTAATGCGTTCGCTTAGTGTACCTCAGTCAGTTTTAAATCTTAATAAATTCTCTGAAGTTCCTTTTATTCTTTGGCTATTCTTTGTGCTTAAAGATTTGGAAAAGCTTTAGATAAATATTTCAAGACAATTACAGTTAAATTATTATTCAAATTACATACATATTTATTTAATCATCTATGTACACACTTATTAACACAACTACACGCTATTACTTGATTCATGACGAAAATACGAGCAGTATTTAATTTTAAAATTCTTCAAGAATTACAGTCATAAAAATTCAGGCTTTTTCACAAAAATACAAAAAAAAAAAAAAAAACAACGTGAAATCTAAAAAACAAATGCATGCAAAAAAAACTTTTTGCTACATTCCATATTTTTTATTTTACTCTAAAAAATACAGCTACCATTCATATTCGGAACAAAGCAAATTCTCCTTTGTGTTACGTTACAGTGCTTTTTCCTTCAAACCACAATAATGCTACTGTACTCAAACGGGGGTCCTCATTTGAGGTTAGTCGTAGTAAAAAGGGATGTAATAAAATTCTTTTAGGTACATAACGAGCTCTGTGGTTTGGATACACCACCTTTGCTCATACCATGGTGTTTCAAAGGACTTGTGGTTTCCTTGACAGGGAAAAGAAGCAAGTAAATGTTTTTACTGTGGTAGTCTTCCTTCTCATTTTAGAACAAAACTTATTATATAGTTAACTTATTGCCTCTTTTTCTACAAGTCGTTCTAAAATATTCTTTCAGATAATTTTCAAATCTAGCTATTTTATACTCGAACCTTCTTAATGAAAAAATAGAAAAATAAATAACGGTTTTCTTAACAATACAAAAGATCCTTTAGAGCTTCATTTCCTCCCATTTTGAAACTACAGCTTCCGCATTTCCTCCCATTCTGATATTCCTATCTGCATTTGTGGGGCAAGTCTTTTAAAATTAAAATGTTCCATAACCCATTTTTGCGACGATGACGGAGTGCATTCTGTTAACACCACTTTTATACCTTCCGGGAAAGTGGCAATGTTCAAACACTTTTCTGTCGACATATGCCGTATAACTTGGGACTGAAAAATAAAATCATGAAGGGTCAAAAACTTCGAAATTCTCTTCGAATGTCTAGCATAAGCATAGCATAATAATGTACCCACTTCTGGGACACAAGCCTACTCCCTTCGAGAGGGAGTAGGCTGTAATCCACCACACAGACCCATTGCGGGTTTGGTCTCAGAATTTTTGGTTTCTAAGACATTTCCGGTTCCTTCACGATGTTTTCGTTCACCGTTTTGAGAGCAATGGTGATGAAATTATTTAGAAAAAGTGAAGCACCTGCCTACTTGTAATTCGGTACCGATCGGCTGGCGTGACTGCTTTTCTGACCTCCACAATCCAGTTACTGAGTAATATGATACCCCTTGGTAGTCATACTAAGGTGTATCGCATAGAAGGCTCCTGTCGTCATCGTTTCAGCTGAAAAACGTCCACTGTTGGACATAGGCCTCCCCCAAGCTCATTCATTTAATTTTTAGGGGGTTTTGCTATAATCGCCACACTTGGCAGGCGGGTTGGCGATCGCAGTATGGTGGTAAATTGCAAAGAGAACGACGTGGGTGTCGTAGAAGGCGACTAAGGGACTTACTAGAGAATGGGCAGCAGCGTAACTACGTGTAACTAACTACTGCTAAAGATTAAAGAATGTCAACTGGGACCAAGACCTTAACGACCTTTCCTAGGCCAAAACCATTAAAACCATTGTGTTATGATAACGTAGGTTTGTATTTTATAAGCAGAAGTAGTCTATGTTAACTAACCGACTTCATTATAATTACCTTGTCATTATATAACCAGACTTGTGAAGCCGACTGCCGACAGAAGAATATTGTGATGCAATTTAGTATGTAGTCGAGACAAAAATTGTCACGGCGTATTTCTCCAGTCTTGCTGTACGTCCAAAACTGAAAACAGTCCGTTTTATAACAAAACGCGATCTAACTTTAGTCCTGGCCTAAAGCTCTAAGTCAGTTTTTGCATTTCCAACTTTATTTCGATTTGGCTACAGTTTTTAATACAAAAATGACAACTTAGCACCGGACTAAGTCGCCAGTTTTAAAAATAAGTTATAAAATAACTGCAATTATAGAAGTGCAGTCATTTTATAAATATTGAGGTTCTTAATTCAAAAACTGGCTGGGTGGTTTTAACCTGCACCCTAGTTGCGTTACTCACGATTAATAATAATCTGTTTCAATTTGACAGTCCAACAATATTCATTGCGTTATTTACGTTGTTTAACAGACTCATTTTTCGAACATATGAAGCAATGGTTTAACAATGTATTTCAAGACCAAACAGATTATGATTAATCGTGAGTGTAGGCAATTAGGGTGCAGATCCATATAAACACCTTATTATCATAAACGTAAAAGTTTGAATGTTCAGATTGTTCAGATGTTTGGATGTTTGTTACTCAATCACGCAAAGACGGTCGAACGTATTTAGATGAAATTTACCACACAGATAGTTTATAAACTGGATATAGGATACTTTTTGTCCCGATAGTACGTTCCCGCGAGATAATTTCTGAACTCTACGCGGGCAAAGCCGCTAGCAAAAGCTAGTGCTTAGTAAGTTCAGTTTGAGTCTATCAAAATATTTTTTAACACGTACATACACATCCAATTTTGGTACATACTAAAATTTTCGACTACACGTTGGTGTTTCTTGTATACACAGTAATTGAAATATCAAGAAAATTAATAAAAATGTGTTGGTTGCAATTTGTTAAATAATAAAGCTGGAATATGTATTTTTCATTCTCGTGATATCACATTTCTTTGTACTACCGAATTATGAATTTGAAAGCACGTTTTGTCATTTACCTACATAAAAAATATGAATTAAAAAAATAGGCGAATCCCGAGGTAATTCACGCCATTTTAAACACTCCCATACTAATTCAACAATCAGCGCGATTAAATTTCGTCCCGTATACCGCGTGGGATTCGCCTTGGTTTGGCCAAAGCTTAAAACTTACCTGATTACCCCCTTGAAAATGGCAAGGCAATAATTGCACTGCGTCGTGAAACTTCTGCGATAACGGATGTGCATCTAAGCATATACCGGGATTACTTGCACTATAGATCTGTAATAAATATTTTTTATGAATATTAATCTTCAACAATCATAAATTAACGTTTGGACAACAAGTGTTTTCGTAATACATGATATATGTAACCTCAAATTAATCAGGAGCCATTTCATTGCCATTTTTTCAAGATCTCCAAAACGTAAAAATTTTATACCAGTTGGTAGGCATTACCAATTTATCATTATCCAAAATATGTTTGAAATTACCTAAACGGTAAACTATTAATAAATTATTGAAAAGTTTTATGCCAACATTTAATTCGTTGATCCACTTAGTATTTGCTTTACCACTTTTGATAACATCTTACAACTTTGAAATCTACTTTTGTTACGAAATTACTAGAAACCAACAAGGAGGTCGCATAGAGTGACACTGGCTGGTAACAGTCACTCTAGCAGAGCGTCGCATAGGTGGTTGCGTGGCAGATTTATCTTCTGATCACAGACATGATGGTGAAGAAGCCGCTGTTGTATCACGTCCACAACGAACTGCTATGACGATGCTACTGACGATTTTGAAACTGCTGCACCACTAATACGATGATCATTTTTGGTAGAAGTTACCTTGCACCGTAATTACCTGACTGACACAAAGAGCAATAGACATTGTCATTTTATAACATGCAGGTGAGAAATAAATAAATAAGGCATTTAAGGTGATAAAGCAATTACGAGGTTCGCTTTATAGAAGGTGGGACTTCGGCACTCATCCTGTTAGCATAGATTAGGTACATTGTTCTGAACCCCTCTGCGTAGTAATTTTTCGTAGGTTATTTAAAAGAAATACCGTCTATTGCCATACATTTTTACCGCGTAGGCATTGCACTTTTCTATGAAATAGCAGATTTTTTTAACCGACTAAATTTCTACTCTCATATCCAAAATCATGTGTGCTGAATTCAGGGTTACAGTTTACACTTCGATGGCCCTACCGCCCATGACATAGAGGTTGAAATTACTTACTTGCCCACTAGCGACGTACTTATCCGGCAGCTCCAATTGTGGGAATACATTTTCCAAATACCACTTGAATGAT
Organism: Polymixis flavicincta; assembly: GCA_949987655.1. NCBI lineage: Eukaryota > Metazoa > Arthropoda > Insecta > Lepidoptera > Noctuidae > Polymixis > Polymixis flavicincta. The sequence goes on along the minus strand of OX465183.1, from coordinate 8,143,878 downwards.
TTACAATTCAAACTTTTGCGAAGCTCTATCCTTGAAGACACATTACCGATGTCTACTTGATCCTTTCCTATTCTATCAAAATAGTATTTAGCGTATTCATCAAGCCATACCTAAAACAAAAATGTAAATGGCGTTGCATAAAATTACTTGTATTCCGTTTCCTGAACAGTTAAGCAAAGGTGTACTAAAGGTGTAAAAAGTGACAGCAGTGGTGGCCCAGTGGTAACGGCCGCGACTTACGAGTTGTAGGTCGTGCGTTCGAACCCAGCCAGGCGCATTACTTTGTGTAAATAATTTCATCACCACTGCTCTCAAACGGTGAAGGAAAACATTGTGAGGAAACCGGCAAGTCCTAGAACAAAAAATTCGAAGACATGTGACATCTACCAACCCGCACTGAGCCCGCGTGGTGGATTACGGCCCACTCCCTCTTACGGAGAGGAGGCCTGTGTCCCAGCAGTGGGAACGTAATAGGCTGAGTATGATGATGATGTACTAAACTGTAGTACAACTATGTGTTTCGTCAGTCGTTGGATTTCTATCAGTTGCCCTTTGCACTTGGTGCAGCCCGTATGCTCTCAATCGACTTTGATGTATACAGGATAAGTTTTTTATCCAGTGCGCAATTTTAACCATGAATTCAGCATATCATTCTAGAGCCCCTAGCGCAGAAATTTTTGGCCAGTTACAGGTACGAAAACAAAACAGCTGTTTCTGTGTTGTGCTGAAAAGTACAATACCTACGCGGTCAAAATGTCTGGAACAGCAGATTTTTTTTTTTGTAGAACCGACGAAAAATTTCTGCGGTCTAGAATGATATGCTGAATTCATGGTTAAAATTTGCGCTCTGGATAAAAACTTTTCCTGTATAGAATTGTTAATACTCTTTTAACTTAATGTAAATCATTTTAAAAATGGGATGATAGCTCGTTTGTATTCGGAAATGCGATGATTCCCGAAAGACATTTAAATCGTTGTACTAATACTCAAGCACATTTCATCAGTCTTGGTCAAATCCCATGTAATACAGGCTGAGTTATGGCCACCAACTGGGCAGAAATCCAGACTCCGGCTGCTACTAAGAAATTTCAGAAAGAATAATCCAATAATACTTTGCCCGTCCTGAGAAACGAACCAAGGACCTCATGCTCATGGCAACGAGGCAGAAGCAAGAATTTATTGCGTTTTAAGCACATAAAATAACTTGGCTTCTGTGTGTCCTGTAGGGTACGGTGTATATTGTAAGTATGTGTATAAGATGCCTGTGTCCCAACAGGGGGGACATTATAGTCTGATTATTATGCTAAGAAAATCGGGCTGCTAGTAATAAATCCCTGATGAAAAACCCAATAATTTATCTCTTTGCTCGACCTGAGGATTGAACCCAGAATCCCATGCTCAGCTTCTATGCTTGCGACAACAAGACAGTACAACTTAGATTTTAAAAAAATTCAAAATACCGTCGCCAATCGCCCGTTATTTCTCTTCAGTGAATTCTTGATTTCGTCATACGGTATCCTCTTCCTAAAAATATGCCCCACGTGAGAGCAAGGAATAATTTCTAAGCTTCCTCCGCACATCCAAGTTTTGAATGACAGTTCCAAATTCTCTGCGCCCCATATGTCAAATCCATCGTCATAGTATCCTAATCTTTTGAAGAAATCTTTGTCAATAGCGAAAAGTCCACCAGCAATTGTTGGAGTTCTTAAAGGAGCCAACTCATTTTTCCTTTTCAAGCATACATCTTGAGGGATACCAAACCAGCCGAAGCGTAGGTCCCAATTGAATCCACCTATCTGAAGGTCGTCGATGTCTTGTGTTATGTACTCGAAAGTATTGTCGTGAATATGATCGATTACCGGACTAACTACTCGAGTAGGATCTTCTTTGATGCACTGTAATAACGGTTCTAGCCATCCTGCAAAAAATATGTTGAGCCATAATAAATTAAAATTATCGCCCTTTGTGCGTGATTGAGTAATAAACATCCAGAGATCTAAGCATCCAAACACACAAACTTTCACATTTATAAGTTTATATAGGTACAGAGTATAAAAGGAACGCTTCCGAAGCTAGAACGTAAGTAATATACAACCTAAATGCAAATGGATACTAATATAACCTTTCGCCTTAAATTGGTTATTTTGCATCAATTTAAAACGTTTGATGTTTCTGCAATGTTTCTACTTTTTTCATTTTGGCGGCGCTTTACAAAGGATGCCTAAATCTCAAGTCGCTGCCTGGACTTGGGTTCGTTTTTTAATGTATTTAATCTCAAATAATGGTTCATTTAACTGTTCTCACAGCATAGTGTACAAAAAATGCTAAAAAATTTGGAAAAATTGTAAAAGAAAAAGTTTTTTGATGGTACGAGTACTGTATGGAAAATCACTAGCCCTATCACCTGTCTTCGTTATCGGAAGCGTTTCCCTTACACCCTGTATACAGGATAAGTTTTTATTCAGTGCGCAAATTTTAACCATGAATTCAGCATATCATTCTAGACCCTCTACCGAAGAAATTTTTCGCACGTTATACAAAAAAAAAAAAACAGTTGTTTCATAGAAAAGTGCAATACCTGCGCGGTCAAAATATATGGAACAGCTGTTTTATTTTTTGTATAACGTGCGAAAAATTTCTGCGGTAGAGGATCTAGAATGATATGCTGAATTCATGACTAAAATTTGCGCACTGGATAAAAACTTATCCTGTATAGATTCAGAACCATATTCTAAATTCATGGCAACAGGACATCGACGCGTCAACTGTTGCCACATGATTTTTTGGAATTATTCTGGATCCACCTATGTACCGTTAACATTATTGGTCATGGGCGTAGCCAGCCGTGGGCTCAGGGTGGGGCAGCAGTCTAAAATAATAAGTAACTAGCAAACTATACCCGCGGTCTTATCCCGGTAAATTTTTTAATAAGAAATGGTTACACCCTATAGCACCCTGTATCTGTATGTATAATACACTTTCTTATTGCTCACCTACCTACACCACGAAATCTTCCATCCAAAAATGTGTGTCTAACTTCATCCGTTTGGGCGCTGCGGGCGTATGCCAATTTGTTAATCAGTCAATTTAGAGGTTTATATCTATCTATAGATAGTACTTTCAGGTACAGTAAGTAAACAATTCATCATCATCATATCAGCCGAAAGACGTCCACTGCTGGACATAAGCCTCCCCCAAAAGGGGGTTAGGTACCTTACAGGTTAGAGCCAGGATGGGGCAAGTGCCTCACCCTGCCCCACCGTGGTTACGCCCATGTTATTGGTCGGTTATAAAAAAAAACTATTCAATAATATATTCTGACCGCGTTGGTGTTGAATTTGTATATGTTTGCCCAATTTTTTTTAAATAACGTAGTTAAAAATCCGCTATGGGGTCTAGAATCATGTGCTAAATTCATGGTAACAGTTTGCGTGTCGATGCAACACTCGTATAAATGTGAAAGATTGGATGTTTTTGAGTTTGTTTATCATTAAAAAAAAATGTCTCGGTAGTATGCTTCCATGGGAAATTTAAATTTAATTAAACTATTATTTATTGAACTTTCATCCCCTATTTAACTCCCTTAGGGATTGAATTTCGAAAAATCCTCCCTTATTCCTTGTCTACATTATAAAGAGAACCACTGTGCAAAATGTCAGCTTTATAGGTCCAAGGGTTTGGGCTGGGCGTTGATGAGTCAGTCAGTCAGGACTTTTCTTTTTATTTATTTAGATTTTTTTGTCTTTAAAGCCACTTGCAAAAGCTATAGTAAGCTCATCATTGTTACACTCACCTTTAGTGCATTCACTATGACTGTCAAGATATAAAATAACGGGTGTAGTCACATACTTTATCGGCAACAATCTTGCTCTTATAATTCCTTCGCGACGTTGTGCACGAATCAATTTAACTTTAGGTGTTGCACGTACGTAATCATCTAATTTCTGCTTAAGATGAGCTGTAAATTATAAAATTCATTTATTTTAATAGGCAATTTCAATATGAGACTTTGATCAAACTTTTTAATAATTTAAATTTCCACAATTTGATTTTCATTTGTTTTTTTTTTTTGTTTGTTTTGTATTACTTGGAAATACTAAAAAGTCACAACGATAACGATGGACCTTGCTACAATTTGGTTACCTATCTACCTTGGTCATCGCAAATAAATTGACAAATTAAACACTTCCCAAACAATTTTCCGCATAATTTCATTTGGCAAATTATTACTTAGCATAAAATCTCTTCACAAATAATTGTAACGCAAACCTAATGTTTAGCAAGTGAACGCTTAAAAAATAACTTGTTTACCAACTAGTACTTTTACCGATTTTTATTTAGTCAAATATTTCAGTTGGAATAACACATTTTACGCAAAATAAAATAAGGTAAATATTTAGCATCGTCAGTTTTCAATTTACAATTTCTAATAATAATAATATTAACTATTCTGGTAGTATTTTTTTTTTGGTTACAGGCATTTTTTTTTTTTTAATAATTAATCTCGTCTAACTAGTTCAGTTTCGGGTAGCACTTTTTTAGTTTTTTTTTTCCATAATTCTTTCTGTATAATCTAGTCTTTTCTGGCACACGCCGGCCGCTGCCGCGGCACCGCTCGCTTCGCTCGCTCGGCTCGTACGTAGGAGGTCACAGTTCTAACCTAACCTAAACTAAATATTTATTTTAAAATACGTTCCATAAATAACCTAATAACCATACATTTTGCATCAAGCACATCAATAAACAAAAAAGTACACAAACAACATAAAATTCAACAATCAAGTGAGATGTTTCTTGGCTTTAAGTTATTTGCCAGAAAATAAAATCTTTTATAAAAACTATAAAAGATTTTATTTTCTGTCTTAGCAAATCATTTGACCTAACGTTTATTGTCTAAAGATTGTTTGCTGTAATAAATCATTTGATTAAAGACTAAATGCCATAATGACATTATCTTTGGTAATATTCTGCCGAGTAAAAATTTTACCAAATGAAAAAGTGCGTACTAAAATCATTCCAAATATTACATTGGTATAAAAAAAGGTTGCTAAAATTTGTTTGGGTAGTGAAATTTTGTCAAACTCTTTTTTTGGCAAAACGGCAGGCTCCCTTTAAGCCTCTAAGGACATACCCATAGTCGAATAGTCATCAACCAATATTATTTGTTTTAAAAGATCCGGAGGGCTTCTATTCAAAACTGATGTTATTGTCCTAATGAGGGTCGACCATGCTTCGTTATAAAAGCATATAATTACTGTCACTTTTGGTAAATCTTCTGAAAACGTCTGATTTCTACACCTGGAATAAAACACTTGGAATGAAATAAAATTCATTTGGTGCCAGAATAAAGGTACCTACTTACATAGTCACATGGTAACATAATTTTAGTCTCACTGTACTATGAAAATGTATTTGTAGTAACAGTTGTAGTACGTCTTTGTCAAATAATAAAATAATGACTATAATTATAGTTTAATCACGATAGTTCAGATTTGCGTGAGTGTTTGTGAGATATTTGGTGATATTAGCTTGATTAGGGTTGTTGACGTGACATTAAAATAAATGGGGTGTATCATTATTATGGACTTGTTTGACATTATCTATCATCATCAATAAATGATAAATGATTTTATTTCTGTAATTAGGTTTGTACAAACACTTTTACACGTCAATCATATTTTTTTAAACTAGATGAGGTCGGCATTTCCTATCTGACTACTCTGAGAAGAAAGGCCGAAACAAACTCAGAGGTCACAGTCTGTTTTATAGTCCAGACATAGTCTTGGTCAGATCATGTGAGAACCATGAAGATTGGTGTCTGAAATGGTCTTTTGATACAAGAACCACACAAATTGAGTGGACCTGTCCAGTCAGTGCACGCATTTGTGAAAGTAATCGTGCAGCTCAACTCAGAACTTAAGGAGCTCAACGATTCGACGGACGTTATCGTTTGTCGTTCATGGAAATTAATACTACTATAATTAATTCTTCCACTACGCAGCGGTGCTGAGTAGGTACTCCGGTTTGAAGGGTATGTGAAGGTGTTATTAAAATCACATTTATTTTCGCTTTGTCATTGGTCTGATGTCCTAGCAATTCGTCTGGTATCGTTTATATGTTCAAAGGCGATGTCGACCACTTTCCAAGGTGTGGTATGGGCAAGGGATGAGGAGGGAAGAAACGCATGTCAGTAAAATATTGATGAATATAAGTGTTGATGGATGAAGAGGGGGGGGAAGGCCAAAGAAAAGATGATTGGATTCTGTGAGGAATGGTATGCAAGAGTACGAGAGTGAATGCTAGTGTAACGGTTGTCAGGGGAGAATAGAAGAATGGAGACAAGGACTGGAACCTACCAGGGGTGCGGGTTGTTCGAAAGAGATACCGTGACCCCTGGCACACAGGCAACTGAGGGAAAACGGGTGGGTTTTAGTCAGTAAAAGTCTGACACGCCCTCCTGCTCCACCCAAAGAGGCAGGGTTTATTTGACGATTACACATCATCAAAAACAAAATGGCTGGAAGATGATGATGATGCAGTCTTAAAAATAACCTAGCCCTGGGCTGCAATAGTCTGAGCTGATTGATTGGTAAAACACTGATGTGTCTTTGGATTAATTTTAACTAGATTACCTTTACATTACATTTTGTTAAACGTCAGATAGAAAATATTTGAATGTTCTTACCATGGCTCTCTTACATCTTGTAAGGTTCTGTTCAGTGGTATTAAATCACTGACAAATCTATTGAAGGCGTGGTCCCTCCAGCCTTTGTGTATATCTTGTCTTAAATAATACCTCAAATTATTAACTAAGACGACAGGACTACCATCAACTCCTGAAAAAGAAAATGTGTTGCTATAAAGGACAAAAGATATCATCCCTAGAAAATGGATGAGCTGGATGGTGCTGATCCACGCGTCAAGTTCGTGAACGGGCACCGTCGGTTTAGACTGGTCATCTCCTAACTGCCATGGCTTGTTTTGAATCTTATATTTTATTTTTACATTGTTCTCACATATAGAAGCACCAAGAATAATGTTCCCAAGATTTTGTAATACCCATGATTTAAAATAGTGTCCATGGAGTTTCTTGCCCGTTCTTCTCCATAGAGATCTACGTTTTGAAATGGGTACCTAGCCTCAACTTCGATTTTTTTATTTGACAATTCAAAAGTGCCTGTAAAAAGTTTAATTGAAATAAATGCTTTGAGTTTGAGTTTGACAATGAGATGAGCGATGGAGCGCAGTATCCTTGAAGTTCGACGTAGCGACCGGCTACGAAACACGATACTGGCGCTCCAAGACACAAATTGCAGACTTCACCCAAAAAGCAACCAAGCTCAAATAAGACCGAGTCGAATACGTATGCCACATGTTGGATGTATTAGGGGCTGAAACTACCACAACATGGCTTCCTGAAAACGCCTATAGCTAGGATTGGTTCTCTGTGTTTTTTTTTTTTTCATGTAGTACAAGATGCTAATTATCATATATCCTTTTCCCAACCATTTTGGGGTCAGCTTCCAGTTTAACATGCTGCAGCTGAACATCAGTATTTTACATGGAGCGATGGAGCGACTGCCTGTCTGACCCCCACAACCCGGTTACTGGGTAAGCCCTTGGTTAAGTCAGACTTTCAGGCTTCCGACGACCCGTAACGGGCCAAACCATTCTTGCAATAGCTTTGTTCAAAAAGCCTAAAAAAATTATTAAGATCCAGACACCTGGTCTCCCTTACCTACCTGGTGGATACTCGTCGCCTTTGATGATGTACTCTTTTTCATCTTCTGTCAATTCTGTTTTTGCGAATGGAAGTATTTGCCACGCTGTAAGAAATAGTAATTTTACTATAAATCTATTGTTAACCGACTTAAAAAAGAAGGGTGTTATCAATTCGACATGTCTATAAATATTTTTTATCTATATTCGGGCATCACTCCGTCATTTAAAGACGGATTAGCAAAATTCTTTTTTTGTTCGAAATGGGTTTATTCAAAATTCAAAGTTTATAAAAAATCAACCGCGATTGCTGCTATCGCATAAATATGCATTGTTTTGACCCCAAGGATGATTAAATTTTGCACTACTTACTACATTATCCCCGGGTGACATAGGCTATATTTTATCCCGATCCCACGGGAACAGGAAATACGGGGGTGAAACCGCGGGGCGCTGCTAGTATATTATAATTTAGAAGAGAGTTGAATGAAACATGTTTAGTTTTTTTTTAACTCACCTCGAAATTCCGAACTGCCGTTGTCAAACCTCTTTCTGAATCTGTTCAAAGCTTGTTCATAAGACAACTCTTTGCCAGCGAACATATTTGTACTACCATACAAAACACTATGATGTCTTTTATATTCCCTTACTATAGTTAAACAAGAAACCAGCCACATAATAACGATTACTGTGAATAACTTTATTGCTTTTCTGATCATAGTGTTAGTATGTGTCTGTGCCAGATGTTGGATTAAAAATGGCTGATAAACTGAGTTTACCGGTATAACCGTTGTTTACGGTAGTAAGCACTCAAGTACTCAGAAGTTCCTCGTTCCCACAGAATGAAGGCAAATATTGATTGTTTCAAACAATGAAATAGTCACTGAAGCTGCTAATGAAGAGTTTTGTTGTTTTATGGAACTGTAAAGTATTGTGTAACATACATGTCGAACATGTAATGTAGGTACGTACTTATTTACCTATTGTGAAAGTTGGTTGGTTTTTAACTGACGGACTGGAATAAATAAACTGTGTGAAAGATAGATACATATTTGAACGTCGTAAATTATAATACCTACGGGTAAAACGTCGATGTTAAAAACATCGAAAACTTAAACATCAAACGACCATAAAACCGAAATTTAAAATAACGTAACTTTATATTGCCGAATGGTTAGATAAACCTAATTATCTACAAAAGTCACATCGAAACACCTAAATATCGAAGTACAGAGAAACGAATGTCCTAAATATCGATATTTATTTACTATGCATGTCACAGGGTAATTTGATAATTCAGAAATTGCAAAAAGGCGTTTAATTAGAAAATAGTGAAAAAAAAGATCTGCGAGCAACTTAGTAGTAGGGTTCGCCGGCCGCTACCGCGGCACGGCTCGCTTCGCTCGCTCGGCTCATGCGCGGTTGGTGCACGCACAGATCTAACCTAACTTATCCTATTTCACCCAGTTCAATATGATGAATCTGCGTGCGGCTAGATAATTAGACAATGGTGAAAACATTTCTGCGGTAGACTGTAGGTATGATTCGTAATTTTGAACTGGGTGAAACAGGTTAGGTTAGGTTAGAACTGCGACCAACCGCGCGCGAGCCGAGCGAGCGCTACTTCTCAAAATTCCTATCTACCTAAATTTCTTCTACTCCTCCACCTATATCAAAATTTGTTCTATATTGAACGATTTGGTATTTTTAACGTAAATATAATGAAATTCAATGTTGAAATTTTGAACTTAGGTAGGTATAACGATTTTTTTAATCATTCTATATTTTAATCACTCGGCATTTGCAGTCTTAGACATTTTAAGCTTAGGTATAACAATTTTCGATATTTCGATTACGCGAACGGAGTAGTATGTGGAGAAAGAGTGCAGAAAGCCTATATATATTTTTATATTAAAATGCATTAAAAATACATTTAATTAATTAAAAACATGGTCGAATTTCGTTCACTGGGCGACCCCGGTGGTCTAAATTCGATCATGTTATTTTATTAACCTCTAGTAACTATAAAAACTGCAACCATAGTCAATCGTATTGTTTTTTATTTCAAGGAGTTTTCCTATACGCTGTTTAAGTGAGTCTAATAAATTTTAACGATTCTTGCATCTAATTTGTCCTTCACCAAAATTACCATACTATTAATGAAGAAGGTCCACAAAAAAGCAAACATTTGAGTGTTTTCAAAGAAAATTTACCAACAGAGCTTGTCCTGTCTTAATTAAATGCCGCTTGGTAAACCTTACCCTTTTGAAAAACCTTCATCAGACTCATTACTACGATAATACACAATGTCAACGTGAAGCGAATGCGACTGACGATTTTGAACCTTCAACTAATACAAATAAGAGCTTCAGCTTTATCGATATCGGTTTACCAAAGGCAAATTTAGATTGGTTGAGTAGTACAAGAGTCACCGACAAAAAGACTAGTCTCCTTAGATTTACAACGGCATCGTTAAAGTAAATTGAGGTAAAGGTGGGCAAATACTGAAGTTAACGAGGTACCCCCCAACCAAAAAAAAAAAGAAGCGAATTGCTGAAAGAAATTAGACGTAACGATTCTTTTTTAAATGAAACTCCCTTTCTTAGTTTAATTGTTCTTTAGTTTGGGACACTTGTTTTTATTGGGCATCTTATTTTACTAAAAGAGGCTTCGGGTAAATAAATGTTTTTTGTATGTTAATTTTTGGTTGCTCGTAAGTGCCTTGGGGACCTACAGCGAACGATTCCTTTAACGTAAACAAAACCTTAGTCGGTATAATTATATCATAAAAGGTTCCCACTGCTAGGACACTGGCATCCTCTCTGTGATAGGGTTTTTTTTTTTTGTTATCTCCCACTGCACTAGAGATCTTCTCCCAAAGCACAAAAACTGAAGTTTCGGCCGAAGATACGGGCGTTTCCTACTCAGTATTACCTATCTTTGGACATAAGATTACTTCGGGATCCGAACGAAGAATGAATGACAACACGATTTGACAGTTGTCCTTACTCCAGAAGGCCATTTCTCGTAATTAAAAACATTCAAAATCTAGTCGCAGTGTCATCTCGGCGACAAACAAATGTCAAAACCTTGTCGAAAATGTATGGAACCTCGAGGTATTTTTGACAAATTGACACTGAGATCAGACTGTGAACGTTCTTAAAATTACGAGAATTACCCCTCTGATGTGCATTTCAAAGCGTGGTACAGTCAGCGTCAATAATATTGGGACGTAGGTACAGATTGTTTAAAATGATCTAAACAACTATGAACGTTTAATATTTAACTCGATAACACGAGGAATGTGTCAGAATGAAGACAGTACACGATAATTGTCATTCTGATCTTTATCCATTTAAGATAAAGTTTAATATTCTTAGTTGTTGAGATCATTTTGAACAGTTTGTTCGTCTCAATATTTTTGACGCTGACTGTATGAAAAGTAACTCCCGGTGAAGACTAGAAAAACAACATAAATCGATATTATCTCATCTAGTGCTTTCTTCAGATTTATTGCACCCTAAAGTCCCTTGCTCATACGCTTATTATACGTAGTTGGTTTGTATTGCATTTCCAGTCACAATTCGAATAAAACTATAGACTACTTGCTGTGTTCCGCGGTTTCACGCGCTGTTTAATGTAAAAGAATGAATACATTACTTTGTTTTTGCTTAACGTTCTTTCTGACTTTATTTTTATTTTATTCGGTTCTTATAGGTCGTAGAATGGTGTTATATACCTTCCTCAGGATTTGGTCTATTCAATGCGAAAATATGATTTTGATTTCGACTGATAGTTCAAGAGATTAGCGCGTGGAAACAAACAAACTGTTCTGCTTTATTCTTCTACTAGATTTTTCCTGCGGCTTTGCTCGCGTTAATTTAGAATTTAGCAATCAATTCGGGTTGTACTCTGCTTGTAACAATTTAATTCAATCATGATTCAAGAAACACGTGGCGACATCCATTATCATGAGAACGTTACTGTTGTTTTCCTCGGACGAAAGCTACTCTATATCCTTTTGTTTATCTGATGACGTATATGCAAAATTTCAGGATTCTCGTTTTTTGACAAACGTACTTTTGCATTTATAATTTTAGTTAGGATTTGGATTAAGTATAGTTAATTAGGTACACGGATTGATTTAACAGCGTAATACCTATCTTTCGCAAGTTATTAGGTAGAACCCACTAAATGGTAAAAAAACTACCCTCTACTTTACTACCACATCAGCATTCCCCAAACAAATGACTTCCCAAAAACAAAAAGGTCGAAAGTTGCAATTCATCAAGTCTACATTAGACTGGACATTGCCTTACAAAAAACTTTTGATTTACAACCAAAGTTTCCGTTTAATAGAATCAAGAGTGAATTTGGTACCGTTTCAAAAAACTTTTTCCTACTAACGATCTCCATTGTGAGTGTCCCTTAGTTTTTTCCATTAGCACTCTTTAATTGAAAGTAAAAATTTCCGGAAGTTCTATGGAATGGAGTTAACTAAGAAGGCGACTTCTTAGCATTATCTTTTTCATTTGAAATTGCAGGAAGTAGAGCTGTCAGTTAGTGCCGTTGGACGTAATGGCCTGGTTTTATGTTAGTGGGTTGGAGTGCTCTAATTAGGGATGTGTCTTCAACGTTTTTATAAAAATGCAATCTTGATACTTTAATGTTTTAGATTGTTATTGTAATATGTGACGCGTCGATTTTTTCACTACATAGTTTAAAACAAAGTCCCCCGTCGCGTCTGTCTATCTGTCCGCGTTAAACTTAAAAAGTACTAAACGAACTTTCATGCGATTTTCACTAATAGACAGAGTGATTCATCGGGAAAATTAAGGGCTGATTTTCCAATAGTCGGATAACTTTTATATTTGAGGAATAAATATGTCGGTTTCACAGCTTTTGTATATAGAAAATATGTCAGTTTGACATATTTATTCTTCAGATAAAAGTTATTTCATCTGTCACAAATCAGCCCTTTTTTTTTTGGATGGTGGGAAATCATCAAATGACTTCTCCCGCTCTGGGTACAGAGCAGGAGGGCGTGTCAGAGTTTCACTGACTAAAACCCACACGTGTTCCCTCAGTTGCCTGTGTGCAAGGGGCGACGTTGTCTCTTTCGAAGAACCCGCACCCCTGGCAGGCATTGGCCATTGCGGACCCCACCAGCTGTTGCTGACATGTCCGACGGCGCGCGTGGAATACAACGCGCCCTCCCGCCTACCACTTTTCGGCCGCAGGGGATAGGGAGAGCGGCCAACGCTATACCGACACTCCTCTTCCCCTGCGGCCCCACCGCGTCCGCCACCAAACGTTGGCGGCCCCGGCCAGGCCACGGAAGGGAAGAGCGCTGCTCAGAAGCACCGGCACTCCTCCTCTGCCGCAGCCCGTAACCCTCAGCCGCGATGCCTCCCATTCGACATCGCGACCCACCTCAGTATCAGCCATTAGGTGTATGATTTGTTGAGTTTTTTTTTAAATATTGGTTAACACGGTCAAAGCCGCTGGCAAAAGCTAGTTTCGCATAAATTGTTAATATGTTTTTCTCATTAAAGAGCCATTTTCTAGTAAATTGTTCTTTCAATGACTAGTAATAGTGATAGGTTGGCAATAGATGCAACGAATTGTAAACTGGCGAAATCATACGAGATCGTTTGTCAAAGTGAGTTATATGGTAGGTTCATGTTTTGCAATTGACGTTTGTGGACCGACTATGGTGACATGGAAATAGCTACAGATATAAAGGTTTTATTATAAACTAAAATAATTACAAACTGAGGGGTGATTGCGCGGGCTTGCGGATGGCGAGTAATGGGTAGCTCGCTGTCCGGTAAGGACCAAGCCCGGGTTGACAGCGCATTGTGTTCCACGCACGCCTCAAAGAGATGTCAGCATCAACTGGTGGGACCGCAAGGGCCGATGCCTGCCAGGGATGTGGGTTGTTCGAAAGAGATACCGTGGCCCCTGGCACACAGGCAACTGAAGGAACATGAGTGTATATTAGTAAGTAAAAGTCTGACACGCCCTCCTGCTCCACCCAGAGTGGGAGAAATTATGTGAAGATTACCCACCCACATAAAAAAGGGGGTGATTGCGTAACAGTAGGATTGGCTTTCATTTTGACAATAACGTTCTTTGCGTTATTTACGTTGCTGAGCAGACAATTTTTTTTGCACTTATGAAGCAATGAATTAGCAATATCCATCAAAACGATTCACCTTCTGATCGATAGTGTTACACAAGTTGCATTCGCGACGCGTACAATGAAAATAAGTTCGAGGTGGCGTGGGAAGAATACAAAAAAAAAAATATTTATTGCCAACCAAGAACGTACATCACGTTATAGATCTCTGGCTCCTGCGCTAGTTATATGTATAACTGTGTTGCAGGAGCCAGTGTCCTGTCGTAAATCAGAGACACAGTGTTCAGTTGCTTTATAACAACACAAAAAGTAATAAAAGAAAACAAAGCAAAGAAAAGAAAAATACAATAAACATACTATCTTGAGAAAAAAAAAACCAAAAACCCAGGCTAAAAAAAATATATAAAGATGAAAAAAAAAACGTGAGCAACAAAAAAACAATTACGATGGTTCTTTTTTTTACAATGATTGAAAATATATCAAATTATAAAAAATAAAAATAAAATACAATCGAAAGAAAAAAGTAGTTCCTGGAGCTCCTGGAGGAGGCTTTTGCCTAGAAGTAGAACAGTAATAGGGTCAGTAATAGGCTATCAGAAAACACAACTCCAAAACTCGAGTAGCTAAATCAAAAATTGTCAGTAACCCAATAAGCGTCGTATAAACCGAAGACGTGACACATTATACAATTTCCTTACTCAAATCGAGCACTCGAGCATCCCTAAACCAAAAACTAAACGCACAAAAGCAAGCATCACCATTCACAACGCCATCATTATCTCCGACGTCACCCAGATTTGACACCACCGTAGAAGAAAGACGAACGCATTTAGCAGAAAATAAAGACGACACTCGGTTGCCATTTGCAGTCTCAGCTAACGACCGCATCATTAATCATACAAAACAGTGGCTGTCTCGCACTTGACTTGCTTGCTAAGTTATTGTACGATATAAGCTACTGGCAGACCCAGATGCGTACTAAATTATGACGTCACAGGAGGATTTTGTTCAGTTTCTTGAATGTGGTCTGAATTTAAAATATTTCTATGGATATTCTTATGTATATTATTTTATATTCTTATCTACAGTAATTAGCATTAAACGATTCCTTGATAATGCGATGTAAAAAAGAAGAAAATAGCTTAGTTCTTCTATTTATAATTACAGTTTTGCGTTATCTTGAGCAAAATCATGATTTTGTAGATAACCGTTTATTCTGTACTGTTGTGTCAGTCTCACTGCGTCTATTTACCATTTCTAATTTAAGACGCATGTGGGCCGGCAAACCCTTGTGCAAAGCAAATGTGCATAACAATAAAACGCTCTTGCGCACATGTACAAATAAACTACAAATACAATTTTATTCAAAAAAGAAAATACGATGTTAACAATGTCAACAAACAATATGGTTTGTAAAGTTTATTTAAAAATATTCAAGTTCTTGTTCTACATCCCACCTAGTCTAAATGTCAGAATAAATGCGCAACAACGTCTGTTACGTTGTTGCGCATTTATTCTTTCATTCATTCTTTCATTTTATGAAATCTTACAATTTGATATTTTATTTTTTAATGTAGTAGACATCTCTAATACACACCTCGTCCCACTGGGACATTAACATGATCATTTAGAATCAGTTTTTTTTTTTTTTGACAATGTCTTCTGCAAGACTTTTTGACTTTTAAAAGATTAGTTGCAATTACCTAAAACTATACCCAACTCATCTTTGATTCATTTAATACCATACTCACCTTGTTTATAATCTTCTTACTAAGTTTCAGTGGAAACTATCTCTGAACAACTAAAATAATAGGCAGTGATACTTGTGGAAAGCAGTTTTAATTAATTATAACTAACACGTACAATTTATGAAGACTCTACCAAGGTGTAAAATTAAACCAAAGCAAGTTTAAAACTATGTTGTTGTGGAACTTGGGAGATGCGGCTAGCAGTGGGACTGTGATAAGCAGTGATCGGAATAGGCTGACTATATTTGCCTAAACTTCGGAGAACAGAGACAGAAAGTGGAGACTTCCTTACGACTATATTTTTTTCCCGGGATTCGGGAAAAATCTTCAGTAAGTTGAAAATAAGCTTTTTAAAAAAAAAGCTATTTTTAACTAAACTTGCAATTACCAAATTTTCGGATTTTACGTGGAAATCCCGAAAAATTGGTAATTGCAAGTTTAGTTAAAAATAGCTTTTACACATCTTATATAAAGCTTATTTTCAAGATACTTAAGATTTTTCCCAAATCCCGGGAAAAAAATATAGTCGTAAGGAAGTCTCCACATTCTGTCTCTGTTCTCCGCAGTTTAAACCAGTACTTACACTTACGTCAATATTACCCAAGCTGCTGCATCAGACTCAATTTTTACTCAATTGTGATAAGACCAAAACGGGGTAGGTATTCTTAAATCTCACAAATAAGCCGAATAATTTGTTTGTTTGAACACGCTAATATCTAAAATTGATAGTCCCTTCTTCGGACGGGTAAAGGCTATTTAAAATTACGCCAGGATCTTAAGGCCCCGAGCAGAAACAGAAAGAAGGAAGGCAATGCGAGCTGACCTGGCGGGTCGTATATGAAATTTTCGAAACGAAGTCGCGAACAGAAAATTGTGTTTTTAATTATAATGAGTTCTTGAAATACTTATGAGAAAAATTGCAAATGAGTATGGCATTATCAGTTGCCTATAATGTTCCCACTGCTGGGACACAGGCCTCCTCTCTGTGAGAGGGATTGGGCCGTAATCCACCACGCGGGTTGGTAGATGTCACATGTCCTCGAATTTTTTGGTTCTAAGACATACCGGTTTCCTCACGATGTTTTCCTTCACCGTTTTGAGAGCAGTGGTGATGAAATAATTTACACAAAGTAAAGCGCCTGTCTGGGTTCGAACTCACGACCTACAACAACTCGTAAGTCGCGGCCGTTACCACTTGGCCGCCACTGCTCAGGTAAGATATACCAGTCAAAATATAAGAAGATTATCAAAATTTTTAGCAGATTCGTTAATAGCATGTTTAAAAAACAATCAGTGTCTACTAGACTACAATATAAACAACTCCTTAGTATGCCCCAATTTTGAGCTGTTCAATATATCACTCTCGCGGACATTAATAATTCAACCAAACTATCGACCGATCGAAAGTCTGTATTGCCCAGGGGAACCTTAAAATTAGCTTATACTTAGTTATAGTATAGACAAGTGTGGGCGTGAAAACTTTAACCTTGCCCACTGTTCAAAGTCTATGATCAAATCAACAGTCTTTCATTTAAAAGTTTTTGGTTTTACATTAAGTAAAAACCACGCAGTGATCACAAAAAGTTAATTCTGTGATGAATACATAAGAAAGAAAATACGTCATGTATTTAGCACAGAATAAAAAGGCAAACAAGAAAAAAAAAAGAAGTGTGAAGTGCTATGTTAGAAACTAGCACTAAAATGTGCTTCACGTCTGCGTCAAAAAGGCCCGGTTCAGCAAAATGCCAGAAACTAGTGCCTGTTGGTTTTCAACTGGACCTACATAATCACTCACACTCACTCTATCTTGATTCACATCGGGTTCTCACAGATATTTAAGACTCTAAAGGCTCTTGTTTTACGTCATACTCAAACCATCAATCTATTTTGAACCTTCTTTAAACAAAAAGTATTCTCCTCTTCCACTTCCACCTCTAATTAAATATCCAAAAAGTATATCAAATCTGTACACATACCAAAAGAACGCAGCAGCATCTCTATGAAGCGGTAATGTCTATTCTCGGCTGCATCATTTAACGTGTTAATTGAAATATATACGTATACCTACGCCATCTGTTGATGTCATGTGGAGTAGGGGTGGTGGTAGGTACGAGGGGACTGAAGTGGCAGTGTGGTAGACGGTTGACAGTTTCTTCAATGCCACGCCACTAGGAGTGGCAACCGTAAAGTCCTTTTCGTGGACTTTTTTCTTATAAGATTGTGTTTTGTTTACGACTAGTATTGATTCCTAATAAAATTAAAGAAAAAATATGTAATATTTAGAATATTTAAAAAAATCTTATAAAGTTACTAGTAGGTATATGTTATTACTCTGTAGCTGATGTTTTAGCCGATAATTTACTATGATTAAAAAACTATTTATGTAAGTTAGCCCACGAAAGTAACTTTATTTTATATTTGTACAGCTATAATGATCATAGTTCCGTGTTGTGCCGGACGTAAAAGAATAGAAATGGGGTAGCCATTTCTTCCCGTTGGTGTCGTAGAAGGCGACTAAGGGACTCACTAGAGAATGGGCAGCAGCGTTCTCTATGCATTATACCACCATACTGCAATCGCCAACCTGCCTGCCAAGCGTGACGATCATGGCAAAACCCCCCTTTTGGGGAGGCCTATATCCAGCGGTGGACGTCTTTCGGCTGAAATGATGATGATGATGATAATGAATGATCATAGTAAGTATTAGGAGTTCATTTGTAACATCTGATTGGTACTATCCTCATTATTTGCAAATAAATAAATATTGTATAAAGTCTTTTTTTTCTATTAAAAATATATCACTGCCCATACTATATGTAACTTCAAACTATCAAATATTGGGTGCTGTTACAAAACAAAAACGGAATACGAAAAAGGTTTCTTACTCGAAAATCTATAATAAAAAATTTTATCGCAAAATGTGTTCACAACTCAACAACGCCTGGACCAATTTTACAAATTCTTTTTTTTAAATGTTCGTTGAAGTCCATGGATGGTTTTTAGGGTTTTTTTTTTTGTTTAGGGTAGGTAGGGTAGGTAGGGTAGGTAGGGTAGGTAGGGTAGGTAGGGTAGGTAGGGTAGGTAGGGTAGGTAGGGTAGGTAGGGTAGGTAGGGTAGGTAGGGTAGGTAGGGTAGGTAGGGTAGGTAGGGTAGGTAGGGTAGGTAGGGTAGGTAGGGTAGGTAGGGTAGGTAGGGTAGGTAGGGTAGGTAGGGTAGGTAGGGTAGGTAGGGTAGGTAGGGTAGGTAGGGTAGGTAGGGTAGGTAGGGTAGGTAGGGTAGGTAGGGTAGGTAGAGTAGGTAGGGTAGGTAGGGTAGGTAGAGTAGGTAGGGTAGGTAGGGTAGGTAACGTAGGATAGGTAGTGTAGGATAGGTAGCGTAGGATAGGTAGGGTAGGTAGCGTAGGGTAGGTAGGGTAGGTAGGATAGGTAGGACAGGTAGGGAAGGTATTATATTGAGTTTATGGCATTCAGACAGACAGGCAGACAGATAGACGAGACGTGGGACTATGTTTTATAATATGCAGTGATGAGAATGGATGATCTGAGACAAAACGTTTAAAGTGAGTGTCTTTTCACAGGGATTTTGTGTATCAAGAAAGAAAGAAAAATTATTTATTAGATTCGCTCAGGAATATCACAAACATAACTACAACACAATAAAATTAAAAACTAAAAACTAGGCTACGCTACTTCCGTCAAATTATAAACAGCGGTGAGAAAAAGAGGTATGCCCGCGGCTTTAACACCTAGGTACTATGCTTGATCAGCGTCCAACGTTAAAGCATTCTTAGTTTTAAAACATTCCCTGCTAAATTTGAACCCTTCGAAGTCCGATACATTAATAAAATTTAAAAGGTAATTTCCATTTCTATAATCCCCTTGCTGTGATTTTTTTTTCATGGTTTATAATTGTCATATTAAGAAGCCATTTCAAGTAGCAAAAACTAAAACACGCATAAAATCAGTCATTACAAAACAAACAGCTTAATTAGGTCCACACTACACATTATCACCTCCTTTGTTCAACTTCACGAAAGTTAAAACCCTCAGCGTCACACACATTCTTCTTCATATATCACATACCATACATTATGCCTTTTGCCTCTATATTTTTATGCGCATAACGGCGCAATTCCCAAACTAGTGAGCAAAGTTTCTCACTTCCACGATGTTTAGTGACGGCATTACATCAAGTGAACGCGTGAAGGAATCAGCGCTATTGTGGTGAACAATAGTTCTGATATAAGACGCAGGAAAAGGATTTTCCTTTGCTGAATTATATCCAACAATACAGATGTGTTTAAGGTAAATGTGAGGCATTGTGGGAGTTATGTTTTGATTTGTTTGGTTATCATTTTTTGGATGTGAATGGTCATGAGGGGATATTTATGTAATCATTTCTATTTTTGCTTGTTGGATTAGTAATTGAAGTGGAAAAATAATAATGTCCTTTCTTTGGTATTGTTCGGCAAATAGTTGAGCTCCTCAAGTTCTGAGTTGAGCTGCATGATTACTGATAAATGCGTGTACTGATTGGACAGGTCCACTCAATCTGTGTGGTTCTTTCCTCAAAAGACAATTTCAGACACCAATCCACATGGTCTTCCCCGATCTGACCAAGATTATGTCTGGACTTTAAAAGAGACCAGACTGTGACCTCTGAGTTTATTTCGGCCTTTCTCCTCAAAGTAAGATAGGAAACGCCGACCTCATCTGGTTTAAAAAATATTATTGACGTGTAAAACTGTTTGTACAAACCTACTTGCAGACATAAAATCATTTATCATTTATTGCTAACGCACCAACATTATCTATGATGACGCCCACGAAAACATCGATGGACCAGGCTAAAATATTGCATATCGTCTTCTTGTAGAAGATTTGAGAAAATGAGATATTAATCACGCAATGACGCTGAATAATGTCAAACAAGTCCATAATGATACAACCCATTTATTTTAATGTCACGTCAACAACCCTAATCAAGCTAATATCACCAAATATCTCAAAAACACTGACGCAAATCTGAACTATCGTGATTAAACCATAATTAAAGTTGGTCCGTTCTTGGCAAAGTTTAGGGGATCATCTAATCCGGGGTGACCTACCAAAAGCCCGTTTAATATTCAGTGTCACACTTGAACTCATCCAGGGATTAGAACGTAATGCATGCCCGAGACGGCAGCCGCACCACTATTCGGTGCTTTGCACTTAATATATGGTGGAAGGAATTGCTGGATGACTGCAGCGCTTGAGTGTTTCGTGGTGCAGCGCTGGTAATGTTTACAGCGCTTTATTACCATGACTGTTCTAATTTGTCTTGTCTGTGTTGTTTTGCAGATTCGAATACAGTTAAACGTTTGTTCAGCAGTTGAGCAGGGGCGACTAAGTGATAAAGGCCGTGACTTACTTGTGGGTTGCAGACAGGCGATTAGCTTTGAGTATTTTAATTATGACCACTGCTTTCAAATCGGTGAAGGAAGTCATCGTGAGGAAACTGTCCTAGAATCGAACATTCGAAGATATGTGACGTATACGAACCCGCACTGGGCTGGCGTAGTGGACTATGGTCCACTTCCTCTTACTGAGAGGAGGCCTGTGTCCCAGCAGTAGGAACATTATAGGCTGATTTTTATATGCTTATGCAACGTTTTTGTTATCACAAAACCAGGTTTGGGAGAAAAACAAATGTGACAAGTGAAGGATCACTTGACACATCTATTTTTACCGCCGAATTTTCTATACTGTCTGACTTTTGAGAAGAAATCGAAACGCACGCAGAACATTCTGCCGCTACAGAATAGGGGTGTCAACAAATCTGAGATAGTCGACACGATATCACTAGATATCTGACGACTAAATTCAGTGCCTAGGAGACTAGAGTTAGTACTGATAAATGTTAGAGCGAGACTAAATAGGTATACATTATACCATGCCAGTTGGGAGGTTGACATTGCGTCATGAGCTCGCCAATTTGCTTTGTGCTTTATTGCGTTGCACTTTGCTTTTGTCAAAAAAGGTGGTGAAACTAGTTTGGGTGAATGGATAAGCAAAATCCAAGGCAAATTTATCATTTAAATTTGTTTTTAACTGACTTCAAAAAAAGGAGGAGGTTATATGTTCCACTGTATGTATTTATTTTTATGTATGTTCCTCGATTTCTCCCCCATTTGTAGACTGATTCTCATTTTTTTTATTTGAAATAGTATAGGTACTCCTGAGGTGATTTCATTGGCACCAAGTCAGGATCTGATGATAGAATCCCAGGGAAATCGAGGGCAACCCTCAAATTTTCGAGGTATTAACAAAGTTTTCCATATATTTTCTAAAGCTATTGAGACATTTGCGTATGGTCATCATCATCTCCTGACGCTGAGCTGATGAAGGAAGGTACAACTCTTTAACGGTTAGGAGTTAGGTGGAGGTTCGGGCATAACTCCGTCATAAGACCGAATTGCAAAATTATTTTTTTGTTCGAAAGGGATTTATTTCGAAATGGTGGTTTAAATTTCATATAGATCGGATTATGCGTTTCGGAGACAGACAACGGAACTCTTCGAAAAATGACTGTAAATTAACCGAGATTGCTGCTATAGCATGAATATGCATTGTTTGGACCCCAAGGATGATGAAATTTCGAATTGGTGTGGGGTAGGTATTGTAACTAAAAAATGAAAAATAAAAGCTTTTTTCAACAAAAAAAAAACAACCGACTTCCAAAAAACACTAGAAATAAAAAAATAACTTTAATTTCGGAAGGCGGTGACAAGAAATTAATAAAATACATACCCTAAGTCACCGACTTCCGAAATTAAACTTATTTTTCGCTTTCTAGTGTTTTTTGGAAGTCGGTTGTTTTTTTTGTTGAAAAAAGTTTTTATTATAAATACACGGATAATTATTACATATTTAAAGCTTCTGCCCTGCTTCTGCGATGCGATGGGGTGGGTTTTGTGGATGAAGTCGCATCCACAAAACCCACTCCATCGCATCGCATCGCTTGCCCACGCTAACTTTTCATCCTTTCTGACTTTTTGATGTTGCTTGGCTCTAAAGGGTCCTAACGTGACGTAATGTGGCATAGCCTTTCTCAAAAATTTAGCTATGATAGGCAAAAATGGGATTAATGATTATTTTTTATTTTTATTGGAACAATATTGTCTATCATGGTCACTGCGAGATTGTTTACACATTGGAATCATATCAAGGACTAATGTAATCATTAACATTAATGTAGGGCTTCATGTAATGTTAGTATTTACATAAAATACAACACTATTTTTTGATTTGATTAAATTCATTGGTGGGAGAAAATAGTGACAAATTACAATTCTAAACACGCACACAGTGGCATACGTTTAAGGGTCTAGCGTAATATGTACTTCGCCATTTCGCTTTTTTTTTACTGTACAGTGGAAGTGTGACCATAATTTCATAGATTGAACTGTTTTAGGGATAAAAAATGACCTGTATTATACACAACAGGAATAAAAAAATAAAAAAACTGACATAAAAAGTGGATACAAACAAGTGGAGCCCTGACTCCTGCGCTGGGTAAAACACCTGTGTTACAAGAGGATCGATTCAAGACACGATTCTGAACACGTTAATGCACATTACTTCCATAAAGCATAATACAAAGTTTATTAAATCAAGTCACAGTTATTTTATAAACCTCTAAGATCTAGGTCAAATAACAAAGAAAATTTTACAAATCCTCGTAAGCCCCTCAGATCTACCTATATTATTTGAATCTGTGCCAAAGACTTTGGACGTTTACCCATCAAACGCATGCCAAAGTGCCGCAAATATAATAGTGTGGGGTGTTATGACCCATAACGCCGTGCCCTGAATACCAACGGATGATTAACTTAATACGCATAATGAACATCACCATTTAAGTTGGGATTTAGGTGTGGTATACAAGTTTTGATACATATCTATTAATGATGGATTAACTATATGGTAGATAACTTGGCCAAACCTTCAATCTAACCAGATATAGAAGTCAAATAGGCTGCTATTTGACTTTCACATCACAGTAACTGGGTAATCATGTTACCCAGTAACTGGGTAATACGATACCTCTTGGTAAGACTGATTGTCAGACATTCGAGCTTCTGACCACCCATAGCGACTGTCATAAATCCACGAATGACAGCCGACGCTAATGGCTTGACGTGATTTCCGAGGCATGGAGGGGTATGTAAAGGATGGTCACCCATCCACGAACCGACCGCGGCAAGCGTAGTTTAACCTGATGAATTGACTCGTACGGCTGTACTTAGCCACCAGCCCCGAGGTTTGGAGTTAAATGAAAAGGAACTAATAAATACGTGACAGTTCAGCATAGCCCCCTACATCTAAGGGACCTAATTTCGTATTGTACTTACTGATTATGTCTATTACGATATCTTTATTTATTGATTGTGAGTTGGATTTAACATAACATCACGCCTTGTTTCCCCGAAGGGTCGGGCAGAGGTATCGCCAGTAATGCTTAAGTCCCATGTAATAGAGCGCGAGCCTATTGCCATCAACCGTGCACAAATTTAGACCCCGAGCGGTTACTGAG
Organism: Polymixis flavicincta; assembly: GCA_949987655.1. NCBI lineage: Eukaryota > Metazoa > Arthropoda > Insecta > Lepidoptera > Noctuidae > Polymixis > Polymixis flavicincta. The sequence goes on along the minus strand of OX465183.1, from coordinate 8,119,695 downwards.
AAGTTCTAGATAGAAATACCCTATAATACCTACTTTTCCCGACCTAAGAATCGAACCCAGAACTTTTTGCTCAGTAGTATCGCTTGCGACCACTATACCAACGAGGCAGTATTGATTGTATTTTGGATGTATATCTGGACAATAAACGATTCAAGAACAAGACCTGCACCCTAATTGCGTATCTCACGATTAATCACAATCGGTTTCAATTTGACAGTTCCACATTATTCATTGCGTTATTTAAGTTGTTGAACAGCCACATTAATCGAACATATGAAGCAATGGTTTAACAACTTGTTTCAAAACGAAACTGATTATGATGAATCGTGAATTAAGCAATTAGGGTGCTGAAGTAGAAGCCTTGGTTGTTTACACCGTGATATTTTAGTCGTCTTACAAAAGAGGTCCACTTAAAATACCTCTAGGCGCGATAAAATAATTGTTACCATTAATTAAGATAATAGGTACACACGGCTAGACATCAAGCTATAATTTTCAGTATCACCTGATCTCGCATTGTATAGGATTTCCGTACAGTGAGAGATCTATGTAAACTATAAATAATGCTTTAGAATTATGAAACACCCTGTTAAAAATGTTTATGTATCAAAGGGTAGAAGATGCCTACACCATTATATTCCATCTGCATATCAGGGTGTTTCAAACTACGTCATGCGTCTTAGTGAATTATATTTTAATTTCTTTAAATCCTACTTCCTACTAATATTATAAATGCGGAATAACTCTGTCTGTCTGTCACGCTTTCATGCCTAAACCGCTGAACCGATCCTCATGAAATTTGGTAGAGATATAGCCTGGAATATGGAGAAGGATATAGGCTACTTTTTTACGCAATAACAGACATACACGCGGGCGTAGCCGGGGGTAAAAGCTAGTTAATCAATATGTAAAAAAAAAGGTATTGTAGTCATTGGACACATGAAGTGGGCTGCCGTTGTAAGATGACTAAAATGTCACGGTGTATCAATTTATACGTTCTTGGAACCAAACAACACATTAACATAGAAATTAGAAACAGGTAAAAAGTAGAACTGCTGAATCGCTTCCAATTACGGAATAATTTGTAACAAGCAAAAATAATATGCTAAAACAAACCAACAAAGTACACAGTGTTTATCTTCCGATCAAAACAAAAACAAATCAGGAAAATGAAACGTACCATAAATGAATGCCCAATGGAAAACCAAACATAGCCAATCGGCCTAATTGCGTAAGAATTCCGATATTTACATTTCTTTCGGCGAAATAACATAGGTTATTTACTTTTGTTTATTTTCGCCGTTCCTCTACGTCATATCAAATTATCCCTCTGTCAGATATCGCGAAATGGATTTTCGGTTGTCAGAATCGGGGAATTTTCGCTGAAGTATCCCATTTGTTGTAGACCGTGTTACAAAAAGGTTTGGTAGGCGTTTAATAGGTTATCGACCGGCTTATTTGGTCCTACACTAGGCCCCAAGGGGTACGTTAAGCTGCTGATATTGGTGGAAAAAACGGAACAGTGTGTAACTTTAGTTTTATGAACGTTTATTCCATTGACAGAAATGTCTTTTTACGTTGGGTAAAGAAACGATAAATATGGAAAATGTAATAAATATGGGAAACATGGAAAAGGTTTTTTTTGTGAGTATTTGTGCTGTACTGGATTTCATATTTTTTCCTTAATAAATGCGTTCTGGATTAGTCTTGTGTAGTTCGCGAACGATGAACGAATAGGAACCGTTTCTTTGCACTGTACTAAAAGAAACGTTTCCGAATGCTGATTTGTAATCGTTCTATTAGTTCTAATAGCTCCTTGTACATTTCCTAAAACTATACCGTATGACCGAACGAGAACGAGAATCACAGCGACTGATTTGACGGATACGATTTCAGTGAGACTTTTTTGATCTGTGATCTATGGAAGTACTACGGGAAGTACTGACTGAGAGCGAAGACCGAATAGAGCTAATAGAACTAATAGAATGAACTAGTTCACTGACAGAAAAGAAGTAGTACGGAGCGATCCCAAAAATGACCGAGCAGGTACAAGACTAATAAAGTACCAAAGTAACTAAAAGGTACTTCCAGAGAAGTATCTTTCAGTTACTTTGGTACTTTAGCCGTCTAGTGACGAAAAAGCTGTCTCCCTTGTAACTCAACAGTTTCATCAACAACTTTCAACGTTCAACTTTCGGACACGCGCGATCGTAGGACGTTTGTCCGTATATAAATTTAATTTAATTTACGGTAAGAAATCACTGCAACCCAACACACCATCCATACAAAGCACAAATGCTCACTAGTTCACTAAGCACAAGTTTTCGTCCAAACCACCAACATTCGGCGAACTCGCCACACGTATTTCAACGCCCAACCTGCAATTATTCTGCCGTCCAGAAATTATTAAACTCAGCAAGTAGCAAGGAGACTTTGCACAAAAGGTTGGCACCAGTGTTCCCAACAATAATTGGTTTTCGGACCGCGTCGAGAAATTCAAAGTGTACGGTTTAACAGACGGCTACGTGAAGGCTACGTGGGACAGTTTGTTTGTTCGTTAACTTTCCAATGTTTAATAGAAGCTGTCTTAATCTGTCGCCTTGAGTTCCGAAGTTTGGGTTTTGGTACTGGTTTTAATCTAAAGTTTATGTGCGTCGGGTTGTGTTTCAGTTTAATATTTTGTGGAAATTAAAATTTTATTTACTGGCTCTAAGCTGAAGATGAGTTGAACGGATGAGTTAATTCGGGTGCCTACGATTTAGTGTCTTTAATTGTTTAAGTAAGAATTAAAGACACCAAATCGTAGGCACCCGAATTAATTAATTAATAATTCTTACTTAATTGTAAGGTTTATTAAACAGCACTTGCCATAAAACTTTATTGTTTAAAAATTGTTTTCCTCTTGACAAAGAAACATTAGCAAACATAGAAGCATGTGTTTCAAAATATCAGTGAGATTCGGATAATTTAGTAGAAGCCGAAGATTTAATTAACTAGCGTCCGACCGCGGCTTCGCCCGCTTGGAAGTCGGAAATGGTTCCGCGGGAACGTACTACCGGAATAAAATGTATTATAATGTGTTAATCTAGGTTATAATCTATCTTTGTGCCAAATTTCACCCAAATGCATTCAGTAATTTTTGCGTGAAAGAGTAACAAACATCCATACCTACAAACTTTCGCGTTTTAATATTAGTAAGGGTTATGGATTGCATTAAAAAAAATATATTTACGAAAATTATGGTTGTCATTTCAATCTAAGAAATTAATTATTTTGTATGCATCTATGACTTTCTTCAATTCCTCAAGCCAATATTAACAGAAGTGTTTTTAAACCAACCAACTCTAAACTACCAAACCTTCAACGTAGAAATATGTACATACCTATCTACAAAACATGTCAAACATCTAATCAGGAAGCGAACCGGCACGCTGAAATTAGCCGAATTAATTTTGATCCCCAAAGAATTTAATACAGAATCCATCCGGAAGCATTCTCGTTCTATAATTACGACGTACCTACCAGACGAAATTTATGAAGTGAAATTTCTGTGACCCTGTTCGGGGGAGTAGTGATGTTTGATCCCGGGATTTTCGTCAGGTTTTTAGGTCCTTCCATCCATTTTTGAGGCTTTACGCTGCGGTAGAATTCCAATTTTTGACGGCATGTCGTGGTATATTTCAATCTTGTTGCCGTACATGGGTATGGTCTGTAGTACAGGGAAAAAAATTATGACGCACTAATACAGAACTAGACACGTAAAAAGTAACACCGCATTTTTCTTAAAAAAATTACTAGATATCCAAACTTGATTTTCTATTACGAACTAACCTTGAATTCCGTGCTCTGTCATCCCGGTCGTTCCGGTTATATTCTATATTGGTTTTGACAACGCTATTGCGGACAAAGCCAGGAGTCTAATACCAGCAAATTGAATTCCAGTGCAGCCCGTTTAGAAAAATCTTCCGTGTTCTGAAATCGTCAAGTAAAAATAAAATTAATCTTTTAACATTTATTTTTCATTTTTTCATTCATTTTTTTTTAGTTCGAGTGCCATTGGTGATTTATTTAGAAATTCGTTGAATATTTTTTAATTGATTGAATTTCACTTTTGAATTTTGATCAGATGCTGTCTGAGTGAAATGTTTTGTAGTCCTGGTATGCCTGGATTTAAAACTGGTTGTTGTGAGTTTTATTAGTTTTAATGTAATAGTACTATTTTCGTCATTCTTTCAAATTATTTATTTTAATTCCCTGCAAAGGTTTTTTTTTTTTTTTGGGTGGGAAATCATCAAATAACTTCTCTCGCTCTGGGTGGAGCAGGAGGGCGTGTCAGACTTTTACTGACTAAAACCCACCCGTGTTCCTTCAGTAGCCCTTAAGCCAGGGGCTGTGGTGTCTCTTTCGAACAAACCCGCACCCCTGGCAGGCATCGGCCCTTGCGGGCCCCATCATTTTTTGTGCTGACATCTCTTTGAGGCGCGCGTGGAACACAACGCGCCGTCGACTTGGGCTTGGTCCTTACCGGACAGCGAGCTACCCATTACTCGCCGTCCGCAAGCCCATGCCTACGGTGGCCGGAAATCGGCCTGGGATTCCCGACGCCCAGGGCGTCTCCGTATCCTGCGGCGGCTGGGGTCGCGAGGGCGCATATGCTGCCTCTGCCTCACGTGCGCCGCCTCCCTCTTCGCGAGCATCACTGCTTCGCTGAAGGAGGTGACGGCTCCCCATGCCCTCTCGCTCCGTACCATGGCCTGGACCAGGGCCGGACGCGAGAGATCGCCGCCGCCGATCGCCTCCACGAGGACACGGCGGTGCTCCGCCCAAGCAGGGCAGACCGCCACCGTGTGCTCCACCGTGTCCCTGCAAAGGTGAATCTATCTTGGCGTTTTCATTTGCATATCTACCAAAAAGGAAATAGTTGAACAGCTGAAGATCTGCTAAATTCACTCAAGCTGTAGTTTTAGCACGAAATTATTCGCAAAGTAAAAAATTAGATGGATGTGAAAATTCCGCAACTCTCTTACTTAGTGACTCATAAAAATATAATTGCATTTCATAAATTCTTCCCTGCTCTAAAGCATCCTTCACACCGATGGCATTATGCACCGAGATAACAAGATTTTCGCCTTTTCTTACAAATTTTGCATAAAAGCAACGAACAGAATATTTCTGAGTTAATGAAAATTCTCGAATAACATCTTCCACCTGTTTCTGTGCCACTATCTAAATTGAATAACCTGTATAGTCTTTGCACAGCCTTTAAGCTAACAGCTATATAGCTTTTTGAAGCTGAACGAAATCCCCTTTACCTCTGTTTTTCGTGCTTCGGAAACAATATGTTGCATGTTTCGTAAAATTTCAGTGTTTATTTTTGCTGTATTGGTTTTGTTAATTCTCTGACTGCGAAAATACCTATTACAGATTTCGCAGTCAAAGAATTTTGGATTGACGTAGCCTATATCGCGTTATCAGTATCGCTATGGAGGATTACGTCGTCAGTCGCAATTCTAAAAACAAATTATGCAGTCAAAAATTATCTGATTGTACAATCTGCAATTGGAACATACGTTATAGTGATATAACGTTTCTAATAGATAAGCATTAAAAACGCTGTTCTTACTTATATGTACTACAAGCAGAGTTTTATGAGCGTCATTGGACGACAACCAACGATTTTGAGCTTGAAGACAAAATAAACTTTACAATCATTAAAGTTAGTCCACAAAATGTAAGGGAAACAGACTAATCCGCGAGTATATCACAAAGACGGAGTTTGTATGTTTCTAAATTAACTTAAGAGTTAATTGATTCGAAAAGTTTGCGTGTTATAATTACGGGTTGGTTGTCTCGCGAGATGTGAGCAGATGAGACAAATTAAAATGGAGTTGTGTGTTCTGTAAGCCATACATTATTGTGGTTTTATTTTAAATACTTTCTCTTGCCAACTCCATTCGTGGTAAAATAGATGTATTTTCTGGTTCTGAAGCCTCAGGAATAAACTTAGACTCCGGCGGGATCTCATTGCGTCATGGAGAGTGCGACTGTCATGACGCAGTGCTGGGCAGGCCACAATTGTGGCGGTAAGTTCCCTCTTTGAGGAGTGGCTGGAGGGGCTCCACGGCGTCTTCACCTTTCACCTTTTGCAGGTCCTCACCAGACATTCGGCTCACGGCTTCGGGAGGTCCCTGTTCCGGATAAGGCTGGAGGAAACGCCGAGGTATTACCATTGTGAAGATCGCCTGGAGGACACGGTGGAACATATGGTAGAGGTCTGCCCTGCCTGGGCGGAACACCGCTATGTCCTCGCGGAGGTGATCGGTGGCGGCTATCTCGAGTGTCCGGCCCTGGTCCAGGCCATGGTACGGAGCGAGAGTGCATGGGAAGTCGTCAACTTCTTCTGGGAAGCAGTAATGCTCGCGAAGGAGAAAGCGGAGAGCGTGAGGGAGAGGCAAGGATTGAAAAGACGCCCGGGGCGTCGGGAGTCCATAGCGGACTCCCGGCGCCCGACCGTAGGCGCGGACTTGGTTCCTCATAGAGTTGTCAGCAATAACTGAAGGGGTCTGCTAGGACCGATGCCTGTCAGGGTCGCGGATTTGTTTGAAAGAGTTACCGTGGCCCTGTATGTAATTTATAAATCAAAATGTTGCCATTTTAATGAAGTCGAAAAAATAACCAATACATCGAATCGTCAAACGAGAATGTCTTCCTACACAACGAATAATTGTATCCATCAATATTATTACGTTCTGGTACTTATTTAACTGTCTACAGTTTCGACACTTCTGATTATTGTTATATAAATTTTACTAATAATTTTGAAATTGTAACTGTCAAATGAGTGCTTAAAAATTTACATTTGGTGACACAATATTTGTTTATCAAATGGTCAAATGTCATTTTGTTTGTAATCAATCAGCTGCTCGAGAGTCGGCCATTTTTTCCTTAAAACACTGTTAAAGTAAGGCTTCTGGCTTCTATAATTTTATAGTAGGTTTATAGACCGTTTTTTTTTTTTTTTTTTTTTGGGTGGGAAATCATCAAATGACTTCTCCTGCTGAGTAGAGCAGGAGGGCGTGTCAGACTTTTACTGACTAAAACCCACCCGTGTTCCCTCAGTAGCCCGTATGCCAGGGGCCGTGGTATCTCTTTCGAACAAACCCGCACCCCTGGCAGGCATCGGCCCTTGCGGACCCCACCAGTGGTTGCTGACATCTATGACGGCGCGCGTGAGGAACACAACGCGCCGTCCCGTCTACCACTTTTCGGCCGCAGAGGATAGGGAGAGCGGCTGACGCTATACCGACACTCCTCTTCCCCTGCGGCCCCACCGCGTCCGCCATCAAACGGTGGCGGCCCCGTCCAGGCCACGGAAGGGAAGAGCGCTGCTCAGAAGCACCGGCACTCCTCCTCTACCGCAGCCTGTAACCCTCAGCCGCGATGCCTCCCATTCGACATCGCGGCCCACCTCAGTTGCGGTGCACCTCACCGCGACCTACTTTTTGGCCGCTACGTCAATGGCTTGAAGGCAAAAGCCCTGACGAGCGGCCCCACCGTTGGGTTCCTCTTGGCTTCACCGTGGATGGGAGACCACGGTTACTAAGCCCCCCCGCAACGACAATGCGGGAACCCACTCGGGGGGGAGGTTTATAGACCGTTATGATGCGTTTATGAATAACACTTTTTGTTAACCAGATTTAAGCACGGTTTTAGATGTTCGATATTTTTAATAAGACCGTTAGAGTATTCATTGTTCAATTATTTTCTTTTTACATTTATTTTTTCTTTCCAAAACTTTTCATTTCTTATGAAAGTTCACATTTTGTAAGTTTTGCTTAAGTTTTTTTTTTTAATAGTAGTTTTTAATAAAGTGTTTTAATTGGTTTGCTTAAGTTTTTTTTTAAATATTAGATAGTAGTGCACCTAGTAGATGTCCATCAAAAATATTGTGTTGTAACTATTTTAATGCATAAATTGTACATCAGTTTTGGGAATTACCTTAAAAAAGATAATTTAAAATATCTTTCCGCTACTAGCCTGAAGCTTTAGATTGGTTTTTCATTGTATTTTTTTTTTTAAACAGACTTCTTAAGCTATTTTTTATGAACTGTCCTTGCTTGCTATAAAACATAGCACATAGTATGTATTTAGAGATAGAAAACAAGCATAGAGAGAAACAAAACCGATGAAAAACTGCTAACAGAAAATTAAGCAATTACCAAATACAACCAAAAACAATGATCACCAAAGCCTTTCTCTCATAGTGCGGACTTCAAACGATTATAACCCAGACAATCCAACTAACTCTAAAAATAAAAATAAAAAGGAACCCTGCCAAACCGCAGACCTCAAAAGCTAAAAAACTCTCACAGTCGTGCGCGATTCTCCCGCATGGTCGCATCTTATCCTACAAAAGCGATGTTTACTGAACTAAAGAGCCTCTGCATTTTTTAGCTAGCACGTCAGATGCACCGCCTCTCATAATGCGAAGTAACTTTACCGACATACTCATATCCTGTAGAGTTTTAAAGTTCCGTAGTAACATTCATGACGTAATAGGAGGTTCTTTTGTGATGTCTGTGTCTGTGTCACAGAAATATGGAGTTGATGTCGCGTAAAAAATCACAAACATTTGTTTTTGTAACAGATTTCTCTTTAACCAGAATTGGCATAGTTTTTCGGTAGTTTATGTTAATCCAATACATTTATGTCTTTTCTCTCATCGTTACCGCTTATTTTAATCTTTGTTTAGACTTTCCGGTGCAGAAATTGGTATTTTTTTTTCAACACTTTTGCTCAAAAACTGCATTTACGAAGCCTGTATACATGGTTCGAAAGTTAAAAATTACGCCGTAATACAACGGAACGTGCGGTAAAATAGGTACTCTCACCTAAGTACCTATTTTACCGCATACCCCGTTGTATGGCACCGTGCATATACTTTACGGTTTTTTTTTAAATTTCCATAAAATATTATAAGAATTTCGTCCAAGGAGTTTCACATTACGAGAATAAATAAGCTGACTGATCGAACCTCCTTGGAAGCGCTTTTGCTCAATACGTTTGTCTCACTTTAATACTAAAGAGTAAATGAGATGAAAGATGTAGTTCTAATTTTCACCACATGCATGTGGCGTCATTTGCAAATTCGCGCCATTTTCATATTAGAAACGTCAAAGATTGTTGCGAGTTTCCGACTGATATTTATAAACAAACTTTTATTATGAGTTCAGGCGAGGAAACTGATAGGTATTAAAATGGAATCTACTCCACCTGATATTTTGAATGAGGTGCAAATAGCAGGAAACGGTCTCTTGCCGCCAAAATCGGAAAGCGCTATTTAATGATGTTTAAGTTTGTTTCATTACATATTGTACTGTTTTCTCGCAAATGTGTTGAAAAACATTGGATGACACACGTGTAGAAATTGGTTTTTACAAACTCGTGACTATCTTTATATATATCTAATCGTTTGTAAAAACCAACTTACCGCACTAGTATCATAAATAACTATTACTTAATTGCGCAAAGTCGCTAATACGCATTCGTGGAGACTCTTTATCTCTGAAACGCTTTCTCTCGTTATGTATCGCAGGATTTTGACTCTAACATGAAAACTCGCAAAAACATACAGAGTGACAGGAACAGCGACTCGCAACCTGGACTTCGCAATCATGGATTCAGTATGTAATTCTCAATTTTTTATTTTTTTATTTAATAATCTGACATTTTGCTTCGCTTATAAAAAAACAGAAATGTTGTTCCATACAGTGTTAGTATTCTTGTAGGTATTGCACTTTTCTATGAAACAGCTGATTGTGTTTTGATAACTGACGAACATTTCTATATCCCAGGGGGTTTGTAGCGGCACTACAAATAAAAATGCTTCACGACAAATATCAAGAAACACAAAAAGACAAGTGGCGCCATCTACAATGCCACAGGCGAACTAACTGAGCAATTCTACATCGCGCAATCAGAGTTTACCACGCTACTCAGATAGATAAAATATCCCGACATCAACTGTCGGGCAGTTGCCCGGACCAGACACAATACCCGTCTGGTCGGAGGATCCTCCTTTACCATCATAAGTATGAGTGAACTTTACACCCTGTTCCTCATACCTCTATACTGGTGACCCCGTGAAAGAACGTCAGCGCAGCCTTCGTGCAACACTTCGGCGTGACGTCATCATCAACATCAAGATCACTTCCTCAAGCTTTCGAGCGGCGAGTCACACAGCCAGCCAGCACCCTACGGCTTCAACGGGTATCCTGACCACCTGCATGCAGCGAACCGCATGCCTGGTCATCACCCACAGCCTCATCAGCAGCCATGGCCCAGCACACTGCATTTTCGGCCGGTCGAGAGCCCAAACTCCCGGTCGACGCCAGCAGTCAGCCTCAACCTCTCAACCCAGCGCTGTACCAGATCCGACTCACTGGAGCATAACGCAGCGCAACCCCGACTCACTGGGGAATCGTCGCAGACAGTTCCGACTCACCGCGAACTATGTGACACCCGGTTCCGACCCACTGGAACCACAACTGGCACTGGCAAGCATGCATAACATGCACTGACTCAGCCCACTATCGACCTCCGGTCTCCGGGGGGGAGTGATGTAGCGGCACTACAAATAAAAATGCTTCACGACAAATATCAAGAAACACAAAAAGACAAGTGCGCCATCTACAATGCCACAGGCGAACTAACTGAGCAATTCTACATCGCGCAATCAGAGTTTACCACGCTACTCAGATAGATAAAATATCCCGACATCAACTGTCGGGCAGTTGCCCGGACCAGACACAATACCCGTCTGGTCGGAGGATCCTCCTTTACCATCATAAGTATGAGTGAACTTTACACCCTGTTCCTCATACCTCTATAGGTTTATTCATAGTTACAGTTTTTACAACGATATCATAGCATCCTGTATACTCATTCATTTTCATCATGTAAATAGCAGGCGAATAATTGACTACACATACATAATTGCCATTATTACACAATCTAGTCATACATTACACTGATACGCGTAAATTGCATAATATCGCTCGTTTAACTATTAATTGGTGCAGTTCACATAATTGGATTAAGTTGTATTCAATTATGTTGCTCTAATGCTACGGGTACATTATTGCTGATTCAATTAATTGCATATCAGTAAATGTTATCCGACAACAAAGGGGTGATAGTTGCTGGTATTTGTCAGTTTGAATTCATGAATAATAGTTTGTTCCAGAAATATTTATAAAGCTAATTGTTTGTCGTTAAAATTGCAGCTTGAACATTACACATAATTCATTTCGAACCCACAAAAAAAAAACGGTTTTTTTAATGGATTAAAATCATGGACATTATTTTACTCTGTCAACAAATAACCCCCTATATATACATATAAATTTTTACAAAAAAAAAAAAAAAAGGAAGATACTCTGAACCGGTCACGTAGAAGTATAGTGACTTCTTTCTTTACCCATGGGGACTACGGATTAAGCAATATTTTCTGTTGAACCAACCGCTTTATCTTCTTATCTCAGGTCACCAACACGTCCGTTCAGGTTGAGGATAATATCCTCTATAACTGTTCCAAGTAGTGTTTAACGAGCATTTAATTAATAAAAATAAGGTTGACATAGACGTTTAAATTTTAATTTTCAAGCACAAATTCGTGAACTCTAAAATCCCTTCATTAATTAACCGCGGTCAACTCGGGGTGCATTTAATTAAAGATTAATTCTCTGATAAGCTAAGCTGAGATTTAAGCAATGGAACCCAAATATCATTTGTTTTATGAGTTAAGCGAAGATGTAAGCGATTAGGCACACAATTTGTTATTACGCTCACGTCACGTTTGGACATTAGTATGTGTGTGCTTGGGCGAGTACGTAAGTTTAGGACTTGGGCTAAAATAATTTAAAATAGTTACGTAAGTAGGTATAGACGACAAGCCACAACTTGGATGATAAAATATTACACATAGCATAGTATCAGTAGTAATAGTCAAGCCATAACATTGATAAAAAACAGTGGCACTCCGGGAGTGCCAACAGAAGTGAAAAATTGAACAATTACCTGTAGTTTTTGTATCGTTAATACAGAATTTCACACTAGGTCCTTGGGTCCTGATTGTTGTCGGTAAAAAATGATAAACGAGCGATCTACTTCAGCCATTAAAAGCACAGATTTTTACGATAAAAATACAAACGGAAAAAAAGGGATAAAATAATTAGAATTTCCTAATGAAAGAAAGGGACTTTTCCAAAAGACATCAACGCGCGACTCATCCGTGTGCTCGTTCACACATACATACACAGTATACATATAGCTCATGGAAAGCGTTCGGTAACGATGACGCGACTTTCATGATTTTTGTTCACCCAAAAAGTGCTCAACACGCCTAAAGAAGTTTTGGTTTCAAAAACCTCAATACCAGTTTGCCTGACTTAGGAATCGAACCCAAGACCACATGTTGAGCAGGTAGCGTTCACCACCACCAACGTGGCAGAATAGATTACATACCAAGTTATTACATAGTATAGATGTCAGCCATAAGTCATCCACAGTAGGCTGGACCTTAGACCACAACCAGTACCCGTACTCAACGCTCTTATATAGGCCAACACAATATTTTTGCTGATGATCTATTTATTTATTATTTATTGAATACTTACTCTCGCAAAACATCAGACATACACGCATCATTTTGCTCCATTCATCCTATATGTCCTCGAGGGCGTCCCTTCCCGGCCGGCATTTTCACTCACGATAAATAAAAATACAAATTTGAAAAAGAAACCTCGAGAAAACATAACTCATCAGCGTTGCTTTACCAAAAGGTACACTTCTCACTCTTTTTCAACTATTAATTTAACAGAAAACTTGAGACTTTTCCTACAAATTCTCAAGTCAACAGCTTACCAACTCTTCTGGTACAAAAGTGCATCGTAACGACGTGAGCTAACGAGCGATCGTTACACCACGTGCACTGGGCGATATTATATAAAAGAAAACACAGAAGTTTAATTCCATACCCCGGGGCCTAGAGACAAAATACATTTTTGTTAGCGTTCACGCCAAACGCTACGCCAAAATGTATGGGAATGACATTACCTGCGGAAAGGACACGACGTAACCTTTCCGCAGGTAATGTCATTCACATGACAGAAATGTACAACGCTAACAGAAATGTATTTTTTCTAGGCATGCTGATCCTAGCCTAAAAGTTCGTAAACGCGACTACACAATCGTCATGTTCATAAAAAATCATCAATTATTTATTATTTCATTTGTGCGGAAAACCGGAAGGTGCCCTCTGTCAAGGACCACGTTCTTGCGTTCGCCGAACACTATATGACATTTTGATTCCTTGCCATTTCAATGGTTACAACAAGACACGATATTGATATGGTTTGAACTCGACGATTGCATACCCGCGCAACGATCGCGATTACGACTTGGCTAAACAAAGAGCGCGCACACATAGAAAGAAATACAAACAATAAAAATAAAAAATACGTGTGGCACTGGGGGACTGCCGTGGTAAAGCTATTGCATAGCATTTTTTATCAACTTATGCAATTATAATTATTTATTTTATGTTTTATTAATGCAGTTTTTTTTTTCTTTGATAATTAAAGTTATACTTTTTGAGCGTGGTGACCGATTAGAAAACAAATTTTATTATATCGTACAGTCGTACCATATGCACACACGTTAAGCGAACGCTCGGCCGAGCTACATGGTAGGCGGAGTAGGCGGTAGTAGGTTTTATCTTCGTTACGGAATTTCTTGATTCGTTCGCCGCGTCAAAGCCCGCAATAAAAGCTATGCAATAGCTTAAAATAAATATTTAAAAGTAAAAAAAATTATGGAAACAAAAAAAGACCCATGCAAAGGCAAAGTTGTCTATGTGTGCGTGCGTTTTCGCTCGTTTTATGAAACTGGCCTTCTGTAGCGATTTAATTTGTGATATTACTCACACGAACAATGTCACATAACATCTGGATAATGTTTGTGACGTTGGTAATGTCCGAACTCACCTAATGTAATTGGTTGAAGTTGTCGTTGTATTTATGACTAAATGTGCCCACGGCTTCGCAATCGTGGATGTCGGAAATGATACCACGAGGACGTGGTACTGGGACATTTTTTTAAATTATCATAGGCTTTCTCCAAACGGGGAGGGGATTGTCATAATCGCCACGCTTGGCAGGCGGGTTGGCGATCGCAGTATGGTGGTAAAATGGATACAGAACGCTGCTGCCTATTCTCTGGTAAGCCCCTTAGTCGCCTTCTACAACACCCACGGGAAGAAATAGTATAGTGCAATTTTTTTATGTCCGGCACTACACGGAACTTTAGGGTTAGCTAACAATAAAGATATTTTTTTAAGTGCTAATTAAGCCCTTTGATTAAATACACACTACACCATAAAAAAGTTGTGTATGACTGTAGGTACATAATAATAATAATATATTAAATGTATTGTGACGTCACATAGTCTATATAACCAGGGGACAGCGATACCTCATGTGTCAAATTATGGTAAGTAGTTTAGAAGTTATGAGGGAAAAAATCCATATCTACTAGTCAAAATCAAAGCCAAGGAGGGTTTGTGAGGGTTGTTCTTGCTTCACCATAGTCAGATAAATAGGTACATTATTTTTCAACATTATAAGTAACTATTTCCTTACAGCGTGAGCCACACTAGAAAAATAACTGCATTATAGTGGATCTAGACTTCATTTATGAAAGCACCAACACTATTATTCTTCCTTACAATAAAACCAGGAGAAATGGTCTGTCAACAATCTCGCCAATGAGAATAATGTTTCAGGTATTCGAGTTATCTAGTACTTTACGACATGATCGTTCAATCAATTAATGTGCAATCAAATTAAAATTGTCTATAACCATGCTTAAGAATCCTACGACCGAAGCTCGCAACTAGGATTCGGGCGGAGACAATATTTCGTCTGAAAATTGCTATCGTTGCGCTAGTGTTAGTACCTGTCGAGGATACATACCTACAGTGAGCAGTACGATCACACACACATTGACAATGGCTTGACGCGATAGCGCTACTAGCTACTGACCATTTATGATGAATTTGGATGTGTTCCGTAATACCAAAAATGATGAATGAAAACTTATTGTATTTTAATATTTTTTTCGACATTATACAACTTGATAATGTGAGCTATGCTTCTGAGACAACAATATTACGGAAATTGTTGGTTATAATACCAAAAAAACAGTGACAAAACATGTCATTTACGCTGTAAAAATGTGCGAAATGCAATTCGCTTAAACTTCATTTCAGGTGAGTATTTTGGAAAAAAAAACCCCTACGAGCCTAGATAAATACTGTCTGAATCCGAATATCATCATAATATGATGGAAATATGCTCAAGTTGCAAATGATTTAGGTATTACGTATGTATGGACAGTTCATTGTACGTAGGCCTCTTAAATCGAAGAATATATTTTACCACCATATCAATACCGAAGAAACTAAATATTTTATTTCCCACACAAACAGGTAAGGCAGTGTGGCAAACGTGAAAATTGCAATATATCCTTTTTTTTTTTTTTTTTTTTTTTTGGGTGGGAAATCATCAAATAACTTCTCCCGCTCTGGGTGGAGCAGGAGGGCGTGTCAGACTTTTACTGACTAAAACCCACCCGTGTTCCTTCAGTAGCCCTTAAGCCAGGGGCTGTGGTGTCTCTTTCGAACAAACCCGCACCCCTGGCAGGCATCGGCCCTTGCGGGCCCCATATCCTTGGACAGGAAACCCCTGTCGTAGCAAGAAACGTTTCTAGTGTAGCTAGCGTTCCAGCTTTATCTAGGGTTGCCATCCTCAACACGTTCGTGCTAAGAAATATTTGGAATAGACACAGGAGTTATTCTGAATAGTTTAAGTAAGCTGTGCATAATTTTATTGAAGACCCGGGCTTGTTTAAAGATTTACTTCGGGCTTTTTTTTTTGTTTCTTCAACAGCTTTAATATGATATAGGTACTATTGTAAAGCCAACGCCATATCTGTGTGCGTGTAAATACACGTAACAATTATCATGTAGGTAACGGGCGCTCCAGGTACACCGTACGCTTATAGATTATAGAGGTCGGATAAATATAGGTATAATAAGTAGACTGAGATAAGACTTACTAGTTATAGTTAGCCAAGGGCCACCACCCTTATGACTTACCTACATTGTTTATCCAACAGAACAAGGAAGACAGTAATGGGTTTTATTGCCGCATTTTTCATAATATGCGATTTCCTCAATTTTTTATCGAAAAACGAAGATTCTGTCGTATTCTTTTTTCACTTTTTCGTTGTTACCACAACTGAAAAATGTTACATACCTAACTGGCAAACTGAGAGTGCACTGTACACATCTGTTTACCTCTTAAAATCGTACAGGCATGATGGTATGTTATGGAATGATATAAAACAATAGGTATATAGACATACGATCGCAGAAATAGCGAGTCATTTGCGGGTTATTGACTATCTCCGAAAATCTTCATCAGTTCTTCATATATATTCTATACTATAACCACCTTTGAAAAATAATTATGTATAAACAGGATAAGTTTTAGCCAGTGCGCAAACTATAACCGTGCATTCAATATATCATTCTAGACTAGGGGGGGTCTCATCTGTAGATAGCGGTAACTCTATCCCAATTGGATCAATAGTTCTTAAGAAAATTGCGGGGAACATACGTCCATACATACACAGAAACATACGAGCCGAATACAGAACCTCCTTTTTTTTGAAGTCTTGTAATAATACCACACCATGACATATTAATTTTTTCTCTACACTTCCATTGCACTACCTTCTTCCACTATATTATGGCATCCTTACCGCTATTCCACTGAGCTGTATACCAAATGAGCTCGTGTTTTATTCCAAACAAGCCGACGGTAGTTTTGTTCAAGCATACTCTGGACGATTGTCGACTTGAACGTAGCTATATTCACGCTAATTTTTACTACTGTTTTATATTTTTATCACGTCTGTGGGTATTATCATACGGTCTCTAAAGACCACATTACCATTCCACTAACTAAGACAGTAGGAAGGAGGAAATAGATAAATAGGTAACTACTCTCACTATACAGACAAACCATGACTTCAGCACATCATATGGTTCTATACCCCTAGCGTAATCATCTTTCGTCGGTTATCAAAATACAATTTGCTGTTTCATAGAAAAGTCCAATATCTACGGGGTTAAAATGTACGTCAGAGATTAAAAAAAAACAACAAAAAATTTCAACGCACCACGGTTCAGAATGATGTACTGAATCCGTTGGTTAGTTACAGGTTGTGCTTCGAAGTGCCTGCCTCCCTGTATAAGTACAAAAAATGATATTTAACGTCTAACCCTCTCACTAATTGGGCACGCCACGATTGCGGCGGTAAGTCCCCTCTTTGAGGAGTGGTTTGAGAGGCGGCATGGCGTCCTCACCTTCCGCCTGACGCAGGTCCTCACCGGACACGGTTGTTTCGGGAGGTTCCTGTTTCGGATAGGGCGGGAGGAAACGCCCGGGTGTTTCCACTGCGAAGATCGCCCTGAGGACACGGTAGAGCACACGGTGGCGGTCTGCCCTGCTTGGGCGGAGCACCGCCGTGTCCTCGTGGAGGCGATCGGCGGCGGCGATCTCTCGCGTCCGGCCCTGGTCCAGGCCATGGTACGGAGCGAGAGGGCATGGGGAGCCGTCACCTCCTTCAGCGAAGCAGTAATGCTCGCGAAGAGGGAGGCGGCGCACGTGAGGGAGAGGCAGCACATGCGCCGTCGCGACCCCAGCCGCCGCAGGATACGGAGACGCCCTGGGCGTCGGGAATCCCAGGCCGATTTCCGGCCACCGTAGGCATGGGCTTGCGGACGGCGAGTAATGGGTAGCTCGCTGTCCGGTAAGGACCAAGCCCAAGTCGACGGCGCGTTGTGTTCCACGCGCGCCTCAAAGAGATGTCAGCACAAAAATGATGGGGCCCGCAAGGGCCGATGCCTGTCAGGGGTGCGGGTTCGTTTGAAAGAGATACCACAGCCCCTGGCATACGGGCTAATGAAGGAACACGGGTGGGTTTTAGTCAGTAAAAGTCTGACACGCCCTCCTGCTCCACCCAGAGCGGGAGAAGTTATTTGATGATTTCCCACCCAAAAAAAAAAAAAAAAAAAAAACCCTCTCACTAATAAACAAAATAAATAATGTCATTTCAACTTTAAACCTATGAAAATGTATGGTTATTCATTTGTTATTCCTGGTATAGCTTTATTCCGTGTTTATTAGTAAGAGGCTCTAACGTTAGAAATAAAAAAGACCCAATTTAGGATCGGAAAATAATTTTGAGGTTGGAGATAATTGATCATATGGGTTATGAGTAGGTTACGAGTTATTTAGCAAGGTGAAAATAGGAACATGAATGTTATTTTTTGTTTTATTTATTCTTACAGCAAGTTAACTGACTAATAAGAAATAAAAATAATTTGTAAGTAAGAAAAAAATGCTTAATTAAAAGCTTCCGCATATACAAGAAAAAATTGCTAAATTACAAGGTTCCACATATAACTACAAGTCAAACTTTTCACATTTAATTAGATTTGATATAGGTAATCGACCTTGTAACCCTCTTAATCTCTTTAGAGTGTCAATGTATCTCGCACATCGTAAAACGACAGAGTCTATGGTATATTACACACTTAGATAGTTTCAACGTAAGTGTAAAGGTCCGTTCACAGTTACTTTTACTGCTGGACATAGGCCTCCCCCAAGCACCGCCACTTCGACAGGTTCTGAGTTATTTTTGGGAGGGGTCTGCCATAATCGCCACGCTTGGCAGGCGGGTTGGCGATCGCAGTATAGTGGTAAAATGCATAGAGAAAACTGCTGCACATTCTCTGGTAAATCCCTTAGTCGCCGTTTACGACACCCATGGGAAGAAATAAGATGGTGCTATTCTTTACGTCCAGCACCATACAAAACGGAAATAGAATCAGTACGTACACCAAATACTGCAGTATTTTACCCAATGACCCGTGATTCAAATGCAAATATCCGAGATTGGAGCCTTTCATTATCCACCTGTCACTTTGTATTTATTTTGTTGCAACTTTTAATCTCGACATGTCATTACGTACTGTTCTGATTCAGGGCACATGCTGGCCGCATATAAAAGTCCCTCGCCGGTAAATTATAATACGACTGGCTATCAACATTTTGGAATAAACTTTTGAAACTGCTAGTTCGCTGTAGGTGCACTGAGTCCCACGCGAGTTGCTGTTCGCGACTGCATGTGTCGATTGTTTTAATGATTGAGATGCCACGCGACTTTTCAGTCCAGTTTAAAATAAACAAGTTAATTGACACAATTGGCGAGTAGATATCGTTCTGCAACCACAATCGAATCAGAATAGAAGAGTTCCTTATGAGAACCAAGGTAACTGACACAGCCCAAAGAATTGCTAAACTTAAGTGGCAGCGGAAAATTTTGGCTTGATATTTGCGAAGAGACAGACAAAAGCTAACATTTATCACGGTAATTGCAAAATAAAGCTATCAACACTACTACCATTAATTAATTACACCTTTCAAACTGCAATAAAATAACCGAACCATAATTCACGAAATATACCAATACCACATTAAGGTACCCTCTCACGGTTCAACCCGCAATGAGATATTAATCTACCAGTTCTTAACCCATGCCCCGTTATTAACTGTATAAACGAGCTCGCAAACTGGCCGTCATTTATCATTAAACTAGCTGCTGGTTTTAGTCAATTATTGTGTTGAGGAAAAGGGTCATATTATTATGAATAATGTGACCCATTTCTTCTACACAGTAATTATCATATCACAATAAATCGTAGTACATCGCGCGTTGGTTGAGGAGATAACTTTAAATGTATTTATTTGGTTAAATGATGGAGTAGCAGAATAATTATTAGTCCACCCAGGCGTAGCATGATCAATGCTATTTCTTTTATACCATGAATAGACAAAGTTTTTTTTTATCATACTTCAAATCTCATCGGACCGGGATGACCCGTAGACTCGCATTTTCATGAAGACAAAGACATAGTTATTCTTTCTGTGGCAACGGAGAGGTATTATTCAACTCAGAATGCGTCGGCCTAATTCGTTAACCTGCTAAGTCCATTTTTTGGCTAAATTTACTTTTTATACCAGTCAAAAAGTTCAATCTAATATCTACCGTATCGTTTAAGGAATAAGTGCGATATTAGCCAAAAAATGTGACAAATGCTATGCCCGAAAAACTGCTTTCTGAACAACAGTCAATCTCCACAACGAAAACCTGCTAAATCCTGTTGGGTCCTCAGTTTTGTACTTTTTCAGACTGATTTCTAAATATTGTTAATTTCAGATTTTTGGAAAATTATTTATTATTATATTTAATTTTCTTTTTCGATATATTCACCTGCAAGCCTTATACATTTTTCAGATCTTTCAATTAGCTTATGCATATCATCAAAAAACAAAAAAAAAATCCTTAAAACCCCCTAAAACTGCGTTCTTGCCACGAAGTTATTTTTTCGTGTTTGAGAACAGATAATAATCGCAGGGGGCCAGATCTGGACTATATGGGTAGTTAATTATTTCGAAGCCAGACTTGTGTAGGGCAGCCAGGGCAACACGGCTCTTGTGAGCAGGCGCATTGTCGTGCGAGAGCAAGATGCCTTTTGTCAATTTTTCTCTTTGATAGCTTCCCTCAAACGCTCCAAAATTGACGCACAGTATTCTCCGGTTATATTAAACCCTTGTCCTTATAATCTATCAGCAGGATTCCTTCAGTATCCCAGAACAGTCGCCATGAGTTTTCCGGCCGACTGCGACACCTTGAACTTCTTAGGTGGTGGTGTGCCTTTTTTATACCACTGCATAGAGTCTTGTTTAGATTCAGTTTCATAATGATGAACCCAAGTTTCATCTCCAGTCACAATTCGACTCAAGGTACCCTCTTGGTCTTCGTTACAGAGGACCAAAAATGCACGTGCACTCTCAACGCGCTGTTGCTTTTGCGGCGGTGTGAGCATTCTCGGCACCCATCTTGCACTGACCTTAGTCATACCGAGATGGTTATGAAGAATTTGTAAAAATGGTTTAATCGGATATTTCAACCATTTCTGCAAGCTGTTCCATTTCTGCTAACCTAACTTCTTAAGACGAGCGTCTTCCAATATTATTTTTTCGATTTTAGCGATGATTTCTGGTGTGGTCACTTTGATGGGGCGCCCAGGCCGATGATCGTCTTCAAGTGATTCTCGTCCTTGCTTGAATAGACGATGCCACTTGTAAATCATGGTTTTACAAGGGCAAGAGTCTCCATAAACGGAGAACATCTCTATCGTAATGGTTTGGACGTTTTTCCTTGCTTGGTAAGGAAGTTTATAACGGTCCGTTGCTCGATTTTTTCCACTGTGAATGCTGCCTTCCCGATTAAGTTCCTTGGTTGATGGTAGTTCATCGTAATAATACTCGGTATTTATACTAATAGTGAATCACTCAACTCGTTGACGTACTAATGAGACCCCTCTTCAACCCCGCCATTCCGCGAGCTTAAAAACGCACCCTCGTCGTAAAACAATATTAAATAGCTGTCATTAATAATTATACAAAAATACTTAGGAGTATCCTGTCAATATGTGTTGGTTTTGTAGTATTACGTGTTGTACGACACGTAATACTACAAAACCAACACATAATAACGTATATTAAAACTATTACAGATTGTTTATGAAAAGAGTATATCTTAGATATTTTAACCCTGTTTCCTATTAAAGAAGACTGATTGTTAAATTTTTAGTAATAATATTTTTGTTTAGGTACTGATTGAATTCGTTTTACTGCACAATTCATTAATCTATACACCATACTCAATTTTAATTTTATTTAGAAAACTGCTAAGTCCTCAAGCAAATTGAAACTTCACCTCGACAAACTGCTGAATAATTGCTTTTCTAAATTTTATAAAATGTGTATAAGTTATGCTGCTACATTTATTGTTAAAATATCAAGAAAAATTATAGAAACCAACGGGACTTTCAGAATTTTGATTGATAAATTAATACAGATATAATTCAGATTTTTCTTTGTCCTGTAAACTATGTCAAAATGAACTTAGCAGGTTAACGAATTAGGCCGACGAATGGTTGTATTGAATTATAATATTAATATTATAATTCTGTAAAAATGTTTATACCCCCGAGTATTAAAAGTAGATAAAAATTGGTGGTTATGGTTGGCATCGTAAACTTTCGACTGAAGAATAGAAACATTTCTTCTCTTCAGTTTTAATGTTTTAATATCGCCATGCTTAAGACGGTAGAAATCTTTCTACAATCTATCATTTTGTCTATTCTTCCGTCGAGAAAACCCGTTTCTATAGTACTCATGCTACGCGTGCTGAAATAAGGGGTAGTTATTAGGACTAGTATATGTACCTCCGAAACATCTCGTAAATCTTTCCCATCTGGAACTTGTTGTGCAATTTCACAATCATGCGACATAAAATGTATGGTAAACTCTTTTTAAAGCCACTCTAGACACTATCTAATATGATTTCAATACATCTGCATAAATAAAAGTGCTGATACATCACATCAGCGCATTGATATATAAGGATGTATAGCATTTACTGATGATCATCATATCCAGTGTATCACGGAACATTGTACAAAGCCTAGAAATCGGTTTGAATAGTTCCCTACCATTTGGACACGGGACAAACTTAACATATCCATTATACATACGAACAATGGATGACCCCATTAAATCAGTGGGTTCCGGATACATATACATTGGAAAACCCTTTGTTTTATTGGCAAAGTTTGAGTTATTTCGAGTTTACAGTAAAGCTGATGTGGTTTAGACCTTGGGTTGGTAGGTAAACTATCCTAGAATGTATTCATTTTTGGCCTTTATAACGGAAAGATGAGTCTGTGTGGCTATACGTATAATAAAGTTATATAGTTTATATGTGGTCAAGCTATTTAGTACACTGACGTATAACGGAGAGAAAACAAACTATCTGAGTTTATGAACTCAAGGAGAGTAAGCAATACTTGGATAGATATTATAATATACTTCTACCAAGCAAACAAAGGATAAGAGCACAGTTTCACTATGATGAAACTGTGCTCTTATCCGTTGATACACATAATTAATCTCTAAATTTATGGATCAATAAGGTAATTGCATAAAACTAGTAACTTTTTCTGCGCAGATTAAAACTTTTGAAAATAATGTGCGACTGTTCTTTGAAATTCCTCTTCTTGAGATAAAACTCCTTATAGACAACAAAGTGCTCGCGCAAGAATTGTTATTTTTGCCTGAGGTGCAGAAAAAATCAATTCTTTTGATACGGTAACTATTTCGAGTCATTGAAATAATTTCAAATTTGGGCCCTATTATTAATGTTGAATAGGACCAAACTCCCAAGAGAACTAAACAGCTAGCCCGGTGTGGATGACATTTAAGGATCTAACGTATCCTTTTCATGTTAGGATCATCTGCTTAGTTTAGGCTCAGGATATTTACTAGGCTTTTGTGGCTTCAGGGGCCAAAATATTTTGTTACGTAAGGTTCCTTGTAAATTGTTACTCTGTTGTAGAAGTCCGTTGGTATTTAGGAAATTTGCTTGTTCTTTTGAAAGAGTTCGTTGTTTTTATTTAATAAGTTCTTAAATCATAAATTCGTTCACTGTCAGCAATCGCACACCAAAACCATAAAGTCTACAATCATGAAAGATTTTTGAGAATTCATCTCTTATATGGATTAAATAGGAGATTTGCCAATTTCTATTTTGCAAATAGGAAATCCCTTCGGTTGCATGGCTTGTTTTTGTCAGTCTTCAAATAGGAGGTGGTTCTCAATTCAAGCCTGTGTTTCTTAACTTTTTCTACTTATACCTTATATACAAAAAGTTCACCATTATAATGTTCCGCGATTTCTCCGGCAATTGTGGGTCTAATTCAAAAATTATTCAAGGCAAAATAAATAGTGGACCTCATTTTAGGTAAATAGATGATTAGCATTACATAATCATCTATTTGACGTGAGCAGTGATGGCCCAGTGGTAACGACCGCGGCTTACCGAGTTTTAGGTCGTTAGTTCGAACTCAGACAAGCGCTTTACTTGATGTTATTTCAACACCATTGCTCTCAAAATGGTGAATGTTAGCTCTATAGTTATTTAGAGCACCAACTATTAATTGAAACCACTTTGTACTTTTTACAATATAATAACTTCGAACTATATAATAAAGATACAGAATGACAAGAGAAATATTTAACACATGAAACGACTGCCTCTTACAGCGGTCTCTAAAAAAGTCTCCACGCTGCTGTTGTTTCTGTTCCCATACTGAATTTTGACCCTATCTTGAGGATGTTTACGTCTGGCTCGGGATACTGCAGCACAAGCACCTCGTCTGTTGGAGGCCACCATGCCGCTCCGCTGATGTCACTCTTTACATTGTAAAGAGAGCGCGGCAATCGCCAACACGGCTGTCCTGCCAGGTGCCTGTCCCACCAGGTACCACACGAGTTCAGATAAAATGCTGAAACACAAATGATTAATAATTTAACACTTTGCCTGTCGCACATGAATTGGTTGTCTATCGAATGTTCAGGATTATAACTGCCATATTTCATTACACATTATTTCATCAGTGTATCCGAGGGTAGGCTTCGAATGAACTCAAAAATCGATAAGACCACTTGCACTTAAAGGGCCTTTAGCCTCACTTAAGAGTACCAAGTTCGTCTTATTGTCACTTGCGCTTAAAGGGCATGTAGCCTCACTTAAGCCTACCAAGTTCGTCCCAGGACCACTTGCACTCAAAGGGCCTATATCCTCACTTAAGTGTACCAAGTTCGTCCCAGAACCACTTGCAGTCAAAGGGCATAATATCCTCACTTAAGCGTACCAAGTTCGTCCCAGAACCACTTGCACTCAAAGGGCCTATATCCTCACTTAAGCGTACCAAGTTCGTCCCAGAACCACCTGCACTCAAAGGGAATTCCCAACTTGACCGTTCGTTTTCCATTTGAACCTACCACTCGGCTTCGTTCTTTAATGTGTAATTTACGATTTAGAACATTTATTATTCCTTAAAACATTTTATCTTGACTCGCACATACGCCTACGATACATTTCAAATTACCATCGCCAACACGGGCAGAAATGCTTTAAGTTAGAACGTATGTTTATTCATCTCCCAATCGTCACTCAATCAATGTGTATCAATGGTTTCATGTTCTCGGCAGTGGTTAAGCCTGTGCACTTTGTAGTGCTCTTTCCTCTGCCTTTTACATTCGTCACCTCATATCTATTATTCCACAATACCTTATTCATATGAAAGGGGCAATGGCCGTCATTGTTCTGACTTAGTATTTTAGTGAGTACCAGATCTCCTTCGACGTAACGCGTGCTTTTGTACGGTTTCTATCAAATCGCTGTTTTGGGTGATTTCGCATTGGACTTATTATTTATCTCTGTCCTCTCACGTAATTCAGTTACATCAAACTACCACTATCTCCTGTATATTAGCACCTACTATTTTAGTGCTTCTAGAGTAGTCTTTTTTTTTTTTAAACGCTCAGCCTGGCTACTAAAACAGATGCAATTTTAAATATACAATGTTCAAACTTCATATAACGTCACTCGATTTAATGACAAACTCCCTAAAGCGTCGAAATCACTCGGCTTTAGTTGGTTTAGCTTACATACAATGATACACTCTATATAGCATTACACCCACTCTTAATAACGACAACAATTAAATGGCTGTGTACGTTCTTTGTCACTTTTTATCCTAGCCCGTAATAAACTCGACTGTCGGTATTATACACACCGAACTTTCTAAGAAATCCGTTCTTTTGTTTACAAATTGGGATTGCTTGCACGTGTAAACTGTTGTTGGTAGGAGTCATGGAATATAATATATCTATACCTACGTTATCATCACACACTTACTCACAAACTTTTGATTGTAATTACTAATACTAGTCTGAAATAAACTTTCTAATTTTTCTAATATACATTTTTCTTCTCTCCATTTAACGACAACTCTCAATAACGCCGTAAAATGCGCAGTCCCTTCAGTGTCGTTACATAAGGTGTTTTTTAATGATATGTCGCGTTCTAGGAAAACAATACAGATGGCTTACTCGTTTTACAGTTTTATCAACCGCCCGAGGTCGTCATGGTTACATTTAATTATTTGCTAAATACGTTTCTTTGGGACCACCCACTGGCGACCTCGGGTTGTTCTTTTGTAAACTTTGCCATCGAGGACTACACATGTATATTTTTAAACATCTTCATTTATTTATTGCATTCCACATTGTAAAAAAAAGATGTGATTAGCTTCGGCCTCTCCTGATTCTATGTATAATTGTTCTATTACGTTGTGACTCGGAATCTTGTAGTTGTACCGAAAGCAACCAATCCGCTTCCGTTATTGACATTATAATCTCGATGTCTGTTTTTTTTTGTTTTTTTAGAGTGCATTGGGTTACGAGTCGACTCAAAGCGTCTATGTGTATCTACGATATCAAACGAGAATTCTCGAAAGAAACCCAACGCGCGATCCGAGGAATAATCTCTTCTTTTTTGTTAATGTGTAACGTACGGCGTTGCAATCGGTCACTATTTTAAAGGATGATACGAATAGGGATAATCGGAACTTCCTAAGCGAATTAACAATCGTCAATAACTCCATTTCAAACGAGCGGTACTTCTTCCGTAATTTGTCTATTATTATAATGGACTGGTTTCTCACCTTCATCGGTGATTTAAATAAGTACGAGTATACTAGCAACACCATCTCTACTAGCACACACTTTCAGACGTTAATTTATTCTTAAATTATTGAAATACGTTTTATGAACCTTACCCCATACCCAGACCGAGTCGTTCTTCAACAGATTTGAGAGTGGACCAGTAATCATGGTGCAGCTCTAATCAATTTTATTAGGTAGCTCACAAGGCCAAGAAACTGTTGAAGTTGGTTTATTGTTTAGGGAGTGGGGTAATTTTGAACAGCGTCCAGTTTGCGCTGATTTGGCATCACACAATCCAGTTTGATTTTGAAGCCTATAAATTCGATTTCAATTTTGAACAAATGTTTCTTTAAATTCTACGTAAGCCCGACTTCCCTAAAGATTTGGAGAACTATTTACGTTAACTATCATTTCGTGGCTGTTTAACTTTCCTAGTTCTTCGATATTCGACGCCACACCGTCATCATGTTTTTGAAAAAGTGTTCATAATTTATTCTGATGGGAATTGTTACCGAACTCGAAACTAATAATTGTGTTACAAAACTCTGAATATGTATTCGCATAGTCAAATTAAAATCTGTCACCCACTCGTGAGTATATCAGTCAATCAACCTGAGTTAGACAAAGACACAGAATCAACTTTCAGATCAGCTGTTAATCTTGTAGGTTACAAACTTAGAACTTTCTTTTGAGAAACCTTGAAACGGAACTGGCGCAGCCAGCACTATGTTTTCTATTGAAAGTCTTACATAATATTTTCACAAATTTGTTTCGCAGGTCAGGGGTTGAAAATCTTTTTGATTTTTGTTAATCTGGTATGAATCTACATGTTATATGTGCTGTTGCTCAATTTAACTATTTTTTTTTTTGTAAACAGGAGTCAAGGGTTTAAGCTGCAAACCAGCGCTTAGTAACCCGCTAGGGGGACCGAAGCATAATGCTGACGCTTAAACCTTTTGCTTCCGGTATTATAGTTTTTTTGTATAAGTGTAACTGCTACTACTAGCTGTAATACTGGAGACAATAAACGTTATTCTATTCTATATGTCGAATCTAAATGACCGCCCTTGCCACAGTAATCACATTTATTTGTATCACACTGACTTCGTTTATGGTTACCGTCGCATAGAAACCTAACACTTGATCTGTTTCCGACCATGTGCCTGGTCCACGTCTTAATTATTACTAGCAGTCAGTCAGATCAGTTTTGTCTGGCCAGCGCGTGTGTTTTCGCAATTTTTGATGTAAACGTTCGATCAGGTAGTAAACTAGCCAAACCGTCGTGGGTATGTCACAAAATTGTTTTCTTCAATTGATGCGCCTATACCACTGTCTCCTATATTGCCGACAATAATAGAAAAAATATCTTGTTCCGAAACCTAGTCGCGTAAAAATTAAGAAAAGTCCATCGGAAGATCGGGTTTTATGAGAAAACCACTGCATAAATCAATAACCAATAAACTTTCCTGAACTTTAGATATTTGAGCTTTGTTGTTACCGCCTTGGTTTTGAAGATACTATACTTCTTTTATTACATAAACACGCCCAAAGTTTGGTTAAATTAGCAAGAAAAACAAATTTTTCTGTTTCCGTACCTACAATATTAATGAGACAAAACTATATCATGTTTAATTTTTGATGTAGGTACATTGTCGAACAGTTGAGCAATACACTCCCAATGCTTGTGCGAAAAAAGGTCGACTAGATTCACCTTAAACGATCTATTTTACAGTGTTCTTCAAAATAGAACTCGTAAAGCGACTGATTTTCTAACAGCCTTTTTTAATACTTAATATCATCTAAAATATCGTACATATTCCGACGGATTTAAAAACTGGAAGCCAACTTAAGTGTCTAGTCCCTCCACAACCACGTAGGCCAATAACTATCCGATCGTAACATTGAGTCATACCACCAATGATATTACCACACATTTGCGATCCCTTTAGTTTGTTAAGAGTTTGATAACGACTCATTTCATCAGTCCTTTTAAATTTTAGGCCTAAGACCTGATAATACTAAGCCAAGCGTTCACGTCGTCTCTCACCGGATCGAACTCGGGTATAGTGATATTCAAAGTATGATTTGTACTCACAGTTGAGGTATCAGCCTTACTTAGTGATACCTGTTTCCTGTGTTTTGGCGGAGGTGCCGGGTCCTGGCACTACTACTGCTGCAGCTAGAACTTGAGCTTGAACGTATGCGTTTTGTTTACTTTATTTACCCACAGCTGTGGGCGGGTATCGCGTGTCACTTCTGATGTTAGCTCTATAGTTATTTAGAGCACCAACTATTAATTGAAACCACTTTGTACTTTTTACAATATAATAACTTCGAACTATATAATAAAGATACAGAATGACAAGAGAAATATTTAACACATGAAACGACTGCCTCTTACAGCGGTCTCTAAAAAAGTCTCCACGCTGCTGTTGTTTCTGTTCCCATACTGAATTTTGACCCTATCTTGAGGATGTTTACGTCTGGCTCGGGATACTGCAGCACAAGCACCTCGTCTGTTGGAGGCCACCATGCCGCTCCGCTGATGTCACTCTTTACATTGTAAAGAGAGCGCGGCAATCGCCAACATGAAGGAAATCATTGTGAGGAAACCGGCATGTCTTAAAGCACAAATTCGAAGACATGTGTCCGAAGCTACACTGGGCCCGCGTGGTGGAATAAGGCCCACTCCCTCTCACAGAGAGGAGGCCTGAGTCCCAGAAGTGGGAACGGTAACGCTGATTATGACGCGACAACTGCCTATAATCTCCTTCTATATCATTTTACAACTGTACTACCTCTACAGATCCATTTCATTCACAACAATCTTCATAATAAACAAACTTAAACATTTTAATATCTATTTCGTTACACTAAAGGGGAAGTTACAAAACATTATCGTGTTTATGCAAAGTTTTAACTTAGTTACGTCCGGCGCGTCTCGGGCTTCATAACAGGATTTCTGTGACATTGTTTGTATAAATTGGTTTTTGTTAGTGCAGTGCACGCGAGCGACTTTGTAATAAATAGTGTTGAAATTTTTGTATTTTTGAAGTAGGTAGGTAGTGAAGTGTGTTATTGAGTTTGTTATGCTATACTAAGCTAATTAAACCTAGTAGAATAGCAATTCATAAGTAACAATTTATGAGTGTCAATTTTATTTTTCTCTGTATTTTGTAGGATCTGCATATACATAAATACTGAGTTGCAATTATTAACTTTTATTATACATTATCTTGACTCTAATCGTTTTGTATATTAACATGTCCTATCTAAAAGAGCGTAGTGATCTGTAAGTCAGGAACCTCATACTTCAGACACCTTTTTCTATTTAAGATTGTGCATTCTACTTAATATTAGCATATTATTATTTTTATTTTTTATTATTGCTTATATCTAGCATTATTGTGACATCTGTCAACCCGCACTGGGCCCACGTGGTGGAATACGGCCCACCGAAAAGAGGCCTGTGTCCCAGCAGTGGACATTATTGGCTGATCATGTAAAATTCTATGCTTTTATCAAATATTCATGTCATGATAATGAATGTCCACGCCAAAATAATAGCCATAACGAACACCAAAGTCTTTAAACCTCCTCTCCCACCAATTCATCAGTCAATTTACCACACTACATAGGATTGAGTCAACATACCAATAAGTCTAAAA
This sequence comes from Polymixis flavicincta, assembly GCA_949987655.1. Lineage (NCBI taxonomy): Eukaryota > Metazoa > Arthropoda > Insecta > Lepidoptera > Noctuidae > Polymixis > Polymixis flavicincta. The sequence continues at coordinate 8,089,196 of OX465183.1, read as the reverse complement.
TGCGTGAAAGTACCTCAAGTGGGGCGCCAGAGCTTCGCTTCCGCGCTTAGCTGGCTCTGGTGTATATTAAATGAGAGTTTTCCCGAACCGACACGTATCTTTTTAAAACGTCACATGGAGTATCCGCTTCATGAATTTACAGCAAAAACCCTAATTCTGAAACACTGTGGAATATTATACTTTTATGTTCAATTCTTATTGGTCTTTGAGCTCTACTGTTAAATCATATGGATATTTCTACTTTTTTTCATGTTAAGTGTTTATCAGTAGAAATTTGTAAATGGCCTTCAGTTTCTTATTGTTTATCTCCCTGCACTGTTAAAGTTAGCTGTATTTTTCCCGAATATCATCAAATTACAGCTTTTCTTAACCTTTTTCGAAAACTTCATGAGGTTTTAAAAATGATGGTAGTATTATTTTCTCTAATAACCCTGAGGTTAGCAGCGACAACAGTGATGTCAAACAGAAAAACCACACAGCAATGGGTATGAAGGGAGACGGTGTATGTAGAACGTGGTGGACGCGAAGCACGCGGACCGCACCGCACCGCGCCGCATCCAATGAATGAAGCTCCTTATCCTTTGCGTTAGGGCTCCTTGAGGAGAGTAGTAAGTCCACCAGCATGCTCAAAATACTCCGACACAGACGGCCGTCCTTCTTACCTCGCCGCTACGTCCCAATCCATGTCTGCCCTGACCCCTGCATGAGCCAGCCCGTGCTACTGAGCCTTTAGCTTTGATTTCGATCAAAAATAATAATCATTTTGATCCGGCCCGTCCCTTGCTATCTCCTTCAGCGATGCCCTATGCCTGCCTAAACTTAGGGCGTCACTGGAGGAGACGGCTCAGCCGCCCAGATCGGGGCCCCATACAGGTCCATTGAGGTAGTACCTATGTTGAGCTGCGAGATGCCAATTCAGAAATAAGATGTATAAAGGTATTTCGATAGGGAAGACGTTAAAATCACGTCTATTTACCAAAAATGACTAACTATTTACAAAAATCTTTGATTAGAAAACATTCAAAACATACCAGCAGACTACTCAAGAAACATGATAGTAATTGATCCTCATGAGAAGCTTATAACACAGGTTAAACATTAATATATTATGTTTTGTTTATACTACAAAGACTAGTACTATTAAGACTTCACAATAGAGCCTTTAAGATGAATACTTGACATATCAAACGGAGTGGAGATCTAATAAAGGGTCGCTCTTCAAAGGGTCTTAGGTCTAAGTTCAAGCTCTCTCCTTTGAGGGTCTTAACCTTAAAGTTAAGTAAGGTTTAATAATTATACATATTAATTTTATAATTATAGAGGTTATCTTCATGTGTTCTAAGTCCTCGTAAACTTACTTTCATTTGTAAAAAGAAAATTAAATGAATTAAGAAAACTTCTCATGGCGGAAAGCATTGTAACAAAATTAGAAACAGTTTCAAACTTGGTTTTGTTAGAAGAAACAAGAAGATGATTTAAAGAAATCCCTTAAATTATTAAGTTTATCATTATTAATAATCCGTTTTGACTGATAACATTCAAGATTATACATATAAACAAGGTACATTATCACAACCGATCAACGTATAAAGACTGTCATATAAAATATGCTAAGTACCCAACCAATCTCAGACTCTCATAACACAAATTCACTCAATAAAACTGGTTGAAGAGCTGAAAACTTGGATGAGATCCTCACAGATTCCCCTCAGACAAGATATGATTAATGGCTGTATCAATAGAGATCGCCACTGGACTATCCGGCTCCCGTCCTAGAGTGATGTATTGCTCCCACGCCAGTTAGCTTTTATCGCGATTTGAGACTTTAAATATAGAGAATTTCATGCGGAAAACTTTTTGAATAAAGATCGTTACGGCAAGATCTTTGTTAGTTCAGAATAAAAAGATTTATTAGCATTTTCCCAAAGAGTATATTTTAAACTTTGATTTACTATAATCAATATGTGTATCTAAAGAAACACAGTAAGTTCGGCCGCCGGCGTGTTATCGCCTGCCAAGTCAACACAATAATATCATCTGCGTAGCCCAACTATGTTGGGGTCCACTTCTAGTCTAATTGGATGCAGCTGAATTCATTATTTTACATGGAGCGACTGCATATCTGACATCTGCAACCCAGTAACTGGGTAATCTTATACCCCTTGTTGTCAATTTGTCGTGATTCTGACTACCCGTTACTGATGGCTGCCAAAGAAAACTGAAAATTACATTGATACGCGGGTTTTCCATTGCGTAACAATCGGCAAGTAAGTCGTGTTAGACTAAGTATTCGCGCAGGATTTTCAGATAGTAGAAAAATTTGCATGCCGAAAAGTATACTCATAATAAAACATCTTATCTGTGTACCAACATTTTATTTTTTTATTTTACTCTATTCAAAGTTCCATGACTGATAATGGACAGAGTTATCTCCTGAAGATAGAAACCCTATACTTTGAAGATACTTAGTGGTTTGAAAAGAGATTTTTTTATTTAAGTTGCGTCATCCGGAGTCTTATTTAATTGGTAACAGTTGGTTGCCTCTCCATTGTTGTTAGTCAAAGAAATTTAAGGTGTAGATCAGCGGTTTTCAATTTTATTTAGCCATGGAACGCTAATTGATCATAGTTTTTTTGGCGGAACCCTTGCTGGCTATTTTGATAACTAAAGTATTAACCTTGTAGTTTGAAAATATTAATGTTAGACTCGAACATCAAACAATTTAAATATTAAAATAATTACAAATAATCAATATTATCATTGCAAAATATTTATTGTAACTAAGAAATACAATGCAATGATTATTCAATGTGAAGAATGAAATGTTTTCACATATTTTCTTATATCTTATCGCACAAAAATTAGGCTTTATGTCTGACAATTGAATGCGAAGATCTGGACCTCTTAACTCTCGAACAGACCTCGGAACCCCTGTGATCATTTGACGGAACCCCAGGGTTCCGCGGACCATCTTTTAGGAATCGCTGGTGTAGATCATCATCATTCTCTCACCCTTAGCCAGAGGATCAGAGCAAAATGTGTGTTTTCCTTAGTTAGTAGATATTAAGAGCATATTACTACCAAACAAACATGATGTAGTTGCTTGTTCGACAAGCATAACTTGGTACTACCAAAGCTACCTGCGCTAAAATTAAACTTCGATTAAATCGATAAACCGTTGTTGTATTACCCTTTTGTTATCTCCTGATTTAATGTATGAAATTCAGGTACCTACTTAAGTATTCTTTTTACAGGGAGGTTCTCTTGGGATTTAGCTGGTAGGCGCTATTTTAAGAGTACTTTCAATGCAATGCTTTGAATGATAGTAAAGACGTTTGCGTACAGGTTTAGAAAATATTTTTCTACAATTAAAAGAGTTGTTAGTACTACCTTATTTTAGAACAGTCACTTATTTTATATCAAATCATATCACACTTACATTCGCACACACTCTCACGCCATTCTTATTTTTTTTCTTACATAATGCGTTCCTATGTTTATAACACGGCAATATTTAAACACGGTTATTGAAAGTTCACCTCTTATTCATGGGGATCAAATGTAATCCAAGATGCAGGTTCACCACCTACTTTAGACGCAGATAGTCTTAAACTTTGTAAATTTCAAACTTAATGCCATCATTTAGAGTACCTATATTGTCACTATGCAATTTTGTAATACGTGTTCTTATTTTCTTGAACAAAATTATGTATTTATTATCTTTTTGTATAGGTACAAGGTGACATTTACTTTCTTCAATTTTAACCAGAAATCTTTCGCATATCTAGTGTTTGGTTCTACGCGTGCTAGTAAACATGATTTTTTAGATGTGACTCTTCACGTGACCAGCATGCTTTGCACGAGAACCGTAGACAACCATTTTGTCGAAAGAGTATAGGTACATCTACAAGTATATGTCACAAAAGTGACATTTACTTGTAGATCTGATACGATAGGAAAATCGTATACTTGTTTACTCTTACAATGTTTGTAAATATGTGAGCACCATGTATCTATCATAGAATTAATTTATCTTTAATGCTTCAGTTGCATTTTGTTACCTTTTTTGGTATAGTAATTTTATTCTGGGTGCATCGTTTTCACATATAATTATATAATGAATGTACTATGATAAATTGTATGTAAAACATTTTAAAAGAGTAACGGTGGAGTTTCTTGCCCGTTCTTCTCCATACGAAACTACATTTTGGAATGGGCGACTAGAATCAATTCCGCATAAATGTAAATGTTGACGTTCAAAAGTGCCTTTAAAGTGCCTAATTGAAATAAATGCTTTGACTTTGACAGTTTTTCACCGAGAAATGTAGACAAGCGATTTATATTCTACAGTAGAGATAGTAAGCGTTATGCTAAGCCTGCAGGGTTTTTTTTTTTGAGGGTGGAAAATCATCAAATAACTTCTCCCGCTCTGGGTGGAGCAGGAGGGCGTGTCAGACTCTTACTGACTGAAACCCATCCGTGTTCCCTCAGTTGCCTGTGTGCCAGGGACCACGGTATCTCTTTCGAACAACCCACATCCCTGGAAGAACCCGCACCCTTGGAGCCTACAGGGGTCCAGCCTATTTCTTGGCCAAAGAACGTGGCCATACAACGTGGCAGTGGGCACTATTCGTATTGACAGCGATGGGGACGCATGTTTTTACGATTTGGTATGGTATATAAAATGGTTCACCTGAAGGAATAATAGTGGAAACCGAACATAAAAGGACCTCCTTTTACTATTTTAAGACTGTTATAATCTAACTATATCATATAAATGTTATCCTGTAGGTTTGGGTGCACATGGTTTTTCAGTTGAATTGTCTACATGAAATAAAATGTTACATCTATATGTCGCAAATATTTGATCAAATGAACCAATGATTTATGATGCATCGCTCCCGTACCACCAAAAATCATTTGCCACTGTATTTTTTGGCACAAATTCATCAATTTCCAAAACATTAGTATTTGGCCACGTCAAAACGATAAATCTATACACGTCGGCAGAGCGTAGACAAAAGGACGGCAGCTGTCGTTAGTACAGATGACAAATTGCAATGTCGCACGTTGGACGAACTCACTCTTTGCGATTCCGGTTGGTGTTAACAAAACGATGACTTCTGGACTTAAAATACTCTACAATAATGGTATTATTGGTTTGAGAAAGCTGCAGTATAACCCTTTATTTATACATTGTGCTAAAAGCAGTGGTAATGAATAGTGTCTGTATAACTTCAAATTATTTAAGTTTAAACGTCTCTTAACTTTAAGCATCGTTTCTAAATAAGATGAAGTATTTAGTAAACTTTAGTGAAATATCATAAACATAATAAGCCTATAATGTTGCTACTGTTTGGACACAAACCTCCTCTCTTCAAGAAGGTGTGGACTATAATTTAACACGCGGGCCCAATGCGGGTTAGTAGATGTAATATTATGTCTAGTATAATGTCCTAGTCGCTACCAAGGGGTATCGTATTACCCAGTTGCTGGGTTGTGGAGGTCAGATAGGCAGTCGCTCCATGTAAAATACTGGTATTCAGCTGCATCCGGTTAGACTGGAAGCCGACCCCAACATAGTTGGGAAAAGGCTAAGCAGATGATGATGATGATGAATGTCCTAGTCGCTGCAAGAGACGTTCTGGGCGTAGGGAATCCCAGGTTGATTCCCAGCCACTGCAGGCGCGGGCTTGCCGATGGCGAGTAATGGGTAGCTCGCTGTCCGGTAAGGACAAAGCCCGGGTCAACAGCGCGTTATGTTCCATGCGCGCCTCAAAGAGATGTCAGCTTCAACTGGTGGGGTCCGAAAGGACCGATGCCTGCCAGGGGTGTGGGTTATTCGAAAGAGATGTGGCCCCTGGCACACCGGCAACTGAAGGAACACGGGTGGGTTTTATTGAGTAAAAGTCTGACACGCCCTCCCCCTCCACCCAGAGCGGGAGAAGTTATTTGATGATATCCCAACCATTAAAAAAAAATCTTCCTTAATTCCATTTTGTGCAACAGCATTTTATTTTATCTCGTAAAAAGTTTTTGCTCCGTGACAAACGAAACGTCAGACTTGAATATAGAGCCCAATTTTCCCACCTATATCCTGACGTTGAGTGAGGATGTGGTCCCTGCATCGATACTTAAATTATACGACAGATATTTACTCATTTAGTTAAGTATCAAGTATTACGTATGCTCAAAGTCATAACTTTTTTACATACCACTTCGAGGAGTTTTACGGTGAGTTTGCGTTTAATAGGCTAAATATAAAACAGTACGGTGCTTCCAAAGCCACGGTAAATGTCCCAATAAGCCCCCATAGTGTCCGTTCTAAACTATTGAGCGCGTCTGTACGTACATGTGTGGAGGGGTATACGTATGTACGCTAAAGTGTTTACGGTCGCCTGTACAGTCGGTCACGGAAGTTTTACTGCTTTTTTTTTTCTCGATAAGGTTTTACAAAAGATTGATTAAAAAACCGAGAGATTTATTAGGAGATTGCAAAATATTCTGTTTAATTAGGTCTTCCACGAGTGATTGTGGTGAATTATAGAGTTATATGTGTTTATGTAAAAGCAACTTGAGCAAGTTCATTCGAATGTAGTGTCTTAATCACGTTTAAAGCAAAATAAATGAGAGCAATAAAACGGATAGTTACAAATATAAAAAATATGAAATATTTAGTAATAAGGAAAATGTTAAAAGCGCTCTTCCTCCTTTCTACCTACTTGTTAAAAATGTTGCTGTGCTCGACAAGTTCCATAATTGTTTCGATTTATTATTAACTTACCATCTGTAAGTACAGGAAAACATCGTGAGGAAACCGACATGTTTTAAAACCAAAAACTCGAAGACAAGTGACATCCACCTACCTGCACTGGGCCCGCGCTGTGGATTATTTATTTATTTATTTAAAAGGTACAACAACGACTTATTCACTAGGAACATTAACATAATAAAATAACATTTTGGATTTAGTTATGGTGAATTTGTCACTTACAGGCGTACACAGCACTTACTTAAAATTAAAAATAGCTCCTTAAATATAAGTTTTAACAACTTTTAGTTAAAAAACAAAATCATAATTGAAATAAGAATTAAAAAAAAAAAACTTAAGTTACCTATTACTAGAGTCAAAATCAAAAAACAAAATCATAATCGAAATCAGAATATAATAAAATTAAACAATCAAAAAACAATATCGTAATCGAAATGACCTACTTCTTCTCACAGAGAGGAGGCCTGTGTCCCACTAATGAGAACACTAAGCGTTGATTATGCACCTGTATGTGTATGTCCATCACCTGCCTAGCCTTTTCCCAACTATGTTGGGGTCGGCTTCCAGTCTAACCAGATGCAGCTGAATACCAGTATTTTACATGGAGCGACTGCCGAAATGACCTCAACAACCCGGTTACTGGGTAATACGATACCCCTTGGTAAAACTGGTTGTCAAACTTTCGGGCTTCTGATGACCCATAACGACTGTCAAAGATCCACAAATGACAGCCGGGACCAACGGTTTAACGTGCTTTCCGAGGCACGGAGCTCGGAGGGGTCTTGGTATGTAAAGATGGTCACCCATCCACGGACCAACCGTGGCAAGCGTAGCTTAAAATGATCGATCGATCCGTGCAGCTATTGTTATTTAGCCACAAGCCCCTCTGAATGATTGTGATATAGACTAATTGAATTAAAAAATATTTTATTTCTATTCAAGGGAACCATTTTCCTTTATAATTATAACGAACCATTTTACCCCGTGTAACTTGTCTAATCTTGCACTTTTAAACGACCCGTTTTCACTGTACATACACACACCATTAATCATGGAAACGTTTCTCTTTCCTAAAAGTCCAAAATAAAACAATTTTTAAAACTCGAACGTTTTTTTTGTGTCATATTCCTTTCTATCCCGACTGTACATACGTACACATGGTACACAGCGCTTTCAAGTGCCCGACTACACTCCCCTATCGATGGCACTAAGAGCCACTGAACTTTTGATGGCGACGATACTATTTACACTTTTTTTTTCTGGTCTGGCAGCAACGTGATTTTTATGTAGTGTCGGTTTTTGTTAGACTGGCGTGGGGCAGTTGTGTCATGAGTTGATGAAATTATTTATAGTCAGCCTGTGTTTTCTGTCCTATACTACGAGGGTATCGTCCGTTTTTTTTTTGGAGTTTGGGAAATCATCAAATGACTTCTCCCGCTCTGGTTGGAGGGGGAGGGCGTGTCAGACTTTTACTGAATAAAACCCACCCGTATTCCTTCAGTTGCCTGTGTGCCAGGGGCGACGGTAGCTCTTTCGAACAACCCGCACCCCGCGCAGGCATTGGCCCTTGCGGACCCCACCAGTTGTTGCTGACATCTATGACGGTGCGCGTGGAACACAACGCGCCGTCCCGCCTACAACTTTTTGGCCGCTACGTCATCGGCTTCAAGGCAAAAGCCCTGACGAGCGGCCCCACCTTTGGGTTCCTCTTCGTTTGACCGTGGCTGGGAGACCACGGTTACTGAGCCCCCCCTCAACGGCAATGCGGGAACCCACTCGGGGGGGAGGGTATCATCGTTCGTGATCTTGATTTAGGAGCTCACTGTTGTGTTCCTCATACAATTCGAAATTAAAAATCCCTACTATACTTCGGTCCCTGACTTGCCGTTCATCTTAAGTGGGACTTAGCTGGACATTTTTTTCGCATATTGGATGACAAATGGACTAAGAGAACCACCGATTGGAACCCACTAAATGAATAACGCGATTGCGGCAGGCCGAGACGAAGATTGCGGGACGAGCTTGACTCCTAGCGAAAAGGCTGGCGGGCACTAGCAAAAGACAGAATTGTGTGGGAAAAGCGAGGCTTTTGCCCAGCAGTGGGACAATACCGAGTAGTCAGATTCTGTTCTGTACAAAGAGGACTGTTTAACAATTCGAAGGCCGTGGGTGGTATGTGGATGGGTGCACATCTTTGCATAGCAAGATCCCTCCAAGCCTCGGATTGAATGTCTAAGCCATTTGTCCCGGCTGTCATTTGTAGATCTTGTTCATCATTACGGGTCGTCAGAAGCCCGAAAGTCTGACAACCAGTCCTTGCCAAGGGTATCGTATTTACCCAGTGTAACTGGATTATGGAGATCAAATAGGCATTCGCTCCATGTAAAATACTGGTATTCAGCTGCGTCCGGTTAGACTGGAAGCCGACCCCAACATAGTTGGGAAAAGTCTAGGCAGATTGTTTGGCTCGTGTTAATTGGTAATTGTAGATATATGCCAATAAATAACGCCATCATTTCCTAGCAGTGAAAGGGTAGTTGTAATGTACCTTAATCCATAAATGGCCAAATGTAAATTAAAAACTTTACTTTGTTACTGTTTCAAATGATGAATTTTTATAATGAGAGAGGTATTCATAAATTCAAAAAGGCATAAAAACGAGTTTTTTTTTTGTGATTGTATGTTCGTAGTACACTTGTAGAAATCAACATAAAAGTCAGCCAAACTAAAATAAAAATACGGTAAACGAATACAATTATTATAAATGAGAATATATTTCATAATATTTTGCACATTACATAATATTTACATACCGAAAAAAAAATTTGATGATAGAAAAGACTTACCTGTGTTATTTTGAGAATTACCCACTTTACGTTATTATGAAGCAATTTACCCTCTATTGAATTTAGTTAAAAGAAATAAGTTAGACTTATTAATATTTTTTATATATGATTAAAAGTTTAACTGTACTCAATCGAGTACAGTTAATATAGAACTCCCTCACAACAGAAAAAAAAAAATCGCAACCTATAAACGCAACATGTAGCATAGAAACGACAATCATCGCAAAGATTTCGCTCGTTATTGTTTCACCGTCTATTGTTGAGTTCGAAACTTTTAGCTTTGCTCCCAAAGAATGCACTTTGCGACTTTTATTGCATAGGTAACATGAGTAGGTCCTAGTATTGTGTACCTATTGTTCAGTAATACTCATGCGAGTCGAGTGGTTTCGACTTGCATCATACTTAGACTTTGCCTGTTCGTACCCGGTGGAAAGGAAAATAAAAGGAAATATGGAATGTGTATCATTGTTTTGATGCCTCGTGAGAGTACAGAAATAATACTTGACTAGGATTTGAATAGTTTCATATTTTCTAACCGGTAAATTAGTTGCTTGATTCTGGGCCGAGTCCATTTAGATTGTCATTGATACACTAATAAGAAGAATCAATTGAAAAACAGTTGACGTAATTACAAATATGTATTTTTTTTGTTTAATCTAATTTGTAAAAATCCTGGCTTGATTTTCGTATGTTATTTTCGGGCGACCACTGAAAATCAGCGCTGTGCTGTGGGTCCCATAGCACAGCATCATGCTGAGTGGAAGCCGTCTTGTCACAGTCACGGCGTGCAGCTGCCGACTATTATGTTCTGTATGCCTGTGTATGTATAAAAATATTTGTGTTGTTATCATGTTTTTTTTTATATATGTTATTTCATCTTTTTATATGCACGTGTTTCTGTGACAACTAAAATCCATTTTTCTTTCCTTTTTTCTTTCTATCATTGGAGACAGACTTGAAAATTGCAGCTTTTCAAAACAAATCAAGTTACCCTAAATATTATGTAAGTAAACATAAACATTTAAAACTAATTCTGTACTTTTTTCGATACTTATTTGTTAGGTATTGTTTCATCAATTTTTTTGTCTGATTCATCATCATCATTTCAGCCTGAAGACGTCCACTGCTGGACATAGGCCTCCCTCAATTTGGGGGGCTTGCCATAATCGCCACGCTTGGCAGGCGGGTTGGCGATTGCAGTATGGTGGTAAAATGCATAGAGAACGCTGCTGCCCATTCTCTAGTAAGTCCCTTAGTCGCCTCCTACGACACCCACGGGAAGAGATGGGATGATGCTATTCTTTACGTCCGGCACCACACGGTTCGTCTTGCTTCGGTTCGGTTTGTCTGATTATTGGCAATTATTTTCTATTTGCAGTACTTATCCGAAATTAAAACACAAGCGAGTGTTGTATTTACTACAACGATTTTAAAGAAAAGATTTGTTTTCTGTACAGATTTTTTACTTTCTTCCTTAGACGATTTTTTAACCAAACTTCCATCAATATTACCTGAGCAATTTTTCTCGACCGTCCACACAATAAGGGCCAACTTTCCGTTTCTTCAGAGTTCTGAACACGTTAATTGAAACGTTGCTTATCCGGCTGAAAATGCGGTAAAAACGTAACAAGGTGAGTTTTATGAATATCCTCAAAGACCGTCTAATCTTATAAAGGAAATATAATCCCCTGTTACTAGCATGACTTACAATATTAACATATTATGCTAAGAAGATCCGTTTAAGAAGTCTTTTTTGATGTGTTGTTCGTAAAGAATAATGTGCAAGGAAAAGTTGAATGATATTATAAATGTACTAGCTTTTGCCAGCGGCTTCGCCCAGGTGTAAAATTATCCCACGGTAGTGTAAAAACTGGGATAAAAATATCCCCGTTATAGGTACCTGTATGCCAAATTTCATCCGAATCCGATCAGCTGATTTTGCGTGATTGAATAACAAATATCTAAACATCAAAATATCCAAACATACAATCTATCACATCTTATTATATACAAGGTGTTTTTTTTATGTCCCATAACTCTATAGTATGAATGAGACCTTAGCAAAGAACCAACTGACACATAAATTATTTATCAATTATAATTTTTTTGTTCGACAAAGTCACGACTATTCATGTACAACAACCCTATGTTAACGTCGCATTTTTTTTAGCTTTAAATCAGGATTATTGAATAAGAAAATAAATTACTCGAATTTATCAATGAAACTTAGATCCCTACACACATCGAGAGCCTTTTTTTTTTTTTTTTTGGGTGGGAAATCATCAAATAACTTCTCCCGCTCTGGGTGGAGCAGGAGGGCGAGTGTTAGTATTTTGTACGGTAATTTGGCAACGTCGCAAAAGTAAAGATTCGTTATACGGGTGACATTTGTTGACATAAATTAATTATGATTGATAGTTATTATCTTCTGAACTATGCAGTTTTGGACCACATAGTCTAGGACTATTTGTATAACTCTTACTAATATTATACTAGCTGTCCTGACAGACGTTGTCCTGTCCGTCCAATAGTCATTCATACAGAATCCCTACCCTACCTACCCTACCTACCCTACCTACCCTACCTACCCTACCTACCCTACCTACCCTACCTACCGTACCTACCCTACCTACCCTACCTACCCTACCTACCCTACCTACCCTACCTACCCTACCTACCCTACCTACCCTACCTACCCTACCTACCCTACCTACCCTACCTACCCTACCTACCCTACCTACCCTACCTACCCTACCTACCCTACCTACCCTACCTACCCTACCTACCCTACCTACCCTACCCCTAACCCTAGAGTTATGGGATATCAGAAAAACACAATCGTGTTTCGATGGTTCCTTTTAACGTAACACAGAATACCTAGTTAGTTGTGGGTAAGCGAAAATGACTTTGTGGCCTTGTAGAATTTTTACAATGTATATTAGGTATTTATTGTAGTACTTATAAACTAAAAATACCCTCATCTTCCTCATTATAAATAGTTAACATAAAACTGCTCGGCGAGCCGGCCGGGGCACCCGCGTAGCCGCTCGCCGCCGATCATGACTATTAGAGTTGAGATTAATTGTGATCGTGGCAAAGACCTAAATACGAGTGCCACTACCACGTTAGTTTTTTGTGCATAAGCCAAAGTTGACAACCCTAGCGCGACCGCCGAGCGTAGGTATGAAAATCGAAGTACATACATGTGATTGCCTTCTGTAGTCTCTTTATTTTGTGGCGTAGGTATTGCACTTTTCTATGAAACAGCAGATTTTTTTTTGTATAACAAACGAAAAATGTCTGCGCTGGGGAGTCTAGAATGATATACTGAATTCATGGTTACAGTTTGCGCACTGGATAAAAGCTTACCCTGTATAGTAGGCTCGTAGGATTGCTGAATAATAATAAAAGATATCTTCTCTATCTATGAATGGGAGAAGAGTCAGTTGTAAAATGAGGAACTCAAATAAACATAAATGAATTGCTGAGTTGGTGGGTAGATCATCATTTACCTGTCCTTGTACAGACGCCAGCACATCAAGCTACCCCAATCTGTCGATAAAAATAATGGCATTTCTATACAAATTGGGTTCCTAATTAAACATTTGGCATAGACCTTTAATTATTTATTTTTAATCTTATTATTAGCACTCTTGTTAATTTAAAATGATAACTAAACGTCACTCATGGGTACCTACCCATGAGTGACGTTTAGTTATCATTTTCACGATAACAATATGTACCTACATATTGCAGTCACGTCATTTTCTCCAAGGACTTAAAAGTACTACAATATTCTCTCCACTTTCGATTCATCTGTCTAGATAGAAACATCGTTCATTCACGAATACGCATAGACGAAAGTTTGTCGAGCTCCAAGTTTTAATTTCCTGCCAAAGGATACGGGACGATTTGATTTGCGAAAAGCGACTGCGTAGTTAGGGGATTTCAATTTTTTACTTCCGCACAGATAGACTGTCGAATATTTTTCACCAGGTATTTCGTCATTCTTTTACAGACGGAACGTTGCTGATTTTTTTCTGGATCACTGAAAAATCTACCATGCTCGATGTATTTTTAAATGAATTTGGGGATACATGTGCAAGCTTGCAAGTAGTTTTGTCGTGAAAAGCATTGGCATGTTAGACAAAGGTATTCCCTGGTATTAAGAGGCCTACGTACAATGAACTGTCCATACATACGTAATACCTAAATCATTTGCAACTTGAGCATATTTCCACCATATTATGGTGATATTCGGATTCAGACAGTATTTATCTAGGCTCGTAGGGGTTTTTTTTTTCCAAAATAATTACCTCAAATGAAGTTTAAGCGAATTGCATTTCCCACATTTTTACAGCGTAAATGACATGTTTTCTCGCTGTTTTTTTGGTACTATAACCAACAATTTCCGTAATATTGTTGTCTCAGAAGCATAGCTCATATTATCAAGTTATAAAATGTCGAAAAAAATATTAAAATACAATAAGTTTTCATTCATCATTTTTGGTATTACGGAACACGTACAAATTCATCATAAATGGTCAGTATCTAGTAGCGCTATCGCGTCAAGCCATTGTCAATGTGTGTGTGATCGTACTGCTCACTGTAGGTATGTATCTTCGACAGGTACTAACACTAGCGCAACGATAACAATATTCGGACGAAATATTGTCTCCGCCCGAATCCTAGTTGCGAGCTTCGGTCGTAGGATTCTTAACACATAGATAAATCAACTCGGCCTATCGCAGTCCTCTGCTGGATATAGGCCTCTCCCAGGCTTCGCCACAACACCCTGTCCCAAGCCTTCCGCATCGAGATCCATAAATACATGCGCAACTTTTATCATTTGCAATATAGAGTTAGAAAATATTAGTTCCATTGGTCTTTAAGTCTGGTTTCAACCATAGAAGATTCATACGGCGGACCTATAAAAACCAACTAAATAGATTTTTATATTGCCAGTACAAACCATTCTCTGAAACACAGATTTGCTTCATCGTCATCATCATCATTCCTGCCCTTGCCCCATGTTGCTTGTGTTTGGCACAATTCGTTTTTATTCTACCATTCTCCCCGTCACGCTATTGTTCACTCTCTTTTCTTTCATATGGTTCATCACTCAACCTCGCCAACATATTTTTTTTTTTGCTCTTGACCTCGGTCACGCCTGATAGAAATCGATGAATGGGGTCTATGATGGCACGAGCGTGCTAAGAAAATTCCTGTTCGCTCTTGCTGAAGGCCGATGGGTTAAATGTGGAAAGGAACATAGACGCTGGCATAGAGTTTCACACTTTGACTATGCGCAAAATAAATGTGGATCAGAAGCACTGGTTGAGATATTAACAAATCTTTTCTTTGGTCTCATAGAAACAGGTTTACGTACCTAACCAAAAAAATAACAAAACCTTCATCCGATTCCTTTGCCGCTTAACGAAATTGATTAGCAAATACTCGAAGCAATATAAAAGCCTGCAAACGAAAGCCTTGCAAATAAGCAAATCGACAAATCCACTTCGTCTGAAAGCCTCACTGGTACCTACCAATTAATAAAAAACAAAACACAATCGGACATCTACGGATAACAGAGGTTCCTCTATTTTTAGGGTTCTGTAGTCAAATGGCAAAAACGGAACCCTTATAATTTCACTATGTTCGTCTGTCCGGATGTTAAATGCCTATATGTACTGTGAAGCAATTTGCAGTATATCCATAAAAATTGGAAAAAAGGTTTATTTTATGCACCGCTAAACAATGGTGTAGTGAATTTATGAATATATTAGTAAATCGTTTTAAATATAGGGATATCTTCGGTTACAACCGCTAAAATTACTTTTTTTTTTTACAGAACATAACATCACCTGTAATCCCCGAAGGGATGGATAGAAGTCTCACCTATGTAACGCATTTATGATAAGCATAAATAACCTGTAACGTTCCCACTGCTGGGACACAGACCTCCTCTTTGTGAGAGGGAGTGAGCCGTGATCCACCACGCGGGCCCAGTGCGGGTTGGTAGATGTCACAATGTCTTCGATTTTTTGGTTCTAGGACATGCTGTTTTCCTCACGATGTTTTCATTCACCGTTTTGAGCAGTGGTGAAGAAATAATTTACACACACACAAAGTGAAGCGCCTGGCTGGGTTCGAACCTACGACCTACAACTCGTATGTTTAAGCGAGCACAAATCCAGACTCCTGGACTCCTATACTGAGAAATTTCTGATGGATAAACCCAATAAGACTTTGCTTGACCTGGAAATCGAACCTAGTACCTCATGCTCCGCCCTAGGAACTACTAGACCATTTAAAAACACCATGAAATAAAAACTTATTTTGCGTTCAGTAAAATCAAAACTATGCATTCGTAAAAATCATTACATCTACGGAACCGTTCACTGTTTGTGGTCCACTTGCCCGGTATATCTTCGCATTCATCGGATAGGTTTTCAAACGTCTGGTATCAATTAACATTGATTGATTCGTTTTATTGTCTGTATTGCTTTAGCAATCTGTTGGATAACAATTCAATTAGAATTTCCATTCTCATAAAGTTCTTTGTGGAGTGGTTTGTTAGACGAAAAAAAATATATTTGAATGAAATATATAATACAGAGATATTATACTAATATCTATATGACCGAGCTTTGCTCAGTTTTTTCATTGTTTGGTTTTTTCCGAAAGCTGCATACTACATTTCATGAAAATCGTTGGAGCCGTTTCCGAGATTCAGATTATATAAATACAAGAATTACTCTTTTAAAGGTAATATATGTTGTGTTAAAGAGTATTGTTAACTTCTCGTCTGTATATCAATTGAAAGGATTCCTTTCATACATAACATCACGCCTAATTTCGAAGAGTTGGGCAGAAGTGTAACTATAGTACCACAACATTTCGCCAGTTATGTCTTAGTCCCATACAGGTAATAGGGGCGAGCCTATTGCCATAACTCGGGCACAAATTCAGACTCTGGGCTGCTATTGCGAAATTCCAGATGGAAAAACCCATTTACAATTTGCCCGACCTGGGAAACGAATTTAGGACCTCGTGCTCAGCAGTATCGTTTGCGACCACTAGACCAACGGCGAAGCTAATTCATTTTAGTAATAAATATATGGATAACTATTCACCACATCATTTTGTTTGACGTTTTCTAAAAATGAAACCTAGTAGATCGATTTATCGCCCCCGAAACACCCGGCATACTAAATTTCATGATAAATGATAATTTATTTTATTTCTGTAAGTAGTTTTATACTATACTGTTATTTTATTCAGCTGCATCCGGTCAGACTGGAAGCCGACCCCAACATAGTTGGGAAAAGGCTAAGCAGATGATGAAGTAGGTTTGTACAAACACTTTTACACGTCAATCATATTTTTTAAACCAGATGAGGTCGGCGTTTCCTATCTGAGTACTCTGAGAAGAAAGGCCGAAACAAACTCAGAGGTCACAGTCACACACTCAGACATAATCGTGGTCAGATCATGAAAATCGTAGGAGCCGTTTCCGAGATTCAGATTGTGTATATAGGGTGACTGGTAATGAGTGACCGATATTTAAACACATGATTGTACTCATCATCACAAACAACTTTCCCAAAAAACTACTTTTTATTTTATTTAACTAGCGCATGTTACCGTCACCCCAATAGAATATTGAGTACCTAACAAGAATAAGATACAAGATACACGCTCACCCACACTTTAAGTATTAGTAATTAAGTCACTCTCGGTATTATTATAATTTTTTCTTATTTTCTGTGTACTTCGTAATTGGCGTAATGTTTAGATTAATTAATAATGTTATACTTATTGTCAGCTGTGAAGTTACCTTTAATAAATAAATAAATAAATACACAATCAGCTGTAATTTAATTTAGTTACCTACAAACAAAAAAAAAAACACTTTTACCTGCATTATTCTTTTGTCATTAATTTAACCAACGTACGATTCGGACGCCCGCTATTAGCTGTTAGGCGCTTGACCCCGGAGTCAAGCAACACAGTTGATGCGTGGTCATCATCATCATCATCATTTCAGGCGAAAGACGTCCACTGCTGGATATAAGCCTCCCCCAAAGGGGGGGTTTGCCATAATCGCCACGCTTGGCAGGCGGGTTGGCGATCGCAGTATGGTGGTAAAATGCATAGAGAACGCTGCTGCCCATTCTCTAGTAAGTCCCTTAGTCCCTTTTTGTTTGTAGGTATTAGGTAACTAAATTAAATTACAGCTGATGGTGTGTTATTTTTGTTAGGTACTCAATATTCTATTGGGGTATTAAAATTGGGGTCAATAACATAGATTTAAAAAAATCGTTTCTTTGGGAATGTCATGTCATGTGTTTAATCATCGGTCACTAATTACCAGTCACCCTTTATAAAAGAATTGCTCGTTTAAAGGTATTAGATTAACGAAATCTAAAGAGCTTGTTTTCCTGCCAGGGGTGCGGGTTGTTCTTAAGAGATACCGCCACCCGACACACGGGCTATTGAGGGAACACGGGTGGGTTTTAGTCAGTAAAAGTCTGACACGCCCTCCTGCTCCACCCAGAGCGGAAGAAGTTATTTGATGATTTCCCAACAAAAAAGAAGAGATTATTTTCAAAGTGCACTGTAAGTTATGTGCATATCTACATTGGATAACATGATGCAATTCGTAAGTTATTTCTTAATAAGTTCGTAGATTTAAAGTGGAGCCATATAAACAGTGGACGTCTTTTAGCTGAATAATGTTGATATGATAAAGTCATCTTATTTTTAAGAGTTTTTACTGTTTTCAAAATTTATGTAGCTAAAAGATTATTTTGTGGAACTTGTAAAACAGAACATTCTGAACTACATTCAAAATGAGGTATTCACAGTACAAGTCGATATAGTTTCGTACTTACGAAACAATCTGTGACTGACTGGGAACTAAGTTCGACTTTCTAACTTGTTCCCAACTAAGCTAGGTTTCACGTTAACTTGAACTTAACGCGTCTGGCACATTAAGTGTTAAAATAAATCATTACTTTATGAACTTCAGTTCAGTTAGTGGAAAATATAATGATGAGTAACGCGATTATCACTAAAGCGCGTTTTTATTTTTATTTATTTACTTTTTTCACTTCAAGTAACAACGACAGTGTAGCCCTGGCTCTTGTACTTGTAATTTCTGTACCACAAGAACCAGACCTCTCAATTTACAGGGTATATGACATAGAAGCGAGATAAACAAAAATGCGATACTTAAGTTAAAGTGCATGCATTAAAAGATAGGTTTACAAAAATACAACAGAAAAAATAAACCTAACAGAAAATAAGAAATAAAAAATATGAATATATATTGTTCTGTTGCTTTGGGCTAGCGCGGCATCGTAATGTATTTTCATAGAAAAGAGTGTGATGAGACCCCCTGTACCTTGCGATCGTTCATTCGAAATGTAAGAGAGTGACGTAGACGTATTTACCTGACTACGGCGAAGCAAAACTGAGGATTATGATTTTTAGTGGTAGGTAGGCAGGCCTATGTACTACTTATAATGATTTGATATTGTTTGTTAGTCACCTTTTATTCGTCCTCTCAACTTGATCAATCTATCTATGCTACTATTAAAAACAACTTCTTCCTCTTTTTTACTCTCTTCCAGTACGGATTGCCAAACTGTTGCAGTTTTTAAAAGAAGAGTGAACGAACACTATCTGTCCACATCGTCATATTTGTGTATGTATTATTTCATTAACATAATTAGTAATAATATTTTAGTCATATTTATTTTAGAAGTATTTGTGTAAAAGTATGTTTGAAATTATGTATGTAAGTATATTCTCATATTATTTGTTTAATTTATTGAGTGACTTACTGTTTTTGATTATATATTTGTATGTAGTTTATTTTCTCTTTACCCTTACACACGCTGTCTACATCTCTTTATCTTCTCTTCTATCGCAGGTATCCTGGAAGAGATTTCTTTAGAAATAAGCATCACCTCTGTACCAATTTTTCTGTTCTAATCTTTTTGTCGGTTGTATGTGTGTACATAAATTGTTAAATAAATAAATAATTTTAATGGCTAATAATTAGTAATTATAATACATAGCTTGATTTAAAAGAGCATCTATGAAGTTTCTTGGTGTTGCCTCTCCATAGAGATTTACGTTCTGGTTGCCGACCGACTGACTCCTGGCAAATTCAAGTGTCTGTAAATTGTTTGATTGAAATAAAAACTTGGAGTTCGAAAGTTTGCTGTCAAAATAATTATTTTTTACAATATTCTTAAAATATCTCGAACAAAGAAAAAGCAAAAGTGGATCAAAACAAAAACACAGTCGCAACACAAGCACGTTCGAAACATATGAAAACAAAACTGGAACAAAGCGAACGAACGGTGTCACAGAAGTTCCATACGCCGACTTACTTCCACTAGAGAGCGCCTATTGAATGAAAAACGAATGCCCGTTCAGCCGTGAGCTGATATGTTTCGATGTCTTGTATCTATCTATCATATCCTGGCTTTAAAGTTGATTGTATTTATGTATTTGTGCATGGCATGGACTAGCGCACTGCACCGGAAAGGACTTTAAAATGTTTTTTTGTGTGTCAGATCTTGATTCTGTATGTGTCAGCTGCTATGCAATATCATCTCATCCTGCACATACCGTAGTGTCCCAAGACGAAATGGAGAGGGCTATGCTTGGACTTTCCCTACGGAATCGAATTAGGAATGATGAGATCCGCAGGGGAACCAAGGTAACCGACATAGCCCTAAGAATCGCCAAACTTACCCACATTGCTTGCAGAACAGATGGCGATGGGACCTAAAGGTTCTGAAGTGGTGACTGCGTACGGTGTTACAAATACAAGGTGGAGCGATGACCTTGTGAAACCCGCAGGAATCCGCCAGATGCGGGAAGCACAGAACTAGTCGAAACGGTGGAGCTTGGGGGAGGTCTATGTCTATCAGTAGACGTCTTTCGGCTGAAATGATGATGATCGTGTGTCAGATGTAAAAAAAGGATCTACTAAATAAAACTTACGCAACTATAGAACATTATTATTGTTTTAAAACTTTGAGGCTTATCTTGAAGAAGAAGAAGGACGGACACACCTCAAGCTTTTACAATTTGTTGACAAGGTTGTTTAATAAAGTTTGCAACTGAAATTTTATATTGTACTTTTTAGATTTCTTTAAATAACTGCTGTATCACCTTCACGTGTCAGGCACATGTCAAGACAAATCCAACGAGCCCTACACAACAAGGGCTATTTTGTAATGTTGAAAAGTTCCTGTGGTAATCTGCTGACTTTATCATTAGACCTGGAACTTTAACCAGGGATATAAGTACTTATCAAGACCAATATAGCTGAAAGAAAACGGGGCTATCTTGTTTCGCTGAGGAGTTCTTCCAGCTCCATCGTCAGACCCTGGACTATGCCCTGAGATAAAACAAACGAACCAAACCCAAGAATGCAACCATGTTTAGTTGAGAAGTTTCTTTGGCGAGCTATATTACCTTCATCATCAAATCCTGGACTAAGGCACCAACTTGTCAAATCCAAATGGCGAGAAACATAAAAGGGCTTTCTTGTCTAGTAGAGGAGTTCTTATGGTGACCTTTGGCTACACCATAGGCTGTAGTACTTAACAAAACAAAACCAAATTATTGTTTCGTTCAGCATTTCCTTAAAAGGATAAATGATATTGTTTCTGTAAGTACAAAAACAAAATCATTTATCATTTAAGGTTTGAACAAACACTTTTACACGTCATATTTTGAAACTAGATGTTGGCAGCGTTTCCTATCTAACTACTTTGAATTCAAAAATAAGCCAATATCAATACACATTTATTCAAATCAGAGTTGAATTAGATACTCCGATTGGACCTTATTTTTCCCAACGTCAATAAAACCTTTCATGAAATAATTTTCAGTCGAGTGCGACACATTTTTTTTTTTTCAATGCAGCTTCGCGAGCGATTAAATACTGAATATTTAATTTTCAATACGCTGCAGTTTCAAACCTATTTTTCATACAAAAGGTAGATGTAGACGACCTGCATTCAGTTAGAGATTCGGGTTTTAACGGTAGTCTCAACAATAACTATGCAATTTAGGAGGCAAACATTAGGAGGTTTTGCTAAAAAAAAATGTATCTTACAGAGGTCACAGATTTATTTAAAGTGGAGAAATAACAAAACTTTTTCCTAATTATGAATTTGGCCACAATAGACACCAGCAGCACAAAATGACAGCATATTAGTCCAAATAGGTTTTTTAACTGACTTTCAAAAAAGGGGGAGGTTAAATGTTCCCCTGTGTATGTTTTTTTTTAATGTATGTTACTCGATTTCTCCCCCATTTGAGGACCGATTCTCAAAATTCTTTTTTTATTACTTGAAAGAATATACTCCTGAGGTGGTTCCATTGGCACCAAGTCAGGATCTGATGATGGAATCCCAGGGAAATCGAGGGCAAGCCTCAAATTTTGTAGGTATTAATAATGTTTTTCATTTATTTTCTAAAGCTATTGAGACATTTGCGTATGGTCATCGTCATCTCATGACGCTGAGCTGATAAAGGAAGGTACAACTCTTAGGAGGTTAGTAGTTAGGTGGATGTTGAAAAATAACTTTAATTTCGGAAGTCGGTGACTTTGGATATGTATTTTATTAAGTTCTTGTCACCGCCTTCCGAAATTAAAGTTATTTTTAAATTTCTAGTGTTTTTTGGAAGTCGGATGTTTTTTTTTAAGGTTTTTAGTAGTCAGTCTTGCATTTTATAGTTACTTATCCAATTTAACTAATTGCAATATTATTAATTTTATTACCTTTTATTTAAAAGTATCTACTGCTTAGGGTTTCGGTAGAGTGAGGTCGCTCCGCGAAGCATGTGAAGCTCCCAGGAAGCTTCTGTGCTTTTGGGCAGAGCTAAGCTGGCTTTGGTATCCAGAATCCCCACGCACAACGGACCGAATGGGAGTCTACGTGCGGAAAAGGGAGTCCCATCATCATCATCATCATAGGGTTTCGGTATCTACTTCATTTAAGTGTTTGACATTTTACGCTCTGATGAACCCCTTAATTTAAAAACATCATCAAAGGATTTTTAACTGATATTTTAATAACCACTCGTATGATTAATTTGCATAATAACAGTTTATTTTAAATTTTAATTACGGTGAAGTATCCTTTATGAATATTTTACTGTAATTAAATTCGCAGATTCGCCCATAATTACCGTCAGAGATGTAAAAGACCCACAAATATTTTCGCAGTAAATGAGAAATTATTTTCGATTGGTTTCTGTATTCGAGGTAAATGTGTACTGAAAGTATCGTTTCAAAGGAAATTGAAACCATACTACCATTTAACATATATTGGCTATTTTTATCAACCTGTGTTGTCTCACTGCTGGGCAAAGGTCCTCGCCCATTAAAATCAAATCAAATCAAAAGCTGGGAAGAAGTGGCGCAACAAACTCCCCAGCAGCACAGCTGTCTGATAAGTTGGAAGAACTTGATTTTATACAGAAATAGGTAAGTAATTAAATTTCATCAAAAAATGGAAATTTCATTATTAAAAAAAAAAAAAATGGTTTATACAGTCAAATAAAATAAACAATGCTATGGAGTAACTCATATAACCTGTCAGTAGGTAAGCTAATTCTGGTGAAAGAACACAAACGTTGTCTTGAGTTAATCACAGCGACCAACAATTCTTATCGTTTAAGTAGTCGTTGATTGAATAATATGCCTTCGAACAAAGATTTGATTTTACTTTAGCTTTAAACGCATTAAAATGTAAATCTAGCAAAGAAGAGGGAAGCTTGTTATAAAAGGTGATACCGAGCCCAACGAATGAGTTACGAACTCTATGAAGCCGGTGAAAGGGACCACGTAGTTTGTCCTTAATTCTGGTATTCATATTATGAATATCACTGTTTTTAGTGTATAAGTGTATATTTTGCCTAATATATAAGATGTTAGCGAAGATGAATTGTGATGCCACCGTGAGAATACCAACATCTTTAAAAAAAATTCTCAGAGAAACTCGAGCACCTAATTGGTAAATTGCACGTACAGCTCGTTTTTGCAGAACAAAAATATTTTGAATGTCAGCGGCTTTGCCCCACAGCAGAATGCCGTAGGACATAACGCTATGAAAATAACATTACTGTGTAACTACTCCCGTAATCGCATATGTCAACGACGCCTGTCTTCTGACACATCACGCATCGGGCGAGTGGGTGTTCTCAGTATGATATGAGTCTGGCCATACAATAGCTTATTTTTTATGACAGTTTCATACAAGAGAAAAAGTTTATAGCATTGCGGATTTGAACATAAACAATGGAGATTTTTGTAAAAATAAAATTTATGCTTTGGGTTATTGCAACGGAATATGTGTAGATCTGATGAAATATTAAGTACAGTGATCAGCATTTAGTGAGCAGTGTGTGTCATTTGTGAGCACTAAATAAAGGTTTTATCTGTCTATTTGATATTGCTCACTAAAGCGTGATCAACCATAGTGAAACTAGATTTGAAATTACCATCTCTTAGTCGACGTTCAATGCTCAATGCCTTTATCTTTATTCATCCAAACTAACTCTGTGCAAAATCTCCGCCACTATCGAACCGCTGTCTTCAAAGTCTTTATAGTTTTGCATCAAACAATCTCATCCTATAAAGCGTCTATTGATATCTAGGACAAATTAATGCGCATTTATCCTGACTAGTGGTCTCCCAGTGGTGGTCATCATTATCATTTCAGCCGAAAGACGTCAACTGCTGTACATAGGCCTTCCCCAGGCTCCGCCACTTCAACCGGTTCTGTGCTTCCCGCAGCCAGCGGACTCCTGCAGCCCTCACAAGGTCATCGATTCACCTCGTGGGAGGCCTTCCAACTTTACGTCTTCCGGTACGTGGTCGTCAATCCAGAACTTTTCGGCCATATCGGCCATCTATTCCGGGAGCAATGTACCCCGCTCATTGCCACTTAAGTTTGGCAATTCTTCGGGCTGTGTCAAACCTTGGTTGTAATGCGGGTCTCTTCATTCCTGATTCGATCACGCAGGGAAACTCCAAGCACAGTCCTCTCCATTGCCCGTTGGGTTACTTCAAGGCTTTTTATGAGGCTCATTGTAAGCGACCACGTTTTGGTTCATATGTCATCTCTGGCAACACGCACTGATCAAAGACTGTTGTCTTCCCCCCCGAGTGGGTTCCCGCATTGTCGTTGCGGGGGGGCTCAGTAACCGTGGATTCCGGCCACGGTGAAGCCAAGAGGAACCCAAAGGTGGGGCCGCTCGTCAGGGCTTTTGCCTCAAAGCCGACGACGTAGCGGCCAAAAAGTAGGTTGCGGTGAGGTGCACCGCAACTGAGGTGGGCCACGATGTCTAATGGGAGGCATCGCGGCTGAGGGTTACGGGCTGCGGTAGAGGAGGAGTGCCGGTGCTTCTGAGCAGCGCTCTTCCCTTCCGTGGCCTGGACGGGGCCGCCACCGTTTGATGGCGGACGCGGTGGGGCCGCAGGGGAAGAGGAGTGTCGGTATAGCGTCAGCCGCTCTCCCTATCCCCTGCGGCCGAAAAGTGGTAGACGGGACGGCGCGTTGTGTTCCACACGCGCGCCGTCAAAGATGTCAGCAACCACCGGAGGGGTCCGCAAGGGCCGATGCCTGCCAGGGGTGCGGATTTGTTCGAAAGAGATACCACGGCCCCTGGCATACGGGCTACTGAGGGAACACGGGTGGGTTTTAGTCAGTAAAAGTCTGACACGCCCTCCTGCTCTACTCAGCAGGAGAAGTCATTTGATGATTTCCCACCCAAAAAAAAAAAAAAAAAAAGACTGTTGTCTTGAGACACTACGGAATGTGGGACGAGAAGATATTGCGATGCTTCCCGCTACTCAGCCGACTCGGATTCGATGATTGACCTCTTGACCTTGACCAGTGGTGGTAATTCGGTTTTCTGCACTCCATCTATAAACTTTAACTGTGCCAAATTTTATATTCCTCCGTTCACGTAATTTTCGTAAAAAGGGGTACAAGTTTTTGCTTCACGTATATCTACATATACATAGATGAATGCAACTCGGTGATACAACTTATCTATTCATCACAATTTTTTTCCCAATGAACATTACGTTTAAAAAACATTACAAAGAACATTACATTATAACCTATAAACCTATTTCCCAAAAATATTGGACACTTTTTCCAAAAACGGAACAATTTTTCCGGGAATCAATTTTCCTTTAACACCGCAATAATTTCCCGAATTCTCGATCCTTCTCTCTATTCATGTCCAGCCATCAAACGTCCATTTATCTCTGATTTGCCTGTAGTACACTGGCGTACATAACTCAACTTGACACATCAATAATAAAAAGCTTGCCATGCGTAAGCAACCTACCTTCATCTCGACAAGGGTCTTGCCATTTTCTTGTAGCCATTGTGCTGGTCCACAACAATATTTATTACACTTGCCATTTATTTTTTACTAGTCACGCAGTTGTATGTTTTGGGTGTAAAATGTTTTTGGCCTTTGCAAATAAATCGATCTAGGTGCAGATTTTACGCAGAACTAGTGATATAAATTGTCTGTCATTATGTGGAATTAATCAGCAAATATTCAGTGAAAGTCGTTTTCAGTTAAACTTGTTTTTAGTCGAAAATAAAATTTTGAAGTTTTGTAACTATTTTCTTAAAACATTATAATTCGTAGTCATATTATAATTATGTTTATTTATTTATGGTCCGGCTCATACTACAGTGTTTACACAGATATGCAACATAAAGAATCCATGAAAATGAAACTTTTAAAACAATAAATTAAATCCTAGTAAAAATACATCGTTACTTAAACAACTCGCAACAATTTGTAAACAAATTTGATCATCCCAATGATATTTCTTTCTATTTCTCTCGTCTGATTCAATTTTAACCGTAGGAAATTGTATGACAACCGAGACTGGATTTTATTTTCAGATAATATTTTTATTTTTAGACTAGAAACTCGTTTGTCAGAACCACTCGTATTTACTTTTCTTCCTGGTTTTTAACTCGATCTGGTTTAGTGGTTCCTAAACATTATTAGAATTAAATTAAAATAAATTTTATCATGTTACGCGCCTGAAAAATAATATTAGTCTAACTTTGTGTAGAGTATAGTTTTATTACAGTTAGCCAACGATCTCACGGACGTAATTAAATCACGGCCGATTTATTTGAGCTCTAATTTTTTTTTAAGTTGAAAATCAAACGGTAAAACATACTGTTAGATTTTCAACGCGCTGAGATACACGCTGTTGAATTGTCAATACTTGGTTAAACATCGTGAGTAAAAAATTCCAACGCGATTTGAATATCGACTGTTTATTACAAAACAACGTTTTTATTTAAGTGTAGTTTAATGTAATTGGTCTCATTTTGAAACAAGAACCTAATAGAAATCGAAATACAATTCCTTTCATAAAACGAACGACTTAGTCCGATGCTAAGTTGTCATTTTTGTACTAAGAACTTTACCCAAATTGAAATAAAGTTGGTAATGCAAACACTGGCTCAGAGCTTTATGTGCAAAATAATCTTGATGCGATTTTATTACGTACGTGTAAATATCGAGTTATATTTGAGTGATCATCATCTGCCTAGGCTTTTCCCAACTATGTTAGGGTCGGCTTCCAGTCTAACCGGATGCAGCTCAATACCAGTATTTTACATGGAGCGACTGCCAATCTGACCTTGTATTTGAGTGATATTAATTTAAATTTAGTCGGTCAAGACATTGACATAGACGTTTCTCCAGCCTACTCATTCCATGAGAAACATTAAAATGTTATGTTGTAGGTACTTAATTTAAACCTACACATCCCCATAAACCAATACTCCATAGCTAACCGTCCCATTTCTTGACGTCTAGCGCCCTCTATGCAAGTTGCACTGACATTTTCATTTCCCGCGTGTGTTCGCGCTTACAGGAGAACCTGTCTCTTTGAATACTAGCCTTACATAATTCATTCTTAGAATTTTCTCTTCTACAATATCCTTATTATTATATGCTCAGCTACAGAATTCTAAAGAGAAAAGAGGTTTTTATTTTGCGGTTGCATTTTGCTATAAGGATTCTAAGGTTTAGTTTATGTTGTATGAGTGCTTGTATTTTTTTCTTATCAGTTACCTACTTTAATCAATTTCATAGATGATATTATTAAAGTAACTTACCATACATTTTAGTCATTAAGTCCCAATAGCATTTCAAGATACGACAGCCGCATTACTTCTATGTAGGTTTCGGCAGCAAAAAGAAAATTCTAGAATGTTTTCATCGATGTTTTTGTAACAAGGACACTGCCACTGGCTGAATTGATGAGATTAGATCTCTTTTGTGTTTTTCTAAACAAAAAATAACTCGAGCGAACACAAGGGAGTAATGTTCCGTGTTTATTTCCTACTAAGTAAGCAGTATTAGCAGAAAATGTTAATACTCCCAGAGCTGAGTTTACAGATTAGGGCTTAAAAATAAAAACAAACTAGACACTTTTATTTTTAATACATTTCTGCTTCGCTGCTCATACCCATATTTGTTCAGCCACCACAATATTCGTGTTTAAGCCCGTTATTTTTTATTGCAAAAACCCACCTTTAACAAGTAGCGTTGGTGACTTTTCCCGACACCCTAGGCGAGTCGGATTGTCCGACATTGCTGTGTAACTTTGAATTGACAAAACGAGAAAAAGAAAAACACAGACTGGTTGGGGAGAAAAAGTTTTGTGCCTGAGGCCGGCGGCTAACGCGACGTATTGTCTAAGCCAACCAGTTTCGCCTTTTTGTAAAGCTTCAGCTTTTTACACTGTTTAATCGGGTTGACTGCACTGGCTTCGTATTGATCTGTGTTCTTTGGCGTTCATTCGATTGTAAGAATTCGTGAATGGGTCTTTGAGGCATTAGCCTTTGGTTGGAATCCGACTTATTTTGTTGGGTGTCGGTGCGTGTTCTTTGCGGGAAGTTAAACAAATTAACCGTCCCATCTCCACCTACGACTTCTTACCATGCAATACGTAGTTTGTAAACAAAACTCTTATTGCAGGCAGTGGTTACAAATTCAATATTTAAAACGTTTGAATCGGTAATCTTTTCTACAGATATCTTTCACAGTAAGTGTGGAAAAAGAAAAAGATATCGTTTTTTTTTCCTTTTGTCTGTATCTATTCCTAAACAATAACAAAAAAAAAAAATCTAAACCGGCATAAAATGTGTCAATGATTTCCCAAGTCGGTCCTTCCAACAAAAAATGTAAGCCGTTAGTTTACCCCTGTTTTTGCGGTGCGACGATTCTTCGACGCATTGACGAATCTTATCGAAGTCCCAACGGGCTCGGTTCGCCTTATCGTGACTCGGTACACGCTACTTTGCGAAACAATACCGGGAGTAAGGATCGAAGAAGGCTTGGATATGGGAAGGATGGGTGCGAAAGGAAATTGGTGACTTGTATGTTTATTAAGTGGCGGAAAAGTTGGGTGATAGTGTATTGTGTCTTTTGGATGTAAATGAAATTGGTTTGTGCTGTTTGTCTATTTATCAAACTGTTTACTTTTTCTTTCGTGTGACATTGGAAAATGTGATGTGATATAAATGAACTTAATTTAATTATGACGGTGACACTAAGGGTAGATGTGGTGTTCTGTAAAATTATCACTTTTCAAGACATAGGCGCCTGCCATTTATCTTCTGCAAGCATTTGAGAATCTAGGAAATAGACAAATTGTTACCAACAGAACTTCAACTTAATACTGAAGTCGTTCTTGTTGTGACTTTGCCACCTAAAATTGTCAGCGTAAGTACCATCTTTGAACTTTTCTTTTACCAAGATCTACATTGTTCCTTTATTTCTATTTAACTGCCTTCCTCCAAAGATACTGTCTCAAGAACTTCCCCATTTAACTCTCCAAAAAGACCCAAATAAAAATACTTTAATTAAACCACACTCCTTGCTTCGTCGATCTTCGTGTCAAGATATCGTTGCTCTCCAGTTTACGCGGGCATGTCTCCGTCGCGTAAAGCTTCCAACATGATAAGATGGATGGATACATCATTCAGCCACGTTGCTTTTGTGTACCAGTTTTATGGCCCAAGAAGTTTGGGAGCTCAGAGGCTCCTAAATAATTTAGGAAGCAGGAATGAGCGTTAGGAATTGAATACAGAGTACTGGAGGAGTTGTTATTGGTGACTGGTAGACGCATTGCGGATATATGTCTTTTAGTTCAACCTAGATGCTTAGTCACCGATGCGAGACGTATGGCTTTGCGGTCTATTGCTTTTTTATATTTGGTGTGTTAATTCCTCTTAAGCGTTACGTTATTTCAGGAAAAGCCTAGTCAGAAGATAGGCTCAGTTTGATTTCCGAACATATTAGTTTGAATTTCGAAATTACTGAAAAATTTAACTGCAAGGATTGTTTCCTGGAGAGCGTTTTCCAAGAAGGTCTTAATCTCAACCTCGTTTTTAACTTAGAAAGTTCCTCAGACTATAGGTAAGTGAGTACTTCCATCCATTTTTGGTCAATAAGTGTATCAAATCTTATCGGGTGGATTTTGTAAAGAATATTCATGAAAAGTCGAAACACCCAACCCCACTTCAACTGAAAAATTCATCACAAATACGTATAAATTGCAAACACAATTCAATTACCTTCGTATTATTTCTGATCCGGACCGAACCGGTTTCCAGAAGTAACGAATAACCGAAAGTGTGCAACTTTACGATTCCCTACTCGGGGTAAACAAGGTAACTTTTATGACCCCTCTCTATGCGGAGGAGGCATGTAGAATAGATGCGTCTATTTTACAACGCTGTGCTCATGTTTATTTGATTCTAAAGATGGTTGTAAAACGAACATGTATTCTTAAAGTGTGCTTTTGTAAAATATATTGATGCGGCGTTTTGTTATGACATGATTATTATTTGTTTTGTTTAGTACAACGTTTGTTTCACGGTGGTTAGCTGTAGTGATTCGAAACGACGTTTTCAGATAATCGTTTTTTGATTGGAACATTTACTAGTTATAACAATGCCATCAAAAACATAAATTGTAAAAAAAACAATTCTCGCAACTCAGTTGTTCTATCGTAAAAAGTTGTGAGATCCATAATACCAAGTAGGTCAATTTCAGTTCCTACTTAAAGATCCTTCTGTCTTAAGTTATTACGTAATTAGCTTACCCAACAAAATCTTATAGTGACCATATCAGTATCAATATTAAAAATCTTTTATGTTTTAAATAAATAAATTGACCTAAGTAGCTATCGCATGAAAACACAATGTATCTTATTTTTTTATTAAAAACACAATGTATCTCACAAGTAATAGGTACATATTTTTGTTTTTTTTTTTTAAACGTTACCTCACACTAGGAATTTCTCCTGTATTGTGGGTGCGTTTACAAACATTTAATCTCACATACACAAACGGCCAGACCCGGAACAACTACTTGTAGGTCATACAAATATTTGTTCCGTGCGGGAATCGAACCCGCGACACGCAGCGCAGCAGTCAATCGCTTAACCACTGCGCCAACCGTGCCGTATAAAATTGAAATTAGATTGTTTAGTGCGATTGCGGACAGATACTTGTCTGTTATTATCAGTGATCGGACTAGGCTGACTATATTTGCCTAAACTTCGGAGAACAGAGACAGAAAGTGGAGACTTCCTTACGACTATATTTTTTTTCCCGGGATCCGAGAAAAATCTTCAGTAAGTCGAAAATTCAAAATGTGTAAAGGCTATTTTAACTAAACTTGGAATTACCAAAGTTTCGGGATTTTCACGTAAAATCCCGAAATAAATAATCTAACTCTAATTCATGTATTCGAATTATATTTATGATCCAAGTAACTGTTGTATCAAATCATTGAATACATTACGTTTTGTCAATTTCGGGACTTTACGTAAAAATTCCGAAAATTTGGTAATTGCAAGTTTAGTTAAATATAGCCTTCACACATCTTAAATAAAGTTTATTTTCAACTTACTGAAGATTTTTCCCGAATCCCGGGAATAAAAATGTAGTCATAAGGAAGTCTGCACTTTCTGTCTCTGTTCTCCGAAGTTTAGGCAAATATAGTCAACCTATTCCGATCACTGGTTATTATAAAAATGTAAACTGATTTTAACTTAAATTCCTGGCCTTAATCAGTCATTCTTTGTTTCTATATCTTAACGAAACTCCGATTGGAAGTTTTTTCTCTTGACCAATTAAACTTGTCGTGAAAATCTAGAAATTCTCGGCGTAAAATAGGGAAGACTAGCTATAAAAGGCTCAAGAAGTTGGTTGATTGGCTTAAGAGGAATCTAGTCGTGGGCACGAAGTCACTGGTGGGCCTGGCTATAAAGCACGCTGTCTCACCAGGCATCGTGTCCGACAAAGGTAGTATCAGTGATGAGCTGTTAGATGCTAGTCTACACGCACAACGTTATTGAGTGAGATGCAGGATCATTTATAGTAAAACAGGCGCGTAAAAAAATAAGAAAAGTCCTTCGGAAGATCGGGTTTTATGATAAAACCACTGCATAAATCAATTACCAATAAATTTTATGGCACTTCTCTATAATTAATCTTTGTTGGTACTGACTTGTTTTTGGAAATTTTACACTTCTTTTATTACCTAAACACGACCAAAGTTAGGTTTAATTAGCAAGAAAAACTAATCTTTGTTGGCTCCTAACTTTTTAATGGCTTTCTATTTTAGTATTCTGTTTCCGCACAGACAATATTTATAAAGACGCAAAACCACGCCATGTTTAATTTTTGATGTACATTGTCGAACAGTGGAATAATACACTTCCGTAGTTTGTATGGAAAAAATGTGGACTAGATTCACCTTAAATTTTAATCCTACTATTCTACTTCCTACTATCCTATTAATATTAATATGTGAAAGTTTGTATGTTTCGATGTTTAGATGTCTGGATGTTTATTAACCAATCTCGGAAAAATGACTAAACGGATTTAGATGAAATTTGGCACTCCGATAGTTTATAACTTGGATTAACACAGGATACTTTCAATCCCGGTAGTACGTAGCCGTAGGATAATTTTCAACCTATTCCCCCTTATTACAAAACAAGGTTTTTCTTTAGGTATGGTTTAAACCGTCGAGCCTGTTTTTTAAATAAGAACCTAACTGAAATCGAAATACGGCTCCTTTTACAAAACTGACAAGTTAGTCCAGTGCTAAACTGTCAGTTTTGTAAAAGGAGCTGTAATTCTATTTCAGTTCTAAGTTCTTATTTCAAAAACAGGCTCGGTGGTTTAAACCATACCTAAAGAAAAACCTTGTTTTGTAATAAGGGGGATTGAGTTTTTGCAAAGTAAACCAAGCAATTTAAAAGGAATTCAGGGAAATAATTAATTAATTAAATTGACAGCCAACTGAAATTGTCCGTATATTCAATTAATAACATTCACAGTGACCATTGATAAATATACAAAAACACAAGATACACAATCAGCGTCTCAAAAATGGGTGCAATGTGCGCTGGTGTCCACCAAAAACCACTTTAAGTAATGCGTGTAAGGTTGAATTTGCAAAAAATGTGTTTTATCTTATCTGACGTATGATTGGGGACAGTTTTGAGTTTTACTTTTGTTCGAGATTGCATCTTGGGTGTTTTGTATTCAATGACAGTGACAGATAATTAAATGAAATGGCTATAACACGACCAGTGGACGCAGGGTGCTTTGGAAAGACAATACAATTTGTCATACGTGTCCTTAATACAATTTAGGCAAAATGTTTCACCTTTATCAACATTGTACCTACAAAACGCGTGTTTTCGCTACTACCTATGTCGAATGTCTTAAGTAAAGGGACGTTTTCCACTGCCCCCGTCCCCCTTCAGTGATATATCGCAGTAAGACACGCGATCCGCGTACGTCACTGTCTCAAACTGACGTTTATAGACAGCGGTAATACGAGTTACTTTGGTCCCTTTAGTGACCAAAATGTTCTACTTCTAGTTGTTCGAGCTTGACTGTATTGGTTCTGTTTTTAGGTCAACTATCTTTGTTCTTTTCGCGAAACGACTGGAACCATAATGGTTAGTGTAAAATAGTAACCAATTAAGGTGGCATTTGTGAATGATTGACGGTCGTTACGGGTCGTCAGAAACCCGAAAGTCTGACAACTGCTCTTACCACGGGGTATCGTATTACCCAGTTACTGGGTTGTGGATTTCATATAGGCAGTCGCTCCATGTGAAATGCTGGTATTCAGCTGCATCCGGTTAGACTGGAAGCCGACCCCAATATAGTTGAAAAAAGCTAAGTAGATGGTGATGAGTTATTTATAGTTAGTGAACGTCAGGACAAGAGATTGGTTAGTCATAATCATCATCATCAGCCTATAATGTTCCCACTGCTGGGACACAGGCCTCCTCTCGGTGAAAGGGATTGGGCCGTAATCCACCACGTGGGCCCAGTGCGGGTTGCTAGATGTCACATGTCTTCGAATTTTTGTTCTAGGACATGCCGGTTTCCTCACAATGTTTTCCTTCACCGTTTTCAGAGCAGTGGTGATGAAATAATTTACACAAAGTAAAGCGCTTGTCTGGGTTCGAACTCACGACCACAACTCGTAAGTCGCGGCCGTTACCACTTGGCCACCACTGCTCATAAACGTTAATAAGGACATAATCATAACCGTTTATTTGCTTTAAAAAAAGTTACATAGTTACATATGTATTATCCTAGTTAGTTAGTAAATTTTAACCCCGACGAAAAAAGATGCGTGTTATAAGTTTAACGTATGTATCTGTATGTTTGTGTATCTGTGTGCCTGTGTTTCTGTGTGTCTGTCTGTGGCACTGTAGCTTCCAAATGGATGAACTGATTTTTTACATAGCTGTGAATAGATAATACTGTTATTTTACAGTAAATTAATAATATCAGTAATCAGGTTGTTATTATAAGACTTTTCAAAGGAGAGATTAGACGTACCTATAATGCTTTTGTGTTAAAATTCTTCGTAGTGAAATTAATTCTAGTTGAATTATAGCAAATGACTGCCACCCATATTAACTTAAAGCGTAATTTTGTAAAATATTATTGTCATATAGTTAAAATTTATTAAAATTTTGCGATGACACCAATATAAACCTTCTTTTGCTTCAATATTTCTTAGCAAATAAAACTATAGTGTGTCTTATACCCCATATTTTCTAAGAATGTTAAATCTATTCACAAGCTAAAGAAGTACTCACAGCAAAGACTGTTGAATCTCTAGAACATACAATAAATATAACAAGATCTTACAAGAAGAAAATACTCAGGCCGGGGGGTCTTTTGGTACCAAAAATTCAAGGCTTACAACAAAGATAGCAATAAAAATAGCAAAGTGATGTTGGTCTAGTTAAAAATGTAAACAGTCAGACAAGTAGTGTTGCGGTGAACATAACTTGGGTAAGTAACGACTGAATTCAAAGTAAGTCTCAGCTCGGGTGAACTTTGTAAGCTACTATGTTACGTGGTCCATGAGAATAGAGATGCTTTGAATATTTTTAGAGGTACCGAAACGTTTTTTGACTAAGATGGTGTTATATTGCCGTCTCATTTATAGTCGTGTAAATGATAGGGACGGGCAATTCTTACTTACTTTTAAGGGGTGTTGAAGTTGTATCCTACTATCCTAGTAATATAATAAATGTTAAAGTTTCTATGTTTAGATGTATGTTACTCAATCACGCAAAAACTGCAGAACGGACTTGGATGAAATTTGGCACACAGATAGTTTAAAAACTAGGTTAAAACATAGGATACTTTTTTATCCTATACATTAATCCAGCACCCTAATTGCGTAACTCACAATTCATCATAATCTGTATCCTTTTTAAACGGATTGTTAAACCATTGCTTCATATGTTCGAAAAATGTGTCTGTTCGACAACATAAATAACGCAATGAATATTGTTTAACTGTGAAGACGAAACCAATTATGATCAATCGTGAGTTACGCAATTAGGGTGCAGGTTCTATCCGTACTACGTAAAAAACTTTCACATTTATAATTTGATACTAGCTTTTGCCAGCGGTTTCGCCCGCGTGGATGTCGAAAATTATCCCACAGGAACGTATTATCGAGATAAAAAGTATCATTTAAGGTAAATTTTTAACCAGTGCGCAAACTTTAACCATGAATTCAGCATATCATTCTAGACCCCGTAGCGTATAAATTTTTCGTTGGTTATACAAAAAAACAGCTGTTTCATAGAAAAATGCAATACCTACGCGGTTAAATGTATGGAACAGCTGATTTTTTTTTGTATAACTGACGAAATATTTCTACGCTACGCGTCTAGACGATATCATTCTAGAATGATATGCTGAATTCATGGTTAAAGTTTGCTCACTGGTTAAAAATTTACGCTGTATGTGTTATTTCAGGTTACAAAATATTTGTGTGGCACATTTCATACAAATCCGTTCAGCCGTTTTTGCGTGATTGAATAACAAACATCTAAATATAAAAACTTTCACATTTATAATCTTAGTAAGATTTCGGTTTGATTATGCAGTTTGAAAAGTTTCCATTTCTTGTTCTTTCTATCAATGTCAAAAAATGCATCATAATTATTATTCTTTCATT
The DNA here is from genome assembly GCA_949987655.1 of Polymixis flavicincta. Lineage (NCBI taxonomy): Eukaryota > Metazoa > Arthropoda > Insecta > Lepidoptera > Noctuidae > Polymixis > Polymixis flavicincta. The sequence continues at coordinate 8,052,947 of OX465183.1, read as the reverse complement.
AAAACAATGCTTTATTTATTTCCCTTCGTTCTACTTTCTATAATTCGTCCTATTAAAATGTGTTGTACGTAAAGCTTACTTACGTCATTAAACTAACCCTTAAAATCTGTATTGTTTATTTTAAATTATACAAGCAGTACTGCTTAGAAACTGCTTGTATAATTTATATGTACGAGTATAAATTCCAGATACATCAATAACTGTCGAGAAAAGGTTACACATAGATGTATCGATAAAATAGCACTAAAGCAAATTGTACGCTACAAAGCTGGAATAATACTCATAAATGTTAACAAAATAGTTTATACCTTAGAAAGTAATGGTCTGAAATACATTCAGCAAATATCCAGCTTAGAATAACATTGCGAATTCTTTTCACAGATTTATAAACCAAGAAGTCAACCCGTCGAAACCTCACTTCCTTGTGAATAAAAATGTTGGACAAGGTAAGCAAAGCTCCGAAGCTGAAAGGCGCTGAGAAAGCGGAACTAGACTGAAAGCCAGGTCGAAAGTAAGTAAGCCGGTATTACGGCTTGCCAAAGTCTTGGCTAGGACTTTGTGAAGCCGTATTGTATTGGAAAGGGTGGTGTAATACCTTAACGAGGTTGCAGGCAAGATTATTAACGGTAGAGAAGTTTTGTAAAAGTTTTAGTGGAAAGGAGTAAAGAATTGTTTGTTTTGTTGGATTGGTACTGCAGTTACTAATAAGGGGATTGGCTCGTGGATCTTGGAGAAGATGAAATGAGAAAATTCGAAGTAAGTTTTCAAATTACGTCTTTGGAAAGTGTTTGCTTTGTGAAATCAGTTATGCAATACTTGCCTAGTTAGTCCCATTACTTTTAGTGTAGATCATTGTATTTATCGGAAAATGAGTTTAAAAAAATTGATAATATTATAAAAATAAAATACAAAAAGTATATAATTATTAAAATTATGTTATAATGGTCAAACCGTTCCATATACAAAGGTTTTTATGAATTAAACACTAACCGATTTTCGTTTATAGTACCAATTACGACAAAGCTTTTGTATAAAATGGCAATCATTTCCTATTACCGCAGAGGTAGAAGCAGAGACAAAGACTGCGTAACACAAATACACGAAAACTTTTTGAATTTAACTTTCACGATTGTTTCATACTTGGTGGTTGTCAGTGAATATATTCGTCAGTCAAAAAGAAATGCAATACAGGGTTATCTTTCTAGTTCCAGATTAAATGAGTAAAATGGTGAACCTCTAGGCTATCGCTGTAAGGATTCAAAGCGAACTAACTTACTTTTGAATTTACTAATGAATTTATTTCTAAACTAGCTTTTACTTGCGGCTTCGCCCGCGTGGAGGTCCAAAATTTACCCATGGAAACGTACTACCGAGATAAAAATATCCTACCTGCGTGTTATTTAAGATTACAAACGATCTGTGCGCCCACAAATCCTTTCAGCCGTTTTTGCGTGATTGTGTAACAAATATCCAAACGCCTAAACATCTAAATATCAAAACATCTGAAGATACAAACTTTCACATTTATAATATTAATAATTATCAAATTTAATATAACATTTTTAATATTATATTTTTTTTATTATTTCTGAATTCCTCTTGAATACCCAGAAACATTGGATGGTAAAGGAGAATATCGTGAGGAAATCTGACCTTAAAAGTCTAAACTTTAAGTCACCTAACTTACTGTGGAGTTTCTTGCCCATTTTTCTCCATACGGAACTATCATTTGGAAGGGGCAACTAGGATACATTATTTTACTTTCGTGTAAATTTTAACTAAAGTTCATTTCCTAACTTTCTAATATTACAAATGACAAATACAGAGTTTTTTTTTTAATGTAACGTTTTCTTGCTAAAACGACTGAACGGATTTGTGTGAAATTTGACACATGGGTGGACTATGACCTAGGTTAGGATATAAAATTTTTATTTCGGTTACTATGTTGCTGTGAGATAATTTTCATCCTTGACATAAAACTCATAAATGATTTGACGTTTGCTCCGACTTTGACACCAATACGTAATGCGCAATTGTGTAGATCAATGATTGCTCAAACGCAAAGACAAAGCATTAAATTCAAACCAGCTGTGCCCGCGACTTCTTCCGCTTCGAATTTAACAAATTTCTAAAATAAAAGTAGCTTGAGTTACTCCTTATTTTATCAGCTATCTGGCAGTGAAATTCCCGTCAAAATCGGTCCAGCCGTTTCAGAGATTAGCCGGAACAAACAGACAGACTGACAGACAAAAATTGAAAAAATATTTATTTTGGTATAACCGCTTTTTTTTTATATGTACCGCTTATACATCCATATGCGTTTAGTAAAAAGCGGTCATTTTAATACTACAAACAGGCACTCCAATTTTATTTATCTGTGTGAATAGGCACATTAAAGGCACTTTTGAACGATAGAATTGATTCTAGTCGCCTCTTTCAAAAGTTAGTTTCGTGTGGAGAAGAATAGGCAAAAATCTCCACCGTCCTCTCCGCTCTTAGGAGAGACCTTTACGGTGGGATTATTGCGTGCTAGCATACCTAATATCAAAGGTTATTAAATAATTTACGCTAAAATTTGGGAATACTTATAGGCCTTTGAATTATTTATTCTTCATTCCAGTTATTGAAGACTATTATTGTTTTTTTTTAGCTGGTAGTTATTTATTATCAAGGGACGGCTTGTGGCTAGGTAATAATAGCGACACGGTTCGATGGATCAGGTTAAGCTAGCCACAGTTTTTTTTTTTGGGTGTGTAATCATCAAATAACTTTTCCTGGTGATCATCATTATATACCAAGACTTCTCCGTGCCTCGGAAGCAAGTTAAACCGTTGGGCTATTTGTAAATCTTGGACAGACGTAACGAGTCGTCAGAAGCCCGAAGGCTGACAATCATTCTAACCAATTCGGGTATCGTATTAAAAAAAAATTGCTCGTCAATACATTTTGACCGAGTAGGTATTACACTTTTATATGAAACGGCAGATTTTTTTTTTGATATTACTGGATCTAGAATCAGGACTCTAGACCCCAGGATGCCAAAAACTATTCATCAGTTATTAAAAAAATATGCATACATTTCGACCGTTGCAGCTGCCATTGCACTTTTCAATGAAACCATTGTTTTTTTTTTTTATAACCTTCGGAAAAGTTTCTACTACGGGGTGTAGAACCATTTTCTGAATTCTTGATTACAGTTTGCGCGTCGATATCCCTGTATACTCTTGGTAGGTATTTAATGGAAAAGCTTTTAGTTCTCGTATATAACTAAGTAATGAAATATTCTTAAAACGCTGAAGCATACTTTATGTCACGCACGTTGGCTGGAATCTACAATTCTCAAGACTAGGTACTTACTACGTACCTAATATACGATACTAGCTGTAAGGGCGTTAAGACCTCTTATGATAATATATCTGAAGTAGGTTTCTGGTGTTGTGATATAATGATATTACGTTACATACCGGTATCTATTATATAACGGGGCGTGATATTATTAAATAATAAAAATCAGTTAATTTTGTAAAGTTCTAATTTATTGTGTTATAATTTTTTTATTATTCATTCATGTCATTATTCTGTTGTTTTTAACGATTAATCGATTTTAAATCAACTACCTAAATGGTAATTTTAAGCGGGTAACACCGAATGGAGTTGCGTCTGTCATGATTTGAGAACCTCCTCATTTTTTTAAAGCGGTTAAGAAGATTTATTTATTTGTTATTTATTTATTAGACTCACATATTGGTCTTTATAAATTTTTTATAAAAGACTTTGAGCCTAGTATGGAAAATGTTCGTTGTAATTTGTGGTTAAGGATGAACATAGTTTTCAAAAAGCCAGAGTTTACAGGGTCGTCACTTTTAAAAATAGTGCTACAAACTTTTAAGCCTTTTCAAGCGCTGAAAGTTTAGTTTCAGTACTTTTAGTTTAGCATTTTGTTGGCTATGAAAGCGAGGTTTAAGAATACATAATGAATCGAACGAAGAAGCCTTTGGGAAATGGGCTTTTTCTAAAGAAGAAAGGTGATAAAACTATTATTTACAGATCATGGTTAAATAATGATAGCCGCAGGGGATAATCGAAGGCTGTGTGGGCTTTCCAAGGTTGGTTCGAGGATGAATGACATTCATTACATAACGAAACTCCTCCGTGTTGCGGAAAGCACGGTAAGCCGTTGGTCCCGGCTATTATTTGTACATCTTTGACAGTCGTTACAAGTAGGTGTAAGGGGTGTCTAATCGTATTACCTAGTAACTGGGTTGTGGAGGTAGCAGATAGGCAGTAGCTTCATGTAAAATAATGGTATTTAACTGGAAGCCGACCCCAACGTGGTTGGGAAAAGGCTAGACATTTATTTTTTAAACTATTTCAAAACAAAATAAGTACGCAAACTTTTTACTTAATTATTTTTAGTTTTATTTATGTCCCACGTCTTGAAAAAAAAAAACAATGTGAAAATTCTACACACTGGAATCAAAATACAAAACTGGATACAAAATTTAAAAGAAATGTTTTGACATTCGATATTCAAACCATTCTCGCGCTCTTTAATACTGGCTGGGAATGTTTTTTTTAAATCGAACCTCTTTACTCGTTCCTCTCTTTGTGTTATGGTGTGTGAACGTAAGTATAGTGTACAGAGCGAAGATATCTATTAAATCTCTGAATTACCGTGCTACCAATATTACCTTCCTAGTATATGTTATAATATTTATATGTGAAAGTTTGTGAAGATGTTTGGATGTTTGTTACTAAATCACGAAAAAACGGCTGAACGGTTTTGGATGAAAATTGGCAAACAGATAGTTTGAAACCTGGATTAACATATAGGATAATTTTAGTCCCGGTAATACGTTCCCGTGGGATAATTTCGACCTCCATGCGGCGAAGCCAAGGGCGGAAGCTTGTAAATAAAAAAACCGGGCCAAAAAAATAAAAAAAAAGTTATCGAAATGAAATACCACAACAGAATTGAAACACAAAATACCAACAAATTCATAAATTCAAAAGCTCTAGACTACAAACCAATCAAACTTCCACGAAAAAAGTAATCAATAAGCAACAAATAGGCTATTTCGTTAAAACTATATAGTTTTATTGCCCAAGCGATTGTGTAACAATAATTCGAAAAGTTCCGAACGACTGAGCAATGATTGCCTCTACCCCTATTTTGAAATTCACTCGTATTTCAGGTCGTCAAATAAAGGAAGTCGTCTCATGAGTTATTCATCATCTGAAGCGACTGAAAACATCTACTTGGGTACATAAGCTGTTATGGTTTCATAGATATATAGGGTGAGGTTAAGAACAGCCGATCTAATCTGTATAAATTTCACCTTGAAACTTGGCGTAGAAAACCCCAAATGGCACAAAAATACATAACTTATTGGGAGCTAAATTAAGTTTTAGGCGTTTGGGCTTGAAACACTAGGGCCGAGGGGGCTGAGTGCTCATCGAGTATTTCGTGTCATCGCCAAGCGGTTGGTCAACTATTCACGTGACCAAGAGGGCTAGCTTACTTTTAGGTCAAAGCATCAGTATTGCCATTCAACGTGGCAACGCTACCAGACCTTTAGGCAAAAACGCGCAACGGCGTCCTCGCCTTCGGCCTGACGTTGGTCCTCACCGGACACGGTTGTTTCGGGTGGTTCCTGTTTCGCATAAGGCGGGAGGAAACGTCCGGGTGTTTCCACTGCGTAGATCGCCCGGAGGATACAGTGAAGTATACGGTGGTCTGAAAAATCACTGCACTAAACTTTTCTATAATTGAGCTTTGTCGGTACCGACCTGGTTTTGGAGATTTCACATTTCTTTTATTAATTAAACACGCCCAAAGTTAGATTAAATTAGCAAGAAAAACGATTCTTTGTTGGCTCCTAACTTTTTAACGGCTTTTTATTTTAGTATTCTGTTTCCACACAGACAATAATAACAATTAAATAAAACCATACCATGTTCAATTTTGTATGTACATTGTCGAACAGTGGAGTATTACACTCCTGAAGTTTGTATGGAAAGAACGCCGACTAGTTTCACCATAAGGCTGTTGTTGAGAAGAAAGAAAGAAATAGTTATTTATGATACTAGTGCGGTAAGTTGGTTTTTACAAACGAGTTGACAATTGTAAGCCCGAGACGAAGTCGAGGGCTTACCATAGTCACGAGTTTGTAAAAACCAATTTCTGCACGTGTGTCATACAATGTTTTTCAACACATTTGCGAGAAAACAGTACAATATGTAATTAAACAAACCTATACATAATTAAATAGCGCTCTCCAATTCTGGCGGCTAGAGACCGTTTCCTGCAATTTGCGCCTCATTCAAAAAATCAGGTGGAGTAGATTCCATATTAATATCAGTTTCCTCGCTTGAACTCATAATAAAAGTTTGTTTATAAATATCAGTCGGAAACTCGCAACAATCTTTGACGTTTCTAATATGAAAATGGCGCGAATTTACAAATGGCGCCACATGCCCGTGGTGAAAATTAGAACTACATCTTTCATCTCATTTACTCTTTATTATTAAAGTGAGACAAACGTATTGAGCAAAATCGTTTCCAAGGAGGTTCGATCAGTCAGCTTATTTATTCTCGTAATGTGAAACTCCTTGGACGAAATTCTTATAATATTTTATGGAAATAAAAAAAAAAACCGTAAAGAATACGCACGGTGCCATACAACGAGGTATGCGGTAAAATAGGTACTTAGGTGAGAGTACCTATTTTACCGCACGTTCCGTTGTATTAGTGCGTAATTTTTAACTTTCGAACCATGTATACAGGCATCGTAAATGCAGTTTTTGAGCAAATGTGTTGAAAAAAATATTTATTGGACTTGCACAGGAATATCACAAACTTACTACAGTACAATACGATTATTAAACACAAAAAAAAAACACTACTATGCTACACTACTATTAAAATTAATATTAGATTTAAACAAATTCCCATTTTTCCCATTTTTTTTGCATGGAGGCTCACCACATACATCAACAGGGCACAAATCCAACATTCCAGGATTCTTAGAAATAACCCGACCTGTACATGCGAATATATAAACAAATTCCCGGAGCAATCATTTCTTGCACATACATTTGAGTTAGTTATCTAATTCCTATTTACCCTTCTAACGCGTCGTCTTGATTTAATGTTTAGACTGTATCTGCATAAGTAAATGATTACAATATACATCATAAAGGATATAAATAATGTATTTTTTTTAAACTAATAAAATGTGTGTTGGATCTCAACAAAATAAAAATAAACTGTCATAAATATTAGTTTCATGGAAGCAACTAAACATAACAACACGCTTGTAATCTTTTACGGGTAATACAGTGATGTACGTGAAGTACTATCAGTTACATTTCTTCAGTTTATGTAACCAAATACCTATTACTTCATCATTTTATTCCTTTATTAAGTATCTAACAAAATGTCCGCAATGACTTCACGAAAAAGACAGTAAAGTTGTCATTAATTCAGTTGAAAAGCCGAAAAAAAAAACCAAACCCCAAAAGGATTCCAGTAAGCTCCCTCCCACCAACCGTTGATATATTATTCAGTCTGCGTCCGAGAGCGTAAATGAAAAAGTTTTTGTATTCAATGACTATTCGAACACCACCAAAATACTGGTAAACCGGGTAAACCTAAAAGTTTTCGAATCGAACCGAAATTACGAGTTTGGAGGAGGTTTAGTTAAATATTCAGGAAGCGTCTGTCACTGTATGAAGATTAAGGTGGAGAATAATAATGTTAATATTCAATGCTTTTTGCATTGATCCAGTATTGAAATTCGTGCGAACTTCATTACTGTATGAATGCACTTCGTGTTCCCTCAGTAGCCCGTATGCCAGGGGCTGTGGTATCTCTTTCGAACAAAACCGCACCCCTGGCAGGCATCGGCCCTTGCGGACCCCACCAGTGGTTGCTGACATCTTTGACGGCGCGCGTGTGGAACACAACGCGCCGTCCCGTCTACCACTTTTCGGCCGCAGGGGATAGGGAGAGCGGCTGACGCTATACCGACACTCCTCTTCCCCTGCGGCCCCACCGCGTCCGCCATCAAACGGAAGCACCGGCACTCCTCCTCTACCGTAGCCCGTAACCCTCAGCCGCGATGCCTCCCATTCGACATCGCGGCCCACCTCAGTTGCGGTGCACCTCACCGCAAACGCTACGTCAATGGCTTGAAGGCAAAAGCCCTGACGAGCGGCCCCATCTTTGGGTTCCTCTTGGCTTCACCGTGGCTGGAATCTACGGTTACTGAGCCCCCCCGCAACGACAATGCGGGAACCCACTCGGGGGGGACCCTTGGTATGTTTAGACCCTTTCCGTTACACGTCGTATAAACACAAAAAAAGGCTAACAATTATTGTCGTCTACATTACCCACCTACTCACGGTACGTGTCCTTAATTATTCCTTAGTGTCCTTATTCTTAAAGGTTATTTAAGAACAAACGTTTTTACAGAAATATAATAATTATGCTGCGAAATCCGACGTGGGATGAAACGTTTAAATACAGAGTCAAATTAAATAAGCTAGCGGAACTTCATAGGCGTAACGGGTAAAATTAAAAAGATTTTATTTTATTTATCTTTCAGCGACCGCTGGTAGTGTTTTTACCTGATTTTTGTTTTTGTTAAGTTTGTGAAGATTTTAAACTGATCAGTATGACAAGTGACTGAGCAACTGCGGTTGACCATTTTCATTACCACCACCATTCATTTCTTTTTTATTTTATCATGTTAAGATACCCATCTCGCCTCCAGAGTTTCACTTGCTAATTAAATTCGGCCCTGTATACGTTATTTTCAGACCAACACTTTTATTGCAAAATATATTTTGTTACACAAAATTTATTTAAAAAAATATCACTGACCGTTCTATGCATAGGCACGCCTTGCGTTTCAAAATTACAAATGGATAGGCTATGACCTGGTATCGTAAACCATCAAAATATCCTATATAACAGGCTAGGACAAAATATAATTTTCAACTCGGTAGCAAAATCCGTGGGATAATTTCCGACAACCACACGGGCGAACCCACGGGAAAAGCTAGTCCTACTAATATTATAAAAGTGAAAGTTTGTATATTTGGATGCTTCTTACTCAATCACTCGAAAACGGCTGAACAGTTTTGGATTAAATCTGGCACACAGATGAATGAATGATGAATGATTTTATTTCTGTAAGTAGGTTAGTACAAACACTTTTACACGTCAATCAATTTTTTTTAAACTAGATGAGGTCGGCGTTTCATAGCTGACTACTCTTAGAAGAAAGGCCGAAACAAACTCAGAGGTCGCAGTCTCTTTTAAAGTCCAGACATAATCTTGGTCAGATCATGTGAAGACCATGTGGATTGGTGTCTGAAATGGTCTTTTGAGGAAAGAACCACACAGATTGAGTGGACCTGTCCATTCAGTGCACGCATGGATCAGTAATCAAACGGCTCAACTCAAAACTTGAGGAGCTCAACGATTTGACGAACAATACCAAATAAACGACATTTGGGTAGGCTGCATAAAGTACTCAAACTGCCAGATTAACATTAAAAACGAACTGAGAATGAGATGAAACATAAAAACAAAAATACCGCATTGTCCTCACATTCACAATAATTAAAACAAAAATAATATTATACTTCTCAACGTAAATAATTATCAAATGTCAAAGTGTAATTATTAATAATCAAATGTCAAAGAACAAAACAAAGATAAAAAACAACATCCAGTATACAAAATTGGAGCAGGTTAATCCCAAGCTGTTTTGTCCTCAAGATAGTTTATAACCTGGATTAACACGTAGAATACTTTTGATCCCGATAGTACGTTCCCATGGTATAATTTTCGACCTTTACGCGGGCGAAACTGCGGGCGGAAGCTAGTTATTTTATAAATCAACCATGAACATTACGGACCCACACTGACAGCCAGGATCATTCACATACGCCTAAGTATTTAGGTAAGTTACTTCTATAAAGATAAGTGGAACTGGTTACTGACGTGTGAGAACGAGGGTACCCTTATTACCTGAACTCTGAGTAATTACAAGGTCGCTGAGTGAACTAAAGATGCTAACTTCTATATTGTTAAAACTACTGTCTTATCTCAACGGGTCTTGAAGTAAACGAAACGAAGGTTTTGTATGTCTAGTGGAAATAGACGGTCTTGTAACCAAAAAGGTAGGATTCACTACTAAAACTAAAAGAAGACCTATATGATTTTATTTCTGTAAGTAGGTTTGTACAAACACTTTTACACGTCAATCATTTTTTTAAACTACTAAAGATGCTAACATCTACATTGTTTAAACTACTGTCTTATCTCAACGGGTCTTGAAGTAAACGAAACGAGGGTTTTGTATGTCTGGCAAAAATAGAGTGTACCCCAAACGGTAGGATATACAACACCAACTAAAAGAAAACTTGTAGTTGGAGTTGAAGATCGTTTACAAAAGGCAGCAGTACAACGGTTGGAGTATTGGAGAGAGTGAGAGTGGTCAATTTCAAGACGTTATCATCATCATCATCTCAGCCCGGGATCACCATTCCTCTGGGTTCCGCGCATCTCTCATCCAGGTGTTTCCCGCAACTTTGACGATATCATCAACCCAACGCACTCTTGGACGGACCTGGTTTCTTTGGCGTAACTTGGCCACACCATTCGGTCGCAGCTTTACTGCATCGACCACCTCCTCTTGCAACTAGATACTGTATAAAACTATACGTTATGTTATAGATCATATTAAGATTGATGTCACTTGTGTGTGTCAACAGGAATAATTACAGCAATCTGATTTCAACATTAATCATCTACAAACTGAGCCCGTTATACTTAACGAGCAAAAAAATACCACTTTATCTTTAACACTCAAATATAAATACTATCAATCGTTCCTTTACGAACTCAGAAAAAAACATACGCAACTACCATTTGCAAGATTGTAAGAATCCTTTGGTCCTTGCAATTTCCGATTTCACTCGGTCTGGCAATAATCGGAGCAGTCTAACTCTGAAAAAGTTTTCAATGGTACCGCCTTGATTCCACTTTATTCACTGGACCGTGCCTGGAATAAAGTATCTCACGATTCAACATTTAATTTCGTTCGGTTTGACAAATCTGTTTTTTATTTTTGCCAACCCTATTTTTTTGGGATTTATTTCGCGGATTCTCGTTATAAGGGTGTATGGTTTAGATTATTGTGGATTTGTTACAGTACTTGCTTTCTTTATATTGTTTGATTTAGGGGAAACGATTACGAAACAATTCTTTTATTCCATTTTCCTTCGACTCAATTAAAAGCAAAATTACGGCAAAAATGTGTATACATTTTAACCAAAAAAATTATGCATTCAAAAAAAATAAAAAACGAGTCGCAGGACGTTATCCTAGGGGTAAGTTGTGTGGCAAACGCAGGTAGAGTGTGTCGCTTGGGAGGAGCCGCGCTGTGCCCTCATCTTAGGAGTAGTCAGCGAAAAGTCGCCTCCTTTTGCGAAATGACTGTTTCGCAGAAGGACGCCAGGCTGCGGAGAGGGAGATTGCTTCCGTTAACCCGATATGCAGCAGACGCCGGGGACCAGGTGTCAGCGGAGGGCAAATAATGCCCTCTTGCAGGGTCCAGGGGCGACGGATCTGGGGACATCCGTCACCACAAATTCCTTAGGATCCGAGATGGCAGCACGTAGTGCTCCACGCGCGCCTCTCTATGATGAAATGGGGGGAGTTTAACACCTCACCTCCCCCCCCCCCCCCCCAATTCAAAGTGGCCCGCGGAGGCGAGCCGGCACTAGCCAGGGATCGCGGCAGTCGCATTAGATCTCGTCATCCCCGGTGCAACTGTGGGACGGAACACCGGGGTGGTTTTAGTCAGTAAGAGTCTGACAGGCCCCTCCACCCTCTACAGGGCGGAGGACAACCATGAGAATTTCCCCCGTCATCAAAAAAAATGGGTAAGTTGTGTTGCTTGGGTCAAGCCATAAAACTTTTAGAATTAATATAAACATAACATTACTTACAGCTGGCAGTCTCACCTATTATACCCTACGTTAGGACCGTTAGTTGTACGATAGAGTTACTAGGAACCTCCACAATCAAATATAACCCAACCCACCACATAAGATACCTGTGTTAAAGCAATAAGCAATTATGGACTAATCTGTTCGTCATTGGAGAAATTATCAGTTTGTACCAAATATTTATTCAGGTCTTTTCTTACTATGCACCAGAATGTTATATCAGCCAGCAAAAGCAAATGTTGGCAAATTTCTACCTTTGTCTTCAAAAGTTGTCTATTTTATGCTTCTCGCCTAAGATTAACATAGGAAACTATACAATCCTATACTTAAAGCTTGCCAGGTTTTTAACAAGCGAATCTCTGAACCACTTAATCACTACGACATATAAAGTTAACGTATCTCCAAACCTAGACACATAGCCGTAATCAACCGCGCGGGTTGGTAGATATCACATGTCTTCGAATTTTTGATTCTAGGGCATCCGTTTTCTTACGATATTTTCCTCACCGTTTTGGGAGCAATGGTGATGAAATAATTTACATAAAGTATTTAAAGCATCTCTGGGTTACAACCTACGACCTTTCAAGTTGCGGACCACTACCACTGCTCTCTAAACCAAGACTCAACGACATAATAATAATCTTATTTTGATTAATACAACCTGCGCAGACAAGCCACTGTACTAATAAACTTCCCATGGGGAACGTTTTCATTAGCTTAAAAGCGTGTGTAGATTGTTTTTAAACGTCATAACAGCGCCTGCTAATTAATTTGGCTAGAGTACCTATACCTATAATTACCGCTGCTTTGGAAAACAACTCACGTTTTGTTTGTAACAATTGGAAGTGAATACATTTTTAATTAGTGAATTTGTTTATTGTTTTTGTCTTAATGTATTAAACGAATGTTCCGTGTGGTGCCGGACGTAAAAGAATAGCACCATTCCATTTCTTACAGTGGGTGTCGTAGAAGGCGACTAAGGGACTTACTAGAGAATGGGCAGCAGCGTTTTCTATACAATTTACCACCATACTGCGATCGCCAACCCTCCTGCCAAGCGTGGCAATTGTGGCAAGCCCCCCCAATTGGCGGTGGCCTATGTCCAGCAGTGGACGTCTTCCGGCTGAATAGATGAATGACGATGATGTACCAAATTGCATACTTCTCCTCACGCGTAGTTTTCGTAAAAAGAAGCACTGAGTCGTTGGTCTAGTGAACGCAAACACTAGTCGCCGAGCATGCGTTTGAATCCAGTATCAGAATAAGTGTTATTGGGTTTATCCATCTGGATTTCTCAGGAGCAGCCTGTCTTTATTTATGCCCGATTTATGACAAAAAACGCACCAGCTGTAACATGGGTCTTAAACATTAACATCTGGATAACCATGAAAAATGTAACTTGCTAGATCGATTTTTCTTCCCCGAAACCCCCTGCATACTAAATTTAATGAAAATCATTGGAGCCATTCCCGACATTCAGATTATTTATATAAATATACAAGAATTGCTCGTTTATAGGTAGATAATGTCAAAATACATGGGTTAACGAAATACTGACATACCTATTCAAAAACATAAGCTGACTACTCACCAACATACATTATTATGCGTAGGTACCAATCGATGTCACACGTCTCCTCATCAATGCCAAGATACATCTTACAACTAACTTGGCAAATGTGGTGTAGTATAGGTATCTCTGCCAAACCCTTTGGCGAATACAGAAGTGATATCATATTATGATGTTATTTTCATTTGTACTAGCCAGCGGCTTTATCGAAAATTATCGCAAACGGAAATTTTACTGGGATAAAAATAATCCTATGTGTTAAGCCATGTTTGTATCCACGCTAAGGACCTTCAGCATTTGGGCGCACTAAATTTGTGGGCGAGTGCGGGGTGATGTAGCCGTGCAGTCTTAAATCGGTCGCATTTTTAATTTATTCCTCGTATAACAAAAATAATGCATATTTGTAAATAATAACAGCACTAAATCATGTTCTTTTGTATTGCAAAGCAGTACATTTTTTTTTTAACTTTTTTGTTAAAAAATGAAGGAGTAAAATGGTTTCATCTCAACAATTTGGAGGTGATTTGGTGTTTTTTTTTTTTCTTATTATTTGATACCCATAGAAAAGTTATGCCTAAACCAAATGACGCATCATATTATGTCGATTAACTAACTATTTTTTTCAAATGTAATTTCTTTGTAAATGCCGACGAAAAGTGGTTTCATCTGCATGCTGTTTTCAACCATTTTTTGAGAGGGCCTTAATCCAGATTATAATCTATCTGTGTCCAAATCCGTTCAGCCGGTATTGTGTGATGGAGTAACAAACATCCAAAGATCTAAAGATCCATACTTACAAGCTTTCACATTCATAATAATTAGTAGGATTTTTTTTACAATATCAGACTGAATCCTGAATTCAGTTGAATAAGCTATGTCAGTAGAATGAGTTAATCAAGCGCCTGTTGGAGACCGCTGTGTTGTGTTCATGATCCATTGCTTAACTATGGTATGAAACTTATCTTTTTTTTTTATAAAACACCAAATTCTACTGAGAACTTAAAGTTTAAATTTTCCGACGCTGTGTCGAGGCTTTTTTGACAGATAGTTGCTGACCTAGCTGTTAAAAAAAGCCTCGACACAGCGTTGGAAAATTTAACTATTTCTTAGGTTTTTTTTGCAACTATCATGCTTTCCTCAAAGCTATTTTTTTTTCTGGTGTGTGAAATCATCAAATAACTTCTCCCGCTCTGGGTGGAGCAGGAGGGCGTGTCAGACTTTTACTGACTAAAACCCATCCATGTTCCCTCAGTAGTCTGTATGCCAGGGGCGACGGTATCTCTTTCGAACGAACCCGCACCCCTGGCAGATGCTTTCCTCAAGGCTCAACCTTTGTTTTGAGTTTGACGTTAGTTTAATTTCAACTCATTATCTATCAGTCAGTGGCGCTACAGTGGTATCAGCTCCGACATACCCGTTGTAGGTCATAAACTCATGAGTTCGAACTCAGGCAAGCACTTTATTTTGTATGTGATGTATTTAATTGCCTTACCACAATAGGTTGAAGGAAAACATAGTGACGTAAAACATGTCTCAGAAAAAATAATTCCAAGACATGTGACATCCCAACGCGGACTGCACCCGCGTGGTGGATTATGGTCCATTCCCTCACATAGGGAGGAAGTCCTGTAGTGGGAACGTTATAGGTTGATTAAGCGATCCGTCAAACTACGTTCCTTTCAGCATTCGATGTTAAAATTCATCCAAAATCCCGTATATTTCTAAAGTAGATACCTGCAAAACTGCTACAGAAAATTGAAGTTTTAAAATTCATAGAATCGTTCTCATACCATCACATTTATGAAGGAATGCTCCGTACAATCATGCACACGACTGTATATGAGGGAAAATAAGAGATTCTTTTCTTCCTGGATTACTGGCTTTGACTTTGTGATACTCAACGAAGCTATCACTTATTCATGAGACTGTGAGCAATCTTAAGATTTTTTTTCTGAAATTCGTATAAAAATGGCTGCGTTCAAAATATTCACGATAAATATATTTTGAGATGTGTGCAGGAAAATCTTTGATAGTACCTACCTAAAGGACTGCAAAGATCTTTTGCGCTAAAATTACATTGACAGGCGCTCTTGATAAACAATAAAAAAACCGGCCTTCCCTTACAAAATCGATCAGCTGACTATTGTTTTTTTTTTTTCATATTTCAACCCATGTTCCTTGGAGAGAAAGTTATTGAATTTCACTGGTACTATCTCCCTGATTTTTTTTAAAGGTGACTAAAAAATCACTGTGTATAATAAAAAAAAGTCGCATAGCGTTTTTTCTTTACGTAACGCTTTGTTAGTTACGTGACGATTTCTACAATTTAACTTTTACCGCAAGCTGCGTTAAAAATATCGTTCAAAAAAATCCGCCTGCGTGAAAAGTGAACGTTACAAAAAAAGAAAACAAGATGACCTATTTTTGTCTGCACCCCGTTAGTAAACCCTAAGCTGTACAAAAGATAAATAAAATCTCATGCAGTCGGAGGCAAATAGGTCTTTACTGTTAAATTATAGAATATGCATTTTATTCTACATTGTTTAGTTATTATTATTCAAGTACTTATTCAAATTTAGGTTATTGTTCCCTCATTGTATTAAGTGTGATTTCGGTAAAGTTCTTTCAAATTAACTTTCGAAGCAGTACAATTCTGGGTTTGCCGCTAGATTTTAATAATATATTATAATAATTCAATACAAATACATTGACGTTAGAATCATCAAAATCGGCACATAAAAGAAAAACTTACATATTATGCAGGCTGATAAACACACTACCTACCTCTGCGTCATGCAGTTGGGTTACAAAATGGTTAGTTCCGATTTAGAGCACGGGCCAAAAGATCCCTGTGTTATGTCTACTTTCTTTTTTACGTCATAAGCTCCTGTTTTCGAAAATAGAACGCGAAATGCAGTGTCAAAGGCACAAGAACGTGCAACGTAAATGAATCAACTAGCAAAGCGAATTATCTTAGTGCCTCTAGGCGAGCTCCATCTATCATTACTTTGTACTACAGCTGAAAAGTGACACTTTTCCGACCTAATTTGATGAAAAGGTGACTTGACTTATCAGTTCTTTTTTTATGAACTTAAACTTGTCGTTAAGGAATTGAGTCTCCATTATGTAGCTTCTATGATATCCAGAATTTATAAAAGTTTTGTAGTCTAAACATCCAACGAGCTTTCATTAAATTTTCAATTGTTGATCGTTTTACTGTCGTCCATACTTGTCTAGTATTAATCGCATGTATAATTTAATAGGTATATAAATTATATGATTGAAGATGTAAAAGTAACTCTATTTGCTTCATTTTCATTTCTAACCAACATATCCGATTGTATTAGAATTTAGCAGATACTTCGCCTGGGATTTGGACAAGGAGGCTAGCTTTTATCCTGGAAATTTGTATACACAATGATGCAATACTATTAACACGCAGATGAAGTCGCAAGCAACACCTAAGAAATAAAATACTCCTTTTGTGAAGTCTGCTAAAATCATCAACCATAAAGATTACGCTCGCATCCGGCGTGCGTGTATGAACAGTGGCGCTAGTGTGAGTTTCATTTAACCATTTCGATCAAACGCATCGAGCGCGTTCGTCGCTCCGATTGGTCCGTCATCAATCCAGGGCCAATGGAGCGTCAAACGCGCTCGATGAGTTTGACCGAGATGGTTAAATAAAACTAAGGCTGTGGGGCTGTTCGAAAGAGATACCGTGGCCCCTGACTCACAGGCAACTGAAGGAACACGGGTGGGTTTTAGTCCGTAAGAGTCTGACACGCCCTCCTGCTCCACCCAGAGCGGGAGAAGTTATTTGATGATTTCCCACCCAAAGAAAAAAGGCCTCTGATGAATACAGACGTATTAAAATCGCGTCAGAATGTTTTCGGGCATTGAATGAAGTCTCGTTGTTGAAAATCCAGCAAAGTGCAGCGCAAGTGAGTCTCAGCCCGTTGAAAAAACACAGTCTTCGATTTTCAAGTGTTGGCGCAAAGTAGTGCGAAAAATACTCAGTGCGCAAAAAAACCTGTCGCGATTTATCAGGTCCATACGGAACGTGGGCTAAGTATCGTAGCAGGGGAGCGTTCTAAAGTTTCTGCCTACCCCCATGGGAAGAAAGCGCGAGTTTATGTATGTACAATCACCAGCAATAACATAGAAACGCCCTTCGAATTCAAATTAATGTAACAAAAATTAAATTGCAAAAATCAGTATGCTAACTGTGTCAAATAATTATGTAAACGTTAAATTGTGTCAAAAAGAACTACACACTTTAATCAAAATTTCGTTAACAATAGATTGCCAAAAAAATATACTAACTTTTAGTTAATTATTTATATACCCAGGGAAATTTCAAAAACATGTTAACAGTACACTTTCAAAATTATGTATACAATATCAAAGCAGCAGTTTCAAGCAGCTTGAGTTTGGAAATAAGTAGCAATTGTGATTTTACCTAATTGACAAAATCGGTATACATAAATATAATATTCTATCTAATCTAATCTTATAATATTACATATTATTAGAATTCTTATTACTAATTTCTGTCATTACATATTGTGAGCAGTGGTGGCCCAGTGGTAACAACCCGACTTACGAGACGGAGGCCGAGAGGTCGTAGGTTCGAACCCAGACAGACATTTATTTCGTGTATATTATGTCATCACCAATGTTTTCATAACGGTCAAGGAAAAACATCGTGAGAAACCTGATGTCCTAGAACCAAGAATTAGAAGACATTTGACATCTACCAACACACACTGGGCCCGCGTGGTGGATTAAAGCCCGCTCCCTCTCACAGAGAGAAGGCCTGTGTCCCAGCACTGGGAACATTATAGGCTGATTATGTATGTATCTAAGGTAACTACTAGCTAGTAGCCATCAGCAAGCGGCATCGACACGCCCGTCGACTGTTTTTATTTCCGTAAACTGTTGTGTTATTAAATTCGTACGATAACATTGCAAATCATACAGTGGGAAAAGCGCAATTACGGTTGTTTTTAACCCCTGACGCAATAAGAGGGGTGTTATAAGTTTGACAGCTATGTGTGTCAATCTGTGGCACCGTAGCTCTTAAACGGGTGAACCAGTTTGGGTACGATTTTCTTAATTTAAAAGTAGGTAGTAGGACCTCTAGAAATAGCAGTAGTTTTTAGACATATTTTATCATAATCGGTTCAGCCGTTTGAAGAATATCAGCTATTTTCTCGTTGATGAAGGGATCTGAGCACTTTCCACGGGTCTGATCGAGTCGAAATTTGGTATTCCTAACTTTAATTATATTAGACGAACAAAGTAACCTTAAACTGATGCTCCTGCTTCACCTGGAATTTCCGGGATACCCAATTACCTCACCAAAAAACAGAAATATCGCGTTTGGGCTCATTGAAAAGGTCTCAATGAATATATAAATAGTGATCAGGGTTTGATGATGGAGAAGCAACGAACAATTAGGATAATTTTTTATCAAGGTTCACTGTGGGAAACATACGTAAAGCTGCGCAGATTTAAGTGACACATGTTTCGATAGTGACGTGTGTCGTATTTTTATTACTACATTAAGTTTAAAAAGCAGGAAATAAAAGTTAAATTAAAAAAAAACCGACCTCATTGACCGTCCCCCGACGTAAAAACGCTTTTATCAGAATATTACATATATACTTAGCCTATAACGTTGCCACTGCTGGGACACAGGCCTCCTCTCCGTGAGAGGGAGTATTAAAGGAAATATTACAAACAACTTCTTATTAAACCAATCAGGCCAAAACATTTTTTTTTAAACTTTTTGAGTTTTTTTTTGGGTAGGTGTTTAAAAAAAAAAAATGTGGTGAAGTGCAGCTAGATCATAATCATGCAGCAAAGAACAAAAGTATCCGACATAACTTGGACTGTTAGTGGCCTGATACAGGCTGATGATTGTATTAATCATCATCACTGAATTCGTCCGATTTATAAACCACTGTATGATACAATGGTGAATGAATAAACTTAATAAAACAGAAAAAAATGGTATACACTTTCAATTTCATTTTGATGTATCCATTACAATTCCAATAACACGTATACATTACATTTTGTATACATGTTATAGAAATTGTCATGGAGCCTTCAAAATGACATTGGAAGCGTAAACTTTTTACTGATTTTGTTTCGTTTACATTACTTTGAAACCATTGTGTACTCAGTTTTGACACAGTTTTATGGTTAGGTAATTTAGAAAAAAATGCCGTACACATATTTTTTTAATGGTAGAAGTATAGATATTTTAGAAACTGTGACAATGTATATATATTATTGCTCGTGACTGTACAGATGCGAACACCAATTAGCCCGTGACACTCGCCCTGAGCGCACGTGCTAATTGCTCCTGCCTACCGCTGCGTGACTCATCCTCCGCCGCCAACCTGACTCGCCGCGCCCCGCTGCGAACACTCCGAATTAATAATTCAATTAATTTAATTATTGACTGGATTATTAATTACAATAAAAACTGTCTTTTTCAAGACAAAACTCTGTTTCTTTACGGAAGTAAATCGTCAAGTAAATTCACTTGGCCCCTTCTGGGTAAAATCCACAGTTTCGTGGTTCTCGGTGGAAACCTTACGGTGCCAACGAAACCGAGAGGGTGTTGTCCCAACACACCCGCCGAACCTCTTCAAGGCAAGGCAGTGAATTGGACGGGTCCCAGACCGACGGCCTTGGGGGATCTCCTAGTCGTCACTGGTGACAGTGTTCCTTCCACAGCAACACACCTAGTGTCTTTGGGGCGTGTCTACGCCCCTCGCGCTAGACTGACAGGGCCCTGTTGCACATTAAGATTGGCAACAGGTTTACAAGCTTAGGGCTCACCCGAGGTACACATCTCCCTGTCTATACCCGACAGGGAGGAATCACACATCCCCGGGCATCCCCCCGGGGAAGTAGACGTTAGGTTGATAGGAGTTATTAGGGACTCAGGCTCACTCCTTATGAGTGGGAAGTAGGTCACCCCCCCACCCCTTTTCAACATGGACGTTTCCGACGACGCCTTCTGGGCGTCGTTCGAAACGAAAATGAAAGATCCCGTGTCTCGCGCACGGATCAACCGTATCTTGGGTTACGAAAAACCCACTTTTCCCACCGCGACCGCGACCGAGACCGCGTATAAACCCCCCGCGCCCGTTATAACTTATAACGATTCCCCGGCTTCACCGGCCTTGGCAACCCCGCAATCCCAGGAGCTTTTCTCCGACGCAGCGTCCGACCTTATGGACGCTGAAGATTGCCCTTGCACCCCCGAATCGCCAGGAACAGCTTGTTTCTCCTCTCCCTCCTCGAACGAAGAGGAAGTGGCAGAGACTCAAGTGACTCAAGAAGAGGGCTTCACCCCAGTTGAGTCAAAGTCGAAGGGGAAGAAGAGAAAGAAGAAAGTCTGCGATTCATCGCGATCTTCTAAAATTACCGCGCTCGTAACCGACCGCCCCCCCACCCCTTTCCCGACCGAGTCGACCCCCGCGACCCCCGCAACCCCCGCGATCCCCGCAACCCCCGCGACCCCCGCGACTGCGACCGCGACCGCGCCCGCACCCACCGCCGTACCCCGCGCCGCTGCGGGGAAAAAGGTGCCCGTTCCGCCCCCTGTCTTCATCCAAGACAAATCTAAATGGACCGACGTGTCCAAATGGTGCTTAGAGCAAAAGATTGCCTACACCAGCGCCCGCACCACCCTCCAAGGGATAAAGGTAGCGATCCCGACGGCTAGCGACTACCGCAGCCTTACCAAACTCCTCCGAAACCGAAACGTGTCCTTCCACACGTACGCCCTTGCTGAAGACCGACAGACACGAGTTGTCCTCAAGAGGGTTCCGGTCGAAATAACCGTTGACGAAGTCAAGGCCGACCTTGACTTTCAAAATATCCCTTACACCGAAGTGCACCGGATGCACCGCGCCCGCCGCGGAGTGCCATACGATATGGTGCTCGTAGTATGCCCGCCCTTTGAGGGCCATAACCCGATTTTTAATCTCCGCACAATCTGCAACCTGTCCGGCATTCGGATCGAAAAGCCCTACAAGACGGGAACAATCGGCCAATGCCACAGGTGTCAATTGTACGGACACGCGCAATCGCACTGTTACGCCACCCCGAGGTGCGTAAAGTGCTTAGGTAGTCACGGTACAGCGGATTGTACCAGGCCTAAGGACCGCTCCTTGTGCACGGAACCGCCGAGCTGCGTCTTATGCGGCGAAGCCGGTCACCCGGCCAATTATAGGGGGTGCTCGAAAGCACCCAAAACCACTTCTCCCAAGCTGGTGAAGCGTGCCGACGCCCGCCAGCAAAGGGAAGCCCCCTCAGGGTACCTCCCAGAAAGGCTCAGTCCTCAGAGACCGAGCCCCTGGAACTTCCTGAACCACCAGCAGGCATTCCCTGCGATGGCTTCAGCCAGGCCCGTCCCCGCGCCCATCCCTCAGTCCAAGAACCCGGGTTCAGGCGCTCCCGCGCCCCCTACCGCACCTCTTACCGCGACCACCGCCGCCGCGCCCCCCGCCGCCGCGACCCCCGCGTCCCGCGACCCCCGCGTTGGAGCACGCCCCGAGGCGCGCCCCGCACCCACTTACGCCGGTCCCATGACCATGTCCCCCGCAGTCGTGCATCAAAAGCTCGATAACGCGTTTTTCACTTTCTGCACCCCCCGTGCCCATCAGATGGCCATGGAGGTAGATGCCGCCACAAAGGCAGGCGATATCCTTAGGATATACGCCATCTATGATGCGTACCCTGACGTTACGCAAGCCCTGTTAAACGCCAGACTTTCCGTGAACCACAATGGCTAACACGGCCCTCGCGCGTACCAAACCCCGATCCCTAAAAATAGGAACTTTTAACGCCAACGGTATCCGTACCCAAAGGGATGAGATCGCCACGTTCCTCCGCGACCATCACTTGGATATCCTGTTAGTTCAAGAGACGTTCTTAAAACCCTGCTATCGTGACCCGAGAATTGCCAACTATAGAATAGTTCGCAACGACAGAGCACATTGCCATAAGGGTGGAACTCTCATTTATTACAAAAAGTCCCTACACTGCATTCCTATGGATGCCCCCCCCCTCTCCCGATTAGAAGTGTCAGTCTGCCGACTGGGCATGACGGGTCATCAACCCATCACACTAGTCTCAGCCTACCTTCCTCCCCAGACCGAATCAGAGGACTTTCAACTGTTCTCAAATGACCTCACCGCCCTGTTGAGCATGAGCGACTCCGTTATCATAGCGGGCGACCTCAATGCGAAACACCCCGCGTGGAATAGTTCCAGGGAATCGACCAGAGGGAGACACCTGTTCAACCTCTGCTCGACCCTGTCCTTCGACGTCATCGCCCCGATGTCGCCGACTCATTTCCCCCACACAGTGGATCACAGACCTGACGTACTCGACATTGCAATTCTGAAAAGGATCAACCTACGGTTGAATTCCATAGAGGCAATAAACGAGCTCACCTCTGACCACCGTCCGGTAGTCGTGCATCTGGCCCCCCGCACGGGTCTCCCAGATACCGACCAACCTCCGCTCACCAAAGTGGTAACAGACTGGAGGAGAGTAAGCGATTCGCTGAAATCCAACACATCCACCCACTTGGACGCCATCCCCGACCATTTCGACTCTCTAGCGGACACAACGGCCGCGATCGACTCATTCACGGGTCACGTACAATCTGTCCTGAACGACTGTTCGAGGCGGGTTCCGGTAGGGGAAGACCCCCGCTGGAAGCTGCCGGACGATGTACGCGAACTGCTGAATGAGAAGAACGCGGCCGTTCGTGCCTACAGCAACTTTCCCTGCGACGCGAACAAAGCTCACATGCGCTATTTACAGCGAGCTGTAAAGACACGCATGTCGGAGCTACGTGACGCGGGCTGGGACAGGATGCTGAGCGAGTTGGAACCCACGCACTTAGCTTTCTGGGAACTCCAGAGGAAACTCAAGTCCCGAGAAATAGCCACCATGCCCCCCCTGACCCGGCCCGATGGCACCGTTGCTTTCGACGACATCGAAAAGGCCGAATGCCTCGCCGATAGTCTAGAGGCCCAATGCACACCCAGCTCTCTACCTGTAGACCAAGCACACCTCGATGAGGTGGACGCTGAAGTCGAACGTAGAACCTCTCTCCCGCCCGTCGAAGACCCTGATGATCCATTACCTCTCGTCACCCCGGACGAAGTTCACGAGATCATCAAGGGTCTGAAACCCCGAAAGGCCCCCGGAGCTGACGGCATCACCAATAAGGTGATCCAGATGCTACCCGCCCACCTGATCATGCTCTTGACCACCATCTTCAATGGAGCCTTGAGCAATAACATCTTCCCCCAAGCCTGGAAGCAAGCCACGGTCATTGGCTTTGAAAAACCAGGCAAACCCAAAACGGAGCCCGCGAGCTACCGGCCCATCAGTTTACTGGACAGCCTCGGAAAAATCTATGAGCGACTTATTTACAAGCGACTCAGGGACTTCGCCGAGACTAAAGGCCTGATACCCAACGAGCAGTTCGGCTTCCGAACCCAGCACAGTTGCGTACAACAGGTACACCGGATCGTAGAGCATATAGGCGTTGGTCTCCAACGCAACTATGCGACCGGTGCAGTATTTTTCGACATAGCGAAAGCCTTCGACAAGGTCTGGCACAACGGCTTGATTTACAAGCTGTACAAACTCGGCGTGCCGGACCGACTCGTACTCATCTTACGAGATTTTCTGTCGAACCGCACCTTTCGCTATCGCATCGAAGGGGCTCTCTCATCCCCCCACCCGATTCGCGCCGGCGTCCCTCAGGGCGCCGTGCTATCCCCTCTCATATTTACGCTGTTCACCAGCGATATCCCCAAGAGTGGTAAGGCTCAGTTGGCTCTGTTCGCAGACGACACGGCCATCTACCACTCTGGGCGTAGTTCCAAAGCGATAGCCAAATCCCTCCAGACCGCAGTCAACGTACTCGGTGCATGGTTTAGGAAATGGCGAATCGAACTAAATCCGGACAAGAGCCAGGCGGTTCTCTTTAAGAGACCGCAGCGCCGCCAAGACCCCCTCCCGGCCATCTCCATATTCGGCAAGCCGATCCCTTGGGAAAAGCAAGCCAAATACCTTGGAGTGATTCTAGATCAGCACCTCTCCTTCTCTGAGCATATCAGGAAGGCGCGCTCACGCGCCGCCTTCGCTCTCGGAAGGTTGCATTCTGTTCTGAACGCACGTAGCAAATTGTCACTCAAGTGCAAATTGCGTATTTACACGGCGTGCATAAGGCCCATCATGACGTATGCATGTGCAGTCTTTGCACACACGCACCCCCGACACATCCATAGGATGCAGACCCTCCAAAACCGTTTCCTCCGCCAAGCCACAGGCTCCCCATGGTACGTTCGGAACGAGATCCTCCATCTCGATCTGAAAATGCCCACTATTGCTCAATTCATGAAACGCAACTCGAAGCGTTTCTTCGATAAAGCCGAGATACATCGCAATCCCTTGATTGTGAAGGCCGCCAGTTATGTCCCCAGTAGAATCAGTAGTATTCGCAGGCCGAAACATGTCCTCTCAGACCCAGACGACCCCATCACTGTTCTCCAAGAAAAGAATAGGGCCACCAGTACAGTACACAAAAACAAACGACGACCGTCCTACCGACCTCGCCGCCGAGGTCCTCGCGCCCCGCGAAGACTCCCGAGTAGCGATCAGACCCCCGACCGTCCCTTGCTCGTTGATGCGCCAGCCCGCGCCGCAGCTGAGCCAGTAGCTTTAAATTCCCCGTCTAATAATCATGAAAATAATACCTTGATCCAGCCTGTCCCTGATAGTACTAGCTGCCCCCCCCCCGCCAGCGACTCCCTGAGCCGAGGTTCGTACCCCACAGGGGGTGCCCTCAGTGCGCAGTCGTTTTAGGTTTAAGTAGGTTTACGCCCTGGCTGGAGGCTTTTAGATTCCTAAAAACCTTCACAGGAAAGTCCGGTTGAGCAGTCACGGCCTCTCAAGGTCAACTGCGAGATGCCATTCACAAAAAAAAAAAAAAAAAAAAAAAAAAAAAAAAAACTGTACAGATGCCAACACATCAAGCTACCCCAAACTGTCAAATTTTCCCATTTGAACATGAACATTATTCTTTTGTAATACAGTTGAAACTCTATCAAAGAAATTTATCAGATTGGGGTAGCTTGATGTGCTGGCCTGTACATTAAACGATTATGATGCTGCCTTCCAAAAGCTCTTTAATCGTCTCCTGCCCACATGCCCACGGTCCGGTCGGCACATTATAACTTGAACAAACAAATGGCGAACACGTTTCATCATTACGACTTTTTGTTTGGGCCCATCACAATATTTATGATTGGACTTTTTGAATCGGACTGAGTAATCGAGCGCCTGTGTCATTGCGTTCGGGTGGTGTTTGGTACTTTTTGTGTCTCCACTCATATTGATCATATTTTTGTTTTTATGCTGAGTGAATAGCTGTTGGTACTGGATGTCAGTTGTGGAATTTTGACCGTCCTTAAGGGTCGTCAGAATTCCGAAAGTCTGACAACCAGTCTTACCAAGGGGTATCGTAATATCTTTGGTTGTGGAGCTCAGCTAAGCTGTCGTTCCATGTCAAATACTGGTATTCAGCTGCATTCAGTTAGACTGGAAGCCAACCCCAACATAATTGGGAAAAGGCAAGGCAGATGATGGACTGGAAAAGGGCTGGCATCATCATCAATGGCGAGTACATCACTCACCTTCGATTTGCCGATGACATAGTCGTCATGGCTGAGACCATGGAGAACCTTAGTGCAATGCTCGATGACCTCAGTAGAGCTTCTGAAAGAGTGGGTCTTAAAATGAACATGGAAAAGACAAAGGTCATGTCGAATGCCCATGTAACACCCACTCCCATGACGATCGGAGGCGCTACACTCGAAGTTGTGGACGAGTACGTTTACCTAGGACAGACTGTCCAGTTAGGTAAGTCCACTTCGAGAAAGAGGTCAATCGTCGAATCCGACTCGGCTGGGCAGCGTTCGGGAGGCTTCGCAATATCTTCTCGTCCCAAATACCACAGTGTCTCAAGACGAAAGTCTTTGACCAGTGTGTGTTGCCAGTGATGACCTATGGTACAGATACGTGGTCGCTCACAATGGGCCTTATCAGAAGGCTTAAAGTCACCCAAAGGGCAATGGAGAGGGCTATGCTCGGAGTTTCCCTACGCGATCGAATCAGAAATGAAGAGATCCGCAGGAGAACCAAGGCAACCGACAGCCCGAAGAATTGCCAAACTTAAGTGGCAGTGGGCAGGGCACATTGCTCGCAGAACAGTTGGCCGATGGTGCCGAAAGGTTCTGGAGTGGAGACCACGTACCGGAAGACGTAGAGTGGGAAGGCCTCCCACAAGGTGGACCGATGACCCTGTGAGGGCCGCGGGTATCCGCTGGATGTGGGAAGCACAAGGCCGGTCGAAGTGGAGGAGTCTGGGGGAGGCCTATGTCCAGCAGTGGACGTCTTTCGGCTGATATGATGATGATGATGAAGGCAGATGATGTACTACCGGGATTACAAGTTTGCTATGTCCTAACCTAGGTCATAGTCTGCCTGTGTGATTTCATTGAAATCCATTAAGCAAGTGCGCTTAACTCAGACTCAAAGAACTTATTTCAAATAAACCAACAGCCACTTTTGAATTGTCAAGGAGTCGGAAAAGAGTTAATCAGAAATATGAAGCTAGTTTTCCATTCCGTTGTAGGTACCTATGGAGAAAAACGGGCAAGAAACTCCACGGTATCCGTGGAGTTTCTTCCCCGTTATTCTCTTAAATCAAAACATCCGAGGTCCAAAATTCATATTGAAATTAAACACATGAGAAAGATGCAGAAAGGCATGCACAAGAAACGATTCCATAATAAACGTTAAAACGGTTCAGCTATTAAGATAAGCTAGGGCAGCAAAGGATGACCAGTCCCTACTGGCGTGGAAAGACGTGACAAGTTACAGTATTAGTATAGATTTGAGAAACTAATTTGGTTATTACTAGGTGAAATCCCATTTATTCCCGTGGGTGTCGTAGGAGGCGACTAAGGGACTCACTAGAGAATAGGCTGCAGCGTTCTCTATGCATTTTACCACCATACTGTGATCGACAAGCTTCCTGCCAAGCGTGGCGATTATGGCAACCCCCCCCCCCCCTTTTGGAGGAGGCCTATGTCTAGCAGTGGACGTCTTTCGGCTGAAATGATGATGATGATGAGGTGAAATATAAGTATACTGAAGGCTAGCCAGACTTCAGAGGCAATCTACGAATTAAAAACTTATCGGATATTACAGAATTGTTTTCGAGTTATAAGTACACTTCCGAATAGACAGGCAGAGAGACGTTACGTTTATATATGGATGGACTAGCTTTTGCCAGTGGCTTCGCCCGCCTAGATGTCTGAAATTATCCCACGAGAACGTAGGTACTACGCTGGACCGATGACCTTGAGAAGGCCGCAGGAATCCGCGGGTGCGAGAGGCACAGAGCCGGTCGAAGTGGAGGAGTTTGGGGGAGACCTATGCGTCCAGCAGTTTCGGCTGAAATGATGATGATGATGAACGTACTACCGGGATAAACAGTATCCTATGTATTAATTTAGGCTATAACTATTTTTTACCCCTTACATTTATTTTCACGGCTATCGAAAGAGAGCAACTCTAACCCAATTTATCTGCAAAACCTAGTTACGTCATATTATTTTGCACATAAAGGTTAGCTAGGTGAAATATTGGACGACAATTTTGATTAAAAATGACTTTTTAATATGGGCATGAAACTCATAACATAGATACCGCGTTCTTTATCTTCGTTATTATTTCATACTAGCTGACCCGACAGACGTTGTCCTGTCTTAGCTATGAATATTTAATTGGCATTAGCTATACAAACCTTGTCCTGACAATAAGGAACTCATAAAAAAAATAATCATCCAATTTGGTGCAGTCGTTCGGAAGTTATACGCGTACATACATTTCGGCGATTCATTTATATATATATATATATATAGAGATAGATGACTGTTTTATAATTATGTAAAACCTAAAACCTACAGCATTGTAGTCTTCCGAAGACTACTTTGAACATGAAAGTACTTCTCGCATCCTAGATGGGACGATAATAAATGAAAAGATACAGCAATAAGTAAATGTAATTGATCTGTCTGTTTGTAAAAAGAACAGCTTTTTACTAATTGCATAATAAAGTTTATAGGTACCTTCGTAATACTAGGCCACTCAGAAAATTCTACGAATAATAGTACATTATGGTACTAGTGTATAACATTGGTGATTACCGCTGAGGCGCCATTGAGGTCCGAGCCGTCAGGCGAGGGTCTTAAGAGAGCCGAGGACGGTAAACATCAATATACACGTGTATCATACGACGTTTTTCAACACACTTATGAAGAAAATAATACTATAAAATCATTTTGTCCTTGGAGTTTTTAGGTAGTCAGCTTTCCTTATCTTAAGGGCTTCACATCTTATATCGGGCGGTGTTGCAACATAAATAATTTTCTTCCTAGTACTTATGAATAAATAACTCAAATTTCAACGGTGAAAACGAGTTGTTTTTTTTTTGCCAATGGTGGAAAAATTAATCAGTTTTCCAATGCGCGCGCATCTAACAATGGCAGTCGGCCATGGACTAAGGCCGCATTCTTCTTCTTTCTTAGATAGAAGCACTATTTTAAATAAATTCGATGCGACTCAAATCAAAACAGCACAACTGTCATTTTTGACAGCGCTCACAGTGACATAGTATAACGAATGGTCGGCGTTATCGCAAGATGGCACATTTCATGACATCATCTATGACGATTCGCGGGACGTCGTTATCGCGCAATTCGGAACGGGTGTGAGCGCGCTCAAATCTATATTATTGTAACTCGGAACGTGGCCTAAAAGGATGAGGTTGGTTTCTTTTTTTTGGCTTTTCGCGGATAGGTTTTAGCCACATACAAAATGGGGAATTCAAAGTTTTCTTTATTACAGCGAAAACAATCTATTTAAATACGAAGTTGCATGAAATGAGCAAGCAATAGGTACATTAATTTATTTGTATTATTGAATACAACCTTTTTTGTATCGAAACTTTTTAAGAACAAAGCAAAGCAACTGATAAAAGAAAAACATAACTCACTAGTGAATAATAGTAATGAAAAAGTCACAGTTTGACAATAGGCGTCATTATGTGCCCATTTCAAAATTTCCCTCGACATTGTTTGCGAGCTAATTTAAATTATCGTGTCTCATTAAAATGGATCTGCGTCGGGAACATTTTCGAGCTATGATTTTGTACGATTTCAAGTGTCGCCTGAAACCGAACGAATCGTACGATAGACTTCAAATGTAATTCATGGATGAAGGCTCTTCTAAGGCAACCGTGTATCGTTGGTATAACGAATTAAAACGCCAGTCGAACTTTGGGGATGAAAAAGAACGTATCAAGAGATTCAGCACATACTGCAGGTTGGATCGGGAAGCCTTCAAGAAATTCTACACGTGCTTCTTCGCGTGAGGAGGATAGTTTCACGCTGGGTACCGCACAATCTCACCGATGCTCAGAAGCAGGCCCGGGTGGAATGGTTTCGTGATATGATAAAAAAAATTGCAGCAGTCTCGTCTCGGCGAGTTTACGACATCATTACAGGTGCCGAATCTTGGATTTATCAATACGATCCAGAAACAAAGTGCCAGTCGACGATTTGGGGGTTTCAAAAAGAATTAACGCCTACCAAAGTGAAGTGATCTAGAAGAGGGAAGAAGATTTTGATCGCGAGCTTTTCAATTTGACTGGCTACTTGGTGTCAATTCCTTTACGGAACCAAAGAAGCATCAACGCTGAATGGTATACTACCAAATACTTGGCAGAAGTTTTCTCTGTTGTGAGCAACAAGCAAACAAACACAGGGCTCCGTGGGTTACTGCTCCACCACGACAACGAGCCTTCGCACACCGCGCTCAAAGCGAGGCACTTCCTGGACAGCACGCCGATCAAACTCCTGGATCACACAGATCCTCCTTACAGCCTAGGTCAGGGCTGTAAGGAGGGAGACCCGGGAGCACCGTGTGACTTCTTTTTATTCCCGAAAATTAGAAAATAGCTCAAAGGGATACAATTATTTATTATCGTCGCCGGAAGATGCGCTGTCAGCGTTCGAGCACGCTGTAAACGAGGTGTCTACAGCGGACTGAAAAAAGTGTTTCGAAACTTTGTACAGAGGCTAGTGGAGAGTAGGTACTTTAAAAAGATTTAATAAAAAAAATATTAACTTATAGATTTTTTTATATTTTCGCAAAACTTTCTGAATGTCCCACGTATTTAACAAAAAAAAACATATTTTTTCTGTCTCATTTTTCTGGCTACTATCCGAACCGATTGGACGGATTTTGACGGAACTTCCACTATCATAATAGCTGATGTTATAAGGAGTAATATAGGCTCATTTTTTGTCCCGGTTGCACGTTACCGTGGTTAATTTCTGATATCAACGCAGGCGAAGCCGTGGGCACAGCTAGTTTAATACAACGTCGGCGATCTCTTGTTGTAATTTCCAAATCAAGGAATTTAGACGTTTCTGTAGATGGATATGTAAAAAAATCACTGTTCAAGTTACCCGCATGATAACAAATAGCAAAACTTTCATAGGAATACGCGGTGTGACTCCAATAAAACATTTTTATGAAAACCTCATGGAAATTGATCTACTATAATTGTGTCGCATCTGGGGGCCCAAATGCTAATCAGACCAATTCACAACAAACCACGTTTCTTGCTAATTGCAAAAAATCCTCCCCCAAGTTGGGTGTCAAAATGCTGGACTAACACTAATCCTCTGAACACAGACTGACGTAAAAAATGGAAAAATCCGGTTTCGCAGTAAGCCGTCGGACATAACACATAGCCCTAAACTGGAATGGTCTGGAACGTTGCGGTAAAAAGTGGTACATTGGTACATTTTGGTACATTCCACGCTAGTGACGTTTTTAGAGTGACAGGTCGTTAGTTCAGGTAAATGGTTGTAGTGTTGTAAAGCATTTGGGATATGATTGTGAACAACTTATTCGATTGTGAATAGCAATATGATGTGGTTTGTTCAAAAGATTATAAAATAAGTCGCTTTTTTAACTAGTTGCAGGCTTTATTTTTGTTTCTGAAAATCCATTTTTGTGTTCATCATTCATCATCATTTCAGCTGAAAGACGTCCACTGCTGGACATAGGCCTCCCCCAAAAGGTTTTGCCATCATCGCCACGCTTGGCAGGTGGGTTGGCGATCCCAGTATTGTGGTTTAACCAACCAAGAAAATAGAAGCTTATTTTTTTTTAATATTCTGAGTCTGTCTAATTTGCTAAATTGTTCGTAATAATTAATTCATTTCTTTAATAATCTTTCACGCTTAAAGGTGGTCAGTCGAAGTATCTATTGGGAATAAACCCCTGTTTTATGCATCACACTTACATGTAATAATTCCCAATTTGACTGGTAGTATATACACAGAGGTTATGTAGTACCTATTTAATGAGAAGTTATCATTACCATAGTTAAGTAAACGAAGATTAAATAATGTGTCAGTGCTCAGTTTTAAGCAATCACTTAATCTCAGTTAATCTTGAACCAGCGTTCATAAAGAAGATTACGTTAAGAGCTTTTGGTAATCTTAACATTCCATTAAACATTTTGACGGTTTACATCATACCGTCAGCATCAGACGAAATTGTTGACGACTTTCTGGTATTGGAAAGACCAGCAACCTTATCGCGTTTCACACTGACAATTACGCAATTAATGTTATTGAACTGTCAAACTGAAAGGTATTGCCATTGTACAGCCAGCACATCAAGCTACCCTAATATGACAAATTTCTCTGATAGATTTTCAACATTAATACATAAGCATAAGGTTCATGTTCAATTGGGAAAATATGACATTTTGGGTAACTTGATGTGCTGGCGTCTATACACAATTACTCCGCAATGATTTTTCTGCTGATTTTTCACTGGGTAATTAAACATAGGTAATTAAACAAGGTTCAAGTTAGAACTTGAACATTGTTTAAGTCCCTAGGCCGTGTAGAGACGGACTTCAATAAGAATAATGCAACGTAGTACATACCTTAGACTGCGACAGCGCTCAGCGATGAGCGTCAATCTCTTGATCGTTCTTGAGCCGATGATGGCGAAGGGAGCACTCGAAGTCATATTACATCAGATAGGTTTTATGATCTCACGTACGTTCATAGTTTTATTGTAATGGAATTATTACACGAATGAACCACACCGTGACGCTTGCGACCTACAGTCAGTTTTGCATCCCTGTCAAAATCAGTGATCTTTATTGTTGTTGTAATCAGGTCGTTTTTGAGTTACCGCTATTGAAGGTAAAATAAGCACTAAAGGGTTTTTGCTTGTTGTTCTAAGCTTTACAGACGTCTCGAGCATAGAGAAGCAAGATTTCCATGACAAGATAACATCAGCATTGTTAATATTTTGTTTTCGATGATATAAAAACGAAACTATTGAACGGTCAAAAATGTTTGTTACCTACTTAATTATGTGTTTTAGGAACACCATCTTGCAGCAGAAAGAAAGTTGAAAGTTAAAATTGTCGACTGCTTACCCGGGTACATATCTGTGGGTGCCTCAATAAATTAAGACTTCCACCAGGGTAAAATAAAACTCCAAAACCAAGCAGCTACACGCTATGGGCACCCCCCATAGTGACTTATGGACTTCGGCTTAGGGCATCGTTAGAGGGGGACAACAAGGGACAGGCTGGAGCAGAGATGGAGAGAGATCATCGGTGTAGGCTGGCTCCATTTAGAGTTGGGGCGGACATAGACTGGGGCGTCGGGACAGGCCTCCTCGGCTAGGACGAAAGGAAGACAGTCTATTTTTGCATTTTCTAAGAGTGCTAGTAGTCTTACTACTCTCCTGGAGGGCGGTTGTGGCATCGTCGGGAATGACCTCGGTCGGCATGTGAGTACTACTTATGCGAGAGGGAGTAAAACGGGCGGCCGCCACGAATAGGGGATTGAGGTGGTTTATAGCAGATTGTAGATGCGCAATTTGCACTTGAGTGACAATTTGCTGCAAACAATCTTTATGAAGTGGAATCTACCGAGAGCAAAAGAGGCGCGCGAACAAACCCCCTTTAGGTGCTCACTGAAGGTAAGGTTGTGGTCAAGGATCACACCGAGGTATTTAGCTCACTTCTCCCAAGGGATTGGTTCGCCATACAAATGGGTCGGACTGGGGTTACTTCATGTTTCATTTTGGAAGTAAAATAGTTTTTGTCTGGCATCAAAAATATTCAAATTCATCAGCAATTTAATTTATTTTCTGCTGTACAGCACAAGGACAATTCTTCTAACTAGAAACGCTCAAAATCTAGTCGTAGATTCATCTCGGCAACAATCAAATGTCAAAAACTTGATAAAATGTATGGAAACTCGTGAAATTTTTGACAGATTGAAACAGAGATCAGACTATGAACGTTCTGAAAATTATGAGAATTGCCCCGCAAATTTGAGATATTCGTTTTTGTAAACTACCTAGAGAATTGCATTTGGTTTTAATAGTTTGATTGTGAATTTTTAAATATTGTCATCAGTAGGCACGGTAGGCACATTCAGTATTTTAGCGCGTGCGCGTGTTCAGTTTATTGGGTCAAGTGTCAAGTTTTTCTCCTGTGGTGTTCATAAAAAATTGAAGCAACTTATAAGTATAATCGTCTTAACACTGTTTAGACAGTC
Organism: Polymixis flavicincta; assembly: GCA_949987655.1. Lineage (NCBI taxonomy): Eukaryota > Metazoa > Arthropoda > Insecta > Lepidoptera > Noctuidae > Polymixis > Polymixis flavicincta. The sequence goes on along the minus strand of OX465183.1, from coordinate 8,018,558 downwards.
CAAGTTCAACTTCAAATGCAAGTTTGCTAAACTTAAGGTATGCCACAGACAATTAAATTGCAGAGTGTAAATCAATCTTTACCTATGTCTTCAACCACTTTAATAGAATCGGGACTGGCTGACATAAGCTTCTACTCCGACACAAAAAGATTTCATTGTTTTCGTTCAGGGTAAATGTGGGAATTATTAACAAATAAAATAAAACAACAAAATACAAATCCAACATAATGCTTTATTTTACAAATACTATGTAATCGCCATCTAAATGTTACGCTATAGTACATACCTAGTATAATTACATTTGGAGACACCGCATTATATACAGAAAATTTCAACATTCAATAATAATTATGTAAAGTTATAAGGCACATTAAAACATCTTATTACATTTCTATTTAGTTATAATTCTAATAATTTACTAACTATACAATTGTGAATGCACGGATTTATATTTTACGTACAGGGTGTGAAGCTAATGGTGTAATTATTTTCTTAATAATGAAAAGCTATTTTTAACGCTAACTTCCTTTCTAATTTAGAAAGAAAACCTTTTAGTTAACTAAACATTATCGGCCTGGTTTCTAATTTCGGCTCGGCTGGGTTGCTTTTTATATTTCTTATAATATCTAAATATATTAATTTAGTTTGTAAACAAAACTTCTTATTTTCAACATCAACTAAAACAAAATTAACTTCACACCTCTCACTATCAAAATGAAACCATATTTAGGTATTTTTCAACTATAGTTAAGAAGCTATTTACATCAAAATCACGGAATAAAATTTCAACTAAAATAATCTCTTCCTCAAAAAATGTTAACAACTAATGTTTAATAATTTTCTAAGATAGTCTTAAATAAATGTAACATTTTTCAATGCTAATGGAATTCTATACAAAATTAAAATACAGTGATATCTTTTGTGATAGTTAATGAAAATATTTGTGGAAATAAACGACTGCATAATCGATTCACCATTTGGAATATAATAATACATTCATAGCATCGAACGGACGAACAAATAATTTTCAATATAATCTAGTCATTTTTATTATCATTTCTAGAATCGATAAAGCTAGCTGAATAAAATAATTTCCGATAATTATCGGAAATTATTTTATTACTCACGTTCAACGATATTCACAAACTATAATCAGTCAAATATTAACGTAGTTCTAAGCTGTTAGTAGAATAGAAGTAGAATATTGAAGAAATAAAAAGAGGAAAGTGACTAAATTAAGCACAAACACCTAGGAAGACTAATTGGCAGTGTCGTGTCTATGTGTCTTCTATATGTATTGAAGGGTCAAAAAAATTAAAATAAACTGGGTCATAGTATAAAAGTAAATCCATAAAAGGAGTTTCAAGTTTAGATTTTCGAAATCCGCGGCGAGAAACTCCTCGTATAAATGAGCCGTAAATGTGTTGTTAAAATTGAAAATAATGAAAAACTATCCTACTTTAAAATGATATCCTACTTTATTTTTATTAAAACTATATTGTAGGTATTCATTAATGTTATTTTAGGGTGCGATCACAACGAGGAATGCTTTAATTTTTAGTAAAAACAACGATGAAGGAAATTTATTAAAACAACTACTAAATTGCTTCAGGAATGTACTGAATTTTCCATTAAGAATGATTGTGAAGTCATGAAACATACTTTCACAAAGTTATATAACGTCAATGTACTTTTACTAATATAATTTTCATTAAAAAAACTATGTATTTTTTTGTGGATAGAAAATTCTATTAATTTATGAAGAAGGTCAAAATTAATATCAGTCACTTTCAAAATACCTCAATACACGTGACTAAAAAATAAATTCGCTCAGTAACTTATGAGTACAAAAATATTTACTTACTTAATAACATACTTTAAAAAATCTATCATTCATTATTTTACAATTTCACTAAGAATTTACAAACTACGACGTAGGTCAATACGATTAACTTTCAGAAGGACATCTTTAAATACATTAATCACAATTAAGTAATGTACACAAAACAAAAAGTTTTCTTTTTGAAACATCCTTTGTTTTCCATTGTTGACCTTTTGATTGATAAAGTTGTCTTTACGCCTTAATATGACACACAAAATATTTTTTGTAAACATAATGACATAATTTTAAAATAGGTATTATTTTGGTTGATGAAACATTGGTAGTAACAAAATGTACAGTAAAGTAAATTATGGCGTAAAGGCACTCATTCCAGGTTCGTTTCAATTTTCATTCTTTATTTCAGTCACTGACTTATTTCTTCGGTCGTCGAATTTGTAATTTAAGTAGTCGTAATAAATATATTGAAGCATACAGATATCCAAGATATGTACAGTTCAAGTGTATACTAAATTCTAACCAGAAGTTAATACTCGATAAAGAATACTATTACAACATTATTTGTTTACATGAAACACTTTAAAATTCATAAAAAGACGGCAGTAAACATTCATTCTAGTTGAAAATATCGATAAAATGTTTTTTTTATGTAAAGATATGTATAATTTAGATAAGTTTCCCATTAAACACTATTAGAAACACTCGGAGAAAACTAGAACAACTCAAAAATAAAATGCTTATGTCCAACGACAGCAAGACTATAACAATTTTACAGGTAATAAATAAAGTTGTTTCGCGATAAGAGAAACATAGGAAAGCACCATAGATATTACAGTTCTTGACGATAATGCAAAATTTTCTCACCGTCCATAAATTCTCATCTCTTTAACATTTCACACAGAATCTGTAGGAACTAAACAAATGGCATCCTAGCGAAATTAAAATGAAACATATCAGTCATCGATAGGCCGAGTTCAACGGGGTTCATATCAGCAATTGAAAAATTAACAACAGCCTGTTTACAAAGCCTTATCTCCTACCGATAAACAATTTGTAGCGTATCCCACTATACCATAAAGTACACACTACAAGCATTCATTGCGTCAGACAACAAGTGAACTATTTGGAATAACACTAAGTCAAAGTCACTATCATTGTCATTGCCATTTATATGAACAGCACTTCGAGGTAAGCCTCCGGCTACTCTTCTTGCGTCAGCTCCGGAGCTAATCTCTCTGGGTTGAAATTCTCCATGTTCCACATTTGCCTCGTCTCCGACTCGTTGCATGTCTCCATGACGATTTTATCTTTGTTTCTTGTTATCGCCATGCATTTTTCGCTTGAGCCGTGCTTTAGTAACTTCGTCTGTAAATAAATCAGAATTAATTGAATAACTTTTCTCTACTTTGTTCGCATAATTTGTAACAGACAATTAAGTCAGTTTGTTACTAGCAAACCTAACTCAAAACTGCTGGAAACGGCTTTGAAAAGCGCTAACGTAGTCTAAGACCCATCTGACGGATTCCGACTTCCCGTATTTCATTCAGTAAAGGGAACATAATTTATACGGAAACACTCCAATAAATTTGCTGACTTATACTTCTATATTTAGCAGCAGGTACTAAAAGCTTGCTCGTTACCTAACTCCGCAAATTAATTTCGCTAAAATCTTGCAAAGTTAATTATTTCCCACGACAACTTGTCTCAGACTAATCTTATTCAATTAAAATTGTTAAGAAACATTTGTAAAATCATAAAAGAACTCATTGTTTGACGAAAGCTGTTTGAATTTTTTTTTTTATTTCTTTAAGTAGGTTTGTACAAACACTTTAACACGTCAATCATATTTTTTCAAACTAGATGAGGTTGGCGTTTCTTATCTGACTACTCTGAGAAGAAAGGCCAAAATAAACTCAGAGGTCACAGTCTCTTTTAAAATCCAGACATAATCTTAGGCAGATCATGTGAAGACCATGTAGATTGGTGTCTGAAATGGTCTTTTGAAGAAAGAACCACACAGATTGAGTGGATCTGTCCAATCAGTGCACGCATTAAATCAGTAATCATGCAGCTCAACTCAGCACTTAAGGAGCTTAACGATTTGATGAACAACTTTATGGGTTGGCCGCATAAAGTACTCAAACTGCCAGATTAACATTAAAAACTAACTGAGAAAGAGATGAAACACAAAAACAAAACATGACCCACATAGTTCTCACATTCACAATAGTTCAAACGATAATAATATTATACTTCTCAAAGTAAATATTCATGTCAAAGTGTATATAATAAAACCAAATGTCAAAGAATATTATGTTTGCAAAAACAAAAAAAAGGAACATTCATTATGCAAAAATTGGAGCAGGTCAATCCCAAGCATTTATCAATATTATTTCAGGTATTATTATTTTTAGCAATATTGAAATTCTCTTAGTTTTCGAATTATATTTTTTTTACTTTTTTAAGGGTTTGAAGAACTTGGAAGACATGGTACTCACACGAACGTTGTACAGCCACAGCTGGTTGCCCTTGGCCCCGTGGCAGGGGTACAACACAACGTCATGTCCCGAATAGTCCAGACATGTCTCATCACGTCGGATCTCGCCGTTCTTCGAGTACATCCAAAACTGAAATTGTATTATAAACATGTCACTTATTATGTTCACGTGATTATTTCAAAACGTTTTTCGTAACCTACACTGCTTTTTCTTGTTCTAATATTCAAAGCATTTTATAATTATGCTGTAAGACATTATTAAGAAACGTATTTTAAACTAATTCTTAAAAAATAAAAATGCAAAAGCATGTACATTAAAGAACATAGTAAATTACCAAGTGTATTAACAGTATCATGTATCGTGTGATCTTAAGTCTACGTTATAATATTTTAATGATTTATAGTGTTGAGTATTGAAAATTACTGGATATGGCACCAAATAACCCGATAAGCCAAAACCATAAAAAAATCATACAGGATACAAAAAACAAGAGTATACAATCAGTTAAAAATGAACAGGGTCAGATAAACATGGGTTATAAATAAAAAAAAGCGTTAAAAGGGGTATAAAAACTTATGTACTAAATAGCCACTTAATACAAAATGACCACGTCACAATCACATAGCAAGCGATAAATTTAAATGTGCGTTCCAAAAAACTGGACCAGTGATTTTGAAAACGAAGGTCATAACTGTGTTAAATGGCTTTTAATGTTATAATTTACCTCGCGGCAGTACCAAAATTGGAAGAGTAAACGTATTATAGGTAAAGTTCGTATTCTAATCTACCACACTCCATTTCACCCTTCAAGAGAAAGATCAGGGTAAATGTGGGCTCAAGTTCAATCACAGTTGGATCACTTCAGTAAATTAATGAAAATTCTAATGTCATCTACTGTGTTAACTAACAAACGTAAAAATAATTATCACAATAAAGGTTGCAAATTTTATCGCTTTAGAGCAAAATAGATAAATGAAGGTATAATACAAAACACATGCGTTTCTTATATGAAGCATAGAAACCGTGACGCGCAAACGTTTTGCCGATTAGTATCCGTACAATGCATTATAAATGTTACGTTTGTTTGTTTTCAAAGCTGCTACGACAACTACTTACCAAAATGACGATGAACACCAACACCCAACTACAAGGTAAAGCGAAAGCGGTAGATTTGAATAATTTGGCGGCCTTCGACAAACCTGATTTCCGTATTCACCGTGACATGGCCACACGTTGACGGACTTCTTCATGTCTTCGGGTCCCGCAGCCGAGTCGACGCACATTTCCGACCCAGGATTCGCGATCTGATGCCATCCATAAGTTATAAAAGGCGTGCCAAAAGCAAGCGTGCTGGTCCAACATCATCATTCAAATCCAATCAATATTACATAAGAAGCACAAATTTTGTAATTCAAATGACGAATGATGATGTTGGAATTTTGTGATAATGAAGATGAAAAAACAAAAATAACTGTTAAAGAATTTGAACAATAACACAATCATTCCATAAGAAGTTCAACAATCAGAATAGTTTTCAGAAAAGCCTTTAACGCCCCCATGTAGAAAACAAAGTCCAATCAAATTCACACTCCTTTGTCTCCTTAGGAGTACCTGATTGCCCCCAGTGCCGTGACATCTACGAATTTTGGGATTTGGCATTTTTGATTCATCTGTTTCTTGTTCGTCGTGCGTCACACCATCAAGGCAGTAGTTGTTTAATTTGTTTCGAAACTATCGGTGATGGTCATAAGAACAAATGCAAAAAATGTGAATATGGGTGCAATAAAAAAAAAACAACCGTGCTGTCCAACGTGCATAAAAGAGTGCAGTAAATTTGAAAATTGAACGAAACCGAAACAAACATTCAAAATTTTGGACAAAAACTCCTGCAAAGTGGTACTGCCGCAATTGGTCAAATTGAATTTGACAGAAGACCTGATTTCCTCCCTGCCGGTGACACGGGTATAGTCCGACTGGCTTATGATGATCTGACTTGCGTGTTGGAGAGTCCAAACAAATCTTTTTGAAGCCGACATTTCGGATCTGTACGGGTAATAATTTCGAAGAACACTTTCATTAATAATTTGCACTCATTGTTGTTACGCAGAATAATTACGCAGAAAAAAATAATCTTACTTATCATGATGCTTGAATCTCAAAAAATAAGTGAAATTGAATTTTATGTTATTAAAACATTGTAACTCGAGTAAATAATAAGAACGTACCTCGCCATGAGCAACGGACTCTCCGGGAATGAACAGTTCGGGATATATGTTCTTCAAATACCACTCAAATGACTTGCAACCTAACTTCTCTCTCAAATCTCTGCGTCCGGTGATATCTCCGTAATCACCCTTATCATTACCAACACGCTGGTAGTAGTACTTTGCATAATCGTCCAACCATACCTAGAACCATAAAAAAAACATTATTATTCGACTGTTTAGATCTAAAAAGTTAAGAAAATAAGCATTATGTGACAAAAATTCTCACCTCAGCTAATCGCACAGAGTTTTTCTTGAGTACATTGACACCGGTTCGCCACTTGTACGGTGAACGCTTTCTGAATATGTGACCGACGTGCGAGCAGGGTACTATCTCTAGAGTTCCACCGCACATCCATGTTTTAAACGATAGCTCCAGATTTTCGCCGCCCCAAATGTCGAAACCGCTGTCGTAAGTTCCTAATCTTTCGAAGAAGTCTTTGTCGATAGCAAATAGACCACCGGCCATAGTTGGAGACCAGACAGGCTCCGCAGTATGTTGGTGCCGCGCTCGCTCCTTCGCAGGAACAGGGTGCCAATTGAACTGGAGATTCCAATCGAAACCACCAACATTGACTGAAGATGAGTCTCTATAATGATACTCGAGGGTATTGTCGTCAATGACGTCAATTACGGGGCACACTACCGTAGTCTTACTACGGGCAATTCTATCTAGTAATGGTTCGAGCCATCCTGGAATGAAATAGCTGAGGTTAACGACTGGTCGTTAAGGAGGATTTGTGTTACGCTAATTGTAGGATTTTACCTTCAGTGCACTCGCAATGGCTGTCGAGATAGGTAAGCACGGGGGCCGTGACGTATCGGGCTCCGAGTAGCCGCGCCCTGATGAGACCTTCGCGCCGAGTGGCTCTGACTATCCTAACTTTTGGTAACGAAGACATGTAGTCATCTAGCTGTTGCATTAAATGAGCTGCAAATACACACACACAATTATTTTCTTGTTGATTTACATTTATTATGTAACTTTAAAAACATGACGAATGGAAAAGCAGATTTAACTGTAAACCGGGTCCAATCTTTAACATCCTATAAAACATTTTTTGTATACATATTTTGCAAACACAGACTTACGCATATCGGAAAAGTCATCGACGAGAATGATCTCCTTGATCAAGTGCGCCGGCGACCGATCTAGCACGGAGTGAACGGTCCTGAGTAACACCGACCACGCTTCATTGTGGAAGCATATTACAACGGACGTCTGTGGCAGGTCCTCTAGATACCTGCCCGGTACTTTACACCTGGTGAAATAAAAAAAAAAATTATTCCTTATCGTTTGGGCTCAACCTTTTAGTAAACAATTTTTCCTATAATATTATTATCATTATTTAGTATCTGCTTACAAAATTGGTTTTGGGGTTTATTTTCAAAAACAATAGGTTTTTTTTTTAAGACTTAAAAGAAATACTTTTTTTATCAGAGAATGTAAAATTTCTTAGTTAAGTTAAGAAATCATGGAAATCTAAATCGTATCTACCAAACGATATCGATAACGATAAAAGTATCTTTAACGTTAAAACATTAAATAAAATCCTTATCTTTATAGGTACCAAGTTATTATTTCCTCTCAGCGTTGGAAATTTTATTACAAATAGAGCTAGCCCGATAAGACTAGGTTACAAAATGTTGTATTTTTCACAGGTATAACCGAGACTTGCGAAGCAAAATTCTTAGTAGTAGAGAGTATATATTCTTTATCCAATGGGTACAAAGCAATGCGTTGATTCAGAAAAATGCGATAAGAGAGAGGGGAAGGATTCACGAAAATCCCTGAATCCCTCGGGATGTTTTGAGGTCGTACCTCATACAACATGTTATACGGATTTGGCATCATGTTCTTACCATTCGTCCCTTGGGTCCGGCAGCTTTCTCCTAATAGATATCAGGTCGCTGACGTATTGGTTGAAAGCGTTCTTTTTCCACCCCTCAGACACAGCTGTTTTTGCGTCCTCGCTTATATTCTTCGGTAGAACGACCGGTTTTCCTAGTTCACCGGGTGCGTTGTCCGAGCCTGGGGCAGCTATCACACCGAGCCCTACGGGATGTGAACTATTATAACCAACGTCCTTTTTAAACAGTAATTATATTGCAATATGATACAGTCACTCGTTTTTAAAATCATGATCAGAAAGTTAGAAAGTTGAGTACGTACGAGTATGGAACTGGAGTAATGCATCGGAAACTTTTAATGGAAAATTAGTTTTCAGTTTTATTATGATTCAAATCATGATTTAGTTCGTTAGATAAATAAAATATTATAGTATGGCAATTAATTACGAAACATCTGCGGTTAATAACATGGTGTAAATTGCAGTGTAAATTAGTATTACAGCTGTTAGCTACAACTGTCCGCCACCAATACAATTATGGCATACAATCTGTTTTATAGGCACAATTAATTATACACTACAGCCCCTAACCACAGAAGACACACTACACGTTCGTATAAAGGATCTACATTGAAGGGTATAGAACACAGAGCATTAAATAAATGGAGGATTATATACAATCGAATTATTCCAACGATATTAATTAAGGTCGCAAATCAACGTCATCGACGCATTGCATTATGCGCCGATACAATATGATACTTAATATTTGACTAACAGGGGACATAAAGAAGTCACTATCGTTGGAGGATAGCTCTTCCACCGACAAAATTCTCCCAAATAATTGGGTAGATTAGAATCGAGGTTTTAATGAGAATTATCACTCCATTAGCAGTGGTTAGCCAGGGCTGGCGCCGATTTATGAAAGTTATTAGTTGCGTTTCCGAAAAAGTAAAACAAAACTGTTAGCAACGAGTTTGTGTGTCGTGTATTCGAACCTAGGTAGGCGTTTTACTTTTTGTGAAAAATTACATCACCACTGCTCTCAAAACGGTAAATAAAAGTATATTGAGGGAACCGGCATGTCCTACAACCAAAATTTCTAAGACGTGTGTCGTCTTCCTCTCAGTTAGATGAGGCCTGTGTCCCAGCAGTTGAATGCTGATTATGCTACCACTCCATTTGTTTATTACTCTGTGATAAAGACAAACAAACAAAGGCCATTAAAAATTACCTTCCTTTCCCGCAAGCCGACCGATCCAATCGACCCGTGTTCTTGCTGTGACGGACAAACGCACATTATCATGCAAAATGTCGAAATAAAGGAAGCCACTAACAAACTCCAACATGCAGATCAATAAATCTAGTGAGGGGTGTACACAATACAAAAATGTAGACCTTGAAAAGAATACCTATCATTTATTTTGTCTACTTTTTTTTCTTACAAATTTATTTTTCTTTTGCACAGATAACCTTGATTAATAATGTGCCGCAACAAGATTCTAGATCTATGCCTTGGAGTGTCTTAGTTTTCAGCCTATGTTGATAGGTGGCGTTAGTAGGTGTTGTTATTTGTAGTAATTTTTATACCATAGAGGTCTTCCTACTACTCTTAAATATTATTATTGGTACTACTGAGTGCTCAATATAATTTATACTACGGTGATATATTCCAAGATTTTTATTGGGTATTGTAACGCTTGAATCATGGAAGACTGTTGAAGAATCGCATCCCTGCATCCTTTAAAAATCACGCATCATTGATTAGGGTGTCAAATCTATTTTAGATTTAAATTAAATAACACTACATTTTCATTGAGTAATTTCTTAAGCACTACAACAAACTTTAAAAAATCAAAATTAAGAAATAAAATGTGTTTAAAATAAGAGTCAAATTGCCTCCGTGGCTTTCAAGCCATTCGGTCATATTGAGCGGATTTTCGTTCGGTACTGTGTCGGACAAACGGACAAATAAAGGAAAATAACGAAAAAAATATCAAAAACATATTTAACCACCCACAATTATTAATTTCGTGAGAAGTGTAATTACTATTCAAAGAACAAAAAAGTTTGTTCATCTTCGAATTACTTTTTTTCGGGGTTAATCTAACAATATCTACTACTACTTTCCTTTATAGGGTATTTCTAAGAGAATACTTTAAAAATTACCTTCAATTTCCTCTAGCCATTCGTTCGTATTGCCCGGCTTTTGGTTTAATGCTGTGACGGACAAAGGTACTTCCAAATAAAATAAAAAATGCTGTGACCTTAGGAAACATACATTATTTCTCTACTTTAATGATTTGCTTATGAACTTTAATAGCTTTAAGTACTAACTGCTACCAGTCCGATAGGCAGTTGAATTTTATATGCGATGTTATATTGTGCATTTCGAATCGGATGTTGTCCTTTTCATCCGATGTCAAAAGTGTGGTTAGTAATTTAATAATTATTTAATTGTGCATTACCGTATCCGTCACAGGGAGTTTAGGGGTCAACACTTACTTACGCATACATTTTAACACTCTTGGTCACTTTCGGAACTGTTATCGCCCATATGATAGGCTTAACAACAACTTCTATTTTATATTATTAGTGTCCGTCAACCGATTAATAGGCAGTATTTACTGATGCTTATCTAATGCCTAACATAATGTTTGGTCCACAGTACGGTACCGCTATAGAACTGTTTCCATAAACAGACTGGGTAAAGATTGAGAAGAAAGTAAAGGCGATTCATTTATAACACTCTTGGGGAACATCCTATTAGAAATTCATTCTAGTATTCCGTTACGTCTTTCCTCATTATAATTTGTATTGCATGAATTAGCCGAAAGACAATCGCATCAGGAGACACGCTTCTAAGAGTATGTAAAGACAACATGGAAAGCAATATTTGTAAATGCAAACAAAAGCACTGATGCTATTATAATTTAAGCAGGATGCTGATTTCAAAACGGAATAAATAAGAGAAACGAGGAATTCTGAGGTTCACTCTTTCCTTTCCGACCTCAAGGGATGCGATCCACAATTTGATTTCTGTTGATATATTTCCTTTTCGAAACAAACCTAACAAAATATATCCTGCGTATCAATTTTGTATTCATCACATTCAGATTTATCTATCGCGATATTATCGTTAGAGTTATGTTGTTAGTTTCGTGGGTGACACAGTGCAATAACGTGTAAAGCTATCGATATATCTGGTATTTGATTTAACACCTACACCAAGCAAGCTCATGCAGTTTCAATGAAAAAAATAACACTCACCATCAGAAAGATTGTTCCCGTAGGTTTCGCTCTTCCTTTTTGTAGATGTGGGCTTCGCCATTTTCAAGGGTTTCGCCTCCGCATCATCGTATTCAATCGCTGGTACAACGATTGAATTCCTAGACCCACCGTTAGTGGTCAATAATGCGACCATAAACCATATCGCTGTCAGTATGAGCACAGCCTTTAATATTAACGTCCGCCTCCGTAAGAAGAACATGCTGTAGTATTTCATTCTCTTCGCAACTTATTGCAAGATACAGACTGGATAAAATTTTATGTTTATTTGATTCACTCAATACATTTTTCGAAACTTGAATATTTTAGTCTTATCTCCATTAAAATCTAGGATGTTTAAATCAAAAAAATCTTCTTTATAGAATTTGAGCAATAATGTTAACACTATCTATAATCACAAAAGGGTGACTAGCATAAATAATGAGATATGTCTTCGTGTTTTACGATTTCCACAAGATATGCTTCTTCGATATGACAGTTGCACTGATGAAAATTAACTTCACATGACTTTGGTGAATGTAGTGGCTATAACTTCGCCTCAGTTTGTTTATGTTTGAAGAGTTTCTTTCTCGTTTTTTGTTTCATTTCCAAGCGCTCATTGAGCATGATTTATCGTCCATATTCTTCAGCACGAGTCCTGGGAACAAAATAGTTGCTTATCAATAACATAACACGCACACTCTATCAAGCTACATAACCAACATCCACATAATTTTGATTGATGTTCTTCTTTAAGTATAGCTGTATTTATGGCAAGCTATTTTTCTCGCCAAATCCCCGCCGTTGGCTACTGAAAAGGTAATTGTGTTGGAAGACCCCTTTCAGGGGTTCTCCACCTCGGATACTATGATTAGAAAAAAATGGGCTTAGATGGCTTGACGTCTTGTCGTAGTTGAAAGGGTTATCTCACATTACAGAATTTTGCTAGCTGAAATATTATAGAAATATTAAATAAAAAGGAGAGAGAATGAAAAACAAAACAGAATATAAAATTGACTTTGGTCACCACACGCTGGATAGTGGATAGCGTGTCACGTAAATTACCCGCAACTTCAATTGTATGGAATTAAATATTAAACTCGTATTGACGCCACGAGTTGGAAATTGTAAATTGCTTTCTGAAGGGTCAGTTTATATTGTGTTGTCTATCGTAAAACCGCCACACGGCATACATTAATAAAGGGTTACGTTTTAACTCTGACAAACTCAAATCTACTTTTAATAGCATCCAGAGAATTCTGGAAGATCCAATAATTCTTTGAAACAGCGACATTTATAAACCTCAAATAGCTAAAGTTTCGCAGCCCTACGAAGAACTAAGGATGTACAATGGAGCCCTTTTCAGTGGTGTGAGGTGGTGGGTGGTAGTTTCCGCCACACGACTGATGGATTGTTCTGCTTCGTACATTATCGGGGCTAGCTGCCAGTGCCATTTTTCAAGTGGTCACACTGCTATTTTCTAGGCCAGGGCGGCAACACCCATTGTCGTTTTTAGTGTTAAAAATAATCCTATGACATGGCCCAATATATTTTAAAATATTTTAAACGGCAATAAGTTAACGTTCTTAATTTAGCAATCTCTATAACTCCCTAATTCACACGAAACAACCTGTCGATTCATGTTACAGGCCTGATACTTACATATAAATACGTAATGATAATATAAACAAAAAGGTAATATTATTTCATAAGAATTTTAATCATTATACTTACACCCAACGTTTGCCTTCGTAAGATCTAAAACCGCTAAACATAAGAACAATCATTTATAGGCAAAATAATTTGCTAAACTGAAATACTTAGGGACCTTTACCTATATGAGACTAGTTTCATTCCCTTATCCTTACTTACTAACAGAAAAAGAATTTCAATAAAAAATGCAATTGGATCCAAGAAATGCAAATGAGTGTAAAGTATGGTTCCTTAGGTAATATGACCTCAATGTCCATTGCTTCACACACTTCACCCAAATTTGATTCAGCTTTTATCTTCAACTTTTTAACTAAGCTTTGCATCATATTAAAATGCTACTTTACCTTGTAACTGTGATGTTCTTGCGAATTCTGCCCGTTGTCGTAGTTATCTGTAACAATTATAGGTACATAAACATTTAAGGTACAAGATAAAGATACGTCAGTGTCGATATATTTAAAGGGAATGTCGAAATACGAGCAATAAATTAGATAAAATCTTTACGGTCTCAAATTTAGCGTAAATAGCACTAAATGGCGAAGTATCCGAACATCTGAGACGTCTGCTGTAATAAATTCGAAGGAACTCCTCCCGAGGGCTTATTTTATAGCAACTTAACCGAATTGGTATAAATTCAAAATATTCACCGAGATTATTATTTCATACGTATTGAAAAAGTATTTTTACATTGGAAGGTAATGTGCTTCGTGCATTTCCAAATTTAAATTATTGAAATCATTTAGTATTTTCTATAAAACCGAAAAATGTGGTAGGTGTTACAGTGATATTTACATTTTAGTTCATTATCTTTATGATAATATCAGTGCTTTATTCCGTAAAACTCCAGTTACCTGAAGGAATCTGAGGGCACTGATCGTTTAAATGTAGCATGATTTTATCGAACAGAGTCAAACATTGAAAAACTAGCAACATTTATGCTTTGACCTACCTATTATTATCAACAAGATTAGTGGAAGCTTTTAAGGTCCAGTATCTTTATAAGTGAATTGAATTTACCACTGAGTCAGGTTTCTTAAAACTGAGAATACGCGAATAACTTCAACATGAGCAGTTGGCTAGCTACTTATTTAACGAGTGATTTTCCGCATTACATTTGGGGTGAGGCAAGCGGTCAACCGATTGCAGTTACAAGCATAACCGTTCGGGTACGCCGCGTATTACATACGGCGGCGTATTCATACGCAATGCAGATCCGTAGTACGTGTGTAAAAACTTGAGGCTAAAAATACGTATTATGTTTTGGTACCAGTTGCGGTAGTTACATTTTAATACGCTGCGCATTAAGTGTTGGCGTATTGACCTTTATTTTATTCATTTAAACACTTCCATTTGAGTATTAATAGAGAATCTACTTTAAATTAATGAATGCTATTTGGAATTTTAACGATAAAATTTAGTGCTTAAATTATTTAAATGCGACATTTTGGAATCCAAATTAATAGGTTCATATTTTACGATTAGCATGAGTTTTGTCGTTACAATTTCGTACAATCCAACACCTAAAGTGAAAAACAAACATAAAAGTGAACGTAAACGAGTGAGTAAACGTAAAAAAACATAAAAGTGTAATATTCTTTTGGGAATTAAAAAGCGTCACACATTTAAAGGAAAGCTATAACAGTAGGCGAAGATCAAAGAAACGATGGATGTACTGTGTGAAAGACGATAATTATGGATAGAAAGGGGGTGACTACCGATATGACGAAGAGAAATATGAAGATATCAGTGGCGAAAGCACCATATGACACGATTTCTACCGGCTTCTCTTCGGGGATTCGCATCGGTAACTCAATCGCTATTAAAAAATGGCACGTCAATAGTGGCTAATGTTAAAAAAAAATTGTAACACTATGGGTATTTAGTTCACAATAACATTCAAACAACAAAAACGGTTATGTTTACCTTTGCAATACAACAAAAAAAAAAGGTTCTAAATTAACCCGGTGCCAAAACGTCACAAACGAGAACTAAAAATTCATACAAGAATGGTCCTGTAATGATGTCGCTTTACATCACGTGGCACCGCTTGATATGGCCGAGAGTAAGCCGCTGTACAGCAGATTATGACAGAGACGGATATAGAAAGATGCGTCAGCGAGAACGAAATGGAAGAATATTGCACAATTTGTTTGGTTTTCAGCAAATTTGTTGTATTTAATTCTTTACCTTCCTACATAAATTTTAGAATGAGAGTAAGTTCTTTATTGATAAGTCACTAAGTTAAAGTCGATATCGCTTCGGATTCTCTCTTAGAAAAATTGACACCTCGCCGCTGGAAGTCATGCTGCGTAGACTCCACAAAAATTGGAATAAGACAATAAAATGACGAGGTCACATTTAAAAGGAATGTAAAATATAAAGACGGTATAGCTATGATACAAACTATCATTTGAAAAGTAAACATTAAATAAAGTTATCTTTCAGTATGCGAAATGGAATTTGTAAAGCACGTTGTCCGCGTTTCCCTCAGTTGTCGGGATTGCATAGAACAATTTTAATTAAATAGTTTAAGGCGATGTCACAATATAATAGTGCAGTGCTTCTAGTAAGCATTTAGATTATTTTGCTGGAGTTTGCAAGGCAGTTAGTTTCGTTTAGAGCCACAGCGTGAGCGGAAGGCAAACTTATACAGGCGCTGGCTAGGCGTGAAAAAGTTGTCATATTGAATATTGTGTTTCAATAAAGTAACTATGGGCTAGTTTTTTAAACAGAAATCATTTCTTACAGTCAATATAACCTGTAAAAAATATAACAAGATATCTTTTTTTAACACTATATAGACACGCGTCCGTGTTTACAGAAACAAATTTTACTCACGGATCGATATTAAATAGATAGTAAAATGTTTATTTGTCAGACAGAAGAATTTATAAAAATACACAATGATTAGATTAACAGTTCTGAACAAAAAGAAACCAAGGTTTCTGTTGGTGATTATTACAAACAGTACCACGGCATTGCAAAACATAATTGATGTACAAAACATACATGCTTACAACATAACCATGACATAATTGATTATGCTTCCAAATATAACTCAATTATACACTAAATCATACTTAAGAATCACCACTGTTTAATCCACCAAAATAATTCAATTAAACTTTTAAACTTTTCTATAACCGCACAGTTTACTGGCCTCAAACGGCGCGAGCGTTGCGTGCGCGCAGCCGTGACCTAAGCGAACTCCGGCGGCTCCTCCTACCGGTCACGAGCCGATGTGCAACTACTAATTTACGTCATTACTTCATTCATCATTTTATTGTGAATGCAGTCATTAAATGCTGTGACCGGGTTGGGGAAATTGAATTTGAGAGATGCCATTTGGTTGGTAGAATAATTCAACGACTTTTGCTGAAGCAAACTGATATAAGATACAAGCATGAGGTCCACCTGATAATGTAGGCACACTGTCTATTGGACATCTGTAATAGCCGAGGATCGGGAGTTCCAAAGACAAAGCTGAATGTCTCATTTCATCAATCAAAAAGTTTAATTATTTTAATATAAATAATTATTTTAATAACAATTCATTTTTTACTATCACATTAATTTCAAATAATATTATTATAGTTTTTTTTAATAATAATTTTATTAGAAATTAATATTTGAATGATGATAATTATAGTATCATCATCATCTACAATTCTACATAGTCTTTTTCCAATTACATTAGGGGTGGTTTCCAGTCTAACTGGATGCAGATGAATACCGGTATTTTATATGAACGAACTGCCTATCTAACCTCCATAATTCAGTAATCGGGTATGGTAAGACTGGTTATCAGACTTTCAGTCTTCTGACGACCTGTTACGACTGTGAAAGATCTACGAATGAAAGCCGGGATCAACAGTTTAAAGTTCTTTCTGAGGCACGGAGGGGTCTTGGTATGTGAAGATGGTCATTCATCCACGGACCAATCGCAGCAAGCGCAGCTTAACCTGATCGATTGAGCTATGTAGCTGTTACTTAACTGAATGTCCCATGAGCATATTTAATAATACCCGGACCCAATACCCTGCGAACCGGAATGAAACATAGCAACACTGCTCGGAGGCAGAAATAGGTACCTATCATAGTACCTACGTAGGAACCTATTTTACCAACCGAGCTACTATAAAGATAAAGGTGCCGATTCTGTTGTCACAAAATTCTCTAAACTAGACTAAAAATCACCAAAATTTAGTTTATTCCTGTCAAACGACGATTTCCTATTCTGAAATTGACTAAAGTGACACAACTTAACTATATTTTAGTTTGACAGCACTAAGATTGCACTGAATTATTAGTTTAGTGAAAATGGTAATTTTGCTATTCTGTTGTTGTCAATTTCATTATTGTATTCAACCTAAAATTTTGGTTGTCTAACTAAATCTGACTATTTTTAATCGCGATTAAATAGGTGTGGAATAAAATTAGTTGTCAAGAACTAAAATTCACACCGACACCTCGACTTCTGGTGCATAAATAGTACTGTATTTTTTTTCATTTCTATTGCTTATATCTCGAAAACGGTGTGTCCTATCGCAAAAATAATGAAAATTTCGACCCCCTTTATAAAGCCCCAAACACCTCTAAAATTCAACATGTGGATAATAATTTTTCATATTTTCCATGAAAAATCCATATAAATCACGTCGAGGTTGCCGACCCCGGCGCGCTGCTGGCTCTAAAAAAAACACGGGGTAGGGCAAACAAGTACCACGTTGCGAAGCCTAAACATACCACTTGCGAGTCGCGTTTGTCAAATTCGATTTTAGTTGCGTCAAAATAGTTTTTAAATTTAGAGATATTTTTTTGCAGAATAGCGTTTAGATTCTCATAGTAAAAAGTAAGGAATTTTAGTTATAGTTTAGTTAGTTTAGTTCGGTGTACAACAGAATCGGCACCATTGACAGTTATTATTTAATGGAAATCCTACGTCAGGATGGATAGAGAACGTTAGTTCATTTCCTTACCAATGAGGCATCATCATCAGCCTATAATGCTTCCACTGCTGGGACACAGGCCTCCTCTCAGTGAGAGGGGGATTGGGCCGTAATCCACCACGCGGGTCCAGTGCGGGTTGGTAGATGTCACATGTCTTCGAATTTTTGGTTCTAGGACATGCCGGTTTCCTCACGATGTTTTCCTTCACCGTTTTGAGAGCAGTGGTGATGAAATAATTTACACAAAATAAAGCACCTATCTGGGTTCGAACTCCCGACCTACAACTCGTAAGTCGCGACTGTTACCACTTGGCCACCACTGCTCTCAAAGAGCACCAATGAGTGCACGACCTTTAACTAAATGAAGCGAAGCGATACAGGGGCAATATGTTAGGAAAACACTATAATAAGAAACCTGATTAAGGAATAGATTTATGTAATGGTGAAATACATAGCAAACTTGATGAAAATACCTGATGGTACATAGGATAATCGTCTAAACGAAAAGATATAAAAAACATATAATAAAAAAAAAACAATGATTTTTGTCTAATCTATCGCTCGCAACACGATTAATAAATATTTCCGTAATAAAGATCAGTCTTGATAATAATCCAATTACTTCATCCCGAAAGAGAAAGATATTAAAAATGTACCCACGTCAGAAGCGAAATCGGCAGGGATCTCGACTAAAACGAAGATAAAATGGCCTAATTTGGCAATCCCCTCTCGAGAATTCATTTTCCTTTTTATCGAAGTCGATGGAACCCACTGAGTGACTGACTGACGCCTTTCCAGTTAAAGCCAGTTTCAAAATTCCGAAATTCGGTTTTCGAAAATTCAACGAAATGGGGGAAATAATGATGAGCTGTAATCTAAAGTAGGTACAGCAGGATACAATAGAGAGAAGAGATTTTATTATAGTGCTCAAAAGCAATGAGATAGACTTTGGTGCAGTTTTCGTAACACATACAACATTTGTTCCATTTTTACGAGGCATTAAAACTTTGGTGTCGTCTGGGCCCTCCTTACGAGAAAAGAAAATAAAATTATGACCGATAAAACTTAACGAAAAAACTTTTTGTAATAAACGGAACAGATATAAATAAGGTGTCTTTACAACACCCATAACAATGTTGATAGAAGTGACGGTGACATGTATTTCAGTACTAACTTTCGTGAAAATATTTTCAACGGCTTCTTTTTTGCCCGAATTAATTTCGAAGAATTCCTACTACACTGAATATTACTTTCACAGCGCTTGGACGAATTCTACAGGACTAATGATGTTACGATTTTTAGAATAAAAAGATAAAACTGTTACTAATGAAGTGTCCGACTCACCCAAAAATAAGCTGGTTATATGTACGAAGTGCAAAAGGAAAATTCGCAAACGCCACTTCCTGGGCATTTCTCGAGGAACAATGCGCACGATTCATAAGCGAATGTTTTCAATTTTAAATGAAAGCTTATAGAAAATGCATCAAATCGATAGAATTAAAAACATCTTTAAAGGCGGAATATTATAATTATAATCGGAATATAGTTTCCATAAAAACATCTTGTCAAGGAGAAATCTCAAACTGAGTCTGATAAGTAAATACAACACAACCCTTAGATAAATCATTATTTAAGTAAATACAACTTCATAGAACCAACTCGTCCCAAACTGCACTCCTAAAAGCAAAATAACACCTGGGTATCGAAATGACGTATAAGAAAGTCATCGGAGTAAGCACGTACTAAGATTGCATGCGCACCACACAATGTGGACGAGCACCGGTCAGGGGTCACCGACCTCACCCCCCACACCTAATCCACCCCCTCCCGCCCCGCACCCCTAAGAGTCCTGCTAATGACATTTGCGAGGTTTTAAAGCTATACATACCATCACGCCCCGGGTTTGCGATAAAGTGCCTTTTTCTTCCCAGTACTGCATACGTACAGTGAATTTCTGTACAAAATAGGATTTTAGTCATGCTACCTTTTAGATTTCCTTTAACTGTTTGGATACATAGGTATTTTTAATTTATTGGGAAAAAAACAATACTCCAGTGTAAAATTATGTTTTTCTACATAAATTACACTACCAAGGTCCTAGGTGCTTTAAGAAATCAAAAATATTAAATGAATCAAGAAAAAGAAGATTATATGTAGAATGAAGTTTTTCGCAAAAAATACATAGGTATTTAACCATTTATGTACACACAAAATAAACAGACAAGAAGATTAGAACAGAAAAATAGGTACAGAGGTGATGCTTATATCTAAGGAAATCTCTTCCAGCATACCTGCGATAGGAGAAAAGATAAAGAGATGTAGACAACGTGTGTAAGGGTAAAAGGGAAAATAAACTACATTTAAAACCAAAACCAATACTTCACTAAATTAATTAAACAATATACTAAGTAGTAGTAAGTGTACATCACATAAAATTATATAAAACATGTGTAATTATTAACAGACTACTTATGTCTGTTAAGTGCTACATGTAATTACTTTCCACTCACATTAATTAATAAAGTGATCATTAATTGTCAAGTACATCATCTTTAATAATTATCTACCTTAATAGCTTTATGGTCTCTATTATCTAACTTTACTGAACGTGAGATCCTGGGATCCACCTTAGATTGAGCATTGCCAGTATATTTTTAGTCAAAAAGTTGAATTTGGACCGAATTTGGAATATCCCGAATATAAAACCAAATAAAGTGATCGAAATAAGAAACATCATAATTTCAGCCCAAAGACGTCCACTGTTGAACATAGGCCTCCCCCAAAAGGGGGATTTTACTATAATCGCCACGCTTGGCAGGCGGGTTGGTGATTGCAGTATGGTGATAAAATGCACAGAGAACGTTACTGCCCATTTTCTGGTAAGTCCCTTAGTCGCCTTCTACGACACCCACGGGAAGAAATGGCATGGTGCTATTCTTTTACGTCCGGCACCACACGGATTACAATACAATGGTTGAATAGGAAATCGATTAATTTGCAATTAAAATGCGTTCCTATTAATTTTGTTAAATCTCTCTCATTTCGATAATGTGTAGACATTCATGTCTTTATTAATCGTTTTACTATATTTTCATCACTAAGAATATGCCATTTTACTGGAATTAAGTAAAGCAAATAAGTCTTTAGTTTGGAATTTAATCATTATAGTGTGTTTTGTTAAAAGTGCTGAATGATAAAGCATAGAATTTATAAATCCCTAAATGAACTTACATCTTTAAAATTAGTAGGATACCCCAAGGTAGGTGAAGTATAAAATCAAATAAATCTTAGTACTTGAAATGGAATCAAATTAAAGACTGTTTTGTTAAAAATGCCGATTGATAATGATAAAGCATACAATGTATGAACACCGAAATAAATTTCATCTTTAAAATCAGTTGGTACCTCAAGGTGAACAGTTTGGGCACGCCACGATTGCGGCGAAAAGTCCCCTCTTAGAGGAGTGGCTTAAGAGGCGGCACAGCGTACCCACCTTCCGCCTGACGCAGGTCCTCACCGGACACGGCTGTTTCGGGAGGTTCCTGTTTCGGATAAGGCGGGAAGAAACGCCCGGGTGTTTCCATTGCGAAGATCGCCCTGAGGACACGGTGGAACATACGGTGGAGGTCTGCCCAGCTTGGGCGGAGCACCGCCGTGTCCTCGTGGAGGCGATCGGCGGCGGCGATCTCTCGCGTCCGGCCCTGGTCCAGGCCATGGTACGGAGCGAGAGTGCATGGGTAGCAGTCACCTCCTTCTGCGAAGCAGTGATGCTCGCGAAGAGGGAGGTGGCGCACGTGAGGGAGAGGCAGTATATGCGCCCTCATGGCCTTAGTCACCGCAGGAGACGCACTGTGCGTCGGGAATCCCAGGCTGATTCTCGGCCACCATAGGCGTGGGCTTGCGGAATGTGAATAATGGGTAGCTTGTTGTCCGGTAAGGACCAAGCCCAGGTCGACGGCGCTTTGTGTTCCACGCGCGCCTCAAAGTGATGTTAGCACAAATTTATTGGGCCCGCAAGGGCCGATGCCTGCCAGGGGTGCGGGTTGTTTGAAAGAGATACCGCCGCCCCTGGCACACAGGCTACTGAAGGAACACGGGTGGGTTTTAGTCAGTAAAAGTCTGACACGCCCTCAAAGGTGAACAGTTAGTGTTAATACTTACAATAAATTACTGCACTAGCAATGAAATCATAAATTAAGTCAACACTATTCTCGTCAGAATAAAAAGCAAAGAAGCGTAAAAAGGCGTGGGAGACGTCGTTTCATAAGTTTTCTCGCATGAAAAATTATTATTACGGCAGTGTTATGAAACGTTGATATACAAACGTAATGTTTTTCCAGATTCGTTTTCATTAAAGCAAGAAATTTAGGTCAGAAAACATTATGGCTGTTTAATGCACATGCAGGTAAAAAAAAACATTGTTAAGGCTGTTTCAGAGTGAACGATGACTACGACCAACGACAGAGTTGTAGGTCCTAGGTTCGAACACTGACAGGGTTACAGTTTCATCACCACTACTCTCAAAACGGTGAAGGAAAACATCATAAGGAAACCGGTATGTCTCAGAACCATAAAATCAAAGACAGGTGACATCGTCAAACCCGAACTAGGCCCGGGCTGGTGGATGACAGCCTACTTCTTCTCACAGAGAGGACTGTGTCCCAGCAGTGGGAACATTAAAGGCTGATTATTCTGTGTTGGGTGGCTTATTTTTTTAAACACTGCTGAACAAAGTTGCAGAGAACCTAAAAAACGATCTACAAAGAGCAGCCCTAGATCTTAAGTACCTAAAAACTGTAATTTTCATTTCAAATATTTCAGCCACTTCACGACACCAACCAACAAAACGATTCAAGCCAACGAGATTGAGAAACAAAGACTACTTTATCAGCTGTACTAATGCTCGGCTACACAAAACATTAACCCAGAAGTTTTACACTTCATGTGCCCTTAACAAATTGACACTTCTAGGGAATAGACGGAGGTATAAAAGAAACAATGTTTGTGCTTTTATCTGGACAAATAGTGCACATTGTTCTAGTGTATTTTCGTTATCTAGACGTGGTGGATTAGGTCCTAGTTTTTAAACTAAAATGTAGACTTTTCTTGACGTTATGAGCACTCGATAGTGTCGGGTCGAAGTGTTACTTTGGGACTTCAGTCCATGTTGGATACTTTAGGAGTTAGACGAATTTATTTACAAAATGCTGCTTGCTTTTTGCACGACGCTAATGATTTGCCAATTGTTTTACAATGTTATTCAACAGAAAGAATACCTGCATATACAGGTTGGATTACCAGCCAGCTAAAGTAGATTTGTTAAATACAATTTCAAAATAGGCGATTCAAAACATAACATCACGCTTGTAATCCCCAAAATGTCCCATGTTGTTGGGACGAAGCTAATGACATCAACAGGCTCTGGGTTGATACTGAGAAAACATGATTAAAAAAAAACAATGTCATCTCATTATAAGGCAGAACAAAACAACAGCATTCATGCTTAGGCATGCAGAATGATCACGAGCGTATACTTTCAATAAACTATTGACGTTATACTGCTGTCTCCCATATTCCACACACGTAATGTTAGAACGATATGCGTACATTTAGCCCTAAAATATTCATAATGTAATCCCTACGTGAGAATTCTGTCACTTGTTTCTTTTGTTGTTAGTCATTCATTGTTGAATAGACGTCAAGAAATTCAGAGCTTTGAATTACATAGTAATTATAAAATAAAATATTTCATTATTTCTAACAAAGTAGCGACGCTTTGTTTCCGTTTGCAAGCCTGAATGGGTGACAGAAAAACTAAAAGTCATCTAATAAGGAAAAATAAAAGTCATAAGACAATGCACAGTGACGCTTTGCCTGACCTAGGAATCCAACCCAGGATCTCCTGCTTAACAACAGCACTAGTGAACAATAGACTAACGCGACGAGGCCAAAAAAAAAACAAAAGCAAACATCATTTAAGGCACGTGCATATTTTTTATAGCACCATAACCTACGAGATACCTACATACACACAGTGTATGGGCGTATCATTACCAACTTTACCCACCGGGGTACTGTAAATTTACACCGGGAGTAAAGTTCTCACTGTTTACCGAAAAGCGTGCGAATTTGTAAAAGTTCAAACGACTATTTCATTTTTGGAGGGAAAATTAATGAAAGAAGTATTCAGTTCAGTCAGATTATGTACCTCGTACTTTAATGAAGGATTATTCATTTGTATTGTAGTCGTTTCTGTGTTATTCGTAAACGTTTTGTAAAAGTCGTACAGTTAAAATGGTAGCTCTATTCTATTGTCCTCTTATTTCGTTATTTTCAAAATGAAAAAGACTAGGTTATATTTAGAAACCTTTCATAAATGTCAAGTTTTTATGAGTTATGGTTTTTACAAATAGTTCGCTAAGCTATTATGTATGGATAAGTAGGTCAGATTATTATTATTAGGTTTTAAAATATTCTAGGTCTATGTTTTTCTTTACTTCTTACGGTTTTGCAATTAGCAAGCGAAGACATACACTTTTTGATTTTTTTAATTTTGGAAAATTCTTATCATTGACTCTAGTAGAAAATAGTTTATTGGTAAAATCCTACTTCTGCTAATATTATAAATGTGAAAGTTTGTATGTTTTGATGTTTGAATTTTTGTTACTCGGTCACACAAAAACGGCTGGACGGATTTGGATAAAATTTGGCACACAGATTAATTAAAGGTATCCTGAATTAACACATAAGATACTTTTCGCCCCGGTAATACGTTCCCGTGGGATGATTTTCGACCTCCACGCAGGCGAAGCTGCTAGCAAAAGCTAGTATTTCATAAAAATATACGGCGTTACTTCATAGATACGAGTATATCGAACGACATAGTGCACCTGATTCACACACACAACATACAGAAAATAACTATAAACTCTAGCGACGAGTCCAGAACTGAAACGACCGAGAATCGAAGCAGTTTCGTATTTATACGAAAGCAATACATAAATATAGGAACATCCCTATTTAAAGCACGTTCTAAAGTCACGCACTTCCCGACCGCACGTGTTTAATGCATTCGCTATAAAGGTGACTCCGTACTCTGCCGCCGACAACACTTAAATTACTTTTCTCTCCAGCGATTTTATTTGTACCCCGCCAGGATTTAGATGGAAAAATGTACCAAACAAAAACTAATAGAGGTGTGTTTTGTTATATTTTTTTTTGTGCCAGTACTAGTTTTCTTGGGTCCAATGATTTACGAGAAGATTTTTGTTATTACGTTTAGCACGGTTATGTTTGAAGTTTTTAGTCCTCCTCATCTCTGTTACGTGTTGCCTTGAAGGCTTTTTGCGTACTAAAATCCGAAGAGTTTCAGGCTTTGTAAGTACTTTTTCAATTAAAACTTACGGTTTTTACTGGTATTTATGATGATTTCTTTGCTTATTTTTTAGTCCTTAACAACAGTGGGTTGTCCTGGGAACTTCTTTAGTGCGTACAGGGATTATAGTCGTCGATTTGTGCCTCAATTCATTAAAAATTTCCCACAAGTTGGCTTCAGCCCCCGTAGACCGGTATTCAAAGGTGTCTTTTTATATCTGACCGAAAACAATTCAGGACTATGCAACATTCAACGTAACTAAAACATACTTCTATTTATGTCAGAGCACACATAAAATATTTTACTACTAGAGTAAAATCTCGGCGGCAAAGCCAACGATGTAACTATTGAGGACGTACAAGATTAAGCAAAGTAGAAAGACTTTGTCGCATGTAGGATTTTGACTTTGCGTGGTGGTAACAAAGATTAATGTTTTAAAGAATTTTAACAGGGTATTTTTTTGTATAGCATCTCTCAGTTGTCCTTGAGAGGCCGTAACTGCTCAACTGGACTTTCCTGTGAAGGCATTTTTAGTGATACTAAAAGCTTCCAGCCAGAGCATAAAACCTACTTAACTAAAGCAAATGCACGCTGAAGGCACCCTTGTGGGGTACAGGCCTCGGCTCAGGGCGTCACTGGTGGAGGGACAGGCTGGATCAAAATATTTTCATTATTATTATCAATCTAGGAATTTAACTCTACTGGCTCAGCTGCGGCGCAGGCTGGCGCTTCAACGAGCAAGGGACGGTCGAGGGTCTCATCGTTAACTCGGAGTCTTCGCGGAGCGCGAGGACCTCGGCGGCGAGGTCGGAATTTTAACAGGGAAGAAGTGTTTCACACGTTTATAGGTAGGCACTGACCAAATGATACGAGCAGTGGTTGTCCAGTTGTAACCTGACTAAAAGTTTTAGTTTTTTTTTTCCATACAAACTTCGGTAGTGTATTACTTCACTGTTCGACAATGTAAATTAAAAATTAAACATAGTATGATTTTGTCTCATTATTAATATTGTCTGTACTGAAACAGAATATATACTAAAATAAAAAGCCATTAAAAGGTTAGGAGCCCACAAAGATTTGTTTTTCTTGCTAATTTAACCTAACATTGGGCGTGTTTAAGTAATAAAAGAAGTGTAAAATCTCCAAAACCAAGTCGGTACCGACAAAGCTGAATTATAGAAAAGTTCAATTAACTTTATTGCTGTCTTTGTTTTTTCATAATTTTTACGCACCTGTTTTACTATAGGTAAATGATCCTGCATCTCACTCAATAACGTTTTGCGTGTAAATTGGCGTCTAACTGCTCATCACTGATATTACCTCTGTCGGACACGATGTCCGGTGAGAAAGCGTGCTCGAACTCAGTGGTGGGCCTGGGTAAAAAACCCAGGCCCACCACTGAGTTCGAGCCAGCGACTAGATTCCCCTTAAGAGTTGTAGATCGTAGATTCGAATACTGGCAGGAGTTTTTGTTTTAGTTAATTATTTCATCACCACTGCTCTCAAAACGGTAAAAAAAAACATCGTGAGGAAACCGGTATGTCACATGATAAAAAATCAAAGACAAGTGGCATCCAAACCCGCACTGGTCCCGCGTGCTGAGTTATAGCCCTTTCCTCTGACAGAAAAAGGGCCTCCTTTTTCCGTGTCCCAGCAGTGGGAACATTATAGTCTGATTATGCTACCAACCAAATTCGCATGTAGGTACTACAACTACAAAGAAGTTGAAACTTAAAAAGTAGATCGTTATTAAAAAGCAAGCGTTATATTTATACCCAAGCAAGCATTGCAGAATATCTTGGAAATACCTTCCCTATTACATTAACATAAAATTGATTCTCCTGTGAAGCCATAACAGTTCCCAACTCAGCACTTAGACCGGGAGCTAGGCACTTTTAATTAAACAAAACAACAATATTTTTTCACGACAGCATTAACTTGATTGTGAATATAGGTCTATATTTTTTTATTTAACACGAATAATGAGTTGTTGTTTCACGACGGGACGTGTGTCCCTGGTAACGGTTGTATTCATTAATTGAAACAGTATCCTCGGCTAATATAATATCGCGTCGGGTCGGGCTGTCGTAACGAACGCCCTTGGCATTATTATGCGTGCAAGTACAAAAATGGACCGCGTGCCGGTTTTGTGCGGTGCAAGGACATGTCGGTACATATTTTGAAATGGGATAGGCTGCGATACTCTTAAGTTACAAAAGAACGCAAACATTTATCTCTTATTATCGTATATAATACAGTTGTTGTTGTTTATTTAGGATCACATTTGATTTTGTTGTTCTAGCCTTTCTAGGAAAATTTGTTTGCGTAAATTAACCGACCGGTAAATAAATGAGAGTTTTCACATTCATTATTTAAGTATACCTAAGAGTTCTTTAGGAATACGCGGAAGTACATACCATTTACTTGTAATTAAAATGATTAAAAAGATTAACGATACTGTATTTGAAATTTTGAAATAAAATGCTAAAAAAACATGACCGAATTTCGACTACTTGGCCGCTAGTTATTTTTTTTTTATAATTTAACAAAAAAAAATATAACATTATTCACTAAGCAATTTGTGGAGCTTTGCTAGCAGGAGCGAATTGCTAGCAAAACTCAACATTCAACATCCAGGGATAAACAAGCCCCGACCGCGTGCTGCAAATTGTCCTGAAATCCTGAATATAACATCGTTATAAAGTTACAGCTGCGCTTAACAGCTTTATTCATAGGTAGTAACAGTAATAAGCTACATATGTTATAACTGACCCAGTCGGATTCAACTGTATGAAGTATTAGTTATTGTAACCATCATCTGCCCTAAACTTTTCCCAACTAAGTTGGGGTCCGCTTCCAGTCTAACCGGTAGAACTACCTTTTGATATCATAGTTGTGTTTCCCATGTCGATGTTCACAACAGCATTTGACTGTAGGAATGTGTGCCATTGTTGAGATCGACTTCATTCATAATTATAGTGTAACAAATTAATATGCCATTATAAAACTATCAAGACGTGCAGCTCATCGACTATACGCGCCATTGTAACCTATTTGCCTCAATTAGCTCCGACACCTAACACGGCATTGTAAGCAGATTACCTCCTACATTGTATGTCTTTTCTATCTCCATTTTAATAAAAAAAAAAAAAAGTTTATTACCTTATTATGTCTCTAACAAGTAAACACGCAATAATCACTATATTAAAATTCAACTGAGCACTCTTATATGTAAATAAAGTTGATTGCACACTCCGCCCTGTCTATATGGACATCAGTCAACAATGTACAAAATTATTTGTCGCAAATGACGCTGTGCGGTTCGACGGTTTAATGTGACCACAACTTTACCGCAACGAATTGCCACCAGACCAGGGTTGGCAGAAGCTTAATTGAGCTGTATTGCACCAGCGATACAGGGCTGCCTCTAAATAGCGCAGTTAAACGTTTAACAGGGACACTTTATTCCGGGTTTTTCGTTGCTAATAGCGTTCTAGTATAAAACTTTGAAATAAAATTCTGTGTTCAGTGGAATTGAACGCGCTTACAGTACAATTTTTTTTTTTTGCCTGGACTCTATTACGTATTCAACGTAACGACATAATAAAATTTTAAACGAGGTATTAAGCTTGCTTGTTAGCACATATTTGAGTTTTATTTATCTGCTTGTTAATTATCCATTAGCGCATACCAGTCACACATTACTTCATGAATACACTGTTTTTAATAAGTTAGTTACAAACGTCCGAATTTCACACCTAAATGACTGCAAAAGTAACTCGCATTCAAGTTTATATGAGCACAGCTATTCAACACAAATCTCATCTCGAAATCTCATGACTACATTTACCAGGATAAGTGGAGAATACGACCATAAACGTTCTCTCAAAATTCTTCCTTCAAATATCGAATAAACCTCTTTATTTACGATCAACGTTATGAGCATCTCGTACTAACACCAAAATGGTTATTAAAAAGTCAGTAATATATTCTATTCATGAAAACGGTCACATGTCACTGGATAAAATAGAATGTGGCGAATAGGCCACGAGAAGGAAATTTACAGTGGAGGACGCAAAAATGTATATCCTACGATTAATATTTTACACTGCAGTGAAGAGATACCGACCTTCAAGGCTCAAGATAAACAGCTCTAGGAGTGGAAGATGATATTTTAACTCGATTACAACGCAGCCAAAACATATTTTGTAAGCGTTTTTGGTTAAACCGATTTGCGAAGATTGCTTCGTTTGATGAGATTTAATAAGATAAGGAGATGGTGATGAGAAAAAATTATGAATTTGTTTTAAAATTTGTATTGGTATTGTGTGACGGGTGTTTGGTATCGTTGTATGGTTGGATTTTGTTACCTATGTGGTGACTTTTTCTTTTATTCATGAGAGCGAAATCTGCCAAAGCCCTTTCCCAAATATATTGGGGTTGGCTTCTAGTCTCACCGGATCATAGAAATATAAAAAGCATGCACCGGATGCAGCTGAATACCACTATTTTACATGAAGCGACTGCCTACTGACAACCACAGCCCAGTCACTGGGATTAATTATACTTTTTAGGTAAGACTGGATGTCAGACTTTAGGGATTCTGACGACCCGTTACGAATGTCAAAGATCCACGAAGGACAGACAGCTGACACCAACAGCTTAACGCGCTTTTGGACGCACGGAGGGGTCTTAGTATGTGAAGATGGTCACCAATCCACGATACAACCGCGACATCCGTAGCTTAACCTGGTCGATCGACCCGTGCGGTTGTTATTACTTAGCCACAAGCCCTTAATTCCGTTTATTTATGAGAGCTTTGCTATTTTTTTTTATTCAAGTGCTTAATAATAACAACGAATAAGCTGATTCAGCAACTGGGTTCATTTACTTGCAAATACGTTTTTTTTTCCAATTGCCTGTTGTCTTATCATTATGCTTACCCAGGCGCGGTCGCAGCCAAAGACTTTGGGGGGTCGCAGGCAAAGACTACATATACAATAAGAAAATGTATTAGATTTTCGAAAAATTACTATTTTAAAAAGGTTTACGTTTACGGCTTAGGGGGGCCCCCCTCGGACCGCGCCTGTGCTTACCTCTCTACCATTTACATTTTCCTTAAGTATTAAGACAAGAAAGAGAAAACATTTAACAATGATATTATTTTAAATCCTTTGTTTTAAAAGTAAACATTTCTTGGTCTTTTCCTGTACTATTTTACTTACCTACAGTCAACAATAAAATAAACAAACGCCAGCATATGATCAATATTCTATTAAAGACTTCCTGCTACCATTGAGACAGCCGCTCGAACCATGCACCCATCACAAAGATCGTGATGTGGTGCGCTCGTGAGGCACGCACCCGGTGTGCTCCGCCAAGGTCACGGCTCGTCAGCACACGAGGCCATTGCTTCGCTACACCACAGAATAATATACAGTGGTTCATCGATCATATAATTTGTCAGGACTTTTGTTTGAGACATGCACGATTGCACGCCACAATTTTTCCTACCACCACAGAAAAACAGTGACCATTAGTCAGAAAAGTGCCGAAATAAATAAGTGTGGTTCCAACGAAATCTAACAGATAATAATCGTGGAGGATTAAGAAAAAAAGCATCATTTTCACATTCTCCTACCAAACTTGAGAAAATTAAAAATATGCCACATCTATCACAAATAGTTACATACACAGATATACAAGGAGGACGTAACAGGGGGAGGCCTATATCCAACAGTGGACGTCTTTCGGCTGAAATGATGATGATATAAGGAGGCTACGATTTTTTTCGTTCCTCTAACACGATTGCTTAGTGAACACGTTATGATTGACTAACTGTAAGGAATTAATGTTATTAGACTGTGGCACTCACGCACATCTATTTAAATAAATATAAATTACTTAACATGTGATTAAGTGATCTCACTTGATCTAATAGGCTTTTTGCAGTGTGTGACGTCATTATGATATCATACGTGGCTAAAAGGATGTGCTGCTGTATCCTTTTGACGCAATTACTTAATTGTTTAGAAAGAAATCCATTCGGAGAGATTTTTTTTTATAACGCTTTTATTAGCTCGGGTTGTATGTATGTATGTATCTATGTATGTAACGGAATCTTTGAGCCTAATTTTCACTGGTTTTTAGACGTCTGATCAACTTGAAACTTTGCACACGTCTTAAGGGCCGATGACAATGCAATAACCCGATAAAAAAATTCAAAATTTCAAAAAAAAAAAAAAAAAAAATTCCCGATAAAAATTTGATCGAACTAAAAAATGGAAAATAAATAATAGTTTGAAAAAACTAAAAAAAGCACGCTTTTATTGCTGACCGAACTAAAAAGTAGAAAATAATTTTTAATTACACAGAGTTTATGTTACAGTAGTAGGAAGTCAATAATTCAATTCAGAGTAAAAAGCGTGGGGTGCTTGATATTTTAATTATTACAACTATTCTATTGGCAACCATCTATGAGAGGAGAGTCTTTGTAATTAAAAAATATTTTCTACTTTTTAGTTCGGTCAGCAATAAAAGCGTGTTTTTTTAGTTTTTTTAAACTATTATTTATTTTAATTTTGGTAAGTATGGAAAGATCAGTCATTCTGATCTGTAAAATTGTCACTGTGAAAACTTAGGCGAAGGGGGCTGTCATTTCACGGTTAGACTCTCATAACAAACATCGGCTAATCTTTCTAAATCTGCATAAATGATCTTACTTTAATCAACTTACTTAACTACTGACGTGATCTCGGTATCGGAGTCTTCATTAGCCTAAGCATCCTTTTGATACAATCGAAAAACTTGTAGATAAACCCAGAAGTAAACCATCTCGACATCCTAGGCTAGAGCGAAGCTTAAGTATGTACAATAATATGCCTATATTATCAGTCTTCGATTGACAGAAATGACCACTAGTCTCATCACCTCTGTCCATCAATTTGTACCTATATGTGTGCAAGCGCAACTAGGTTTACAACACATAACCTAACGCCTGTACTCCCCGTGTGGCAGAGGTGTACCTAATAGTCCCCCCATGTAGACCAACTACGACATTTACTTACCAATTAGGTATAATCGTACTATCCTATCTTAATATTCCTATTATTAAAAATGTGAAAGTTTGTATGTTTAGATATTTAGTTGCTTGGATGTTTGTTACACAATCACGTAAAAATTGCTGAACCAATTTGAATAAAATTTGGCACAAAGATAGTTTGTAAATTGGAATAATACACAGGATACTTTATATCCATGTAGGCAAAGCCGTTGGCAAAAGCTAGTCTATTAATATTTTATAGGTAATTTTTTTTTACTAATTTGCTGATCTCTGGTTAAAATCTAAAAAGCAATAATGGAAACGATTTCCTTACAATAATTATCACTTTTTCTAACCTGTGATCACAACCGTGAAGGTTATGGTTAAGTTTATTACTTAAAACTTGATAAGATGAGTCATATAATTACGAACTCACAACATTATACCGCATGACTTGTGTGAATAATTTATTGAGTACCAAAAACTCTTGGTACCCATTACCAAATTGAATCCGTCTGGAACAACACGTGAGGATTATAATTAGATTTGTGATTCATTTGAAACTTATACAGTTAAGGTGGCACTAATTAACATTTTCAAGCTCATACACATTAATTATGAAATATCAACTACCTAATGTAATTCCCAGTTACAACGATAATTTAATTTTGCCAAAAGCTTTAAGCAAACATAAAGAAGTACACACCGATTTAGAGAAGCAAAAGTTGCATGCGACGATTCACCTGCATTTTGAAATAACATCCTGCTACTAAAAACTTGTTTCATAAACTAACAAACAATGACTCAGTATCCTAAATAGCACTTCCGTGTTCTGAAGCATCTCCGAGTGGAGCTACAACAAAAGGAAATCTAAGAGTGAGCTTTTAAAATAACTATACCCAGAAGACAGATTACATCACATTTTTAAAACTTGCTTAGTATTTTTTGAAAAGAATACTAGTTTTATGCGAGGCTGCTCTTACACTATGTGAGTATGTGCAGTTGTCCCTGTTGTAATTATAAAACCAAGATTCTCTAGAATGTTACCCATGAGAAAAATTTAAGAGTAAACCGTTTGAAACAAAAACGTCAACTTTAATTCAACTATGGTTTCGTCACAATTTCCAGTGAAATTTGCATTTGTGCAGTGTTTTCTACCAAAAATGACAATCTTTGGTCTATTTATATCAACAAACATACTATAGAAAACCGAAATTTTATCAGTTACGATAAACATGATAAACGAGCATCCAGACTGAAGTGTTTTTAGCCAACACAAGCATCTGATAGAAGAAAACGGAACCAAAATGAGGAAACAAACGATGCTCATCAAGCTGCAACAAATAACTCTTCTTTGATTTACGACACCACTTAATCCTTAGAGAAATACCCTAAAACTTTGTATCTCAGCACATAATAACAATGATATACACGATATATCAAGATATAATGACGTCTGTATCACGTTACATGTTCATAGTTACGCAGTCACTGACGAGAATGGTACCCCAGGGAACTGAACTCGGACCAAAACGATGATTTGGCTGTAGATTTTTTGTATAAAAACAAGCAATAAATATTGCTTGTCCCTATCCATTGACGGTTTTATATTCATTGCGGATGTGATTAAACGTTCCGTTGTCAAATTTGGCTTTCATAAATTTAAATCACAAATTAGTGTACGAATCACATTTTGAGCATCAGCAACGTTTACATTTGGCTTCGTTTGCATTGTTTAGATGTAGATTAAGATCGAAATAATTCTTTTGATGCTCAGCTAAGCTAAGATTTATTTGTGAACTTACTTATTCAGGCACTTAAAAATAAATGTAACCATATACTTCTGCTGTATTATTATTCAATTATTAAGTTTTTTATACTAAAATAATACTTATTTATCGTAACATATTTTATCAGTTCCTGTCCGGAAATCAAGGATGATTGCGCTGTCATACATTTTTAAACAAGTATGTTCATTGCTCTCGCATCCAATCACAATTACATAATACAGAATTTGTTGTGACTAAAAAATATATTCATCATCACACGCCATGCACACTGGACCAAAAGCCGTACGTGGTTAAGTCACACGGTAGTGTACAGAGCAATCAGTTCAGTAGAGCAAGCTTGCCGCAAACGGTCCTAGTGCAAACCGTTGCAGTAACTACTGTCGGTTGCTATCGTTCGCAACGCGATTAGCAGTTAAACGCGTCTGCAGTAGCGGTGCTTTCAACATGTACAACTTTTATGGCACTATTCTATCATGATCTTCCATTTGGATTCAGGTTCATAGTCTAAAAGCTCTTTGGTATCTGGTCACGTAACTCATTAAGAATCATCAGAATCGTTGGACGGCCTTGAGGCAATTTTATAGATTGCTCCGGTATTATACCGTTTTATGACAGAGAATCGGGTTTTGATTTCATATTTTATCGTAATATCGTTTAGGAGCTTCGTAGAGATTTCTTTACTAACATGAGTACCCAGTATTTGATTTTATTAAGTGTACGAAACCTTTTCTATATGTGGGAAAAGATATTGACGCCAGAATAATCGAGCAGAGACTAGCAATAGTGGACAAAATTTCGACCATTTCGAATCAAACAAATAAATCTGTGCGGTTTCGTACGCAAAATTTCGAGAATAAAAGATACTTTAATGGGAATATTATTCGTCGTATAAATGATGATATATGACGCATGTATATGCATATATTACCTTATCAAAGTCAGAATCACGAAACGAAATTCCAATGTAATAAAACAGTCGGTGCGGTAGTAATGGAATAAGCAGTGGCATCCTGCAGGGGGCGATGACCTTGTCTTGTATCAGACACGTGATTTAGTACTTGTTTATCTTCACGATTTATACCAATGAGGACCCGATAGACTTGAATTGACCTCATAAGCGTCAGCTGTGTCATCAATAGTGGTACTTACACTAGGAAATTGGTAGGAAGCAACTTATTTCTGTTACATAGCATGTGTAAATAAAGTATATCTAATCATCCACTGACTAAATGATAAATGAGTTCAATACTAATAATTATGAAACTAGAAGTAGACTAGAACCTAGCAGAAAGAAAACCAAATGACTATTTTGAAAGGGGAATTAAACAAACTGTCTGGCATTTATAAAAAGGTAGCGTAACTGCTTGTCTCCCATCTAAATGTCAGAAGTCAAATAATTTTCAAAATAAACGACAGGCATGTTGACAGTAAAACATTCATTTTTATTTATTAAGCTTTTAAACACAATACAATGTCTATACTTACTACATAACCTTTAATTTATTAAATGACTGAAAAATTAATTATACTGCAGTTATATATGTTATTGTTGTCTTGTTGTTAAATGAATCCAACAAGATACCTTTGCAACATTACTAGATATTCGTTAATTATGAGTCATAGTAAGTAATACGAGATATTTCTATTGTGATTTATGAGAAATGCCTTACAGCGCGAGCTAATATTCAAAGAATGTAATACAATAATATGAACGTACTTGGAAGTAGGGACTTAGAGAATCAAAGAGAGAATTAACAAAGGTCTTGTCGTTTGATTGGCACGAAAGTCAAGAAACTATGACTAATATAACCCCTTGACCTTTAATTATGAACATCAAATTATCAATAACTTATTACCAGTGACAGAAATGGGTTAGTAATCGAAAATCTAGGGTACACTATTGGATGGTTCCATTAAATTTATCAGCAATCTCAATCGAAGGGTCACTATTACTGGCAATAATGTACCTAGTAATGATTGTAGGGCTTTCAGATTCGGACTCCGTCCCTCCCAAAATGGAGTTGAGCGTTGGGTCAATTGATTAAACCCGTAGCCGATCTGGCTTTACTCACAATAGTCGAATTAATGAAAAAAGTAATGGTAGTAACTGTGAATTGAATGTATGATTTGAATTTTCACGATTTATATTCGTGGAATAAAATTTTGAAGTTATCAGCTTACCTTTACTGATCAGCACTGCAAGGATTCAAATCTGTCAACAAAAGAAAACGTAAAATGAATATATGCAGCAGTAAAAAACCAAGGACAATTATTAAAACGTCGCAACAGTGCACACGATCCAAATTATAAACACAACGGTGGCTGACCGTCCTGCCGGCAGTCGGCACGGCCGAAAATCATAGAACACTCAAAGAACGATCTCATAAGACCCTTGACATACACAACTCGTTTTAGAGCCGTACCTAGCCGTTCGCTTCCAGACCGTTCGGGGTCTCGAGAGTCCTCGCAGTCCCTCGTTACGGCGGGGCCCATTAGACCAGGGGGCGCAAACCGCGCCACGATTTTAGTTTCCGACCCAACGCGCCCCCAAGCACTTATATCCGCACATATCCGCCTATATCCGCCCCTTAATAAGGGAGTCGGCGCCTAATTGACTTAACATTGGATTAATAACGGTTTAAGACTGAAATATGTTTACCGATGAATATTATGCTGGTTCGTTTTTAGATTGGCAGGGATTTTGCTTGAAATTAAATTGTTTTCGGGAGTAATGTGTTTTTGATTGGGCTTAGTTACTCGAAATTTGCAATTACGGCACTTAAAGTTCTAATGAAATACCTACCTACAGTCCTGAAACTTCGTTAAATCTAACCTAAAACTTTGCCATTCCAGCCAAAAATATGCAAGTCGCGTAAGCAATTCCGAATTCACACTTCAAGCGAATTGAAGTAAAGAACAAGATTGAGAGTCTTCACGATAACCGCTCATTAAATAAACCTTTGGATGAAACTTTTGAGCAAACTCTGGGTGTTGAACACTTTAGTTTTTAATTGATCGCCAGTCATTGAATAGTGGAGTAAGTTTGCGACGCCGGGGACACGTCGGCGAAACTGTAATAAAAGACTTTCGAGATTCACCTGGAGCTTGGAGCAGTCGTTAAATCGGTTCATATCTTTGTGTAGGTATGTAGGGTGACGATTTTGTGTTTGTCTTCGGCGCTCTTTTTTCCTTAATATGGTCTTTTGTATGAGGATAAGTTATAACTATTCGGTTCTGGTAAGTCTTCTTTATTATTGCATTTTTCACTTAAATTGTCTTTATTGTATGTTATAATAAAAGTTTTACCTTGTACTTCATTCACAATTTAGTAAATGTTTGCGTTACATTGTTAGCATTCTACATACATAATTGTGAACAGTATGTTACAATAAATGTAATGATGATCGTATTTAATGGAGCAATTTTTCAGATTGTTGCACTTACCGCAATTATCATTGTAAATACTTCCGCAGTTTATATTACAGTTGTTTCAAGGTTAACTCAATGTGGAGAAACGCTACTGTTTTTTTTTTTCTTTCAAATAAACAAGATGATTTTATCAGTCTAAGATCTTTTTTATGATTTTTCCATTTTAAACTTCAAGAAAACTTTGACACTATGAACAAAATTACCTAGAAGTAATAAAATTCTACACCTGAAACAAAATGCACTTAAAACTGAATTGTTCCAGTTCTACTGTAGTTACGATTTCAAGGTACTAGATCTACTTAACACTTTATGAGTCAGTAAATACTTGTATATTGTACTTTCCTTCATCTTCTTAAGGATTCTTCAATTAAAAGTTTCACGTTTTGGACGAAATAACTTGAAATTTACTTTGACACAGAAAATTTAGTTCTACCTCAATTTGACCGACATTTTTGTTAAGGCGAAAACGCCACTGTTTTTTTTTTTTTGTGGGTTTGTGAGGGCGTCTTGTGCAATTCGCTGGTCAGTATAAGGTTGTATATTGATCAAAATATTATTCGCGATAGTAACAAAGCCGTATTTACAGAATTATCGTTGTTAAAATCATCAGTACAACTCTGTAACACACAATTATTCTATTGAGTGAATTACATGAAATCATGACATTTGAGGCCAATTCTAAGTTTGAGAGTTGTATTGATGATTCTGATGATTCGTTATAATTACTTTAGCCGAAAGACGTCCACTGCTGAACATAGGCATCCCACAAGCACCACCACTTCGACGGGTTCTGTGCTTCTCACATCCAGCTTTTTATTGATTATAATCTATCCAATATATATAAAAAAAATATCCCTATTTCCCTTGGTCACGGCATCACACGTGAATGGCTGAAACAATTTCGCAATTTTTTTTCTTTTTTGTTGTTCGTTACTGTTAGAAGGTTCATATGAAAGAAAAAATTAAGATAGGTGCACGTAACATTAGAATATTTTTAACATTATACAAATGCGATTTAAATATTCATAGTTAAGACAGGACAACGTATGTCGGGAGTTTTTTGTAACGCTCGAGAATAATATTTTGATCAAATACAACAGCTAAAACTAAACTACTAATAGAAAATAAAAATTTGAATTTCTCGGGTTACCTCAGTGGATACCCCTTAACTGCTTTTGATACTAACTTGTCTAAAGCTTAATTGCTACTGAATACCTGTCATTGTCTTTTCTTTTGGGAATTCTAGTAAAGAGGCTAAAACTATTATTCTATACCATTTTAGGTTAGTTCACAGAAAATGTTCGTTGTTTGTGTAATAGCTTAGGGGGGAAATGAAAAAATTGACAAAATGCGTAATAAATTTTTCCTTTGCGTTTCTTTATGTGTTTTCTCAGTATTTATTTGACACAGCTATGGTAGATATTTGGAAAGCTTCCACGTGCCGATGTCGTCGACTGCTAAGGTATGGTATCTCGTTGAACAGGAAAATATATTGCTTTGAGAATTTAATTGTCATTCTTCCATTTCGTGCTTCGCAATTCATTTTGTTTTTGTTTGATTTCATTTGTGTTTTTGATATTGTCATTTTTTGAGGAGACATTTTCTCGTCTTGTTGATCACTAGAGTAATTTATGATGGATGGCGTCTAAAATTTTAATTCCCAATAAAGCAAAATATTATTGTGTTTATATTTCATTAACAGAAAGCCTCACATTCTGTACTTATAAAATGGCTTTGAAAAACAGCTGGCATAACAACAGTATTCTAAGGCCTACTTCTTTTATGGTGAAGCATGTTTTGTATTTTGTTTAGAGATTTAGTTAATACCTTTTTCTACATTATATTTTCACAAGTGAATACATTGTGTGGTAAGAACATGTGTGACGTAACGTGTGGGTCGTACAGGTACATTCTCTCTTTGCGCCATGTCAGTTGTCAGCACATGTCATGTTAGCTAGTTTATGATAGACATGCTAATAAGAACATTGGACAATCGACAGTTCCTGTACAACATGAAATGGTATTATTTAACCCCGTTAAGCAACTATCTACATATCCATTTTAATCTGGGTGTGTGGATTTTTGTTTGTTAGTTGTTGACGCCTAAATTGATTAATCAATTTTGACGAAATTAGGCAAAGAATATTGTCTCACCGAGAGGAGGCCTTTTGTTTGGAGGGTGGGAAATCATCAAATGACCTCTCCCGCTCTAGGTAGAGAGCAGGAGGGCGTGTCAGACTTTTACCGACTAAAACCCACCTGTGTTCCCACAGTTGCCTGTGTGCCAGGGGCGATGGTGTCTCTTTCAAACAACCCGCACCCCTGGCCCTTGCGGACCCCACCAGTCGTCGCTGACATCTCTGACGGCGCGCGTGGAATACAACGCGCCATCCCGCCTACCACTTTTCGGCCGCAGGGGATAGGGAGAGCGGCCAACGCTTTACCGACACTCCTCTTCCCCTGCGGCCCCACCACGTCCGCCATCAAACGATGGCGGCTCCGTCCAGGCCACGGAAGGGAAAAGCGCTGCTCAGAAGCACCGGCACTCCTCCTCTGCCGCAGTCTGTAACCTTCAGCCGCTATGCCTCCCATTCGACATCGCGGCCCACCTCAGTTGCGGTGCACCTCACCGCAACCTACTCGTACTTTTTGACCGCTACGTCATCGGCTCCAAGGCAAAAGCCCTGATGAGCGGACACAAAAAAAAAAAAACCTTTGGATTCCTCTTCGCTTCACCGTGGCTGGGAGACCATGTTCACTGAGCCCCCCCTAACGACAGTGCGGGAACCCACTCGGGGGGGGGGGGGAGGAGGCCTGTGTCCCAGCTATGGAAATATTATAGGTTGATTATATATGTGTGTACCACAGGAGAATCAGGTAACTGACATAACCCGGAGAATTGTCAAACATAAGTGACAGTAGGCAAGGCACATTGCTCGCAGAACAGATACTAATGTGGTCGAACGGTTCTGGATTGGCGACTGCGTACCGGAAGACGTAGGGTTGGATGGCTGGTAAGGTAGACCGATGGCCTTGTGAAGGCCGGTCAAAGTGGCGGAGCTCGGGTATCCAGCAGTGGAAATCTTTTGGCTAAGATGATGATGAATGATTTTTATGTGTGCTGTATTGGAACAGAATTTTAACACGACATCAAAAACGAAATAAAGTACTTGTTATACGGATAAAAAAGTAGTTTCTCTAGAATTCGCACGAGCTCGCGGATAAAAGACGGTATTTGATTAATTTCAATCTAGCGCTTTACTGAATAGCAATAAATCTAAGGTAGGTAAATAACCGTTTATCCCTTTTTATGGAATATGGGATTAGTTCTACTTCTACACTAATAACAAATCTCAGGCATTATTAAATCCAGCTAATCCAAATTAAGATTAAGTGTCGGATATTCTACCAACAAAGTTGTTTTTATTCGGATGATGATTATTTAAAAAAAAAATTATTTCCAGTTACGTTTTAATTAAGAGCCACACTTCAGTAGGAGGGGCTCGTGGCTAAGTAATAACAGCCTCACGAAACGATCCATCAGGTTAAGCTACGCTTGCCGGGGCTGGTCTGTGGAAGGGGGACGTTCTTTACATACCGAGACTTCTCCGTCCCTCTGAAACCACTTTAAGCTGTTAGTCCCGGCTGTCATTCGTGAATCTTTGACAGTCGTTACGGGTCGTCAGTAGCCCGAAAACCTGACAACCAGTCTTACTAAGGGGTATCGTGTTACTCAATAACTGGATTGTGGAGACCAGATAGACAGTTCCTCCGAGTAAAATACAGTAAAACGGGGTGAATAGAGACTGCAGGGCGAATCGAAACGAAACTTTAAAGTGTATTTTACTGTTGAAAACCATGATCGTTTTCTGCCAACAAAGGCACTTAATCGTTAATGATAAAAAAAGTAAACACATTAGAGTCCTTTTTGGCTACAAACTATCATTTCAACATTAAAATCCACTTTAAAGTTTAGTTTCGATTCACCCCTGCAGTCTCTATTCACCCCGTTTTACGGTACTGATATTTACCTCAATCCGGTTATAACTGGCTAGGCAGATTGGTTGTTTCAATAGGAGAAACTGCATTATCCTTTCCTTATAGCTTACTTTGAATGAACTCATTTCATTTTAAGTATTGAAAGAAGAAAATCACCATACAAAATCACAAAGCGCTGATTTCACCTTAAATTCAAAAGCTTTGAGAAAAGTTAGGAAGTTAGGAAAACTTAGAGTTCCCTCGAGAAATCAGTAAAACCGCTAGCTCAAAAGCAATCAGCCCGTTACATAGCTACAATATTCATTCTACGGTACTTTTGATCTTTAAAATGAAAAGTATTTTGTATTTTATGTTTTGTTCGATATTAAAGCTGTATGTTTAGTTGTTTCAGTCTTGAAATTTGGAATAGCAAGTTGGAAAATCGTCTATATTTTACAATAATAACAAAGCCGTTCTTGCTTTCTATAAGATGTACAGTGGGACAGGTTTTATTGATCTACCTAGCATTTTCCCAATTATGTTAGGGTCAGATTCTAGTCCAACCGAGTGCAACTGAATACCTACCAATATTTTACCTATGTAAAATATTGGTAGGTATTCAGTTGCACTGTGTTGTACCCAGTAAACACCCCCAGACTTTCGGGCTTTTGAAGACCCGTAACGACTGTCAAAGATCCACCAATGACAGCCGGGATCAATGGCTTAACGTGCTTTCTGAGGCACGGAGGGGTCTTGATATGCATATTTATGCAGTGGGACAGGTTAACACCATTATAGATTCTTTTAACCAAGATCGGAATGAAAATAACTAGAAGCAATGTTTTTTTTATGGTATGACATCTCGTAGGTCAACCTAGAAGGTTATCGGCAACTTAACCGGAGCTGTCTGTGGCTGCTTCAATAAATTAAGACCTCTAGCTAGGGCTTAAAACTAAAAGCAAATAAGTGACAGCCAAATATTTTATATCAGACTTACGACCAAACAAAACATCCAGATGTCTTTATAACGTGTAATTTTAATACCAGAGTTCACATAAACCTTTCTCAATAAAATATCTATACAGGGTTATTGGAAAAACACCAATAACCTCTTAAGGGGTCATTGTACTCATCATTATGAACAACTTTTACTATGGGACCAAACCTGAAATCGCGAAAAAAAATCACCTGTTCCTTACATTTATGTTCGTACTTGTAACTCATCAAAATGTAGGGAACATCTGATATTTTTTTCGCGATTTCGAGGTTTGGTCCCATAGTAAAAATCATTCATAATGAGTATAATAATGACCTCTTAAGAGGTTGTTGGTGTTTTTCCAATAACCCTATTAATATATGAAGCAAAAGCTTTGTACTCCTTTTACGGAAATTACGCGGACGGATGAGTATGAAATTTGGCACGGTTAAAGAATATTTGAAGAAGGAGTGCAGTAAACTACTATTTTTATATAAAAATACATCAAATTGATTTGGTGTATTTTTCATCAAACATGGTTGAATTTTGACCACGGAGCGACCACAAGTCTAAATAAAAGCCCAAAACGGCCAAAATCCGTCGCATACTTTGAAAAAACAACGTGTCACACTGACAGATAGGAAAAGCGACTTGAATGTATAATAATCTGTATTATTCAGAGAAATTTAAGTAAAATGCAATATAAAATGTGGTTTACAGAACAAAACGGTTTCCCTAAAACATTTTCTCTGCACCGCAGTTGTTGCTTCACCGGGACACACACTGAATTGCAAATGCATTGAACGTAACATCTTGTGTTGTTTTAGCTAATGGCGTCCAAGTTACTAAAGTAAATTGGCTCGTTCTGAGATTTTACGTATGGTTCTTTACTTATTTTTTATTGGATATTTATTTGGTGTCTTAAATGGTTTTAACATATTTTGGTTCTGCCAGGAACTTCCGAACAACCCGCACCGGGTTGTTCGAAAGAGATACCGCCGCCCCTGGTACAGAGGCTACTGAGGGAACACGGGTGGGTTTTAGTCAGTAAAAGTCTGAGACGCCCTCCTGCTCCACCCAGAGCAGGAGAAGTTATTTGATGATTTCCCACCCTCAGAAGAAAAAAAATCATTTTGATTGAGAAAAGTGTCAGGTTTTTTTTTTTTTTTTTTTTTTTGGAATTGGCATCTCGCAGTTTTCCTTGAGAGGCCGTGACTGCTCAACCGGACTTTCCTGTGAAGGTTTTTAGGATTCTAAAAGCCTCCAGCCAGGGCGTAAACCTACTTAAACCTAAAACGACTGCGCACTGAGGGCATCCCCTGTGGGGTACGAACCTCGGCTCAGGGAGTCGCTGGCGGGGGGGGGGCAGCTAGTACTATCAGGGACAGGCTGGATCAAGATATTATTTTCATGATTATTAGACGGGGAATTTAAAGCTACTGGCTCAGCTGCGGCGCGGGCTGGCGCATCAACGAGCAAGGGACGGTCGGGGGTCTGATCGCTACTCGGGGGTCTTCGCGGGGCGCGAGGACCTCGGCGGCGAGGTCGGTAGGACGGTCGTCGTTTGTGTTTGTGTACTGTACTGGTGGCCCTATTCTTTTCTTGGAGAACAGTGATGGGGTCGTCTGGGTCTGAGAGGACATGTTTCGGCCTGCGAATACTACTGATTCTACTGGGGACATAACTAGCGGCCTTCACAATCAAGGGATTGCGATGTATCTCGGCTTTATCGAAGAAACGCTTCGAGTTGCGTTTCATAAATTGAGCAATAGTGGGCATTTTCAGATCGAGATGGAGGATCTCGTTCCGAACGTACCATGGGGAGCCTGTGGCTTGGCGGAGGAAACGGTTTTGGA
The DNA here is from genome assembly GCA_949987655.1 of Polymixis flavicincta. NCBI lineage: Eukaryota > Metazoa > Arthropoda > Insecta > Lepidoptera > Noctuidae > Polymixis > Polymixis flavicincta. The sequence continues at coordinate 7,973,731 of OX465183.1, read as the reverse complement.
GGGTCTGCATCCTATGGATGTGTCGGGGGTGCGTGTGTGCAAAGACTGCACATGCATACGTCATGATGGGCCTTATGCACGCCGTGTAAATACGCAATTTGCACTTGAGTGACAATTTGCTACGTGCGTTCAGAACAGAATGCAACCTTCCGAGAGCGAAGGCGGCGCGTGAGCGCGCCTTCCTGATATGCTCAGAGAAGGAGAGGTGCTGATCTAGAATTACTCCAAGGTATTTGGCTTGCTTTTTCCAAGGGATCGGCTTGCCGAATATGGAGATGGCCGGGAGGGGGTCTTGGCGGCGCTGCGGTCTCTTAAAGAGAACCGCCTGGCTCTTGTCCGGATTTAGTTCGATTCGCCATTTCCTAAACCATGCACCGAGTACGTTGACTGCGGTCTGGAGGGATTTGGCTATCGCTTTGGAACTACGCCCAGAGTGGTAGATGGCCGTGTCGTCTGCGAACAGAGCCAACTGTGCCTTACCACTCTTGGGATATCGCTGGTGAACAGCGTAAAGATGAGAGGGGATAGCACGGCGCCCTGAGGGACGCCGGCGCGAATCGGGTGGGGGGATGAGAGAGCCCCTTCGATGCGATAGCGAAAGGTGCGGTTCGACAGAAAATCTCGTAAGATGAGTACGAGTCGGTCCGGCACGCCGAGTTTGTACAGCTTGTAAATCAAGCCGTTGTGCCAGACCTTGTCGAAGGCTTTCGCTATGTCGAAAAATACTGCACCGGTCGCATAGTTGCGTTGGAGACCAACGCCTATATGCTCTACGATCCGGTGTACCTGTTGTACGCAACTGTGCTGGGTTCGGAAGCCGAACTGCTCGTTGGGTATCAGGCCTTTAGTCTCGGCGAAGTCCCTGAGGCGCTTGTAAATAAGTCGCTCATAGATTTTTCCGAGGCTGTCCAGTAAACTGATGGGCCGGTAGCTCGCGGGCTCCGTTTTGGGTTTGCCTGGTTTTTCAAAGCCAATGACCGTGGCTTGCTTCCAAGCTTGGGGGAAGATGTTATTGCTCAAGGCTCCATTGAAGATGGTGGTCAAGAGCATGATCAGGTGGGCGGGTAGCATCTGGATCACCTTATTGGTGATGCCGTCAGCTCCGGGGTCCTTTCGGGGTTTCAGACCCTTGATGATCTCGTGAACTTCGTCCGGGGTGACGAGAGGTAATGGATCATCAGGGTCTTCGACGGGCGGGAGAGAGGTTCTACGTTCGACTTCAGCGTCCACCTCATCGAGGTGTGCTTGGTCTACAGGTAGAGAGCTGGGTGTGCATTGGGCCTCAAGACTATCGGCAAGGCATTCGGCCTTTTCGATGTCGTCGAAAGCAACGGTGCCATCGGGCCGGGTCAGGGGGGGCATGGTGGCTATTTCTCGGGACTTGAGTTTCCTCTGGAGTTCCCAGAAAGCTAAGTGCGTGGGTTCCAACTCGCTCAGCATCTTGTCCCAGCCCGCGTCACGTAGCTCCGACATGCGTGTCTTTACAGCTCGCTGTAAATAGCGCATGTGAGCTTTGTTCGCGTCGCAGGGAAAGTTGCTGTAGGCACGAACGGCCGCGTTCTTCTCATTCAGCAGTTCGCGTACATCGTCCGGCAGCTTCCAGCGGGGGTCTTCCCCTACCGGAACCCGCCTCGAACAGTCGTTCAGGACAGATTGTACGTGACCCGTGAATGAGTCGATCGCGGCCGTTGTGTCCGCGAGAGAGTCGAATTGGTCGGGGATGGCGTCCAAGTGGGCGGATGTGTTGGATTTCAGCGAATCGCTTACTCTCCTCCAGTCTGTTACCACTTTGGTGAGCGGAGAAAAGTGTCAGGAATGAGTCTCGTGGCTAAATATTTACAGCGATGCGGATCGCTTGCTGACATCCTTCCGCGGGTAGAAGCATCTATTACATATCGATTCCCCACATGCTTCGGACACCACGGTAAATCGTTGTAGCGGGTAGTCAGAAGCCGACACATCTAACAACATGTTGCATCTAACAACATCTAACCATGGTGTATCGTACTACCCAGAAACTGAATCGTGATGTTCAGATAGGCAGTCGCTCTATGTAAAATACTGGTATTCAGCTGCATCAAGTTAGTCTGGAAGCCAACCTCAAAATAGTTGGGAAACGGCTAAGCATATGAAAGGTGACAGAAAAATAATTCGAGTTACGAGAGCATCGGTTATGGAATTTTTCCTACCTGAGGAAGTAAAGTTTATTTTCTGACAAAGTTAAAAATCATCAAATCAAATGTTGTCATTTATCATACAGGATAAGTTTTTATCCAGTTCGCAAACTGTAACCATGAATTCAGCATATCACTGCAGACTCGACAGTGCGCTGGGTGGTCTAGAATGATATGCTGATTTCATGGTTACACTAAAAAAAAAAACTGTGTAAATATCTGCGTTGTTATCATTTATCATGTTTTTTTTTTAAATGTTATTTCATCTTTTAATGCACGTGTTTCTGTGACAAATAAATCCATTTTTATTTTTCTTTCACTGGTTAAAAACTAATCCTTGTTTAAGTAGCTATTTTATTTATTTACCTTATAGCTATCTTTAAAGATCTTAAACGTAATTCGATTGTATGCTATTATGACCTATTTATGTACATTACATACCTACTTAAATTTATTACGAAATAAATGTACAGCCACCAAAAGAGACAAGCAATCAGGGTCGCCAGGTCATCGTTTTAGTAGGGGCATCTGTAAACATAGGCTTTATTGTATATACTAGCAGTGCCCCGCGGTTTCACCCTTGTACTGGAATACGGCGATAAAACATAGCCTATGTCACTCGGGGATAGTGTAACTTCCCAACAGTGAAAGAATTTTCAAATCAGTTCAGTAGTTTCGGAACCTATTCAATGCAAACAAACAAACAAACAATCAAATCTTTCCTCTTTATAATATTAGTATAGATTATTATATTATAGTATAGATAGTGATGACTACAACTGACATTATATTGAAAACCAACAGCACGACCTATATTGTCCTTATGAAGTTCGTCTATTATTCAAGCTGTACCTAAGTATGCACAGCTTGAATAAGTAATTTTGAAATAAGTCCTTCAAAATTACTTACCACTTTACTTTATCTGATTTATTTTCCATCGTAACAAAATATCCAGTCAATTCATAATTCAAGCCACTCATGACATCAATAATAAATACAGTTATATTAATTACATGTAGCCTATAAGCAACCAGTTTCGAAAGGTGAAGGAAAATCGAGATTCACACACTAAACACAGGCTATATTATGCATATGATGTCCAGTGAATATCGATAGGTCAAGTTGAACAGGATCATTAGCCGTTGATTAAATGCTCGCCCACTATTACATAGCAAGAGGGGTTCTAGAGATTTCACGTTACTTAAGGCTTTACAGTTTTGTCTTAAGTAATCATTTATGGTAACGGGTTTGTGGTTTCTCTATTAAATAATTAATTCCCAAAGTTTTTAGTTACCCAACCATATTTGATTCCAAAATTCCAAAATATAGGTGGGAATGCGAGGACCCGCAGTGGCAACAGTGTCATTCGCCCATCCCTGTCGGTAGATAATTGTAAATAATTTACGAAATGTATTAAAAAAATTAAGTCGTAAAGGAGTTTTACTGACGGACGAAATTGTTCTTGAAAATGAGGTATTCCACTCAGCACTGATTTCAGCGGCACTTGAACGAACCGCACCATAATTGTATCTGGGTTCATAAAACCAATTTCGTATGTTCGGCAAAGTACGTTACTATACAGACAATGCATTCGTCAAACAAACATTTTAAATCTAAATAGAACTTCACAAAATTAAGTTTTCATTCAAACGAATTTTTCATATATTTTTTTAAAATATTCATCACCGCGTATATTCTGAACGATACCTAAGTAAAATCCTCATTAACGCCTTTTAAAAGCTCTTCGAATACACACTTCGCGTATTAATGAGCATTGCCGCTGGAGTGCACTGACAGATTTATAAATAAGGCTGCGTATAGAACATTATCTAAACTTTACTTTAAAAAAACCAAATTTAGATACACGGTAGTGTGTCAGCACTATCTGAAGGTTGTTCAAGAATACAGTTACCTCTGCAATTTGGTAAGAACGACGTGAAAAGGAGGCTAACAGAAGAATTCAACTGGACTGGGCAGCGTTTGGGAAGCTTCGTCGAGTCTTCTCGTTACTTATTCCACAGAGTTTAAAGATTAAAGGCTTCAATCAGTGCGTACCGCCTGTTATGACCTACCGAGAGCCGAAACCTGAACACTTCCGGTAAGGCTGGTCCATAAATTCAAGGTCGCTCAGCGAGCTATAGTCTCTCTGAGGGATAGAATCCGAAATGAGGGGATCCGGCAGAAAACCAAAGTTGCCGACAAAACTAACAAAATAAGCAAGCTGAAGCCGGCCAAATTAGCCGTAGAACCGATGACCGTTGGGGTAGACGTATTCTTGAGTGGAGACTGCGAATTGGCAAACGTAAGATAGGACGCCCTCAGGTTAGGTGGAACGTCGATCTGCGAAGAGTGGCTGGTAGCAGCTCGATGAGAGTTTCCGAGAATCGAGCTGAATGGCTTATAATTGGAGAGGCCTACAGCCAGCAGTGGACTGCTGTAGGCTGATGATGATGACCATGACCGTATCAGCCCAGTTCCGGATTACTGCTAGAATGCTAAGTAATTCCAATTTACATACTGACGCCAGATTGGACGCGTAACAAATAAAAAATTCAAGAAACCCAAAAAAAAATCTTAAGAATCCAAAGGTATTATTAACCCTAATAAGATTCGAAAACGTGTTCCTTGTGGGTCAAATAAGCTTCCCTTTTGAATTTCTATGTAACAACGTTCAACCTTCCGTTTTTATCGTTATTGACATTGAGACCTCTCTATTTGGTATGGGACTAACAGTGTTATAACTATTGATAGCTGTCTGAACAGTGCGTGAAGTTTCACGTTGTACAAGACCTAACCTTTGTTGTAATCCCTTTTGAGCACTTAATCGAATTCGACACAATAATATGACTAGTTCGATAAACAGATACCTACGTGGCTCCACGACAGCTCTATTAATTGAAGTCGATTTCCCTCAGTGCTCTCCCCCCTCCCCCTACTTCCAGTTAGTCGTAACATCCCGTAATATTTAGGTCAGTGCGATATACAAGTTCGTACCGAGGTGCATTTTTAAATTGAAATAAAAGAGAGATTAATTTTCGCTCCAATTCACCAAAAGTATAAGCTAGTGGGCAAGAATATGTCTGACTGATTTTAATGAGAGAAATTTAATTATTCTTTCTTTTAGCGATATTTTTTATTATTTATTATTTATTTTTTGTACCCAATTGTTCATTAGGTAAAGGTTTAGAGAAGGCATTAAATAAAAAAGTCACATTTTGTCTACCAAGTTGCAAATGATGTTCGTTTTAAAACTTCGGTAAGGGCCATCCAAACCACTAAAGAAAATGATGGACACTGTACTATAATGACTTTGTGCACTTAAAATTATTACGTGTAAAGAGTGAAGGTAAATAGTTAATCCATCTACGTCTTTCACTTTTAGACTAACGTAGAAATATAGAAAGTCTTGGTACTAGATACTATTAAGTTACACAATGCGAGCGTACGTTTTTATTTTGTCTTTCTTGTCTGAACCTGAATTAGGTATTTGTAGCGTAATACCATTCAATTTTTCTTTAAATTGGATTTAATTAAACCCTTTTAATTCTATTGTACGAAACAAATCCCATTTTCTATTGGTTTTATCGTGATTGACACTTTCCCGAGGAAATTCGAAAAGGCTATTTGATTTGGCAACTTTTGATTGGGCATTTGGGCAACCCCGTAAAAGGGTCGTGGCCACAAAACCCTATTTTGATTGTGTTAAGTATTAATATTCATTGTTTATACAAAAGGAACTACTAATGGATCTACTTTACAAAACTTTTGATTAATAAATCAAATGAAACACGGCTAAAGTTATGGAAAAAAAAAAGAATGAAATGTATAATATAATTACGCATTCATACTAAGTCACTTTTGAATAGTTTACAAGTTCACGAACACAAAGACAAAGCGTGGTACATATAAAATAGTAGATAAAAAAAACGAGTTCACTCTAAAGCGGGTCATTAATATAAAAAAAAAAATGTGAATAGAAGAAAAATAAACCACTTGACTCGCACTCTAATATAATATGATTTATGCTGGAAAAATCTCAGCCAGTACCATTACCATAATGAGAAATTTCTGCAATGGCAACACTCATTTATCGCTTTGAGAGATATTAGATTGGGTGACGAGAGCAGAGCTGAGAAATGAGTGGCCTTTAAACAAATATTTCTTAAAAGTAGAAAGGATAATGAAATAGACGAAAAGGAAATATTATACAGCGTCCGTTTTAAGGAAAGTAGAGACCACATTGTATTTTTTTCTTGGAAACTTTTCCATCCGTTTTAAATGAAATGTGATTGTTACTTTATAAAAATTAAAAAAAAATACTTTAATTCAGAACTCGATCCACATGGTGTAGTAATGCACACTACTTATAAGCTATATAAAAAAAGGTAATACATTTTTTTATCCATATTTCTGTTGCACTAACGTGACGCACCGGGCTTGCACCCAATACGCCATAATGGTGCAATAAGGCTTATTACTGATGACCTTCAGAATGCCATTGACGCGCCCACGCACTCTGCGCATCATGGACGTAATCCTGGTATTGAAATTATCAGTATGTGCTTTGGCAAACATTCCTGATGCACTTCAGTAACGTGGAAGCCCCAACAACATTCTGAATGAAGGCTTTATTTTACTGAACTCTGAGGACGTTGTATTCCATTTGCGTATATTGAACCCACAGAGAACAAATCACCACATACATATAATCATTATCAGTCTACCACATTTCTTACAATATAGTTATTGTTAGTTAAAAATATTATATTATTCTTATCAAGCATATCTTCGTAACGTAATCTTCTCCAATTATATTAAATAATCACCAATACTTTGCTTCCTAAATCCATCCAATTAAATAATTTTCCCGGAAGACATCACGTGACATCATTATCGTTATTTCTTCTTCAGTAACAAACGTATAACAGCTTAGCAACAGAATTGTTAAATAGGCAATCTTTACACCTTACCTCTCCATAATCCCCCCCGAGTGGGTTCCCGCATTGTCGTTGCGGGGTCTCAGTAGCCGTGGTTTCCCAGCCACGGTGAAGCCGGTGGGGCCGCTCGTCAGGGCTTTTGCTTTCAAGCCAATGACGTAGCGGCCAAAAAGTAGGTTGCGGTGAGGTGCACCGCAACTGAGGTGGGCCGCGATGTCGAATGGGAGGCTTCGCGTCTGAGGGTTCCGGGCTGCGGCAGAGGAGGAGTGCCGGTGCTTCTGAGCAGTGCTCTTCCCTTCCGTGGCCTGGACGGGGCCGCCACCGTTTGATGGCGGACGCGATGGGGCCGCAGGGGAAGAGGAGTGTCGGTATAGCTTTGGCCGCTCTCCCTATCCCCTGCGGCCGAAAAGTGGTAGGCGGGACGGCGCGTTATGTTCCACGCGCGCCGTCAGAGATGTCAGCAACAACTGGTGGGGCCCGCAAGGGCCGATGCCTGCCAGGTGTGCGGGCTGTTCGAAAGAAACACCGCCGTCCCTGGCACACGGGCAACGGACGGAACACGGGTGGGTTTTAGTCAGTAAAAGTGTGACACGCCCTCCTGCTCTACCCAGAGCGGGAGAAGTCATTTGATCATTTACCAACCTCCAAAACAAAAATCCCTCTCTATAACATTTTCTAGAACCTGTAACGTTAACTTCCACGTGTATTCAAAATAACACCTTAAAATCAAAAAATCTCACCGTGAAACTGACTTAAGCGAAACTGACTGTCAATCTCTAGCATCAAGTGTAATGACAGCACACTTCAAGCTTAATTCACGTTAGTTTTCATGGCGAGATATTTACAAGAAAGGCAGGTAAAGACTTGTAATTTTAAAAAGAAAATTGTAAGAAAATTAAGTAAGTAATTTTGTATTGACCAAATGTCTGGCCTAACAATACGTATACCATCAATAAAAAAAAAACTTTGTTCGAATGCTAGTCCAGAATCTAGTTACTTTGTACGTGAACATAAACATCAATGACTGACTCCTCTAATACAAGTGTTTTTACCTAGCGTCCATCATTACTTTGTTTGTAAACATTTCATGCCAATAAATAATTTATATTTTTATTATTCTCACAACATACCGCATCAAAAACCTACATAATATTTAGCCTTTAATGTCTACACTGGTCCACAAGCCTCCAAGTTACCAGAAACACTCGATAAAAATCCTTTTCCATACCCTGATCACTATGGTAAAGAGAGTTTTTTGTTTTTTGTTTTTTTTTATCTATGGTTTGAATCACTTAAAACCTCCGCAGTTACCAGTTTCAACTTCTAATACACAAACCTCCAAGTTACCAGAAACACTCGATAAAAATCCTCCCATACTCCAATCATAATTTCGAAGAGAGATTTTTCTTAAAATATTCATCAGTGATTTTAATCCGTTAAAACCTCTATAATTACCAGCTTAACCATAATCAAACCGTAATCACACTCTAATGTTTCCACTGCTGGGACAAAAGCCTCAAACTTATCATAGACACTCGATAATAATCCTCTTCTATACCCCGATCACTATGGCAAAGAGAGAGAATATTTAAAGAGAGATTTTTCTTCGAATTTTCATCAGTGATTTGAGCGGCCACCTCAGTGGCTGAAACTTCATATTCAATGGCGTCTGGGTCGAATAAATCAAAATGCTACGACGTCGAGTAAGCACTTCCGTCTTTTGAAAGCGACTTTCTGAGATTGCGCGTTTTATATTTCGCCTCTTATCTTTATGCTGTAGATATTTCACTCGATATTGCTTTGGTGATTGATTGGTTTTTACGTAATTATTCTGGCAGTTTATTTCTCATTTGATTTTCCAAACTATGTTGGGGTTGGCTTTCAGTCTAACCGGATTCAGCTGTGTACTAGTATTTTACAAGAAGTTCCTATCTTACCACCACAACCCAGTTATTGGGAAACACGATACTCCTAGGTAAGATTAATTGTAAGATTTTTGAGCTCCATAGGCCTTAAGTGTAGGTGGTGGCATGAAAAGCTGCGAACTTTTTTATCGTATAACAATTGCATGTTTACGAGACTTAAGCAATAATAGAAAACAGTAAAACAGCCAGTTTCAAGATTCGGTTTCATGTTTGAAAAATACATTCAACTTTATTTAAAATAATACCTATTTATATTTACTTAGGGCCAAGTTTTCAACCGTCAGTCTTACCTGAATTACAAATACTGTGATCGATATGACGGTTTGATATAGGAAAGCTGTCAAACCGTCATAACAATTTCTCAGGTTAAAGATATCTGATGATTAAAAAAATCAGCCCTTAGTCAACAAACAGTACCTAAGTACTAAGCTACGATTATTCAATCTACCTTAACTCATTAAAATTAACATACATATGGCTTCTTTGCAGGGAAACAACCAATTTCAGGTAATATCAGGTCAAGTTAATAAAAAAAATGATGCATACACGAAAATTTATTAAATAAACATGAGCTGACATTCATCGTAAATTGAAATCTAAATAATACATGGAAATATAGTTTCTGGAAATGAACTACTTATTTATATGAAATTAGGTACCTACTCTGACGACTGTTTAATTTCCGGAAAAAATACCTACATGTTGTTTTCTAAAACACGACCTTAAAGGCGACTAATGGCCGATTCCTATAATAATTTACGGACAGTTGTTATCTTACAATTAAGTCTCGTACCTTTACCTAAAACGATGAAAATATCTAATTGCTTCGCATAGAAGAACACTCCCCCCTACTTTGGAAGTAGCTCTCCCAGATAAAATTAGCTTACAAAACTATTTATTTGCCTAGTTTTGGAAATAAAAAAATGCTACAATGGGTAAGCAAAATGATCTGTTTTTAACACGCTTTTATTTTAATTTAATTTATTAGCTACGCCTGTATGTTTGTTTGTTTGTAACTGACTCCTTTTTTGGACTTGATTTTGACCCACTTCGAACAGGCAGATTTCATTTAAACTTTGTAGATTTGTCGAGGACCGATGAAAATTCAATAATAATTAAAAAAAAACAATAGATAAATAAGCTGAAAAATCACGCTTTTGTAGTTAGCAGAACTAAAAAAATTGAAGAAAAATAGTAGTTAAAAGTCTGATTACAAAAATACATCAAAAAGCACCCCAAGCTTTTTAATAGAATTAAATTATTGTTTATAGGAACCAAGCTGTACAGTCACGAGCATTAATATGTATACACACCGCCAAATTCAAAAGCGATTTTCTTATAAATAGCGATTGCAACCTTGAGATAACTTAGGTATTTCATTATAGTGTGGGTTCCAAAATATATTTTTCATAATAAAATAAGATTACAATTAGTAAAAGTGGAAAAAAACACTTTTAAAAGTTAGTAAGCGTATACATATTATTGCTCGTGACTGTACGTCACAAAAACTTCATGAAAATTGTTCTACAAATGTCGCTTTTGCGTCGCACCTATTTGAAGAAGCCTTAGGAAGCCGATGTCTCAGGTCCGCTTTTGGGTCAGGTTTTCACACAATTTTATAGGGTTCCTTAGTTAAAATATGATTCTGTTACAACTGTTCACTGTACAATACAAACAACTATTTCAATAACAGGCTTTATTCACTTGGATGTACCCGTATTTAGAAATACCCGATTAGTTTCAGAATTATAATGCTGTTAGATACAAATACAGATCTGAGACGGTTGACCTTTTTGCTAAGCAGTAAATTTATAAAAAATAAGCGATATATACAAAAAAAGCAGAAGCGCTGATAGACGCATCTAATTAAAGCGGAGGTCAACACGTGTTACATAATTATTATCTAACATTTGGCTGTGCAAAAACGTTTGTTTGGGACGCAAATATTGCGTCTAATTGTAACTTGCTTCCGATATTTCTTAAACTGGTACCAATACGTAGGTATCATTGATTCATTATCATCTGCCCAGCCTTTTTTCATTTATGTTGGAGTGGGCTACCAATCTAACTGAATGCAGATAAACTCTAGAAGACTTTTCACATACCACTCCTCACTCAAAATCACACTACTCATGCATGAGCCTTCAAAAGATTGGTGTGACCCCTTTCGTTTGAACAATGTGGCGGCAGATGGTTAGCGGACGAGTGTTAATAATTAATAACCGTATAATTTTATTGAAAGATAATTTAAAAAAAAAAAACACACTCAAACATCATAACCTCAAATTTCAAACTGATGAACTATAAAACAACGCATAAACCTACATAAAATTTTAAAGTTCAATGCTAAATCATTCATATTGATCGACATTGACATTTAAAAAAAACCCCAACAAAGGTTGCATTCAGCCAAACTTTAATAAAAAAAGTTTTTTTTTCTACACCCTTATTCTGAAACTCGCGTTCAACCACGTTTTAACATAATTTATGACGTACCTCGTATCTTGTGTCGATTTCTTGCTTCTGGGGCATTTCGAGTGCAAGCCAGATGTCGCTACGGTCGAAATGGTAACACGATATCGGTCCGCGTGGATTCCAAACGAGATTTATTGGACAAACCGATAGTGTTCTATTAAAAATTCGATTTCTATTAGGGTTGTCGATATTTTGAAAGCAGGTGAGTTTGTTTGGCGCTGAAATTGGATGAAGAAAAAACACTAAGTATCTATCTATTTGTGGCAGAAGTGAGTTGAATATGCTATTATTATTGCTGTACAAAAAATCTTGAATGCTTATTATGGAAAACCTTTTTTAATTCATCAATATCCTCATGAATTGCATTAAACGATGCACGTACTTGCACACCATAAGAACTGTTCTCTCAAATGACTACTTTGCGACCCTGTAACCCAATCTGCTAGCCCTAATTTCTATCGTAAACTACAATTTACGTTAACGCCGATACTAGTGTATGTGTAATTCAGAATCAGTGCGGGAAACGTATTGAATATGTAGCGAGGCATTTTTCTAACAAACGTGACATCCTGTGAAATTGCATTTTGCAAATGAAAAATGTCTTGTGCACATTCGACGCAATACATTTTAAAATATCTGTTTTTGGTAACTGATTGTTCCAATCACAAAGTTGCCAGACAATGTATTGAGTTTTGAAATGAAAATACACAGTGAAATAGGACGAAACTGTTATTACGGCAAAAACTGTAATTAACTTTTTAGTTTTTCCATTTGTCTTCCTAAGAGAGAAAATTTATTTAACTAGTTCGTTACGTGACTTGCTAAAGTTACTTAATTAAAAGTTCGTTGTATCATTTAAGGTTTATTTTTAAAAATACAACCACAAACCGCAAAGTAAAATAGGTCGAAGACTTGCCAACTCAACTAAATTTCAGCGAACAAAAAATCTGAAAATTGTTCAAGTAGTAGTCAGTTAACCTTCAAGAATCAAACAAACAAGAGGAAGAAGAAAATAATTGATCATTACTCGAAGAAAAAGCTTCGTAAATCTGTTGTTTTTTTAAATAATAGAAGCTCAACATCGAGTCCGTGGCATTGAACGTTCTATCATCGATATCCGATTCCAATAATCGAACGATACTCGTAAAACTTGTTTCTAAGTGAAGCCAAAGGAAAAAGCACCACTATTGGCCCAGTTTCGCAGCCATAGCACACATTTGCTTCGCACTCGTTCCGTGATATATTGCGATGTTTGTGATCGGGGCAGATCGGGCACAACCGGACCATTTCTATTTCACCCTTGAACTTTGTCAAACTTGGTCGCGGGGATTGTGACGTCAGACGGCCAACCTGTTCTGGCTTCTTATCTCGAAAACTTGGCAAAACAATCGACCGTCGTTGTTGAATACTTCTGAAGTATGACATCTGTTACAAATTATGATTTATCGTTTTCCAAAAGAAAGTTTTTGCTACCTTCAATCGGGAAATTGGTTCAATGATAAACTCGTAATTGTAGCTGATATCGATAGATTTTCTCTTAAATGCTTAAAGAAAATATCGAGTAAGAAACTTAATATCCAAACTTCTTAATTACCCAGAATAAATAACGGGACAAGTCTGGAAACCGTCTCACGATAAAGAAGTATTTTTCCCTATAAAACTACCACCCCAAACAAAGGAAAATCTCTAACCATTCATCCAACCGGTGTCCCACAAGGAAACAGTAGAAATAAACTGTAGTATTTTTTTTTAATTTCAGTATTGCTCCTATACATTTCAGAAGCCAACAAAAGCAGGGTTGCCACTAGCCATAATATAAATCCACTAACGTTGTCAACCAACATAGAGATACCAGTATATAGAGGGGCACATTAAATGCATTTTCGCGTCTTGTACCTCTTTAGTTCCCTTTATACGAGAATCTTCAAAGTCGCTCCCATTCAGCCAGCAAATGGACTAATATCGTAACTTGAAACGACCGTCCCCTGACAACGTATAGTAAATCGTCATTTAGTCGTTTCGGCTGCTTAATGTGCCAAGTTTCAATTAAAAAGCCATCGCAGTGCCATATATGGGCCATTAGTTCTGATTATTAGCGAGGGTGTATTATGTGGAGTGGATAATTTTATTAAGGTAATGAAGGTGATATCTTCACCGTGTTGTTTTGTTAAGTTAGTTGAATGTAATGGTGCACGTATTAATAAAGAAAATTTAAATAATGGCGTAGTCTGCCCTTTAATGTACTATCAGTATCATAACACCTTAGATGAACTTTGGAGCTTTGATATTTTGCTACCTCAGGACCCAATTATTAGATTTATATTTTTTATAAAATGAAAATCAAAAACACGAGTGCGTGAAACTGAACTTCTGTAAAGATGGAAACAAGATGAGTTATTGCTGTTTCCAATTTAAAAACCCCGTAAGTATACCCTAAGCCGTACAGTAACATCAGCAGCATCAGCATTCAGAGGCAGTTAATTAGGCCTTTATTGTTATATTTAAGAAGATGCCTCAGGTTAGCCGAACCGTGCCGTGCTAACCTGAGATGATTTTCAAAGTCCTATTCAATGATGTACTTGTTTGACAGATTTCGGCTACTTACTTTTATTATTTTTATTTTTCACTATGTGGCGTCTGGCTGTCGCGATATTCAATTTTGATCACTCATGTCTTTAGTGACACTCACAATATTAAAAAAAAGATTGATGTAAGAATCATCAAAATTGGCCCGTGCGCTTCTCTAGAGCGCTCTAAAGGACTGATATACATACTGTATGTATGTGTCTTAGTCTGATAAACACATTACCCTCCATTGCGTCACGAAGTCGGATAAAAACACTATTCTGCAATATAACTTAACGATCACTAGCTTTTGCCAGCGGCTTCACCCACGTAGAGATCGGTGTATTAAACATATAAATCTCACCCTGTCGATAGATGAAAACTGCATTAAAATCCGTTGCGTAGTTTAAAAGATTTAAGCGTACAGAATACGAAAAGCGACTTTGCTTGTAAGGATAATTATGGTAACATAAATAAACTGACTAGCAGGTACAAAGATCATTGATCAAAATTTTAATGCTGTCCGCAGTTAGGCAATAAAGAAAAAATATTAATAATATTCTGAACAAACACGTGTCAAATAAATGTACGATCGGCGATGAAAAATTACTTACTCGTATTTTATGACAAGAACTTGTGCCGCCTAAAACTTTTCTTCCGACTTTCTCGGAAATTATATTGAAGCGGGAAAGTTGATTTTATTTCATAGGTTTTGAGTTAGATAAGGATTTTGTCCCTTTCAAAAAAAATCCTAGAATCAATTAGATTTTTTTTTTTATGTAAATTCTGTTGTTCAAATTGCCTTTTATGTGCATATCGTACTAATATTATCAATATGGAAGTTTAGAAGTTTGTAACACAATCACGCCAAAACGGCTTAACGAATTTGTATGAAATTTGACACACAGATAGATTATAACTTGGATTAACACATAGCTTATTTTTGCCCCGGTTGTATGTTCCCTTGGGATAATTTTCGATCCTCACGCAGACGAAGCCGCTAGCAAATGCTAGTTTGAAATAAATTATTTGACTCTGCTGTAATAGACAGTTTCCTTAATTAAATGAACGAACTGCCATTTACTAAATTCTAATGCAAATACTTAAGTGCATTAAGTACCAGTTTAACCACAAAACCACTGATTACTCTACGTCCACTAATGGCATCAAACTAACATGTGTAAAACATTACAAACTAAAATACAAAGGTCACCAATGTACCAATAAATGCCCACATGAAATCTAATTTTGCGAAAATAATTTTCAATGCAACTCAGGCAATGATGTTTAAATAATAAAGCATAAAACAAAGCCTGTTCACGACCTCGTGGTTCGGTCGTGAGAGCCATCGTCCGGGCTAGTTCACAAGATATACTAATTCCATCTCTGTCTAAATTATTAAATAACTATGAGATGGAATATAAGATGATCATCGATTGTGAGGGTAGCACTGCGCAGATTGCTATCTATGAAAAGCACTGACCGTAACGGTAAAGAAAACAATACATTTCAAAGAAGTCACGTCTTTATAATGATAAATATTGAGCCATATAGCACGGGTTTTCTATGAGCGTGGTAAGAACGATGTTGTTGCTACGTAGTGCCATGACGCGCGCGCCCCCACCTCTCTTCCCCGCCGCTGACGCAGGCAGCAGGAAGAGAGAGAGCCCGATCCCGAGGATAACGGACGTAACAGAGTGATCCTCCGCGACTCTCAGTCGCGATGCCTTTTAATGTAAAATTGTAATCACAAATGTTTCTGTGTTTTTCTGTGTTCAGCCATACATTTATTTGTAAATCAATAAATGATAAATATTTAAAGAAGTGACTTTAAACTGGCGCCCAAACTAGTGGCTCGAACCGTTATGAAATGTGATCCAGTGCCTACGTGACCAAACGTGTGCCTACTCACCTTGTTAGGAATAAGCACGGACGTTCGACCTTACCGTTGTCATCACCAGCGTGAAGATGCCGACAACGAGGAGAGGAGAAGCGCTCCGTCAACAACGAGGAGAGGATGATGATAATGTCACGCTCACTGAAGAGGAGGAGAGCGTCGTAGAGCGCGGCCACGCGGACGATACCGCCAGCGCCGCCGGCTCGAGGTCGACACAGCAACCAGCTCCCCAGTTCCCCTCAGACTTCCTATCCACGCTGATCGAGACGATAACGCGTGCGCAAGTGGAAGCAAATAGAAGCCTCATCAACTCGCTGATGACATCCAACGGCGAATTCAGGGCATCCACCCCAGTGGGGGCCTCTCCAATCACCAACGCTAGCACCGGAAGTGCCGCTGCTGAAACCGCATCACGTGCCGACGCCAACTTCACAAGATGCACGGCGAGATTCGACGGGTCTTCCCAGGACGCTGAGGTCCTGGAAGCATTCCTAGACGCTGTCGAAGTCTATAAGGAGTGCGCTGCCGTAAGTGACGAGCATGCCCTCCGAGGATTGCCAATGCTGTTCGAAGGTGAAGCGGCAGTATGGTGGCGCGGCGTGAAGGCGTCGACGGCTACGTGGTCAGACGCGATCGCGCGTCTGCGCGCGGCCTTTGGCGTAGTGCAGCCCGCGTATCAAGTCTTACGGCAGATCTTCGCTACGGAACAACGAGAGGAAGAACGTGCGGAAGTGTTCTTGTGTAAAGTGCGCGCATTGATAACCAAATTACCGTACAAGCTCGACGAAATAGTGCAGGTAGACTTTTGCTACGGATTACTGCACCGACGCGTAATAAAACGAGTGCCCCGTGAATCTGTTCGTAATTTAGATGATTTGTTATATAAGGCGAGGATCGCGGAGGATACATACAAAGCGCTCAAGGTAACCAATTCTGTTTACAATAAGAATTCGACACCGCAAACCAAAACATTGGCGGTGACTACCACCGACCGTAATCTCACGCAATCGACATCGAACTCGAATTCGACTACTACGAGTGCGCCTGCACCGCGTAGCAACAACAAAAATAGGCCTCGGTGTAGTTATTGTAAGCTATTTGGGCATGTTAGTGATGAATGTCGTAACCGTGATAAGGCGACTACTAATAAAAATAATAGCGACACTACGCCAAGGGAGTTACGTTGTTATGGTTGTGGTAAACAAGGCGTCGTGAGATCGAAATGTGATGTTTGCGCGAAAACATGTTCGAAACCAGACGAGAAAACATCTTTCAACACTGTTGATGTAGATTTTTGTTGTCATGACGATTATGGTAATAATAACATTGGTATGAGTGAGACTGCTTCGTGCGTTCAATTGACGAATGTGAGTGCGCGCGAACAGTACCCAATGGTAAATATTAGTGTTAAGGGCCGTAATGGCGTGGCGATTGTAGATACCGGCGCTACACATAGTATTGCGAGCCCTCTATTGCACCGACTTTTAGTAGATTCAGGAGTTCGGTTTAGCGAAACTAAACGTTTTGTACGCCTGGCTGATGGTACGCAAGGGTGGAGAGACCTGTTGTCAGCCGAGGTAGATATTTTAATTGGAGGTCGTAGGGTAATGTGCCAGTTGTTAGTATTACCGGGTAGTAATATTAGGACGCTTTTAGGTGTAGATTTCTTGGCGCGAGCCGGCATGGTAATAGACGTCGCCCGACGCACTTGGTCATTCTCGGACAATCCGGGATATTGTTACGATTTTGTTTACACTTATACGCTCGACCCTATTGATGCGGACCTGTTGTGCGCTGCATCTACTGAGTTATCGTTGCGCTCAGACGAAGGTTCGAAGTTAACCCCCGAGCAGCGGCGTACACTTAACGCATTTATAGAACACCGCGCGCCGCAGTTCGCGCGCGACGGACCGGCGACGGAGTTCGCCACGCATCGAATAAAGGTGAGTACACAACAAGAACCTATTGCTTGTCCACCGTACAGGATGTCTCAAAATAAGAGAGAGGCCTTGCAGAAGGAGCTTGATAAGCTGCTGCGAGATGACGTCATCGAAGAGTGCGAGTCACCTTGGGCCTCCAATGTCGTGCTTGTGGGTAAGAAGGACGATAGTTTAAGGCTCTGCATAGATTACCGGAAGCTTAATGCGGTGACCGAGCCAGACCGGTATCCCCTCCCATATATTGAGGACATACTGCACGCGGCCAAGACCAGTGAGTACATGACTACTCTTGACCTGCGATCAGGTTACCATCAGGTGAGTGTCTGCCCAGAGGACCAAGACAAGACTGCGTTCACAACGCCACTCGGTACCTTTAGATTTAAGCGGATGCCGATGGGACTGTGGAATTCGGGAGCCACTTTTCAGAGGATGATGGACCGGTTCCGGTCCAACCTGAAGGAAGTGGAACTCCTCGCAAATCTTGATGATCTCATATTGTTGTCACCGGGTCCCTTCGAGAAACACCTGGCTGATCTGGTGGCGGTCTTTGAACGTCTGGCCATGTTTAAGTTAAGAATCAATAGGGACAAGAGTTTCTTTGCAAGGGAGTCTGTTAAATTCCTAGGTCACGTTATCGTGCCAGGCGGAATCCAGGTGGATCCAGATAAGACAGCAGCCATTGACAATATGGCCGCCCCTCAGAACGTAAAACACTTAAAGTGCTTTTTACAGACGTCGAGTTGGTACCGACACTTTATTAATAACTATGCGGAAGTCGCAAGACCCCTTAGTAACCTCCTGAAGAAGTCGAGTGCTTGGCGATGGGACGCCGAGCAACAGGAGGCGTTTGAACGCATTAAGTTTCTCCTCGTGTCCGCTCCTATACTCTGTCAGGCGGATGAGTCGAAGCCATTCGTTCTTTGCACTGACAGCAGCGCTTATTGCCTTGGGGCAGTTCTTATGCAGGGGGAGGGACATGACGAGAGGCCGATTGAGTACGCAAGTCGACTTCTCACTAGCGCCGAGAGAAACTACTCCACGACCGAGCGGGAAGCTCTCGCCGTCGTGTGGGCACTCGGTAAGTTCCGTGGTTATGTTGAAACCGCGAAGGTCACAGTTAGGACTGACCACCAGCCCTTGCGGTGGCTGATGAGTCAAAGGTCACCTAGTGGCCGACTGGCCAGGTGGGCTCTCACATTGCAAGAGTTCGATCTTAGCATTGAATATACACCCGGTCGCTCAAACGTGGTTGCAGATACGCTGTCGCGACCGGTTTGTTCGGAAGACCAAAATGAGTGTGATCTATGCATGACGATCGTTGATATGCCGAAGAGGAACAGTGGTGATATCCGCAGCAATCAGGTATTGGACCCAGAGGTTCGGAAAATTATCGAGGATATGGAGTCCGACGAACCCTCAAGGGGGAGACCATGGTCTGACCGCGGGTACACCATCTCCGACGGTATCTTATACAGATACAGCCTAGAGTCAGACGACGGAGAGGACTGTAGCTTAGTTGTGCCCGAGCACGAACGCAGGCAGGTCATGGCCGACCTCCACGATGCGCCGACGGCCGGCCATTTTGGCGTGGAGCGCACGTTAAGCCGCGTCCGTGCAAGGTATTATTGGCCTGGCATGCGCACGTTCATTGCGAACTATATAAAGGAGTGCGTGCCATGCCAGAGGTACAAAGCCGATAACCGCAAACCAGCAGGACTGCTGCAAACACCCGCTGTGTCACGACGATTCGAGGTAGTCTCCGTGGACCTGTTTGGTCCGCTCGTCGAGACACCTAGGAAGAACAGGTGGGTACTGATTGTGGAAGATGTCTGCTCACGCTGGGTGGAATTGTTTCCATTAGAGAATGCCACAAGCGTCGAATGTGCTCAGACTCTCACGAATGAGGTGTTCCTCAGGTATGGAGTACCGCGCCGCCTCATCAGTGACAACGGCGTGCAATTTGTGAGCGAGGTTATGCAGCAGGTCTGCCATGTCCTGGGAATTGGCCAATCACTCACGCCATTTTATCATCCCGAGGCCAATCCTATAGAAAGGAAGAACCGGGACCTCAAACCGCAATTAGCTGTACTTGTAGGACACGACCATACCACATGGGACCTGCATCTCGCAGCAATCAGGTTTGCTATGAACTCCGCGATTACCAGCAGTACAGGGTATTCGCCGGCGTATCTTACCTTCGGGAGAGAGTTACGAGCTCCTTCTGATTCCGCGATAGACATGAGGGCTATCGTAGAACACGATAACTTCGTGCCCAGCATTACGCCTTACTTGAAGAAGATGGCTGCAACCCTGGACGAGGCCAGGGACACTCACGAGAAGGCGCAGGCCGTCCAGAAAGAGAACGCCGACCAAAAGAGGAGGCCGTCACCGGAGTATAAGGTAGGTGACCTAGTTTTACTAAAAACGCAAGGACCTAATGACGCAGGCCGCGGACAGACCGCGAAGTTTATCCCACGTCGTGACGGTCCATACAAAATCGGAAAAATTATCAGCCCGACCACTTATGGTCTGGAGAACGTACAGACTGGTAGGAACGTAGGGAAATATCACGTTTCGCACCTCACGCCTTTCGCCGGTCAGGTAGAACCACCCATGCGAGAAAAACGTAAGCGTGGTAGGCCGCGTAGGTATTTAGACTAGCCCAACTGCGGGGACACTTAGTTAGGCTAGAGGGGGAGGATATAGCACGGGTTTTCTATGAGCGTGGTAAGAACGATGTTGTTGCTACGTAGTGCCATGACGCGCGCGCCCCCACCTCTCTTCCCCGCCGCTGACGCAGGCAGCAGGAAGAGAGAGAGCCCGATCCCGAGGATAACGGACGTAACAGAGTGATCCTCCGCGACTCTCAGTCGCGATGCCTTTTAATGTAAAATTGTAATCACAAATGTTTCTGTGTTTTTCTGTGTTCAGCCATACATTTATTTGTAAATCAATAAATGATAAATATTTAAAGAAGTGACTTAGTTTAAAGTCACTTCTTTAAATATACCTAATCATTTATTGATTTTTACAAATAAATGTATGGCTGAACACAGAAAAACACAGAAACATTTGTGATTACAATTTTACATTAAAAGGCATCGCGACTGAGAGTCGCGGAGGATCACTCTGTTACGTCCGTTATCCTCGGGATCGGGCTCTCTCTCTTCTGTACGGTGGACAAGCAATAGGTTCTTGTTGTGTACTCACCTTTATTCGATGCGTGGCGAACTACTCACCTTGTTAGGAATAAGCACGGACGTTCGACCTTACCGTTGTCATCACCAGCGTGAAGATGCCGACAACGAGGAGAGGAGAAGCGCTCCGTCAACAACGAGGAGAGGATGATGATAATGTCACGCTCACTGAAGAGGAGGAGAGCGTCGTAGAGCGCGGCCACGCGGACGATACCGCCAGCGCCGCCGGCTCGAGGTCGACACAGCAACCAGCTCCCCAGTTCCCCTCAGACTTCCTATCCACGCTGATCGAGACGATAACGCGTGCGCAAGTGGAAGCAAATAGAAGCCTCATCAACTCGCTGATGACATCCAACGGCGAATTCAGGGCATCCACCCCAGTGGGGGCCTCTCCAATCACCAACGCTAGCACCGGAAGTGCCGCTGCTGAAACCGCATCACGTGCCGACGCCAACTTCACAAGATGCACGGCGAGATTCGACGGGTCCTCCCAGGACGCTGAGGTCCTGGAAGCATTCCTAGACGCTGTCGAAGTCTACAAGGAGTGCGCTGCCGTAAGTGACGAGCATGCCCTCCGAGGATTGCCGATGCTGTTCGAAGGTGAAGCGGCAGTATGGTGGCGTGGCGTGAAGGCGTCGACGGCTACGTGGTCAGACGCGATCGCGCGTCTGCGCGCGGCCTTTGGCGTAGTGCAGCCCGCGTATCAAGTCTTACGGCAGATCTTCGCTACGGAACAACGAGAGGAAGAACGTGCGGAAGTGTTCTTGTGTAAAGTGCGCGCATTGATAACCAAATTACCGTACAAGCTCGACGAAATAGTGCAGGTAGACTTTTGCTACGGATTACTGCACCGACGCGTAATAAAACGAGTGCCCCGTGAATCTGTTCGTAATTTAGATGATTTGTTATATAAGGCGAGGATCGCGGAGGATACATACAAAGCGCTCAAGGTAACCAATTCTGTTTACAATAAGAATTCGACACCGCAAACCAAAACATTGACGGTGACTACCACCGACCGTAATCTCACGCAATCGACATCGAACTCGAATTCGACTACTACGAGTGCGCCTGCACCGCGTAGCAACAACAAAAATAGGCCTCGGTGTAGTTATTGTAAGCTATTTGGGCATGTTAGTGATGAATGTCGTAACCGTGATAAGGCGACTACTAATAAAAATAATAGCGACACTACGCCAAGGGAGTTACGTTGTTATGGTTGTGGTAAACAAGGCGTCGTGAGATCGAAATGTGATGTTTGCGTGAAAACATGTTCGAAACCAGACGAGAAAACATCTTTCAACACTGTTGATGTAGATTTTTGTTGTCATGACGATTATGGTAATAATAACATTGGTATGAGTGAGACTGCTTCGTGCGTTCAATTGACGAATGTGAGTGCGCGCGAACAGTACCCAATGGTAAATATTAGTGTTAAGGGCCGTAATGGCGTGGCGATTGTAGATACCGGCGCTACACATAGTATTGCGAGCCCTCTATTGCACCGACTTTTAGTAGATTCAGGAGTTCGGTTTAGCGAAACTAAACGTTTTGTACGCCTGGCTGATGGTACGCAAGGGTGGAGAGACCTGTTGTCAGCCGAGGTAGATATTTTAATTGGAGGTCGTAGGGTAATGTGCCAGTTGTTAGTATTACCGGGTAGTAATATTAGGACGCTTTTAGGTGTAGATTTCTTGGCGCGAGCCGGCATGGTAATAGACGTCGCCCGACGCACTTGGTCATTCTCGGACAATCCGGGATATTGTTACGATTTTGTTTACACTTATACGCTCGACCCTATTGATGCGGACCTGTTGTGCGCTGCATCTACTGAGTTATCGTTGCGCTCAGACGAAGGTTCGAAGTTAACCCCCGAGCAGCGGCGTACACTTAACGCATTTATAGAACACCGCGCGCCGCAGTTCGCGCGCGACGGACCGGCGACGGAGTTCGCCACGCATCGAATAAAGGTGAGTACACAACAAGAACCTATTGCTTGTCCACCGTACAGGATGTCTCAAAATAAGAGAGAGGCCTTGCAGAAGGAGCTTGATAAGCTGCTGCGAGATGACGTCATCGAAGAGTGCGAGTCACCTTGGGCCTCCAATGTCGTGCTTGTGGGTAAGAAGGACGGTAGTTTAAGGCTCTGCATAGATTACCGGAAGCTTAATGCGGTGACCGAGCCAGACCGGTATCCCCTCCCACGTATTGAGGACATACTGCACGCGGCCAAGACCAGTGAGTACATGACTACTCTCGACCTTCGATCAGGTTACCATCAAGTGAGTGTCTGCCCAGAGGACCAAGACAAGACTGCGTTCACAACGCCACTCGGTACCTTTAGATTTAAGCGGATGCCGATGGGACTGCGGAATTCGGGAGCCACTTTTCAGAGGATGATGGACCGGTTCCGGTCCAACCTGAAGGAAGTGGAACTCCTCGCATATCTTGATGATCTCATATTGCTGTCACCGGGTCCCTTCGAGAAACACCTGGCTGATCTGGAGGTGGTCTTTGAACGTCTGGCCATGTTTAAATTAAGAATTAATAGGGACAAGAGTTTCTTTGCAAGGGAGTCTGTAAAATTCCTAGGTCACGTTATCGTGCCAGGCGGAATCCAGGTGGATCCAGACAAGACAGCAGCCATTGACAATATGGCCGCCCCTCAGAACGTAAAACACTTAAAGTGCTTTTTACAGACGTCGAGTTGGTACCGACGCTTTATTAATAACTATGCGGAAGTCGCGAGACCCCTTAGTAACCTCCTGAAGAAGTCGAGTGCTTGGCGATGGGACGCCGAGCAACAGGAGGCGTTTGAACGCATTAAGTTTCTCCTCGTGTCCGCTCCGATACTCTGTCAGGCGGATGAGTCGAAGCCATTCGTTCTTTGCACTGACAGCAGCGCTTATTGCCTTGGGGCAGTTCTTATGCAGGGGGAGGGACATGACGAGAGGCCGATTGAGTACGCAAGTCGACTTCTCACTAGCGCCGAGAGGAACTACTCCACGACCGAGCGGGAAGCTCTCGCCATCGTGTGGGCACTCGGTAAGTTCCGTGGTTATGTTGAAACCGCGAAGGTCACAGTTAGGACTGACCACCAGCCCTTGCGGTGGCTGATGAGTCAAAGGTCACCTAGTGGCCGACTGGCCAGGTGGGCTAAATGAACGAACTGCCATTTACTAAATTCTAATGCAAATACTTAAGTGCATTAAGTACCAGTTTAACCACAAAACCACTGATTACTCTACGTCCACTAATGGCATCAAACTAACATGTGTAAAACATTACAAACTAAAATACAAAGGTCACCAATGTACCAATAAATGCCCACATGAAATCTAATTTTGCGAAAATAATTTTCAATGCAACTCAGGCAATGATGTTTAAATAATAAAGCATAAAACAAAGCCTGTTCACGACCTCGTGGTTCGGTCGTGAGAGCCATCGTCCGGGCTAGTTCACAAGATATACTAATTCCATCTCTGTCTAAATTATTAAATAACTATGAGATGGAATATAAGATGATCATCGATTGTGAGGGTAGCACTGCGCAGATTGCTATCTATGAAAAGCACTGACCGTAACGGTAAAGAAAACAATACATTTCAAAGAAGTCACGTCTTTATAATGATAAATATTGAGCCATTAAAATTATCTAGCCGCATTGCTATTTATCTAATATAGGAACATTCAGTTACTGAAGATATTTTCGACCGTTTGACCTTCAAACTACTATATTTATTATTAATAAATGTTTGTAATTGTCGCAAAATTGTAACATAAAGGTAGCATACGCGTTCTTCACCAATATAACATCTTCAGTAACAAACACGAAAAGTAATATCTCAAGGTTTCATAGTATATCAATCAAAGTCACCACAAAGATACTACTTCTTCTAAACACTTCATTACACAAATACTTAACTGTGTATCTGATTGAAATGCGAGCAGAATGTCGAGCAATCAACTTTTTTATATTTGCTACTCAAGTAATAGTTACTACACATGCAAAGTCAATCTGTCCCTAACTGTACTCATGCAATAAAAAAGCTCGTTGACAGTCAAATAAAACGACAATATATAATACATAAAAATCGTGGAATAAGTTGGGAGTAGTCGTAAAATATCAATATGCGTAAGGAATACTTTCCTAGGGAAGTTGGAAACATGGGAAGAAGACGACAATATAAAGGGAAATAAATACCACGTTGACTCATAAATCATTTGCGAACATGTTACACTCGACGACAAACACAGTTTCTTATATATTTCACTGTTGCCTTAGCGATTACGAAACTCGCATAAAAAGGGGAAGAAACACGGAACGACTTTTAGTCACCGAAATGTGATACAATGGGATAACGGTACGAGGGAATATCAAGCTAAGCATGGCTTTATTTTAGTTTTATTTTATTTCGAAAGTTGGTACCTACAATCTCAAGTATTTGATAGTATCTCAAGTCCAATAAGACAAAATTTAGAGTCTGGAAGCTGCGGAAAGGCGGGACTTAAGCTCTTAAATCGCACAAAATGTTAATCCATGAAGAGAAGGGGAAGGAAGTTCTCCCTACTTACTTGGGAAGCGGGAAATTAAAGTCCACATATCCGTGTGTTATGCAAAAATGCCTCGGCTCTCAAAGTTTTTGAAGATAATTTAAGCGATCCGGCCGAAGGGATTAGATTTTTTGTAAATCAAATACAAAATACGTGTTAACAAATTCTTTGAAAATTCATATTCGGAAGCACTACAGAATTCAGAATTCACTACAGAAAACCGAAATACTTGTATATTTGGCAAAAAAGAATTTAAATAGATTTTGGTTACTTCCCCCTTCTTTAACATTATTAATTTCAAGAAGACTTGTAGAAAATGGTGCAGGAACTGGATGAACAGTGTCCCCCCACTATCATATTTAATTATTATTGTATGTAGTAAATCAATGATGCAAATTCGCAAAATAAAATATAATGTTCCAATATCTTTATGATTTGTTGAATAAAGTAATTTTCGCTTAGTCTTCGCTTTCGCCTTCGTCGCATTTGAATCCCTAGTTATAAGGTATCTCAGAAAAAAAAAGTTTCTTTAACGACGCAAAGTTTTATGTGTTAACTTTTCAAATAGAAAATAAATAAAAAAATCCGAACTTTTATTGGATTCGTGGATGCTGGTATGAAATTTTCAAATAAAAAACTTGATACGATATAAAGTCGAGCTGTACAAAATCAAGTAAAGCCGACATTAGCTCACTGAGTAATAACTGAGCTCTGCACTATTTTATGTCTGCTGCCAGCCAAGTGAATTTCATTAAAATGGCAAATATTGCATGAAATTTCTGCTGCACTACATTTTAACGTTGCAGCATTTAGGAGAAAATTTTGTCAAAGAACTTCTGGAGTTTGGTTCTGAACGTAACAATGACTTTCTACTAATGTCCCTGGGCGAACAATTTGGAGAGAAATATCATTTTAGAGGACAGAAATAATAGCAATGTAACATTGTCTGTCTAGGAGTTCTTATGATCGCCAGTACGCGTAGTGAAATGTGGGTATTCTTATTTATGGAATACATTGTAGAATTGAAGCTGTTATGTACATACCTATAAGCTCAACACCGCACTCCAAAAGGAAAACCCTGAAACAAAGAAAGGCAATCTTAATTTCGTAGTTCTAAGTTTCTCCACCATTTTCCAAGTACTAAGTGTCCCGACATATTTCGGGAAACTACAGAAAATGAACACGTATACTTTCAATGGCCTAACCAACTGAACTTTGTCAATTCCGTGGCACTATTACAGTCGGCCTGAAAACGGCTTTCAGCCAATAACACCCACTAATGAAAGTGAACAAGAAATGGTCGCACTGTCTTATGTTACAGTTACGTATATGGTGCTATTACCTACACTTTATAGTGAAGAGCTTTGTAGCATTTTCTTTTATAACTAGGTTTATAATGGTTGCGGGAAAAGACTGTGGACTTTCCTGGTGCAAGTAATGGTGTAATAGACTGGAAAATTCGTTTTAATACAAAGGTTGTTAAATGTAAAACCGATTCTCTTATACAATACCTTGTATCTCAAACCCTATTGGTCAAATCGAAAAAATAAATAAAAAACTTAGGTTTACTAAAGGATGATGAATAATTAATTAATTAATGCCGTTACGTACTTTTCATTTAAATGTACACCATAATTTAAATAAATATTCATATATTTCCACGAGAAATTAAATAACAATAATAGGAAACAAGAAAACCAAATTAGACAAAGTAATCCCCTAGAGCTCAAACAAATTTATTGTTTCATAAACGAAACACAAATCGAAGGAGCAGCCTCAGAGATATTCGTAACAATTTGCAAGTATTTCGAAGTTCCTAACTTATGGGATCAAACTAACGTTCGTAAGGACAAACTTTCTCATACAGTTTATCTCGTAATATCTCATAATAATTCCTAATTCGATAAGTCACTTGATTCCCTATTCGGCCAATATTTTCTTCTTAGGAGGAGAAACGATCAAGATCAATCTTGTCTAATTTGGCTCTCATTTCTTTCTGTCTGGGGTAATACCATCTCTATTAGCTAACTGATCAATTTATGAAAGCTATCGCTTCGAATCGTGAGCCAATTCTTCAGCTGTAATGGGTGAGAGTAGTTTTATTTCTTCATTTCCCCAGCGTGTATTGTCTTATTAGTTTATATTAGTAGTTGCTTCTACTAAAAGCAAGATATGTTATCCATATATTAAGAAAGGTAAGTAATAGTCTTGGATATTTGTATGAAATAAGATAAAAAAATATGAACATTATGTAGCTCAGTAATTTTAAAGCACTTTTTGTTTTTGCAATGAAACTCCTTACAAAAACCGGTGTCTTCCATTCCATTTCTATAAAAAACTAACTTTTCTGTATCTCGCCGAATAGCTTCCGACGCCATCCTTTGACGATGTTCCCTTTGATTCTGGATCCTCATCCTCTCGCACGACTCCCTGTATCAAAACGGCGACCGCACTAAGCCCTCAAAGAAGTGACTCGTCAAAAGGCATTGGTAGGTATTGGTGTAAATCTTTTGCAATGACGTTATTTTAACGAATTCTTTGAAGTTTGTTCCTTTCAACGAACCAGCCTTTTTTTAAATTGAATATATCTGTGTTATAATATTTTTTTAAATGGTTTAGTTAGGAGTTTTTTTCTGAGTAAAAGTCAAGGCAACATTAATAATGTTTTTGTGAGATACCACGATAAATTCAACATTGAAAGAGTGTACTAACATGTTCAAGAGATTTAAACCACTTATTTTACTTTTAAAATGTGAAAGTTTCATATTTATAGTATTCGAGACATTTGAAGATAATCCATTAATCAACTGATCTGAGAAGACAAAACACTACTTGAACCTTGTCCACATTATACCTAAGCACTAGAATAGTTCTGTTGAAAAATATCTTAAATCTTGAAGAACTCACAAGATACTGTACAGAAAAGGACCATGGTAACTTTAGCACTAAATTTAAATAAATGAAGAAACAACACAACATAAGTAAGTAACAAAGAACTCTGAAGAGCTAAAGAAAAACAGCGTGATTTTAAGGATGTTTATGTAACGAAAACAAAGAACAAATAAGAAAATACTGCATCTTACACGAGGCATGAAGCAACGGGGTTTTAGCCAAGACACACCTGTTTGTTGAAGAACTCATAAATAAAGTGGAAATAGCTAAACTTACTCAAACATTTTCAGGAGAATTCGCAAAAATCGCGTATTGTCGAATGATAGTGCTGTTGAGAAGAATACTTCCACAAGTGATGTTGGTAAACGAGGAGTACGATATATACTGCGGAAGATATGTTTTAAGTAGACCGTTTTATATAGTTTCATGAAAAATCAAACACTATCTTATTTTGACTGGATATGCAGATTCAGGTGGCTGTTTGTGTGATGTCCCAAAGTCTTGAAAGTATTTTCAAGTTGTAATTTTGAAAAACAAAATATTATCCATGAAATGATGATAATTATCATATTACAGTATGTAGCTCGTCCGTGTGATGCTAAACGTAAAGAATAATACCATACCGTGGGTGTCGTAAGAGGCGACAAAGGGACTTACTAGAGAATTGGCAGCAGCGTTCTTTATGAATTTTACCACCATACTGCGATTGCCAAACCGCCTGCCATGCGTGGCGATTATGGGAATCTCCCAAAATTGGGGGAGGCCTATGTCCAACAGTGGACGTCTTTTGGCTGAAATGATGATGATGATGATGAGTATGTAACTTATTTATAAAACAATGTACCTACCAAACTAGCCTTTGTCAAATAAACTTTCATAGCTATAATTAATTACTCTCTACCGGTCTAACAATTAATTAGGTCCAACCTTTATTAAGGTATTAACGACGTTAACACTTAAATTAAATTATAATAACGAAGGAAATTGTGGGTAGGCCGAACGTTTTATAGCAAATTGTAAAGAAAACAAGTATCAAAGAATTTGTAAACTAGATGAGGATGGAAAAATATGGTTTTTGGAAAATAAGGAACATCAAGGTAAAATAATGAAGAGGATATTGAATATAAACAAATCTGGTAAAGTATGGGAAATGAGTCGTAGATACATTGTTACAGAGCATCCCTCTTAAATACTGCGAAAAGTAAAAAAAAAAACGGGTTGAAGAAAAGGAAGACATACAACGTTTTTTTTTTTAAAAAACGGTCGAATTCCATCAACCTTTTGATGATTCAAACGTGGAAAGATGACGTACATCAGATCCTACTCACAATACGTGGAAGTGAATAAAAAATACTTTTTTGTTAGACACCTACCATCCGGGTCCTTTACGTGGATATTAGATGATTCCATATAGGTACTTATATATCTTTTCAAACGACAGGCTTTGAATAGAAAAGCAAAATGTACTGTTACAATATTTTATTTCTGTGATAAATTCCACAGGGTCGCACTTCTGAAACCGTTGGAGTTAATCTTTTCCACGCAGTCACCTCTGTGGTACTTAAGGATGTACTGTAGGGACTTCACCGAAAATCTATTGAACGTCTATTTTTCTTAGTTTGATAAAGCACTCTGTAAATAAAAGGTGGAATGTGGGTGTTGGAAGAATTATATTCCATACTTATGATATCTTTGGTGAGAGTAAGCATTTGAAAGGAGCTATAAATATCGCAGAAGTTACATATTTTTGTAGTCATGACGATACAGAATAAACTTTTACCCCTCCTAAACACAATTTAAAGTAAACCTTCATTGTGTTATGTTGTAAAGTGGTATATTGCTCTATAAACATGTGCGTTATCCATAATAACCCTACATTTATTAAATTCTATAAAAACAGCAATTCTCATCAAACTTTTTACATTATCGCAAATGACATACGTATCACAATTATTTCAGAAAAATGTCGTCTGTTGCCCTTAAATAAAAAGTTTACATGGTACCGTTCTAAAAAAAAAATATTCTGCTAAAATAAAAGAACTTTATTTATGAATACAGCTCTCAACAAAAACGATGCAAGCAGCCCTCATACCAGTTAATCTTTTTAATGCAATTGTGCCATCCAATACTCGTACCATGCAAGCAAAAATTTGCTGCAATTTTTCACTTAAACAAAAGAGCGCAAATTCCATTGCCAGTTCTCTCCACTACATTTTCAAGAAGCACCGTCTAAACGCTGTGGTGGATGTTAATCTCTTCCGTCCGATCGCTCTTTTCAGGGTTAATGGTGTGCGAGTCTTCGGTGTGAATTGCGATTACGAAAGATACTCACGTTCCAACGCTGTCCCTTGAGTTTGCGTCTTAACTCCAGACTTTCTTTATTAGCAAAGTAAAAAAATATATAATTTCTTTCCGCCATGTTATATGCTGCAAATTCTTCTTACTAAAGGAAAATAACTTGGACGGTCCTGACAGAATTTCAATCAAGCGAGAGTAGCTACTTTACTTGTGTACAGCAAAAAATATTGGAGACATATTTTCTCTGGAGATTTGTCAGAAACGATCATAATTTATTATGTGCTCAAGTTCAGGCCGCGTAAATAATACTGAGTGGTGTTTTTTTTTTCATAGTTTTTATTTGTTTATAAACCACCGCAAAATATTTTCGTCATACCTATTCTAAAGGAACTGTGGACAGACAGTGTGAAAGATAATATGTCTAGAATGATGTTGACAATTACTACCGAGATTGCAACTAATAGTTTGTAAGAAAAAGGCATGTTACACCGACCCCAAATAAAATGGGGTAAGGGCAAGAAAATGGTCATGATGATTCAATGGTCAGTGGTTTTCTCCTAGGAGAGAAAGTCTTTAGTAGTTAAGATCAACTAATGACTATTCATGGTAGAACTTGAACCCTCACGACGGGAGATGCTGTGGCCCAGGGTGGTGTCGTCTTGGGGGTGTCTCTAGACATCGCTAATGCCATCAACACCCTGCCCTGGAGTTGCATCAGGGAGGCAGTCCGAGGTATCATCGGATGCCAACCTACCTCTGTCGCGTGGTCAAGGCCTATTTGACGGACAAGGCCTTCATCTACCCCGGTCACCAAGGAGAGTGGAACTGGCGAGAGACGTCGTGTGGTATCCCATAGGAATCGGTCCTGGGGCCGCATCTGTGAGACATCGGGTACGACTGGGTGCTGCGCGCCGACCTCCCTAGCGGCGTCAGCGTAGCAAACTACACTGACGCCGCTAGGGAGGTCGACACGCTGGTCCAGGCGCAAGGGAGGTCGTACCAGGCGGCGGTCGACTTAGCGACACATGGGGTTGCGATAGGATCCGACAATGGTGACTCGAGGTGGCCTTGCACAAGTGTGAGGTCATGTGTTTTCATGGTCCTCGGAATGCGCCACCGCACCGACGGGTTCCAAGATAACGGTGGGAGGGGTTCACATCGGCGTCGAGTCAACAATGAAGTACCAAAGACTCATCCTCGACAGCCGGTGGAACTGCGCAGAGCATTTCCCACGTTTGGCTCCCAGACTGGAGCAGGCCGGGGCTGCCTTGAAGCGGCTCCTGCCCAATCTAGGGAGGACAAACGTCTCCTGCTGGAGGCTCTACGCAGGGGTCGTGCAGTCTATGGCCCTATACGGGGCGCCGGTGTGGGCGCCTACATCGAGGCGCCAACCAGCACGCCGGTTGAAGGCGTCCCATAGGGTCATGGCCATCTGGATGATCCGGGGATACTGCACGATCTCCGGTGAGGCGGCGGGCCTCCTTGCCGGATTACCGTCATGGGATCTGGAGGCAAAAGTCCTCCCGCACATCTTGGAGTAGCGCGAGGAGGTCAAACGCCGGGGCGTAACTCCGCTGCCGCGGCACAACGGACAGAGCTCTGGCGGGATCTCAAGATAATAATATAATAATAATCCGGTATCGCATAAGGCGGGAGGAACCCTGAGGACACGGTGGAGCATACGGTGGAGGTCTGCCCGGCTTGGGCGGAGCACCACCGTGTCCTCGTGGAGGCGATCGGCGGCGGCGATCACTCGCATCCGGGCCTAGTCCAAGCCATGGTACGGAACGAGAGTGCATGGGTAGCCATCACCTCCTTCTGCGAAGCAGCAATACTCGCGAAGAGGGAGGCGGCACATGTGAGGGAGTGGCAGTATATGCGCCCTCACGGTCTTAGTCGCCGCGAAGACGCCCTGGGCGTCGGGAATCCCAGGCTAATTCCCGGCCACCGGGCTTGCGGACGGCGCGTAATGAGTAGCTCGCTTTCCAGTAAGGACCAAGGCCGGGTCGAAGGCGCGTTGTGATCCACGCGCACCTCAAAGAGATATCAGCACCAACTGGCGGGGTCCGCAAGGGCCGATGCCTGCCAGGGGTGCGGGTTGTTCGAAAGAGATACCGCCGCCCTTAGCACACAGGCAACTGAGGGAACACGGGTGGGTTTTAGTCAGTAAGTCTGACACGCCCCTCCTCCTCCACCCAGAGCAAGAGAAGTTATTTGATGATTTACCACCCAAAAAAAAAATTTGCCATTTCATTTTAATCCAATTCTGAACCTATAAACCTGGTTGTGAGGAGAAATATGATACGCAGAAGGTTTCATGGTTGTTTGGTTCCCGTAAAACTAACTCTGTTTAGGGCTTACTGCCAAATATTTTCCACCAGCAGCCTTTGGGATAACCATACCCTGCCGTACAATGCCCTGCGCATTCAATACAATAATGCCTGCAGGACGCTGTTGAGACTTCCACCTTACTGTAGTGCGTCAGGAATGTTTGTTGATGCGCACACTGACTATTTCTTTGCAATAATGTGGAAGAAAGTTGCCTCAGTAATATCCGGAGTGAGGGGAAGCAGCAACAGCATTTTGAGGGTGTTTGCAGAAAAGCTGGATGGGTCTACAATGGGCAGGTTTATCAAGCATGTTGGCAACAAAGTTTGTCTTAAATCTTGCTATTTTTATGTGATTTTCTTTTTATTTCTTTTTTAGTGTTCTAGCATGTTACTAATATAGTTTTTAAGATGTAGTACTAACACGCTATGAGTCTTGATGCCTGATAATAAAACGTTTTATTATAACAAATACTTAAACGAATATAACCTCTACAACAATTAACTACCAAGCCTTAAACAGCACAATGCACCACCACTCAATACTAAAACTAATAACAACAACAACATGAAAATAAACCTCAAATAACACGAAAACAAACCGACTACAATCCCCAAGCTTTCAAGACGTTCTGTTGATAATAATGAACTCGGTATACGAACAATTTCAAAACAAAACAACGCGAAACAGCGGAAGCTAGAAGAAACAATGTTGCCATGCCATGATATTATATCATCGCGAAGCAAGAACCAAGCTCCGTTGACCGCACGTTATGTGGAGTGACAAATTAAATGAATTTACGGGCACCAGGACTTAGTCTGCAAACATATGTTATGCTCTTTGCTGCGATGTAAATACAATATACATGAGTCAGCTTTCTGAGGGCGCTCCGTTTCATCGTGATAGGTTTAGTCTTGATCTCCTTGAATTTATCGTTGCTTGCTGTACGTTATTAACGGTTAAAATGTGAGCTTTTGTGGGGAGAGAAATACGTAGTGTCGTATGAGGACAGAGGATAGAGGAAGAATTACGGTCACGTAGAAGATATCTATAAAAGCACTTCTTGCTATTGCTCGTGTTTTAACTCGTATCCTGGGAAAACTGAAAATGTGTCCGAATAAAAAAGAATCCAAATATTCATCCAGCATAAAGACTATACATGAAAATAAATGTAATACCTTTAAACGAACAATTCTTGTATATATGGATATAAATATAATTTGAATCTCGGCAACGCCTCCAACGATTTTCATGAAATTTAGCATGCAAGGGGTTTCGGGGGCAATAAATCGATCTAGCTAGGTTTTATTTTTAGAAAACGTCACACAAAAAAAAAATACCCGGAATCCAGATATATTTCATCTTAATAATTATGTTGAACCTTTTCAGCGTGATTGAGTATCAAACATCTTTGTAAACTTCCACATTTAGAATATTAGTAAAGAAAGATCAATGATGTAGACCATATTAGGATAGATATTCAAATCTCTTCGCGACTTACTTTGGTAGTGGTATATGACACAGCCAATGTACAATTATTGACCTATCAACAAACATCTAAGATGAACTTAACACTGATTGCAATATAAACCTTGTTTCGAAACCTTATACCAAGCTAATAAGTTCCAATCGTCCCATCGTTAGGGCCAGGTCAAGGTGTACCATCTGAGCGAAATCTAACCAGTAAACCGCTTAAGTTACAACTTAGGTGACTAACGATGATTGCCTGACTAAGTAACATTTACAGGCACTTAAGTTCTTTGTAAAATTCTTTCACCGGGCTATAGGCTTTTATGTAACAAGAAATAGGTCTTTAAATGAGCTTACAAAACCTTTTTCTTTGAGTTTAAATAAAGATCTAAAAGACTTTGATAATAATCAGGCTTTCCATCATAATTAATATTGTACGGTCAGAAAAGAAAGTGTAGCTTTAACAAAAATCTTAATTGATACAAAATTATTCGATACCTTTATTGCTTTTTTTATTTTGCGTGATTATGATGAATAATTATGAAGTTTTTACCTATCTAACATTTCGTCAAGAATTTAATGTGTTATTTCATTCAATTATAATGTAACACCTGCTCAAACTTTTATTTTTCTTCATCCTACTCACGCAAAATAAAAAACCGGCGAAGTGCGAATCGTACTCGCGCACGAAGGGTTCCGTACCATTATCTATAAAAACGGCAAAAAATCATGTCGGTTGTATGTGAACCCCCCTTAAATATTTATTTTATTCTGTTTTTAGTATTTGTTGTTGTAGCGGCAACAGAAATACATCATCTGTGAAAATTTTAACTGTCTATCTATCACGGTTCATGAGATACAGCCTGGTGACAAACAGACGAACAATACGGAACCCTAAAAAGATTTATTGTCATTTTTTTAAGAGTTCCGTTGTCTGTTTCCGAACCGCATCATCAAATCCCTAAGAAAATTTAAATGCGATTTTTTTTTGTTGCAAATCCGTCTATTTATGACGGAGTTATGCCCGAACATTACATAAAAAAATGAAACAGGTATATGAACATGTCAAATTGATTCTTTTCGAAGTCGGTTAAAAACAAGTGGGGATTCTTTCGGTGACATTCAATGAATTACAGCATGATGATGAATAACAAACAATTTCCTGAGTTATCTTAGCTGGTGGTCATGGTCTGAAATTTGTTTAGTAGGTATCTATCTTTAAACTTTTATTTCCGACTATGACCATACTTAGATATCTCACTAAATACTTCGTTATTCATCGCAATGCTGTCATTGACGGGAAGTATCCCTACTTGTGACACTAATTGAATAACATCCAATACAAAATCAATGACAATTCACTCAACAAGTGCCCCTTGACCGTACGGTGACACCACTCGTTCGTGTAATAAATACTTACCACTTTCTGAGCATAGATATGCAAATGTGTCTGTTACGTCTGCTCCGCGTTTTATGGATGTAGCTGCTATCGCTTACAGGGTTGGCGACGACGAAATATTATGACAGCACTGCGACTTAACTGGTGAAGACGTTTATGTGAATGGAGGACTTTAGAAACGGTTTTGTTGAAGTGGTTGATACTTTAGGGTTCGTATAAAAGCTATCTCAGCTGGAGATGAGTCTAGAATACTTCACGGTTAAATACAGTCGTAGTTGACACGATAATTTTCAAAACAATTATAATCATCTGCTTAGCCTTTTTACAACAACCTTGGGGTCGGCTTCCAGTCTATGCAGCTGAGTAAAAAGTTTTACATGGAGCGACTGCCTATATGACTACCAGAACCCAGTTTCTGGGTAATACGATATCCCTTGGTAAGACTTGTTGTCAGACTTTCGCGCTTTTGACGACCTGTAATGACTGTCAAAGATCTACCAATGACAGCCGGGATCAACGGCTTATCGTGCTTTCCAAGACAAGGAGGGGTTTCGGTATGTAAAGATGATAACCCATCCACGGACCAACCGCGGCAAGCGTAGCTTAACCTGATCGATCGACTCGTGTGGCTTTTATTACTTAGCCACAAGCCTCCAATTTTCAAAACATTGTTGTGGAATTATTTTAGTGTATTTGGAATAGTAAAGATCACCGTTTTATATTTTATAGAATCGATATTAAGTTGTTGTCTTTAAAGGTCATGAGAATCGATTCCGTGAGTTGACAACACTAAATTTCTATCACCATTCACCAATTACCAAGCGCGGTAGCTGTGGCAATTTTCTCACAGTTTATGACACTGTATGTCTATCAAAATGCATCCTATCAATGAAACTCACTCATATACAGCACTCTATATATCAAAAAGCGATCCTTTCAATGATATTCTCCACTCTATACAGATACGACCAACAACAACCAATAGATTACAAAAGTAGAACTACAACATGAAATCTGTCAATCATACGGCAACCCTACTTCACCAGTGAAAATGCTGACGACATGCTCCCGAGTTTACGGCTATCCCGAATTTGCAACAAAATAAACCATGACTGGGAACAAATCGACGCGGTCCGACCTAGGTGACATTTCTGACAGGCACTTTGTACCGGGATTGCGTAAACGAAAACGTGTCGGAAAAAAACTTGAGCGAATTGAAAAACCAGGCTTTAGCTGACACTTTTCGTATTAGTTTTCGTGTCGCCTAGACTTGTCTTGTTGTTACGCTTTTTGGCTAAACCTGTATAGCTCTAAGGATTCGATTATAACTGAGAACCTTCATAAACATAACGTGTTTTGTATTTCTAGAAACGATTCGAAGGAAGTGTCGAAGGGTGGGCGTTTTTGGGGGACTGTCTTATGTAATTTTGACGTTCGAAAAGTGCTGACTCTCAGCCTAGTTTGAATAAATGACTTTTGATTTTGATCTTGATTTGGTACGTGTTTTTTAAAAGACACACAAATTTTTGTTCGAAATTTCCTCCGCTATGACTTTTTTAGAAGCTTAATGGAACCTTTTACTGGGCCTAGTATAAACAGTAATTTATGTTATATTTTAGGACTTATGGTACACGATCTGGTTGCTATCTACCTAAATAAATAAAAATAAAAGTCCTGACTGACTGACTGACTCATCCACGCCGAGGCCAAACCAAACCTAGAAAGCTGAAATTGTGCACAGAGGTTTCCTTTAGAATGTAGACAAGGAATAAAGAAGGATTTTTCGAAATTCAACCCCTAAGGTAGTTAAATAGGGGATGAAAGTTCCACGCGGGCAAAACCGCTG
This sequence comes from Polymixis flavicincta, assembly GCA_949987655.1. Taxonomy (NCBI): domain Eukaryota; kingdom Metazoa; phylum Arthropoda; class Insecta; order Lepidoptera; family Noctuidae; genus Polymixis; species Polymixis flavicincta. The sequence continues at coordinate 7,935,834 of OX465183.1, read as the reverse complement.
GCAAAAGCTAGTTAAATCTAAATCCGATCAGCCGTTTTAAGATGACCATGGAATGCTTAACTTTAACATCTATTTAATATTGTAAATTATAATACCATTCTCAGGTCTAGAAACAGGAAATTTTTCACAACGAAAGTGAGCATTAGAGAAGGAATTTTGAAAACTCATCACATAAGGCCCATGAAGGCTTTAACTATGGGATGAAAGGCTGGTTGTAAGTTCGTAATTTTCATCGATGGAAAATCCCATCAAGTACACGGCTTCATCTTTCATCATTTCAGCCGTCTACTGATGGACATAAGCCTCCCCAAAAGGGGGGTTTTGCCATAATCGCCACGCTTGGCAGGCGGGTTGGCGATCGCAGTATCGTGGTAAAGGGGCATATTCATAAACGATGATTAATGTTAAGAGGTGTTTAAACGTCAAAAATTTATGGTTAATCAGTCGCTAATCATTACTTAACTTTAAGCAGCATTTACAAATAAGGGGGAAGTGCATAGAGAACACTGCTGTCCATTCTCTAGTATGTCCCTTACTCACCTTCTACTACATTCACGGGAAGAAATGGGATGGTGCTATTCTTTTACGTCCGACACCACACGGCTTATTTACTTATAATAAAGCCTACAGTTTAGATCAAATAAACAAGACCTTATCAAAGCAATTAACTTCTAGACAAAACAAGAGAAAATGATCTCGGCAAGACACAACGAGTAAGCTCAAGTTATTTCGTTGCAATTTATATGGCAACAGCCAATTAGTATCTGTTTCGAAATACGCAACAACTTGCTAACTGCCAAGATTCTTCACGACTTTGTCAACAATTCCGCTGAGTTTGGAAACTTGAGTGCGTATCAGAAACACTCATTATTCGTCAGGTGAAATGGATGATGGAGTTTTGGATACGGATAATGATGTAAAGTTTTCAGAAATCACGGTAAAGGTATACAAAAGTATTCAGATGCTTTGAAGAAATATCACTTTTCAATTTTTAAACAATAGAAAAGATTTAGATCCCGGCTAATGAGACACAATTGGTTTTATATTATGTGGGCATCTATGGGTGCCCTCTCGGACGTTATTGGTTAAATGTTTGATAAGGAACAATCAGCGTATGAAACGTTCTAATTAAATTTAAGGAAGAATTCTTCCTTCCAAAGGCTTACACATTAGGCCAAACGTATTGACCCACAAAAACCGCTTCACTGACACTCAAAGTCACCCAAAACTTAATTGCAAATCGTCCGATTTGACGAGGGGCATCTCAATTCTACTCAAATCGACCGTTCATCGAGTCAAAACCTCTATCTAAATTGGCATTTCATCAGCGTAGAAGCGCCGCAGAGCCGCGGCCGTCGCAAGACATAAAATAGATAAATCAATTGATTGACATTATATCCGAGAGACGAAGGGACCTTTAATCAATGGGCGGGAGAAGAAAAGAGCACCAAGCCGATTAACTCCGGAGGTCGGACTGAAGGGAAATGATTAAACGCGGAATTAGCGGCGATAAGGAAGTGGCAGGCGACGGTTGATCGCCGCTGTTTTGATACCAAGTTTATCAACTTCGGATTTTGTCATTGAATGTTTAATACTTTCTTTTTAATGAAAGGACGATTGAAATTCGTATTATTAACTTTTCTAGCAGATTTATGCATCTACCGATATTAACAAATGATAAATAGGCTCCTGTATAAATTAACGAATCTTAAAATAATTAGCATTAAAAATAGCAAATTTGTATCATAACCAAGAAAAAAATAACAACAAACACATTATTATGTGTGGAAAGAAAAACCGGAATGCATACAGTAAGAGCTAGTATTTGCACAGATTTCAATAATCATCCGAACGGCAATCTTGCCTCTACTTAAAACGTATCTAGGTATAGTAAGTAAATATATATATTCCATAAGGAGAAAATGGTGATTACCGATCGTACACCACTAAGTCCCTACTAATTCTCAAAGACATTGGACGAGATAACGGTCCACAAAGGGAAACCTTACTAAAATTGATATCTTTGCCAATAGGATTAGGTACTGCTACGGCTATTACATGTTAATATCTCTCAATGTGCCTTTACTTTGAAACCCTTTAATAAAAGCTCTTTGCAAGATAGTTATTATCTTATTTACTTTGAGGTAATCTTCTGGATTGCATGAACAAACATTAAGATAAAGATTTAGTTAAATTTAAAATGTAAAAAGGTTTCTTTGTGAAAAATAAATACAGATTCACCTTGACGGATTAAAATTAAAAGCAAATATATGGAATTGATTAAAATACAAAAACAGTTTTTCAATAATACTAAAAAAGCAATAACGCTACATATCACAAAAACTAATCCATTTCGAAGCTTAACAATTTTCAGATTATCCACGTGAAAATTATTAAAATTCAATATAACGTCGACACTCATTTATACACAGTCCATATTCATCATGATTCACATTGCACGTAGTGGAAAAATATCAACAGCCCACCCGAACTTCATTGGCAAACAATTCGCCCATGCTCGGGAGCGTTACCGACACTCGGGGGTAAAAAAATAGCAATAGGCTAGTCGACATCGCACGCACGGAAAACACGACGGTAGCTTCCGTTCCCACGCAAAATAAAACCCACCATCCCGATCCGACATCAATACGCAGTACCATACGCTACCCTATACACTTACGGACAAATTACAATACACACGCTCCGAATATTCGACGTTATTGCGTAAAGTCGTCCCACATTGTTCGCCGTAACGTAGTTTCGAACGTCCGTGTCGCTCGTAAATCATGAAGGTAATTTAAATTTTGTCATTAGAGCTAAACTTATGTTATTTTGCACCGAAACGTGCACCTGTGGTGAGAGATAACATGAAGCATAAATCAAAATAATGGCATATGAAAAGGAAATTTGTTGCAGTCAGCAACAAAAATCTGCGGTAAAAATAAGGTTGCGAAATAAAATGTAGGTATTATTTACAAAATACTCAAAAACAATTTGACGCAAAAGAGCTAGTTTAATTTGCGTGTAAACAGTAGGGCTGTGTTTAATCGCTTCATTTAACAGTGTTCCCGTGAGCGGCCTGTGAGTGTACAATACATGCGGGTTGGGTGCGCTGCGTTTTATAGCCAAGCCATGTATCAAAGTTTCGCGAGCGGTCTGAATATCTACCAAGAGTCGGGACCTCCCGTCGACAATACACGACCAGACTTTACGGCGAAAATTCACAAACTTTGTTTAAAATTAGTTTGTGTATACCTTTCTAGTGGGTCGTTACAGGAAGACACGATTGTACTCCGAGCTCGGTAACGTTAGCTTAGAACAACGAGATTTTGTTCTTGAGCGAAGTGTCGGCGATACAATCTTTTCTTAGTACAAGCGACGTTGTAAACCTAATCTGAGAGCAGAAATATGAAAAACCAAGTAATAAAAGTCTGCTACCGTTAAAATATAAGAAACCGCTTTGTTGAAATCCTTTGTTGTGGGATAACAAGACATAGCCGGTTTGACGGTAGAAAATATTGCAAATTTAATATTTTTTAAGAAAAAACCAAGCCATCTACTAACAATCATAATAAAAAACCAGGTTTTTATTTAGATCAGATTTAAACCACCGATCCAGTTTTAGAATTAAGAAACCGTACGCACTAACACGTAATACAGCTCTTTTTTTTAAACTGACAACTTAGTCCGGTGCTAAGTTGTCATTTTATATTGACAACTTTACCCAAATTGAAATAAAGTGGGAAATGCAAAAACTGGCTAGAACTAAAGTTATATCGCATTTTGTAATAAGACAGTAGAAATCTAGATCATGGCTTGGTTTTTATTTTATTTTTTTGCTCGAGAATCTAGAGGATGAAAAGAAAACCTCTAACCTAACAAAAAAAAGTTTATCCAAACAAAGATACAAATCTGAGCTTTAAGTAAAAATGAAAAACATTTCCATAGACAGAGAGAGAACTATTGAGATATAAACATTCTGAGCGTATAAATTATAGAGCCAATCCCAGTAACAATAACTATTGTAAAGCACGTTAATCCTGATAAGACAAGTTCGATCTAATTAAAAACATCCCCGGTCTTGTACTTCGTAATATTAAACGAAACAGAAGATGCGAAGTCTGATACAATTTAGTTGGATACAAGAAAACTTAGTTGTTATTTCCGAGAAATAAGATCCAGGCTGTGTAAGGGGCCAGTAGGCATTGTAAGCTGCCAGGAGCAGTAACTGAGAGAACGCCAGCGGAAAGGTAAGCGCTTGAAGCGATGTAGCCATAATTTGAGGCGTTTCATCAGAATTACTGAGCCCGCTCGAGCTAATCTTCACAAAATTTCATTTTAGTCAAGTGAATGCAAATGATATCTCTTTGAGAATGTAGGGCGAATGAGTTGTAGTCTAACTTACTTATTTCGATGATATCTACAAAATAAAAAAAACGCGTAGAAAAAAGAAGCGTAGGCCTACTCCGTTTTCAAAACTTTTCGCTAAGTTAATAGCTCAATATTTTTTTATGTTCCCGAGTATGTTCGGAGTTTTACAAAAGTTTGATAGGTAAAAGAAGAAATTTATTTACCTTCGTGTAACGAATAACGATGTCTTTTAAGCCGCGAAACATTACATAAATCAGAAACAGGGATAATGAGATTTTACACAATTTATGTGGAAAGTTTGTTATGAGAACATCAATAAGATTGCTTTTAAAGATTTACATTTATTGAGCCCATCCATTTAGATTCTTAATTGTTCCATAATTTAGGTAAACTCTAATCTACCTACAGATGTTTGATCAGTCGAATGGAATTGACGGCTTCTTTTAACTTGGATGAAAAGATAACCAACAGAATCATATCTTATTCTTGAAAGGAAGCTCGGAAATCATTCAACGAGTCTGAAATCTAAAAACAATTCACGTAAAACACGATTCCAGTTTTCCCCGAGTATATCGCAAACTCACAAAATGAGATTACCAAACGTTTCAACGTACACTTTGATACTTTGGTCAGTTTTACGATTACGACTGTTGCACTAAATAAATCCGTAATACGATTTGCCATCTATCAGAACCCAAATACACTTTATGCCAACATCATAAGGTAGAAATTTATTTAAGCTATTTATTGGCTAGTGTAAAATTGTAGGAACCGAGCTAGTAATAAAAATCACATTTTCCAAACAGGCATAAAACTAGAAAACACATTGTTTGAACATGTTTTGAACATAAACTAAGTCTGAATACAAAAATGACCGAAATTCTAAAAACCTCAAATTGCAACTTGTACTGGACCAGACATACAATTGCACAACGTAACTTTACGTGGTACAATAATCTAGATAAACTTTTAACCCCAAGACTACCTGAATAGTCTACGTGACGAAAAAGATATGCGAATAAACTCTTTGTGTGACACAAGACAATTCCGTCATCTGGTCTGTTGTGGCTAGCTGTCATCAGCTAGCCACTACATTTTTTTCGCAAGAGTGTAAACATACAGAAGAAGTAATGAAGAAATAGGTACTATAGCCTGATCGATACCGCTGTACCGCGCCTTAGGTATGGGCGCGGCGCGACGGGGGAGCAGAGCAGGCCGCTGATTCGTCAGTGCAAGCCGCTCATTCGTCACCACTCACAGCGTCTCGTACCCGCTTCACCGCGCATACCTAAGGCGCGGTACAGCGGTATTGGTCAGGCTATACCGAATTTTATTTTATTCACTTATGAATAAAATAAACTTACGAATAAATATTTCAGGTTGATGAAGTAGTGACCTTCTAAAAACTATTTTCTGAAAAGGATTGCCTTGAACTTTAACAAAATACAAGCATGTAGCTACCCAACACTGTAGCCAACCTAAACGAAATTTATCCAACATTGTCGAAGTTCATCCATAATGAAACTGTTATCCTGCCGTGGCGCGTGTTTTCTTTGTACCGACGTATAAAAGGGCCCACTTTGATCCTCTCAGTTCGGCACAGGACCAGTGGCAACAATTCAAACTATTCACGATAAAAGGGGTTTAACTAAAAATAGGTATCTACGTAAACCTCTAGGCACAGGCTTTCAATGGAGGATGGGAGGCTTTGTTAAGCAGCGTAAGTAACGAGGCGTTTTTGTTAGAAGAGCCTTTATTTCAGCCAAGCAGATGTTGAAATCTTTATTGAGAATATCGTAATTGCAATAAATAACGGCCGCGATAAAACGGAGCGAACAGCATCAATAATTCATCCGAGCCACCAATAAAAGCTGAACACGAAATGAGTTTAAAAATTCTCCCATATTGTACTTTTCTTTACAATTAAAACTTTGCAGACTTTCATAAGCGAATTATCTACTTTAATTTAAGTGAATTTAAGCACCATATTGTTATTAGATCACATTAGACGCGATCACCATTAAATTTTCCTGTTAGACATAATTAGTTACTGAAAAAACTTTATTCAGTAATGCTAATAGAACTTTGGTCTTTGTGTTAACCGAATAGTGCTATAATATTATCTTGAATACAATCATGGTTAAAGAAAATGTTGGTGATGTCATCACCAAAATTGAAGTGTATGTTTGTAATGTCTAAATAATAGCTTTCTACTAAACGCATAAGAAAGTACCCACATACGGTACCTATACAAAAAAAAAATCGGCCTTCTGATGTTTTAAGAAGTAACATAGGCTACTTTTTGTCCCGGTAGCATAATTTCCGACATCCAGGGCGAAGCAGCGGGCACAGCTAGTACATTATAATAGATGAACTTAACTGGAAAATAAATGAAAATAAAGTGAAATATAACTAAGCTTTGCAATAAGTAATAAAAGGTTAATATTTATTAGGTGATAAAACAAGTCTTCTAATGCCTATCTACGAGAACGGCATTGTTAAGGTGTATCTAGTCGATTTATGTCCATACAAACTTCGGGAGTATAATTACTCCACTGCTCAACAATATACATCAAAAATTTTACATGATATGGTTTCGTCTAATTCTAATATAATACTAAAATAAAAAGTCATTAATAAATTTGGAGCCAACAAAAATTCGTTATTCCTGCTAATTTAACCTAACTTTTGGCGTGTTTAGCGTGTTAATAAAAGAAGCGTGAAATCGCGAAAACCAAGTCGCTACCGACAAAGCTTAAATATCGAAAAGTTCAATAAAGTTTATTGGTCATTGATTTACGCAGTGAATTTTTCATGAAAAGTTAAGTTTTATTAACTTTTTACGCGCCTGTTTTACTATAAATGGTCCTGCATCTCAATCAATAACGTTGTGCGTGTAGACTAGCGTCTTACTGATCATCACTGATACTACCTCTGCCGGACATGATGCGTGGTGAAACAGCGTACTTTTTAGCCAGGCCCACCAGTGAGTTCGAGCCCGCGACTAGATTTCCCTTAAGAAACCAATATCTGTGCCTATGATTTTGATGATCAATAAACAATAAAATGATTTCGTTGACTGTAGCATGGAGTTGGCTGCAATCTTTGAAATTCCACCTAGCCAAAATTTGATTACCTCATTTAGGCTTTAACTGCCTCGTTGGTGTAGTGTTTGCAAGAGCTACAAGTCAACATGAGGTCCTGGGATCGATTCCCAGGTCGGGCAAAGTGTTATTGCGCTTTTCTTTCTGGATTTTCTCAGTAGCCACCCGGAGATTTGATTTGTGCCCGCTTGATGGCAATAGGCTCGCCCCCTATTACATGGAACTTAAACATAACTGGCGAAATGTAGGTGTACATAAACACAACTCTGCCCAAACCCTTCGGGGAAACAAGGCGTGATTTTATCTTACGTGTCATAATTTTATGAATGGGGAAATTAATAAAAGATTTGAAAATACGAGTGGAAAAATAAAAAACGGGAAACGCAAATGCCATCATAAACACCGGTTCTTGGCACAGTATTCCGGCCAGCGAGGTACATTTTGCACTTACTTGTGGCCAAACGAAAATAGGGCAGGGAATTTCTACACAGAAATTTAGCAGCAAACGCCATATTGCGTACGTACCGGTGGATTTCTTAAATTTGCCCCTACAATGTTTAAAGTAAAATATAACTTAGGCCAAGGGTATTTTGTTGAGACTATTTCTAAACTTCAGTGAGTGTTGTATTTTATATTTGTTTTTATTTTAACATCCCAAAGTTTGTCTGTCAACCAGTTTTACCAAAGGGTTGTAACGTTGCCGTCGTACTTATATAGCCTATTGACTAACTTGCCGACAATTACGTGATAGAAATCCCGCGTACTTAAAAAAAATCTATTTTAATCAATTATCAACGTGATTTTCGGTTTGATTCGTGGATCTTTGGCAGTCGCTCTAGGTAGTCAGAAGCCCGAAAGTCTGACAACCAGTCATACCAAAGGGTACAGTACCTATTACCTAGATACTGGGATGTGAAATCGCTCCATGTAAAATACTGATATTCAACTGTATCCGGTAAGACTGGAAGCCGACCCCAATATAGGAAAATGTTACGCAGATGATGATGAAATCTTAAAATTTGAAAGCTCACTAAGAGCCTCTAAATATATTTGTAAAATTCAACTTAATCAAATACCTATTTGATTTCGTTTTCGTTTTTAAATAAGTGGAATTTCGTAAAGCTTCCACAAAATAACTTTTTCCCTAACAAAGCTCTAACGGTCTGCTTTAAAACTATACACGTATATGCTCAAACTAAGATTCCAACCATCACGTTTCCTGGAAGAAGAACGAGCGCATCCTCAATCGGTAACAAACTTCCGCACTATTAACGCTTTATCATACACACTCGCATTGCAATGCTTACTCCTCTTATATAACCTATAGTACTAAAAGTTCGTGAGTTCCTACAAATTACCGCGCTCATGAAGCTTGAAACTAACTGTCATATTTACACCCATGAACTTGTTCTAACTTGAGCCCACTTCCACGGAATTAGTCTACTCTAATACTTGCAGGTGTAGGTTTTCGTTTAGGTCGGTTTAACTTCCCGAATAGAATACTTCATAAGCTGAATTTTGGAGTCTAATTCGTTACGTAACTTGAGTTGAAGTTAACATTTAGCTGAAAATGTCAGTTTTAATGAATAAAAACGTAGTAGTAGAACTACTACAAAACAAATCCATTTAGCTAAGTATGCTAATAAGTACCTAAGCATTTTGATGGAATGTGACTGAAATCACTTTTAGCTATTAGAACCTGTCGGGACCTATCACAGGCATTAAATTGCATTGGTTAATGTTGTGTTCAATAAAGCTGAGTTAATGGAAAGTTGAGGTTTATTTTATATCATGAAGTATACGAAAACGTAGGCTACAAAAAGTTGAGTAAAATAAATACAGATTTCGCTTGACAGGATAAGAAGTTGCTAATATTCATTAATCAACGAGATCGAAATCATATTCGGAACATGCTACTGCCGTCATACCAAGGAAAAGCAAAAATAGAGAATTTATAGCAACACAACATTGAAAAATCCAGTTTAACCTTGAAAGTTAACTGCACTATACATACCGGTACATCAGACGTAAATATGTATGTAGAAAATTTGTAGTACAATGTCAACAAAATGTTAGTGAAATGAAAGTGTAAATAGAACGAAAGAGCAAACGAATGCAACGTCACGGAGACGCGTGATATTGACACAATATATTTCCCTTAGAAAGTTTTCTATGTCATGCTCAATTTTATTCATCCATCGCCTGCCCTTTCCTTTTCTACGGCAGACTATCGAATGGCTAGCTTATGAGTTGATAGTGGTAGCAGTAACTGACCTATCGCAGACCAGATTTACCGTTACGAATGAAATATTGGTCAGTCGACTTGAGCCCCACAGAGTCACAGTCAAAAACTAAGCATTTCAGGAAATGCGTTAGGTGTAGTAATAACTTTAAAAATCAACAAACTACAACATTCTTAAGTAGCTAATAAAGTTTAAAAAGTATAACCTTTGTAAATGAAGGTGCATTTATTATAACAAGCATATTGCCAACATGCACATTAACTGCACTGACAGTTACAACTTCCGTCTAATGATAAACAGCTAACGTTTTTACTTCCTTTCCCGGTCAACTGAAAATTACTGCACCCATTATTAGTATGAATGAAAACAAATTGTATGCAATGAATATTATGGCTGAACAACCTGTAATGAGGGATATTAAATGCGTTGTCGACGGTAATTGCGATGGTGATGGTATTGTAATGAACGTCATTAATAAGGTTAAGAGCAGACAAAAATGTTTGTATTAAAAAAGTTGTGTGGTTTGGTATTATTATAAAAATACAAAATTCGGAGACGTTAAAACATATTATGCGAATGTTATGAAATGAAATAACTTTATCCATACAATAACTGAACCTACAACGAATGTGCAAAAAATATAATATAGTCACAAGCTAATTTTCGAAGAAAAATTTATGATAAGATAGGCGAGTTTAAAACTTTTTCAGCTTAATATGAATATAAATATTTAGGAGAAAGTCAATCATTTCGAGTATGTATACAAAATCGGCAATATCTAAAAATGAAGATGTAAATTGATAAAACAGACTAGCGCGGTACCTGATCAGCATACATGAAAAAAACCACATACCAGTGATGCGATCGTATCGACGAAATTGGACAGCTCTTGCAGATTCCGTTTTAAAACTTGCGAACATTTACGTTTGGAATTAACCTGGAACGAAAAAGAACAAATTAGGTTAGGGTATTGTTCGATTTTTTGGCAGAAGCGTCCAATATGTTGTGAAAGTACCGTACTATGGCCACGTTACCGTAGGTTTCACAAAAAAAGGAGAATCTTTCATTAAAAAAATGAAAGAAGTTCTATAATGCACATTGTTGTGAGAAACTATTAAAAAAAAAAATGTACATTATTGAGAACTAAATCATGACATTTCAACTTTTCAATAGACTCGACATTTCCAAGTATGGATTGAATCTTTGTAATCTAACACAAAAGTTATCTCTATAAAAATCTTACTCTTCGCTGACCTTTTGCTCTTTTACTATATTTTCTCCGTAATTTCATATTTAATATTAGGTCTTTACCTATGAAATTGCCGTTCTGCAGTACTGGCCATTTCAAATCAAAATAATTTTTGTTTGGCTAAGAATTCTAATTTCAAATTAATTTTATTTTAAAAACATGGATTTTTTTTTCTAAAAGTAGTCATTTCTTTATTGATTAGTGTTACATTTTCATCGCATTTCAATCTTTTTCGTCATCATGGATACGTTAAAAATTCGAGTAATTATGGAATATGAGTACCGTCGTGGCAGCAACGCGGCACAAGCGGCACGCAACATCAACGACGTTTACGGAGCTAACACTACAAACCAACGCACCACCTGTTATTGGTTTGCTCGCTTCCGTTCTGGAAATTTCGACCTGAAAAATGAACCTCGCGGTCGTCCGAAGACTTTGGTCGACAATGACGAATTAAAGGCGATTGTGGAAGCTGATGATACACAATCTACGGCTGAATTAGCAGCAGCTTTCGACGTTAGCGTCAAAACAATATTGGTCCATTTGCGTCAAATTGGCAAGGTAAAAAAGCTTGACAAATGGGTGCCCCACGAACTCAATGATCGCCAGCGCGAAGTACGCGTCGAGACGTGCCTTGCACTGCTCAACAGACACACAAATGAAGGAATTTTGAACCGCATTGTTACCTGCGATGAAAAATGGATTCTGTTTGATAACCGTAAGCGCTCAGCAAGTTGGTTGGATCCTGGTTCAGCACCTAAACAATGCCCTAAACGAAAACTTACCCCTAGAAAAGTGATGGTCACTGTTTGGTGGTCTAGCGCCGGTGTGATTCATCACAGCTTCTTACCAAACGGGGTGAGCATTACTGCAGATGTGTATTGTGAAGAACTGAACACAATGATGGAGAAGCTGGCGCATCTCCAACCAGCATTGGTCAATCGCTCGTCTCCGCTGCTCCTGCACGACAACGCGCGACCTCATACTGCACAGCAGACGGTCTCCAAGTTGCAAGAACTGGGGTTGGAAGCTCTCCGTCATCCGCCCTACTCACCAGACCTTGCGCCTACAGACTACTACTTTTTCCAGAATTTGGATAACTTCTTGGCGGGAAAAAAATTTAATACCCGAGAGGCAGTACAAAATGCCTTTGAAGAATTTGTTGCCTCCCGTCCAGCTGATTTCTTTAAGAAGGGCATCAATAAACTGCCTCTGCGATGGCAAAGATGCATTGATTGCATGGGTGATTACTTCGATTAATACAAATAAAAAATTCATGAAAAAAATTCGTTTAAATTTTTTCATACAAAACGGCAATTTCATAGGTAAAGACCTATTATATCGAATCATATCTACAGCAATCGACGAAATTTAAAAACATGAGACAACACTTTCATTTCATCAGAAAATACCTATCACATATTTTCACGCAATGACTGGAAATACACAGACTACATACTACATATACATTCTGATATCGTCCAATTTCGTCCAAAACAGCTTCAAATGTATCCACATAGTCAGCAATGCCAACACTATTATGCTAAACGGAATAACGGAGGTATCGGATCTGTTGTGAGGTCCACACGTCCATGATGAGATGACATTCGTTTTACGACCGCCTATTCGCAATCCAACTGGATTCCTGACACAGACACAACATCTAGTGTTTGTGTTTTTGTTTTATTATCTACTACGTGCGGTGTTTCATGTCGCGATAAAATTGTTATGCACACTGTATCTGGTTGGGTCAGAGTGTAGAAAGCAGTGATTTTATTGCCCGTTTCGGACTTGTCATGGATTTCTACTGTCATCATTATATTGTATTGTTCATTCGTGATTCTTGCATTTATAGCGACGTCACTGATAAGTTTGGCCTAAAAATCAATCAAGTCGTCAGCAAAATTGGTACTTTGCTAACATTCAGACATCCATTACTACATTGAGTTTTTGGACCAACTGCGTGACCTTTTAGAACACTGCCTTTTATTTCCTTAGTAGTTTCATCTGATCATGGTTTTCGTTCTTTACAAAATGTAATATCATTGCAGTTTCCTTTCAAAGCATTTCTTACAATTTATGTTTTAGAACCAGGACGGAAAACTTTACGTCAGCAATTAACATGAAAAGAACATGCAGAAAATCTTTGAGTCAGGGAATTTTAAGGACTTGTTTGTAAGTATGAAATGTTATTATTGCAGTTTGAAGAATACTGCAAGACTATTGCTGCTCTACCGACTGTGAAATGGAAGCCTGTTATGATAGTCTGTCTAGGAAATGAAAAGCTAGAGATTGAGGAAAATGAATCAGGACTCATTTTCCTTGTCGATACAAAAAAAAAACGTTTTTGCTTCCAAAACATCGACAGAAACGTAAATTCGTGGATATTACGATAATTCAAAATAAGATTTCAACCAAAAATCGAACTTTATATAACTACTTACAACACAATGTTTAAAATCTAGGTTAGGAGCCTACAACTCATCTGTAACTTCACTGACACCTACAATATCTACAATACTGTCATCATTAGCATCGTACAAAGGTTGCGTGTCCCCCACACGAGTGACTTCCTCCACGCCTAGGGGCAAATGTCCCAAAATTTTGACGGCACATTTCCGGCCGGTCGCCGGCCGGCACAATTTAGTTAGGGAAGTGCACAGCCGGCCTCGGCCGACCGATATTACGTCGCGACCGTACCTGCTAATCCTATTTTTGTAAACTCGATTTAGTTTCTACTTTGGACATTCGGTTTTGTTTCTTAATCAGTTTACGTGGTTGTTAATGTGGGATTTTCTGTTTTTTTTTTTGCCAATTAGGGATTGTTTTTTTTTTTTGGGGTCAGAGTTATTTTATGCGGTGTTAGAATAGGCATGTTAATTAGGTTATCTGAAGCCATTTGAGTAACGAAAATGTTATTAATGAATATACCTCTAATTCATGGCTGTTTAATTATACTCCTTCAATTTATTTTCAAAGTCTAGACAGATTGTTTTACATTTGATTAAAAATTCAGCAACTTTAATAAAACTTTAAGCTAACTTTTAAAAAACTGTTTATAGCTTGAGTGATATTAAAATGGCTTTAAACTTGTTTTTAGTTTAAACGCTAAAGTAATAAATGAACAAAATTGCGTCTCAAAATCATAATTGATTATTTATTTAATTGATAACAAAAAGTACAGTTAATATTAATCAACAAAACTTGTTCAGGAAGTCATTATTTATTTTTTCAATAAACGTTTCATAAAACTATTAGAACAATTACTTACCTACATTATTAAAATATGTAAAATCAAAGTGGTCTTACAAGCCAGCTTTTGCAAAATAAATGTTAAAATATGTCAAGAAGACGATTTATTTTTCACCTGTTAGCTAGCTGGGGCACCTTTTAGACATGATTTAAGGTATGAATAAAAATATATTTTTACAATTTCACCAAAATTGCTCAGTTTCCCAATTCGCAAACGAAACAAAATAAACATTATAAACACGTAAAACTTACTAAAAACACCATAACGCTTGCATAATAACATTCAAACCGGCTGTTAACCAATGTCATATGAGTACGTAATAATAATGCAATTTAACGAATCGTAAGACCGCAACGGTTAACCCACATCAGCGGCATCAAGGCAAACCGCTGTGTCGTCTCTGACACTTATGAGTTGCTAAACTTTACATATATTGGTAAAATGGTTGAAATAGGCAGAGAGATAGGAAGGTACGCACAAAGATTTAAATTAAATTGTTATCCCTAAAGAAAAAAGAAACACAATTGTCAGAACAAAAAGAAAATACAGAAAGCAAATTATGAGGGAGTGTGAGAAGATTGATCCCACATGGAACGATAGATACAATTTTCAGTGAGTGAATGAGACAATACTATTCAAATGTCATTGTTAACGAAATAGAATTGTGACCATCTTGACGCGGTTGATCGAATCGAACAATTCAAATGTTTAGTCGCATTAATTATGTTTGTGTTCGTTATTTTGTTTGTTTGGTTTAGGAGGACTATGCTACGGTTTCTTAGAAGAGCGGTTTCGTCATAATATAAAGGCCGTTAGGAAAATCTGTAATTTTCACAAGTATTTGACATTAAGTTGTCAAAAACCGTGTGTATTTGGACAACCGTTATTATGTGACCGCTCACCACTTTCTTGGGCAACCAAAGCTTTACCCATGCTACCAACTTTTCTGGACTGACTTTTAACTTGTGTCTGCACGTAAAATTAGATCATGGAGCTCTCTCCCAAATTACGTCCGAACTTCAGCGTACACTTCCCGCTGCTGATTTCTTTAGGTTTTTTTTTTTTAAATTCTTTGATACTCCGTGGCGGTATGTAGAAGGTGAAAACATATTTTTTTAAGGAAACACAAGATGTATTTTTCTATTAAAGCTTTTATTTAACTTCACTTGTATGTCTTGGAATTTTCCAACAATATTTCACTAACTTCCACTAAAGCTATTAGGCTGAAATTTGGCACACACGTTTGGTTTTCGTGACAATGCACAATAAAGGCATTTTTAAAGGTATTTAAAAATATTTTAATTTGTAATTATTTCTACTACTACACACTTTAAAATACTTACTGCATACTTCTTGTATTTTCTAATTAATTAATTACCTACCCAACGTAAGTCTTACCAACATACTTTAATCTCATAAACGCACGATTACAAACAGATCTTGCAAAGATGTATTTCACGGCCGATTTCATAATATCCCTGCAGACTTAATACCTAAGTGTAGATCTATTCTTATTATCTTGGGTACCTTCATCTTAAAACAAAGCACAGATTTAGTACCAGACAATGCGATAAGGATGCACTCATCGTTGCCTAACCTTGGTCGAGAAAGTCATGGAGTGTGTCGGCCAAGGTTGTGAAGATTTTTCGGTAGTTGCGTGCTCACTTATGCATTACATATGTCGTAACGTAATCGTTGTCTCGATAATTTTAATGGTTTTTAATTGCTGTTACGCACAGCTTGTGCATTGCTCAAGTTTTAAGGAACTTCTTCAGAAGCTGTAAAAACTTTTAAGAAGTAGGTAGATATTATTAATGGCGGTAAGTATCTGTTATTTACTTTAAATATTGTTACACAAATTATGTTCTAAAATAAACGAAAAGTCATTAATTATAATGAATTAAGTTAAGATATAGAACGAAAGCATAATTTTTAGTCTCGCAAAATATTATTCTGCCTAGCTTTTTTCCTGATCACTATGTTCGGGTCGACTTCCAGTGCAGCGTTCAGATGCAGCTGAATACCAGTATTCTACACGGAGCGACTGCCCACCTGGCTTTCGAAACCCAGCTACTGGGTAATAACCCAGTTACTGGGTAATAACCCAGTTACTGGGTAATACGCCAGTAACTGGTTGTAGAAGTCAGGTAGGCAGTCGCCAACTTCATACGATACCCCTTGGTAAGAGTGGTAGTCAGACTTTCGGGCTTCTCATTACCCGGGAGGACTGTCAAAGATCTACAACGACAGCGGGATCAAGGGGTTAAAGTGCTTTTTAAGGCATGGAGGTTATGGTATCTAAAAATGGTCACCCATCCACGGACCAACCGCGGCGAGCGTAGCTTAACTTGATCGATCAAACCGTGCGGCTGTCATTAATTAGCCACAAGCTCTTCGTCTCGACACAATTTTTACATAAAACTAGAATTTCACGAGTAAAAATTAAAACAGTGAAATAATTCAGATAAATTATACATATATATTTATTTTTTAATGAATGGGATTTCATTAAATGAGTTCTCGGAGCAGAAGGGCGTGTCAGACTTTTACTGACTAAAACCCACCCGTTTACCTTTAGTTGCTTGTGTGCCAGGGGCCACGGTATCTGTTTCGAAGAACCCGCACCAGATAAATGGGTTGCCGGTGAATTAATCAACTGAATGATATTCAATATACCGGCTAACTAAAATCAATAGTTCCTCACATATGGACATGACTAATGAGACACTGAATGATTAGGTAATCATTTATGATCGGTTATTGGACATATTTAAATTTAGCAGATTACCAAACAGAGAAATGGATTAACCATTTCACGTTTTCAGAGAGGTATTAAACAAATTATTACACCTAACCGTAACCGAATTTGGGGCTTGTCAGATTTAAGGAAAAGTAAATGACAGAATCTAATTAAAAACTTATACAAATTAGATTAAACCCGATTTGAAAATTCGATCAGGAATTATAGCGATTTTTTATCATCTCAAAAAAAAAAACGAAATTTCCGAATCAACTACATCACACAGAAACGAGACTTTAACATAAGTTAATACTTGAGATTGCACTCTCTTAAACTATTACATAAATCTAAATATTACTTCAGGAGTAAACTTTGCCGTTAAGCAATGATTTGCTTACTTGCTTTGTTTGTTAAGTCAACGTGTCAAAACTTTGTTCAAATACTACGGAAGTATAGACGGTTTACACTTAGCGGTTACCTGGTATAGAGAGGCCAGTAAATCTTAGGCGCTTGTAGTGGGAAACTTTTATGTTAAAAATATCTTAAACAATAATGATATAAGGAACAGTTGTCTAATATATTTATTTGCCATGTGGTACACGAAGCGGATTCATGGTCATATGACATCGTCATACTGCTAAAGAGATGTAAAAATGTAGTACTCAAAACAGCGCTTTTGTGTCGCCATGTTAATTTACTGCGTTGCTCCGCATATTTAATGAAGATCAATTTACTACATATTTTAAAACAAAGTCCCCCGCCGTGTCTGTTTGTCTGTTCGCGATAAACTTAAAAAATACTGATCGGATTTTGTTGCGGTTTTCAACAATAGAATAGTGATTCATGAGTTTAGTTGTATAATTTGTTACGGTTTTGTGTAAATTGGTCTAAACGAGCGAAGCCGCTGGAAAAAGCAAGTTAACAATAAAACGTAGATGTTATTCTTCGTCTATGAAAAACCTTTAATATAGGCGATCGTTTAAGATAAACGCAATTTTGTCAAGCAATCGATAAGTTCCAACAAAACTCATACTAAAAACCCCGTATAAGTTCTGTTTAGTTCCCTATTTCACCACCCAGAGCGGGAGAAATTATTTGATGATTTCCAACACTCAAAAAAAATAAAAAACCTACCAAGCTTTTTAAGGGCGAGTAAGCTGTGAGACGATGACGACACAGCCTAATATTTACAGCGTAACCAAATAAGAAATGTTGGCACACGGAGAGTTACACTGATGCGTCACGAATTAGTACTTACACGGTACATTGAAATTGGATTAGCTTTAACTTGAGTTCCGTTTCCTGTTACTCTGTGGTTTTACTTTGTAAAGTTATCTTGCTTGTGGATAGAAGTGGTTTAATTTTAAGTTCTGTGGTTCACCTGATAATGGTGCAATAATTCTGATTTAGGATGTGATTTTCTTTGATTGAAAATAGTGTTGAGATTAATTCCGGTATTCATTTTTCGTATGTTCAAAATTGGTAAGTCAGGTTGGGTTGATTAATTACGTTGTTTGTTTTTCAAATGTCCAAAATTTGTATTTAAATAATATTTTAAGCACAAAATTTTATTTTTAGGACTATGTAGTTTAAAAAACACGTCAGCGGGAGTCAGGATGTCAACAGAACGATTGTATTGTTAGGTTTACGAACGAAGAGAACAAAGCCATTGTCAAAATAAATAACAGTTTTGAATAAATGTACTAAGAAACCATGTAATAAGTAACCTGTAAGCTACACTTACAGTCAAACCAAATATGAACACATAATTTAGACGACTTTCGACTGTGGGAAATGGGTAAGTACAGTGCAAGCAAGCGATAGGCGGGCACTATCGTTTACAGACACCAAAACATCATGGAGCAATCTTTGAGCCCCGCACATTACAGCTCTAACCGTATTTCAAGATGTACAAACTTGTTTCATATTGCCACTTCGTGCTCTCACCAACCCACCGGCATGATAAGGCTGTAGCCACACTGACTTTAGTTGAGCAACTTGGAATAACGGCGCAGTCATCTAGAAAAACAGGTATATTAATATTTTAAAGTCAGGGAAGCGAATTGTTTTGCCAATTATCTATCAACTAAACTTCTTTGACAGTTGTATGAAACTAGCTTTTGCCAGCGGCTTCGCCCGCGCGGAACTTTCATTCTCTATTGAACTGCCTCAGGGGTTGAATTTCGAAAAATGCTTCCTTATTCCTTGTCTACATTATAAAGGGAACCTCTGTGCAAAATTTCAGCTTTCTAGGTCCAAGGGTTCATGAGTGAGTGAGTCAGTCAGGACTTTTCATTTTATTTATATAGATGGCTATAAAACGGGTAAATTGGTATAGTGTGTCAGTTTGATCCTACTATCCTGCTAATATTCTAAGATTAAATGTGAAAATTTGTATGTTTATATGTTTGTTAATCTCGCAAAAACGGCAGAACGTATTTAGATGATATTTGGCACACAGATAGTTTGTAACCTGGAATAACACATAGGATACTTTTTATTGCGATGGTATGTTCCCATGGGATAGTTATTGACCTCCACGCGGGCGCAGCAACTGGCAAAAGCTAGTTAACCATTTCCCTGGCTGTACAATTGAGGCCACGTTTTTGTGGTTAACTTTTGTTAACCATGTATACTGGGTCAAAAAGGCGGCTGGGTTGGCTCACTAGATGAGCGATTGGCAATATTTGTTTGTGACATTCCTGTGCAAGTCCAACAAATATTTTTTCTTTCTTTCTATATTGATTCCCGCTTGCAGAAAATATTGGTATAGCCCACACAAAGATGATTTTGATATAAAAAGGTGTTTGTCATGCACCTACTAGCCTTTTCTCTATTAGGTTGAGAACAAGCTAATAGATACCAGACTAGGTGTCAGACAAGGTTGGCGAGTTGATATTCAGCTAGACAAATACCTAGACAATTTGTACCAATCCGTGCTTATTTAATTATTATTTTTTGTGTATGTAAACGCATCCACAATACAGGAGTAACTCCTAGAAAGGGCAATGGACAGCAATTCATTACAGTGCACATATAAACAGTTCCCATAAATATCTACTATTCCTAACTACAACCCACCACACTGTAGTCTATTCCCATCTTTACACACTATCTCTACGCCAAAAGAAAATGTCTACTAATGTCTCACAAACAAAATAAAAGTCGCCAAACCGCTGAATATTTAATACTGCGTACCCATAATTCGACAGTTCCCAAAAATATCTACTATTTCTAACCACACCCATCATATTGTAGATTATTGCAATCCTTACACACCATCTCTACACCAAAAGAAAATATCGAGTGATGTCTCACAACCAAAATAAGAGGAACCAAACCGCTGAATATTTTACACCTCGTGCCCACAATTCAATAGTTCTTAAAAATATCTACTATTATTAACCATAACTTACCACACTGTAGTCTATCTCCATCCTTACACACCATCTTTACACCAAAAGAATATATCCTGTGAGGTATCACAAACAAAAGAAAAGTCACCAAACCGCTGAATATTTTATACAGCGTGCCCATAATATTCACCGCACAAGTCACGGGTCGTCGACAGTCCAAGCTCCTTGACCCACAAAATTCTTGGACAATAACACCAAACACTGCGCACGGCATATCCATTAAGGCGACAATAGCCGCGGATGTGTACCTGCCCTGAGCATAATATATGCTTCTAAACTTAGGTGTTTGAGCCTATTGTGCGCTGCGTTATTAGCCTGTCGTTGAGAATATTATTCATAGCTTTTGTTGTCTTTGTAAATATTGGGTTGGTACGTCATCATTTCAGCTCCTTAGCTTTTACTTGGAAGCTGTTTATTTTGATTTGAATGTGTGCCAACAAGCTTAATACAATAATAATGAAAAGTGTCAAAATCGTAGCCAAATTCTAGGCTGTCTGTATTTAGATTGCTATCAACACGCTATAGATTAATAAAAATAATGCTAAGGTGTGAGGAGCTTCCCGTCTCTGGAGCCATAACCACCAGAAGCTTGGGCCCTGCTCCCGATACCGGCAGACCACTATTTTATAAATTTTAATATTATTTTTAAATGTATTTTTTTGTTGCTTTTATAAAAATTAAAAAATGTGTCTAGTATGTAGCTGTAAAAGTATTTTACGAAATAATGCCAATTATATTAATTACTTGATCATTTTGACATTGAGATTTTAACTGCAAGATGTCGCAAAAACAAATGCAGAAATAACCTCCGTCCACCGACAATATTCAACACCACTTCCTTTCAACTTTTTTACTCGTCACAATAAAAACCATGACACTAGCTCAGCAATAAAAATCTTCCAACCCAAAGAATCCGTACAAGCCAATCAGGTAATAAAACAAAAAATTGGTTAATTAGTGACGTAACTGTGCATTACAATCGGTTGCATCGGCGTTTGCGCAACAGTCGTATGAGGTCGCGACACGCAGTCGCAATACTCGCAAGAATTTACGAGAAATATGAATATGCAGAGAATCAACATAAACGAACATGTTAAGTAAATGGAAAATGTACAATAAAGAGATTAAACAGCTTTATAACAGAAACTTATTTTACGCAGTGTTTTTGAGGAAATATGGATACTTCTTCAAAAGCCACTGCGTCTTCTTTATTGTAGATAGAAAAACGAGACATTCAGCTGAAGCATCCCTACAGCCGAGTTTAGCATTTTCCGGGACTGGTTTTCTACTTATAATACAACTGGTGCTCTTAGCAAGCGTTGTTATCAGCTGGTCTTCTGCACCTTATTCCTCTGTGGAATGCGCGATGCGCGCGGGCAACCACGCGCCATCGATTTTATGTGCATTGTGACGGTGGGTTGCACATTCTGCGAGATCATCGTTCGGATTATAGTTTAATTATTGGTTACCTTTGTCGTGGTTTTTATTCAAATGTTTGCTGCAAATAATATAATAAGAGGGTTTTTTTAATGATTTCCTACAATATTACATTGTTGCGAGTTTTAGTTTTACTCGTAAAGTTCTGGCACAGCAAGTTTAATACATGTAAAGTTATGCAAATAGGGCAAATGCAAGCATTGAAGATGACTTGTAGTCAATATCTTTACGAATCATCATTGATTATTATCATCAATTAATAAATACGGAAATTAATGTTGCTGGAGTTTGAAATACAAGGACTTTTGGCCATCAATAACATTTCATTTTACTAAATAGACGACGATGTAAACACGGTCGTATAAATTACGACTACGATCAATTACGACTTATACACGTGTTAAACCTTGAAATTCATAAACGCTATCATTATAATTATATGTAAATTTTACCCGTCCTTGTCATTTTCAGGCTGAAAAATGTTTTAGTTTGCTATTTTTACCATTTTAGTTGCCAGACACACATATTTATGAAACAAACGCATATTTGAATTGAATTACTTTAGAAATCCAATTCAAATGTTTGCTGCAAATATCTGCACACCTGCCTATGAGTTACCACAGTCACTAGTCGCTTGACTGTCAACGTGTCGAGTGGGTTCCCGCATTGTCGTTGCGGAGGGGCTCAGTAACCGTGGATTCCGGCCACGGTGGAGCCAAGAGGAACCCAAAGGTGGGGCCGCTCGTCAGGGCTTTTGCCTTCAAGCCATTGACGTAGCGGCCAAGAAGTAGGTTGCGGTGAGGTGTACCGCAACTGAGGTGGGCCGCGATGTCGAATGGGAGGCATCGCGGCTGAGGGTTACGGGCTGCGGTAGAGGAGGAGTGCCGGTGCTTCTGAGCAGCGTTCTTTCCTTCCGTGGCCTGGACGGGGCCGCCACCGTTTGATGGCGGACGCGGTGGGGCAGCAGGGGAAGAGGAGTGTCGGTATAGCGTCGGCCGCTCTCCCTATCCCCTGCGGCCCAAAAGTGGTAGACGGGACGGCGCGTTGTGTTCCACACGCGCGCCGTCAAAGATGTCGGTTGCTGACTGGTGGGGTCCGCAAGGGCCGATGCCTGCCAGGGGTGCGGGTTTGTTCGAAAGAGATACCACAGCCCCTGGCATACGCCCCCCCGAGTGGGTTCCCGCATTGTCGTTGCGGGGGGGCTTAGTAACCGTGGTCTCCCATCCACGGTGAAGCCAAGAGGAACCCAACGGTGGGGCCGCTCGTCAGGGCTTTTGCCTTCAAGCCATTGACGTAGCGGCCAAAAAGTAGGTTGCGGTGAGGTGCACCGCAACTGAGGTGGGCCGCGATGTCGAATGGGAGGCATCGCGGCTGAGGGTTACAGGCTGCGGTAGAGGAGGAGTGCCGGTGCTTCTGAGCAGCGCTCTTCCCTTCCGTGGCCTGGACGGGGCCGCCACCGTTTGATGGCGGACGCGGTGGGGCCGCAGGGGAAGAGGAGTGTCGGTATAGCGTCAGCCGCTCTCCCTATCCTCTGCGGCCGAAAAGTGGTAGACGGGACGGCGCGTTGTGTTCCTCACGCGCGCCGTCAAAGATGTCAGCAACCACAGGTGGGGTCCGCAAGGGCCGATGCCTGCCAGGGGTGCGGGTTTGTTCGAAAGAGATACCACGGCCCCTGGCATACGGGCTACTGAGGGAACACGGGTGGGTTTTAGTCAGTAAAAGTCTGACACGCCCTCCTGCTCTACTCAGCAGGAGAAGTCATTTGATGATTTCCCACCCAAAAAAAAAAAAAAAAAAAAAAGCCCCTGGCATACGGGCTACTGAGGGAACACGGGTGGGTTTTAGTCAGTAAAAGTTTGACACGCCCTCCTGCTCTACTCAGCAGGAGAAGTCATTTGATGATTTCCCACCCAAAAAAAAAATTACTACAGTTAGACACAACAACTGTTACCAGGCATCTATAACCCGCCAGTAGCAAACGGCAACCCGTCAACAGCTGCAACTAATGCTACGAGTTTTCTTTTGGGCGCCTGACTTAAACGGTAAACATTTGTGACATTGTCACAGTAATTGTAATGAAAAACAATATAGCGGCATTAGTACTGATTTAGGCCACGTGCCAAAAGATCGTTGTACCTTGAAACAATTACCAGGCACCCGTAACCCGCCAGTAGCTACACGATCAAACATAAAGCCATCATCAAATCACACACATTTACCACAAACGAGCTCGTACGTTACTCAACTATCATTATAATATCGAAGCGTGGGATAGTACTCGCGTGAATCACTCTTAATTGTACCTCGTTGTACCATCTGTCATTGTGGCGTAATTACTTTCGAATCTTGCCTCCGTAACGCGCTTCCGAAAGCCTATGTTATTATTAATATGATTGTCAGTATGTGGTCCTATGATTTATTGAGGTGGTCATTTCGTTGAGATCGGTGATTAGCTTTGTTGCTGATAGTTCGCAATTTGGTGTAATTATGTGTGTTTTTGCACATTGATCGAAATAAGTTTGGTAAGTCGCTATTTGTAAGAGAGAGAGAGAACAAGATAAACGCAGTCATTCAGTTTGTTCGTCAATTCGCACAAATTTATTCGTAATCAAAACATGTCAATTGCCCTACATTAAGTTTTGGAGTTTTCGATTCGCCCACATTTAAATTAACTACGTGCGAGTCGCCTTTAGTAAATTAAATTATTTAAAATTTTCTATTCACCCCATTAAGACGAGTAAATTCGTGCGAATTGACTAGTAACCTTCGTCTCTAGCCTTATTTATTTATTTATTATATTTTATGCACACACATGTACAGAGGCGGACTTAATGCCATAGGCATTTTCTACCAGTCGACCTTTGGGTGATGCAGAGACAAACAGTGGTAGGTGCAATAAATGAGAAGAAATTAAGTGCATAAAACTATTTAAACTATAAATATAATATAATTATACCTAACTATGTATAAATATAAGCACAAATAAATATACATAAATAAACGAATTAACTAAAAACAAATGAGTAAAACAATGAGAATTATTTGAGATCTTGATTTTGACTGCATTAATATAATAATTTACTATCCTAAAAAGGTGTTTTCTTGATAAATGATATGATAAACCAGGTTAATTAATTTTGTTGGTTAAGTTTCATAAATCTTGATTTCCATTTGACAAGAAAACATTATCTTTTAATTTAAACAAACAATCACTTAGTTTTAATTTGATTAGCCCTATCTAAAATCATGATAGGTAAATTTAATGCACTAACATTTCCTCAATAACGACAATCAAATTAATCTAATAAATAAAACAGCTTTCTTCAATTCCCCTAAAACGAATAAAAAACTAACCACTCATAATTCTTGTAAGACCATCAAATAATATTTTAATCATGTCATCGATGCAATACCGGATCTTCGTAACAGACTATAAAGTTAAGTCGGCTTATCCCCTGATGGCACGATGATGCTAAATCATAAAATATCGAAAGCTTTTAATGCCCTGTCATAAACGGGAAGCCTGAGGGGTGCTACGCATATGTTCGGGTCGGTATGATTCGGCTGTGCGGCAAAATTGAAGATATATAACCGGGAAAAAGCCGCTCCGCTTAGCTCACACTGTGCCGAGCGGACTCGGAACGTGATTATGCGAAGTTAGATACAAAATGAAGTTTGCCGATCGGCATAAATCGAATGAAAGCCTAATATGACATATGTTAACTACACATGTCGTCGTATTCGGCTTTCATTCGGTTGCTTCGGGTCGGCTTTGTTGTTAAACAAATTCTGCCGAATCGAACATATTGTGTGTAGCACCCCTGACTTCTTTCGAGACTTCTGCTCATCAAGTTCTACAAGCCACTCCATGTTTTTTTTGTAGTAATAAAACATGGAAGAGCTTTAATAAGGAATAAATAAAGTATGTAATTATAGAGCCGTAAATGGACCGAGGTATTCGCTGCGGACGATTGTAATTGGCTATTAATATTAATCTTGTTTTAAACAAGCGTAAAACTGCATGCGTCTGCGGCTTGTGTCTTTCAACTATTATTTTTATTGTAAACGAGTATTAAATCCTATTTTAAGTATCTGTTGGACATTAAGTACAAATAAAATCCTAATACGGATTTATACATAAGCAAAGGTCTCCACCATATTTTTCCACTCTATTCTATTTTTCTCTCTCCCAGTCCATGCGTCCCTGCTTCGGTCTTTTTCTATTCTTTCTACCTTCTAAGCTGTCTATTGCGATTTATTTTCCTATTTCTTGGGTAGGTTGTAAAATATTATATTTTGGCAAACAAACCGGAGGGATATCGCTTTCATTTTGAAATGTTGATAATTCCATAGCATTCATGGCGTTGTTTATGTTGCTAAGATTTAAATTTGGATGAATAGTCTGTCACGCAATTAGGGTGCTGGTTTATCAGTGTTACCGACTCACTAGAGTCATTACAATAAGATTCAAACTATTGTAAAAGAAACAGTGTCTGAATAAAGGCTTATAAGGATTCCCACAAGATGGACCGATGAACTTTTGAAGGCCGCAGGAAACCGCTGGATGCGAGAAGCGCAGAACCGGTCGAAGTGGAGGAGCTTGGGGGACGCCTATGTCCAGCAGTGGACGTTTTTCGGCTGAAATTATGATCATGATAAGGATTCAAATCAAATCAAAAGTCATTTATTTAAACTAGGCTGAGAGTCAGCTCTTTTTGAACGTCAAAATTACGTTAGACTGTCCGCCGAAAAAGCCCTCCCTTCACCACAGTGCATTAGCTGGGAAGAAAAACTGGCGCAACAATCTCCCCAGCAGCACAGCCGAATAAACAGGAAATAAAAAATAAAATAATAGGTGTGTCAATCTATGTTTATTTTCTAACCTTGGTTATTGTATTGGCATAAAACAGAAAAAAAATGTTAACAATCTAACACTACATTATGAGGACTGCCCATTTTAAACTGTTTGCTAGACGTTAACACATGTGCATTTAAATAAAATTATAGAAATATTTTTCCTGTCTGCATAACTAGTTTCGAATAAATGTCTAGAAATCATGCATTAACCAGTTTTTTATGTGCGTAATAGCACATATTAATATTCCAACTAACTAGCTAGTTAACTTCAAGCGAATGCTAAAACAACTTATTTCATACGAAATTGTGTACATTTCTCTCTATGCAATGACTAATAGCAAGACGTTTAGAACCAAATTAACTACATATGCGACTCAAATAACAGTTCTATTGTATTCGTAATATTAAGCGTGTATGAATGTTGAATAACCGGTGAAAATAATGA